>CAWWDK010000426.1:0-1200000 GCA_963942575.1 Priocnemis perturbator | reverse complement strand
TTTTTACAGGGTACTTTACTCTTGGAGGTAGACTCTTTTTTTGCATCATTGTGTCATTTTCGATCGAAAACGGGGAGTAAGCGATATCAAAATGTAGAACAATATTAAATGAGCATAGAACAACCTGGAACAACTTTTATTTTTTCCAGACCAAATTTTTACAGGGTACTTTACTCTTGGAGGTACACACTTTTCTTGCATTTTTGTGTCTTTTCTTACCGAAAAATGGTGCGTCAGCAACACCAAAATGTAGAACAATATTAAACGAGCGTACAAAAACCTGCAACAACTTTTATTTTTTCCAGACCAAATTTTTAAAGGGTCCTTTACTCTTGGAGGTAGACTGTTTCTTGGCATTATTGTGTCATTTTTGACCGGAAATGGCGCGTCAGCGACACCAAAATGTAGAACAATATTAAATGAACATAAAACAACCTGGAACAACTTTTATTTTTTCCGGAACAAATTTGTAAAGTTTACTTTACTCTTGGAGGTAGACTGTTTATTTGCATTTTTGTATCATTTTTTTTAGCGAAAACGGTGCGTCAGCGACACCAAAATGTAGAACAATATTAAACGAGCATAGAACAACCTGGAACAACTTTTATTTTTTCGAGACCAAATTTTTAAAGGGTCCTTTACTCTTGGAGGTAGCCTGTTTTTTTGCATTATTGTGTCAATTTTGACTGAAAACGGGGCGTCACCGACACCAAAATGTAGAACAATATTAAATGAGCATAGAACAACCTGAAACAACTTTTATTTTTTCCAGAACAAATTTTTAAAGGGTCCTTTACTCTTGGAGGTAGACTGTTTTTTTGCATTAACGTGTCATTTTTGACCGAAAACGGCGCGTCAGCGACACCAAAATGTAGAACAATATTAAACGAGCATAAAACATCCTGGAAGAACTTTTACTCTTTCCAGACCAAATTTTTAAAGGGTCCTTTACTCTTGGAGGTAGACTGTTTTTTTGCATTATTGTGTCATTTTTGACCGAAAACGGCGAGTAAGCGACATTAAAATGTAGAACAATATTAAATGAGCATAGAACAACCTGGAACAACTTTTATTTTTTCCAGACTAAATTTTTAAAGGGTCCTTTACTCTTGGAGGTAGACTCTTTTTTTGCATCATTGTGTCATTTTCGATCGAAAACGGGGAGTAAGCGATATCAAAATGTAGAACAATATTAAATGAGCATAGAACAACCTGGAACAACTTTTATTTTTTCCAGACCAAATTTTTACAGGGTACTTTACTCTTGGAGGTAGACTGTTTCTTGGCATTATTGTGTCATATTTGACCGGAAACGGCACGTCAGCGACACCAAAATGTAGAACAATATTAAATGAGCATAAAACAACCTGGAACAACTTTTATTTTTTCCGGACCAAATTTTTAAAGGGTCCTTTACTCTTGGAGGTAGACTGTTTATTTGCATTTTTGTGTCATTTCTTAGCGAAAACGGTGCGTCAGCGACACCAAAATGTAGAACAATATCAAATGAGCATAGAACAACCTGAAACAACTTTTATTTTTTCCAGAACAAATTTTTAAAGGGTCCTTTACACTTGGAGGTTGACTCTTTTTTTGATTTATTGTGTCATTTTCGACCGAAAACGGCGAGTAAGCGACACCAAAATGTAGAACAATATCAAATGAGCGTAGATCAACCTGGAACAACTTTTATTTTTTCCAGACCAAATTTTTAAAGGGTCCTTTACTCTTGGAGGTAGACTCTTTTTTTGCATCATTGTGTCATTTTCGATCGAAAACGGGGAGTAAGCGATATCAAAATGTAGAACAATATCAAATGAGCATAAAACAACCTGGAACAACTTTTATTTTTTCCGGAACAAATTTTTAAAGTGTACTTTACTCTTGGAGGTACACACTTTACTTGCATTTTTGTGTCTTTTCTTACCGAAAAATGGTGCGTCAGCAACACCAAAATGTAGAACAATATTAAACGAGCGTACAAAAACCTGGAACAACTTTTATTTTTTCCAGACCAAATTTTTAAAGGGTCCTTTACTCTTGGAGGTAGACTCTTTTTTTGCATCATTGTGTCATTTTCGATCGAAAACGGGGAGTAAGCGATATCAAAATGTAGAACAATATTAAATGAGCATAGAACAACCTGGAACAATTTTTATTTTTTCCAGAACAAATTTTTAAAGGGTCCTTTACTCTTGGAGGTAGACTCTTTTTTTGCATCATTGTGTCATTTTCGATCGAAAACGGGGAGTAAGCGACACCAAAATGTAGAACAATATTAAACGAGCCTAGAACAACCTGGAACAACTTTTATTTTTTCCAGACCAAATTTTTAAAGGGTCCTTTACTCTTGGATGTAGACTGTTTTTTTGCATTATTGTGTAATTCTTGACCGGAAACGGCGAGTTAGCGACACCAAAATGTAAAACAATATCAAATGAGCATAGAACAACCTGGGTCAACTTTTATTTTTTCCGGTCCAAATTTTTAAAGGGTACTTTACTCTTGGAGGTAGATTGTTTTTTTGCATTATTGTGTCATTTTTGACAGAAAACGGCGCGTCAGCGACACGAAAATGTAGAACAATAACATCCAGGCATACAACAACCTGGAACAAGTTTTATTTTTTCCAGAACAAATTTATAAAGGGTCCTTTACTCTTGGATGTAGTCTCTTATTTTGCATTATTGTGTCATTTTTGACCGGAAACGGCGAGTTAGCGAGACCAAAATGTAGAACAATATTAAATGAGCATAAAACATCCTGGAAGAACTTTTATTTTTTCCAGACCAAATTTTTAAAGGGTCCTTTACTCTTGGAGGTAGACTGTGTTTTTGCATTATTGTGTCATTTTCGACCGAAAACGGCGAGTAAGCGACACCAAAATGTAGAACAATATTAAATGAGCATAAAACATCCTGGAAGAACTTTTATTTTTTCCAGACCAAATTTTTAAAGGGTCCTTTACTTTTGGAGGTAGACTGTGTTTTTGCATTATTGTGTCATTTTCGACCGAAAACGGCGAGTAAGCGACACCAAAATGTAGAACAATATCAAATGAGCGTAGATCAACCTGGAACAACTTTTATTTTTTCCAGACCAAATTTTTAAAGGGTCCTTTACTCTTGGAGGTAGACTCTTTTTTTGCATCATTGTGTCATTTTCGATCGAAAACGGGGAGTAAGCGATATCAAAATGTAGAACAATATTAAATGAGCATAGAACAACCTGGAACAACTTTTATTTTTTCCAGACCAAATTTTTACAGGGTACTTTACTCTTGGAGGTAGACTGTTTCTTGGCATTATTGTGTCATTTTTGACCGGAAACGGCGCGTCAGCGACACCAAAATGTAGAACAATATCTAATGAGCATAGAACAACCTGGAACAACTTTTATCTTTTCCAGACCAAATTTTTAAAGAGTCCTTTACTCTTGGAGGTAGACTGTGTTTTTGAATTATTGTGTCATTTTCGACCGAAAACGGCGAGTAAGCGATATCAAAATGTAGAACAATATTAAATGAGCATAGAACAACCTCGAACAACTTTTATTTTTTCCAGACCAAATTTTTACAGGGTACTTTACTCTTGGAGGTACACACTTTTCTTGCATTTTTGTTTCATTTCTTACCGAAAAATGGTGCGTCAGCAACACCAAAATGTAGAACAATATTAAACGAGCGTACAAAAACCTGGAACAACTTTTATTTTTTCCAGACCAAATTTTTAAAGGGTCCTTTACTCTTGGAGGTACACTGTTTATTTGCATTTTTGTGTCATTTTTTAGCGAAAACGGTGCGTCAGCGACACCAAAATGTAGAACAATATTAAACGAGCATAGAACAACCTGGAACAATTTTTATTTTTTCCAGACCAAATTTTTAAAGGGTCCTTTACTCTTGGAGGTAGACTGTTTTTTTGCATTATTGTGTAATTCTTGACCGGAAACGGCGAGTTAGCGACACCAAAATGTAGAACAATATCAAATGAGCATAGAACAACCTCGAACAACTTTTATTTTTTCCGGTCCAAATTTTTAAAGGGTACTTTACTCTTGGAGGTAGACTGTTTTTTTGCATTATTGTGTCATTTTTGACCGAAAACGGCGCGTCAGCGACACCAAAATGTAGAACAATAACATCCAGGCATAGAACAACCTGGAACAAGTTTTATTTTTTCCAGAACAAATTTTTAAAGGGTCCTTTACTCTTGGAGGTAGACTGTTTTTTTGCATTATTGTGTCATTTTTGACCGAAAACGACGCGTCAGCGACACCAAAATGTAGAACAATAACATCCAGGCATAGAACAACCTGGAACAACTTTTATTTGTTCCAGGAAAAATGTATAAAGGGTCCTTTACTCTTGGAGGTAGACTCTTTTTTTGCATTATTGTGTCATTTTCGAACGAAAACGGCGAGTAAGCGACACCAAAATGTAGAACAATATCAAATGAGCGTAGATCAACCTGGAACAACTTTTATTTTTTCCAGACCAAATTTTTAAAGGGTCCTTTACTCTTGGAGGTAGACTGTGTTTTTGAATTATTCTGTCATTTGCGACCGAAAACGGCGAGTAAGCGACATTAAAATGTAGAACAATATTAAATGAGCATAGAACAACCTGGAACAACTTTTATTTTTTCCAGACCAAATTTTTAAAGGGTCCTTTACTCTTGGAGGTAGACTGTTTTTTTGCATTATTGTGTAATTCTTGACCGGAAACGGCGAGTTAGCGACACCAAAATGTACAACAATATCAAATGAGCATAGAACAACCTGGATCAACTTTTATTTTTTCCGGTCCAAAGTTTTAAAGGGTACTTTACTCTTGGAGGTAGATTGTTTTTTTGCATTATTGTGTCATTTTTTACCGAAAACGGCGCGTCAGCGACACCAAAATGTAGAACAATAACATCCAGGCATACAACAACCTGGAACAAGTTTTATTTTTTCCAGAACAAATTTATAAAGGGTCCTTTACTCTTGGAGGTAGACTGTTTATTTGCATTTTTGTGTAATTTTTTAGCGAAAACGGTGCGTCAGCGACACCAAAATGTAGAACAATATTAAACGAGCATAGAACAACCTGGAACAACTTTTACTTTTTCCAGACCAAATTTTTAAAGGGTCCTTTACTCTTGGAGGTAGACTGTTTTTTTGCATTATTGTGTAATTCTTGACCGGAAACGGCGAGTTAGCGACACCAAAATGTAGAACAATATCAAATGAGCATAGAACAACCTGGATCAACTTTTATTTTTTCCGGTCCAAATTTTTAAAGGGTACTTTACTCTTGGAGATAGATTGTTTTTTTGCATTATTGTGTCATTTTCGACCGAAAACGGCGCGTCAGCGACACCAAAATGTAGAACAATAACATCCAGGCATACAACAACCTGGAACAAGTTTTATTTTTTCCAGAACAAATTTATAAAGGGTACTTTACTCTTGGATGTAGTCTCTTTTTTTGCATTATTGTGTCATTTTTGACCGGAAACGGCGAGTTAGCGAGACCAAAATGTAGAACAATATTAAATTAGCATAAAACATCCTGGAAGAACTTTTATTTTTTCCAGACCAAATTTTTAAAGTGTCCTTTACTCTTGGAGGTAGACTGTTTTTGCATTATTGTGTCATTTTCGACCGAAAACGGCGAGTAAGCGACACCAAAATGTAGAACAATATCAAATGAGCATAGAACAACCTGAAACAACTTTTATTTATTCCAGAACAAATTTATAAAGGGTCCTTTACTCTTGGAGGTAGACTGTTTATTTGCATTTTTGTGTAATTTTTTAGCGAAAACGGTGCGTCAGCGACACCAAAATGTAGAACAATATTAAACGAGCATAGAACAACCTGGAACAACTTTTACTTTTTCCAGACCAAATTTTTAAAGGGTCCTTTACTCTTGGAGGTAGACTGTTTTTTTGCATTATTGTGTAATTCTTGACCGGAAACGGCGAGTTAGCGACACCAAAATGTAGAACAATATCAAATGAGCATAGAACAACCTGGATCAACTTTTATTTTTTCCGGTCCAAATTTTTAAAGGGTACTTTACTCTTGGAGATAGATTGTTTTTTTGCATTATTGTGTCATTTTCGACCGAAAACGGCGCGTCAGCGACACCAAAATGTAGAACAATAACATCCAGGCATACAACAACCTGGAACAAGTTTTATTTTTTCCAGAACAAATTTATAAAGGGTACTTTACTCTTGGATGTAGTCTCTTTTTTTGCATTATTGTGTCATTTTTGACCGGAAACGGCGAGTTAGCGAGACCAAAATGTAGAACAATATTAAATTAGCATAAAACATCCTGGAAGAACTTTTATTTTTTCCAGACCAAATTTTTAAAGTGTCCTTTACTCTTGGAGGTAGACTGTTTTTGCATTATTGTGTCATTTTCGACCGAAAACGGCGAGTAAGCGACACCAAAATGTAGAACAATATCAAATGAGCATAGAACAACCTGAAACAACTTTTATTTATTCCAGAACAAATTTTTAAAGGGTCCTTTACTCTTGGAGGTAGACTCTTTTTTTGCATTATTGTGTCATTTTCGACCGAAAACGGCGAGTAAGCGACACCAAAATGTAGAACAATATCAAATGAGCATAGAACAACCTGGAACAACTTTTATTTTTTCCGGACCAAATTTTTAAAGGGTCCTTTACTCTTGGAGGTAGACAGTTTATTTGCATTTTTGTGTCATTTTTTAGCGAAAACGGTGCGTCAGCGACACCAAAATGTAGAACAATATTAAACGAGCATAGAAGAACCTGGAACAACTTTTATTTTTTCCGGAACAAATTTTTAAAGTGTACTTTACTCTTGGAGGTAGACTGTTTATTTGCATTTTTGTGTCATTTTTTAGCGAAAACGGAGCGTCAGCGACACCAAAATGTAGAACAATAACATCCAGGCATAGAACAACCTGGAACAAATTTTATTTTTTCCAGAACAAATTTTTAAAGGGTCCTTTACTCTTGGAGGTAGACTGTTTTTTTGCATTATTGTGTCATTTTTGACCGAAAACGACGCGTCAGCGACACCAAAATGTAGAACAATAACATCCAGGCATAGAACAACCTGGAACAACTTTTATTTGTTCCAGGAAAAATGTATAAAGGGTCCTTTACTCTTGGAGGTAGACTCTTTTTTTGCATTATTGTGTCATTTTCGACCGAAAACGGCGAGTAAGCGACACCAAAATGTAGAACAATATCAAATGAGCATAGAACAACCTGGAACAACTTTTATTTTTTCCAGACCAAATTTTTAAAGGGTCCTTTACTCTTGGAGGTAGACTGTGTTTTTGAATTATTCTGTCATTTGCGACCGAAAACGGCGAGTAAGCGACATTAAATTGTAGAACAATATTAAATGAGCATAGAACAACCTAGAACAACTTTTACTTTTGCCAGACCAAATTTTTAAAGGGTCCTTTACTCTTGGAGGTATACTGTTTCTTGGCATTATTGTGTCATTTTTGACCGGAAACGGCGCGTCAGCGACACCAAAATGTAGAACAATATTAAATGAGCATAAAACAACTTGGAACAACTTTTATTTTTTCCGGACCAAATTTTTAAAGGGTGCTTTACTCTTGGAGGTAGACTGTTTATTTGCATTTTTGTGTCATTTTTTAGCGAAAACGGTGCGTCAGCGACACCAAAATGTAGAACAATATCAAATGAGCATAGAACAACCTGGACCAACTTTTATTTTTTCCGGTCCAAATTTTTAAAGGGTACTTTACTCTTGGAGGTAGATTGTTTTTTTGCATTATTGTGTCATTTTTGACCGAAAACGGCGCGTCAGCGACACCAAAATGTAGAACAATAACATCCAGGCATACAACAACCTGGAACAAGTTTTATTTTTTCCAGAACAAATTTATAAAGGGTCCTTTACTCTTGGATGTAGTCTCTTTTTTTGCATTATTGTGTCATTTTTGACCGGAAACGGCGAGTTAGCGAGACCAAAATGTAGAACAATATTAAACGAGCATAGAACAACCTGGAACAACTTTTATTGTTTCCGGAACAAATTTTTAAAGTGTACTTTACTCTTGGAGGTAGACTGTTTATTTGCATTTTTGTGTCATTTTTTAGCGAAAACGGTGCGTCAGCGACACCAAAATGTAGAACAATATTAAACGAGCCTAGAACAACCTGGAACAACTTTTATTTTTTCCAGACCAAATTTTTAAAGGGTCCTTTACTCTTGGATGTAGACTGTTTTTTTGCATTATTGTGTAATTCTTGACCGGAAACGGCGAGTTAGCGACACCAAAATGTAGAACAATATCAAATGAGCATAGAACAACCTGGATCAACTTTTATTTTTTCCGGTCCAAATTTTTAAAGGGTACTTTACTCTTGGAGGTAGATTGTTTTTTTGCATTATTGTGTCATTTTTGACCGAAAACGGCGCGTCAGCGACACCAAAATGTAGAACAATAACATCCAGGCATACAACAACCTGGAACAAGTTTTATTTTTTCCAGAACAAATTTATAAAGGGTCCTTTACTCTTGGATGTAGTCTCTTTTTTTGCATTATTGTGTCATTTTTGACCGGAAACGGCGAGTTAGCGAGACCAAAATGTAGAACAATATTAAATGAGCATAAAACATCCTGGAAGAACTTTTATTTTTTCCAGACCAAATTTTTAAAGTGTACTTTACTCTTGGAGGTAGGCTGTTTATTTGCATTTTTGTCATTTTTTAGCGAAAACGGTGCGTCAGCGACACCAAAATGTAGAACAATATTAAATGAGCATAAAACATCCTGGAAGAACTTTTATTTTTTCCAGACCAAATTTTTAAAGGGTCCTTTACTCTTGGAGGTAGACTGTGTTTTTGCATTATTGTGTCATTTTCGACCGAAAACGGCGAGTAAGCGACACCAAAATGTAGAACAATATCAAATGAGCGTAGATCAACCTGGAACAACTTTTATTTTTTCCAGACCAAATTTTTAAAGGGTCCTTTACTCTTGGAGGTAGACTCTTTTTTTGCATCATTGTGTCATTTTCGATCGAAAACGGGGAGTAAGCGATATCAAAATGTAGAACAATATTAAATGAGCATAGAACAACCTGGAACAACTTTTATTTTTGCCAGACCAAATTTTTACAGGGTACTTTACTCTTGGAGGTAGACTGTTTCTTGGCATTATTGTGTCATTTTTGACCGGAAACGGCGCGTCAGCGACACCAAAATGTATAACAATATTAAATGAGCATAAAACAACCTGGAACAACTTTTATTTTTTCCGGACCAAATTTTTAAAGGGTCCTTTACTCTTGGAGGTAGACTGTTTTTTTGCATTATTGTGTCTTTCTTGACCGGAAACGGCGAGTTAGCGACACCAAAATGCAGAACAATATCAAATGAGCATAGAACAACCTGGATCAACTTTTATTTTTTCCGGTCCAAATTTTTAAAGGGTACTTTACTCTTGGAGGTAGATTGTTTTTTTGCATTATTGTGTCATTTTTTACCGAAAACGGCGCGTCAGCGACACCAAAATGTAGAACAATAACATCCAGGCATACAACAACCTGGAACAAGTTTTATTTTTTCCAGAACAAATTTATAAAGGGTCCTTTACTCTTGAATGTAGTCTCTTTTTTTGCATTATTGTGTCATTTTTGACCGGAAACGGCGAGTTAGCGAGACCAAAATGTAGAACAATATTAAATGAGCATAAAACATCATGGAAGAACTTTTATTTTTTCCAGACCAAATTTTTAAAGGGTCCTTTACTCTTGGAGGTAGACTGTGTTTTTGCATTATTGTGTCATTTTCGACCGAAAACGGCGAGTAAGCGACACCAAAATGTAGAACAATATCAAATGAGCGTAGATCAACCTGGAACAACTTTTATTTTTTCCAGACCAAATTTTTAAAGGGTCCTTTACTCTTGGAGGTAGACTCTTTTTTTGCATCATTGTGTCATTTTCGATCGAAAACGGGGAGTAAGCGATATCAAAATGTAGAACAATATTAAATGAGCATAGAACAACCTGGAACAACTTTTATTTTTGCCAGACCAAATTTTTACAGGGTACTTTACTCTTGGAGGTAGACTGTTTCTTGGCATTATTGTGTCATTTTTGACCGGAAACGGCGCGTCAGCGTCACCAAAATGTAGAACAATATTAAATGAGCATGAAACAACCTGGAACAACTTTTATTTTTTCCGGACCAAATTTTTAAAGGGTCCTTTACTCTTGGATGTAGACTGTTTTTTTGCATTATTGTGTAATTCTTGACCGGAAACGGCGAGTTAGCGACACCAAAATGTAGAACAATATCAAATGAGCATAGAACAACCTGGATCAACTTTTATTTTTTCCGGTCCAAATTTTTAAAGGGTACTTTACTCTTGGAGGTAGATTGTTTTTTTGCATTATTGTGTCATTTTTGACCGAAAACGGCGCGTCAGCGACACCAAAATGTAGAACAATAACATCCAGGCATACAACAACCTGGAACAAGTTTTATTTTTTCCAGAACAAATTTATAAAGGGTCCTTTACTCTTGGATGTAGTCTCTTTTTTTGCATTATTGTGTCATTTTTGACCGGAAACGGCGAGTTAGCGAGACCAAAATGTAGAACAATATTAAACGAGCATAGAACAACCTGGAACAACTTTTATTGTTTCCGGAACAAATTTTTAAAGTGTACTTTACTCTTGGAGGTAGACTGTTTATTTGCATTTTTGTGTCATTTTTTAGCGAAAACGGTGCGTCAGCGACACCAAAATGTAGAACAATATTAAACGAGCCTAGAACAACCTGGAACAACTTTTATTTTTTCCAGACCAAATTTTTAAAGGGTCCTTTACTCTTGGATGTAGACTGTTTTTTTGCATTATTGTGTAATTCTTGACCGGAAACGGCGAGTTAGCGACACCAAAATGTAGAACAATATCAAATGAGCATAGAACAACCTGGATCAACTTTTATTTTTTCCGGTCCAAATTTTTAAAGGGTACTTTACTCTTGGAGGTAGATTGTTTTTTTGCATTATTGTGTCATTTTTGACCGAAAACGGCGCGTCAGCGACACCAAAATGTAGAACAATAACATCCAGGCATACAACAACCTGGAACAAGTTTTATTTTTTCCAGAACAAATTTATAAAGGGTCCTTTACTCTTGGATGTAGTCTCTTTTTTTGCATTATTGTGTCATTTTTGACCGGAAACGGCGAGTTAGCGAGACCAAAATGTAGAACAATATTAAATGAGCATAAAACATCCTGGAAGAACTTTTATTTTTTCCAGACCAAATTTTTAAAGTGTACTTTACTCTTGGAGGTAGGCTGTTTATTTGCATTTTTGTCATTTTTTAGCGAAAACGGTGCGTCAGCGACACCAAAATGTAGAACAATATTAAATGAGCATAAAACATCCTGGAAGAACTTTTATTTTTTCCAGACCAAATTTTTAAAGGGTCCTTTACTCTTGGAGGTAGACTGTGTTTTTGCATTATTGTGTCATTTTCGACCGAAAACGGCGAGTAAGCGACACCAAAATGTAGAACAATATCAAATGAGCGTAGATCAACCTGGAACAACTTTTATTTTTTCCAGACCAAATTTTTAAAGGGTCCTTTACTCTTGGAGGTAGACTCTTTTTTTGCATCATTGTGTCATTTTCGATCGAAAACGGGGAGTAAGCGATATCAAAATGTAGAACAATATTAAATGAGCATAGAACAACCTGGAACAACTTTTATTTTTGCCAGACCAAATTTTTACAGGGTACTTTACTCTTGGAGGTAGACTGTTTCTTGGCATTATTGTGTCATTTTTGACCGGAAACGGCGCGTCAGCGACACCAAAATGTATAACAATATTAAATGAGCATAAAACAACCTGGAACAACTTTTATTTTTTCCGGACCAAATTTTTAAAGGGTCCTTTACTCTTGGAGGTAGACTGTTTTTTTGCATTATTGTGTCTTTCTTGACCGGAAACGGCGAGTTAGCGACACCAAAATGCAGAACAATATCAAATGAGCATAGAACAACCTGGATCAACTTTTATTTTTTCCGGTCCAAATTTTTAAAGGGTACTTTACTCTTGGAGGTAGATTGTTTTTTTGCATTATTGTGTCATTTTTTACCGAAAACGGCGCGTCAGCGACACCAAAATGTAGAACAATAACATCCAGGCATACAACAACCTGGAACAAGTTTTATTTTTTCCAGAACAAATTTATAAAGGGTCCTTTACTCTTGAATGTAGTCTCTTTTTTTGCATTATTGTGTCATTTTTGACCGGAAACGGCGAGTTAGCGAGACCAAAATGTAGAACAATATTAAATGAGCATAAAACATCATGGAAGAACTTTTATTTTTTCCAGACCAAATTTTTAAAGGGTCCTTTACTCTTGGAGGTAGACTGTGTTTTTGCATTATTGTGTCATTTTCGACCGAAAACGGCGAGTAAGCGACACCAAAATGTAGAACAATATCAAATGAGCGTAGATCAACCTGGAACAACTTTTATTTTTTCCAGACCAAATTTTTAAAGGGTCCTTTACTCTTGGAGGTAGACTCTTTTTTTGCATCATTGTGTCATTTTCGATCGAAAACGGGGAGTAAGCGATATCAAAATGTAGAACAATATTAAATGAGCATAGAACAACCTGGAACAACTTTTATTTTTGCCAGACCAAATTTTTACAGGGTACTTTACTCTTGGAGGTAGACTGTTTCTTGGCATTATTGTGTCATTTTTGACCGGAAACGGCGCGTCAGCGTCACCAAAATGTAGAACAATATTAAATGAGCATGAAACAACCTGGAACAACTTTTATTTTTTCCGGACCAAATTTTTAAAGGGTCCTTTACTCTTGGATGTAGACTGTTTTTTTGCATTATTGTGTAATTCTTGACCGGAAACGGCGAGTTAGCGACACCAAAATGTAGAACAATATCAAATGAGCATAGAACAACCTGGATCAACTTTTATTTTTTCCGGTCCAAATTTTTAAAGGGTACTTTACTCTTGGAGGTAGATTGTTTTTTTGCATTATTGTGTCATTTTTTACCGAAAACGGCGCGTCAGCGACACCAAAATGTAGAACAATAACATCCAGGCATACAACAACCTGGAACAAGTTTTATTTTTTCCAGAACAAATTTATAAAGGGTCCTTTACTCTTGGAGGTAGACTGTTTTTTTGCATTATTGTGTCATTTTTGACCGAAAACGGCGAGTAAGCGAGACCAAAATGTAGAACAATATTAAATGAGCATAAAACATCCTGGAAGAACTTTTATTTTTTCCAGACCAAATTTTTAAAGGGTCCTTTACTCTTGGAGGTAGACTGTGTTTTTGCATTATTGTGTCATTTTCGACCGAAAACGGCGAGTAAGCGACACCAAAATGTAGAACAATATCAAATGAGCGTAGATCAACCTGGAACAACTTTTATTTTTTCCAGACCAAATTTTTAAAGGGTCCTTTACTCTTGGAGGTAGACTCTTTTTTTGCATCATTGTGTCATTTTCGATCGAAAACGGGGAGTAAGCGATATCAAAATGTAGAACAATATTAAATGAGCATAGAACAACCTGGAACAACTTTTATTTTTGCCAGACCAAATTTTTACAGGGTACTTTACTCTTGGAGGTAGACTGTTTCTTGGCATTATTGTGTCATTTTTGACCGGAAACGGCGCGTCAGCGTCACCAAAATGTAGAACAATATTAAATGAGCATAAAACAACCTGGAACAACTTTTATTTTTTCCGGACCAAATTTTTAAAGGGTCCTTTACTCTTGGATGTAGACTGTTTTTTTGCATTATTGTGTAATTCTTGACCGGAAACGGCGAGTTAGCGACACCAAAATGTAGAACAATATCAAATGAGCATAGAACAACCTGGATCATCTTTTATTTTTTCCGGTCCAAATTTTTAAAGGGTACTTTACTCTTGGAGGTAGATTGTTTTTTTGCATTATTGTGTCATTTTTTACCGAAAACGGCGCGTCAGCGACACCAAAATGTAGAACAATAACATCCAGGCATACAACAACCTGGAACAAGTTTTATTTTTTCCAGACCAAATTTTTAAAGGGTCCTTTACTCTTGGAGGTAGACTGTTTTTTGCATTATTGTGTCTTTCTTGACCGGAAACGGCGAGTTAACGACACCAAAATGTAGAACAATATCAAATGAGCATAGAACAACCTGGATCAACTTTTATTTTTTCCGGTCCAAATTTTTAAAGGGTACTTTACTCTTGGAGGTAGATTGTTTTTTTGCATTATTGTGTCATTTTTGACCGAAAACGGCGCGTCAGCGACACCAAAATGTAGAACAATAACATCCAGGCATACAACAACCTGGAACAAGTTTTATTTTTTCCAGAACAAATTTATAAAGGGTCCTTTACTCTTGGATGTAGTCTCTTTTTTTTGCATTATTGTGTCATTTTTGACCGGAAACGGCGAGTTAGCGAGACCAAAATGTAGAACAATATTAAACGAGCATAGAACAACCTGGAACAACTTTTATTGTTTCCGGAACAAATTTTTAAAGTGTACTTTACTCTTGGAGGTAGACTGTTTATTTGCATTTTTGTGTCATTTTTTAGCGAAAACGGTGCGTCAGCGACACCAAAATGTAGAACAATATTAAACGAGCCTAGAACAACCTGGAACAACTTTTATTTTTTCCAGACCAAATTTTTAAAGGGTCCTTTACTCTTGGATGTAGACTGTTTTTTTGCATTATTGTGTAATTCTTGACCGGAAACGGCGAGTTAGCGACACCAAAATGTAGAACAATATCAAATGAGCATAGAACAACCTGGATCAACTTTTATTTTTTCCGGTCCAAATTTTTAAAGGGTACTTTACTCTTGGAGGTAGATTGTTTTTTTGCATTATTGTGTCATTTTTGACCGAAAACGGCGCGTCAGCGACACCAAAATGTAGAACAATAACATCCAGGCATACAACAACCTGGAACAAGTTTTATTTTTTCCAGAACAAATTTATAAAGGGTCCTTTACTCTTGGATGTAGTCTCTTTTTTTGCATTATTGTGTCATTTTTGACCGGAAACGGCGAGTTAGCGAGACCAAAATGTAGAACAATATTAAATGAGCATAAAACATCCTGGAAGAACTTCTATTTTTTCCAGACCAAATTTTTAAAGTGTACTTTACTCTTGGAGGTAGGCTGTTTATTTGCATTTTTGTGTCATTTTTTAGCGAAAACGGTGCGTCAGCGACACCAAAATGTAGAACAATATTAAATGAGCATAAAACATCCTGGAAGAACTTTTATTTTTTCCAGACCAAATTTTTAAAGGGTCCTTTACTCTTGGAGGTAGACTGTGTTTTTGCATTATTGTGTCATTTTCGACCGAAAACGGCGAGTAAGAGACACCAAAATGTAGAACAATATCAAATGAGCGTAGATCAACCTGGAACAACTTTTATTTTTTCCAGACCAAATTTTTAAAGGGTCCTTTACTCTTGGAGGTAGACTCTTTTTTTGCATCATTGTGTCATTTTCGATCGAAAACGGGGAGTAAGCGATATCAAAATGTAGAACAATATTAAATGAGCATAGAACAACCTGGAACAACTTTTATTTTTGCCAGACCAAATTTTTACAGGGTACTTTACTCTTGGAGGTTGACTGTTTCTTGGCATTATTGTGTCATTTTTGACCGGAAACGGCGCGTCAGCGACACCAAAATGTAGAACAATATTAAATGAGCATAAAACAACCTGGAACAACTTTTATTTTTTCCGGACCAAATTTTTAAAGGGTCCTTTACTCTTGGAGGTAGACTGTTTTTTTGCATTATTGTGTCTTTCTTGACCGGAAACGGCGAGTTAGCGACACCAAAATGTAGAACAATATCAAATGAGCATAGAACAACCTGGATCAACTTTTATTTTTTCCGGTCCAAATTTTTAAAGGGTACTTTACTCTTGGAGGTAGATTGTTTTTTTGCATTATTGTGTCATTTTTTACCGAAAACGGCGCGTCAGCGACACCAAAATGTAGAACAATAACATCCAGGCATACAACAACCTGGAACAAGTTTTATTTTTTCCAGAACAAATTTATAAAGGGTCCTTTACTCTTGGAGGTAGACTGTTTTTTTGCATTATTGTGTCATTTTTGACCGAAAACGGCGAGTAAGCGAGACCAAAATGTAGAACAATATTAAATGAGCATAAAACATCCTGGAAGAACTTTTATTTTTTCCAGACCAAATTTTTAAAGGGTCCTTTACTCTTGGAGGTAGACTGTGTTTTTGCATTATTGTGTCATTTTCGACCGAAAACGGCGAGTAAGCGACACCAAAATGTAGAACAATATCAAATGAGCGTAGATCAACCTGGAACAACTTTTATTTTTTCCAGACCAAATTTTTAAAGGGTCCTTTACTCTTGGAGGTAGACTCTTTTTTTGCATCATTGTGTCATTTTCGATCGAAAACGGGGAGTAAGCGATATCAAAATGTAGAACAATATTAAATGAGCATAGAACAACCTGGAACAACTTTTATTTTTGCCAGACCAAATTTTTACAGGGTACTTTACTCTTGGAGGTAGACTGTTTCTTGGCATTATTGTGTCATTTTTGACCGGAAACGGCGCGTCAGCGTCACCAAAATGTAGAACAATATTAAATGAGCATAAAACAACCTGGAACAACTTTTATTTTTTCCGGACCAAATTTTTAAAGGGTCCTTTACTCTTGGATGTAGACTGTTTTTTTGCATTATTGTGTAATTCTTGACCGGAAACGGCGAGTTAGCGACACCAAAATGTAGAACAATATCAAATGAGCATAGAACAACCTGGATCATCTTTTATTTTTTCCGGTCCAAATTTTTAAAGGGTACTTTACTCTTGGAGGTAGATTGTTTTTTTGCATTATTGTGTCATTTTTTACCGAAAACGGCGCGTCAGCGACACCAAAATGTAGAACAATAACATCCAGGCATACAACAACCTGGAACAAGTTTTATTTTTTCCAGAACAAATTTATAAAGGGTCCTTTACTCTTGGAGGTAGACTGTTTTTTTGCATTATTGTGTCATTTTTGACCGAAAACGGCGAGTAAGCGAGACCAAAATGTAGAACAATATTAAATGAGCATAAAACATCCTGGAAGAACTTTTATTTCTTCCAGACCAAATTTTTAAAGGGTCCTTTACTCTTGGAGGTAGACTGTGTTTTTGCATTATTGTGTCATTTTCGACCGAAAACGGCGAGTAAGCGACACCAAAATGTAGAACAATATCAAATGAGCGTAGATCAACCTGGAACAACTTTTATTTTTTCCAGACCAAATTTTTAAAGGGTCCTTTACTCTTGGAGGTAGACTCTTTTTTTGCATCATTGTGTCATTTTCGATCGAAAACGGGGAGTAAGCGATATCAAAATGAAGAACAATATTAAATGAGCATAGAACAACCTGGAACAACTTTTATTTTTGCCAGACCAAATTTTTACAGGGTACTTTACTCTTGGAGGTAGACTGTTTCTTGGCATTATTGTGTCATTTTTGACCGGAAACGGCGCGTCAGCGACACCAAAATGTAGAACAATATTAAATGAGCATAAAACAACCTGGAACAACTTTTATTTTTTCCGGACCAAATTTTTAAAGGGTCCTTTACTCTTGGAGGTAGACTGTTTTTTTGCATTATTGTGTCTTTCTTGACCGGAAACGGCGAGTTAGCGACACCAAAATGTAGAACAATATCAAATGAGCATAGAACAACCTGGATCAACTTTTATTTTTTCCGGTCCAAATTTTTAAAGGGTACTTTACTCTTGGAGGTAGATTGTTTTTTTGCATTATTGTGTCATTTTCGACCGAAAACGGCGAGTAAGCGACACCAAAATGTAGAACAATATCAAATGAGCGTAGATCAACCTGGAACAACTTTTATTTTTTCCGGACCAAATTTTTAAAGGGTCCTTTACTCTTGGATGTAGACTGTTTTTTTGCATTATAGTGTAATTCTTGACCGGAAACGGCGAGTTAGCGACACCAAAATGTAGAACAATATCAAATGAGCATAGAACAACCTGGATCAACTTTTATTTTTTCCAGACCAAATTTTTAAAGGGTCCTTTACTCTTGGAGGTAGACTCTTTTTTTGCATCATTGTGTCATTTTCGATCGAAAACGGGGAGTAAGCGATATCAAAATGTAGAACAATATTAAATGAGCATAGAACAACCTGGAACAACTTTTATTTTTGCCAGACCAAATTTTTACAGGGTACTTTACTCTTGGAGGTAGACTGTGTTTTTGCATTATTGTGTCATTTTCGACCGAAAACGGCGAGTAAGCGACACCAAAATGTAGAACAATATCAAATGATCATAAAACAACCTGGAACAACTTTTATTTTTTCCGGACCAAATTTTTAAAGGGTCCTTTACTCTTGGAGGTAGACTGTTTATTTGCATTTTTGTGTCATTTTTTAGCGAAAACGGTGCGTCAGCGACACCAAAATGTAGAACAATATTAAACGAGCATAGGAGAACCTGGAACAACTTTTATTTTATCCGGATCAAATTTTTAAAGTGTACTTTACTCTTGGAGGTAGACTGTTTATTTGCATTTTTGTGTCATTTTTTAGCGAAAACGGAGCGTCAGCGACACCAAAATGTAGAACAATATTAAACGAGCATAGAACAACCTGGAACAACTTTTATTTTTTCGAGACAAAATTTTTAAAGGGTCCTTTACTCTTGGAGGTAGACTGTTAATTTGCATTTTTGTGTCATTTTTTAGCGAAAACGGTGCGTCAGCGACACCAAAATGTAGAACAATATTAAACGAGCATAGAAGAACCTGGAACAACTTTTATTTTTTCCGGATCAAATTTTTAAAGTGTACTTTACTCTTGGAGGTAGACTGTTTATTTGCATTTTTGTGTCATTTTTTAGCGAAAACGGAGCGTCAGCGACACCAAAAAGTAGAACAATATTAAACGAGCATAGAACAACCTGGAACAACTTTTATTTTTTCGAGACCAAATTTTTAAAGGGTCCTTTACTCTTGGAGGTAGACTCTTTATTTGCATTGTGTCATTTGTGACCGTAAACGGCGCGTCAGCGACAACAAAATGTAGAACAATAACATCCAGGCATAAAACGACCTGGAACAACTTTTATTTTTTCCAGAACAAATTTTTAAAGGGTCCTTTACTCTTGGAGGTAGACTCTTTTTTTGCATTATTGTGTCATTTTCGACCGAAAACGGCGAGTAAGCGACACCAAAATGTAGAACAATATCAAATGAGCATAAAACAACCTTGTTTTTGTGGAGCCCGGTAGTAGGCGGCAGGGTGATTCGAGGCTGGGGACAGCCTCTCGGAAGGGAAATTCGAGAAGGCACGAAGGGAGAAAGAAAGGAGAAATAGTACAGGTGTAAATTGTACTTGTAGTAAGAAGAATTCAGGAATACGTCGGAAAGGTTGTTGTAAATAAACTGAGTATAGGAGTATGTAGTTTGACTTGCAATCCTTGCTACACGGGTTTTAATTATACTTTTGGTTCGGAAATATACACAGTAAAATCTAGGAATTCGTGAGCGGCTTCTCGGAACAACGGTTGGAAAGCAAGTGAAGCAGTCACGCTTCCGCGATCGTCGTAACGATGACGAGAGGGGGTAATGGCGCCGTATCGATGCCAATAAGGTGTCAGAAAGGAATTTGTCCACCAATCCGTGTACCGTCGGAAATTACGCTCGCAGGCGCTAGTACACGAATTGGCGGCAAGTCGGTAAAATTGGCGGTAACGTGCCAGTTCGTAGGCAGCGGAGTGCGGGGCCCCGGGAGGGCTGCCGCAAGACGCGTCCGCGTGAGACGTCGCGTTTACATGTGATATCGCACATAAACCTGGAACAACATTTATTTTTTCCGGACCAAATTTTTAAAGGGTCCTTTACTCTTGGAGGTAGACTGTTAATTTGCATTTTTGTGTCATTTTTTAGCGAAAACGGTGCGTCAGCGACACCAAAATGTAGAACAATATTAAACGAGCATAGAAGAACCTGGAACAACTTTTATTTTTTCCAGACCAAATTTTTAAAGGGTCCTTTACTCTTGGAGGTAGACTCTTTTTTTGCATCATTGTGTCATTTTCGATCGAAAACGGGGAGTATGCGATATCAAAATGTAGAACAATATTAAATGAGCCTAGAACAACCTGGAACAACTTTCATTTTTTCCAGACCAAATTTTTACAGGGTACTTTACTCTTGGAGGTACACACTTTTCTTGCATTTTTGTGTCTTTTCTTACCGAAAAATGGTGCGTCAGCAACACCAAAATGTAGAACAATATTAAAAGAGCGTACAAAAACCTGGAAGAACTTTTATTTTTTCCAGACCAAATTTTTAAAGTGTCCTTTACTCTTGGAGGTAGACTGTTTTTGCATTATTGTGTCATTTTCGACCGAAAACGGCGAGTAAGCGACACCAAAATGTAGAACAATATCAAATGAGCATAGAACAACCTGGAACAACTTTTATTTTTTCCAGACCAAATTTTTAAAGGGTCCTTTACTCTTGGAGGTAGACTCTTTTTTTGCATTATTGTGTCATTTTCGACCGAAAACGGCGAGTAAGCGACATTAAAATGTAGAACAATATTAAATGAACATAGAACAACCTGGAACAACTTTTATTTTTTCCAGACCAAATTTTTAAAGGGTCCTTCACTCTTGGAGGTAGACTGTTTTTTTGCATTATTGTGACAATTTTGACTGAAAACGGCGCGTCACCGACACCAAAATGTAGAACAATATCAAATGAGCATAGAACAACCTGGATCAACTTTTATTTTATCCGGTCCAAATTTTTAAAGGGTACTTTACTCTTGGAGGTAGTTTGTTTTTTTGCATTATTGTGTCATTTTTTACCGAAAACGGCGCGTCAGCGACACCAAAATGTAGAACAATAACATCCAGGCATGCAACAACCTGGAACAAGTTTTATTTTTTCCAGAACAAATTTATAAAGGGTCCTTTACTCTTGGATGTAGTCTCTTTTTTTGCATTATTGTGTCATTTTTGACCGGAAACGGCGAGTTAGCGAGACCAAAATGTAGAACAATATTAAATCAGCATAAAACATCCTGGAAGAACTTTTACTTTTTCCAGACCAAATTTTTAAAGGGTCCTTTACTCTTGGAGGTAGACTGTTTTTTTGCATTATTGTGTCATTTTTGACCGAAAACGGCGAGTAAGCGACATTAAAATGTAGAACAATATTAAATGAGCATAGAACAACCTGGAACAACTTTTATTTTTTCCAGACTAAATTTTTAAAGGGTCCTTTACTCTTGGAGGTAGACTGTTTTTTGCATTATTGTGTAATTCTTGACCGGAAACGGCGAGTTAGCGACACCAAAATGTAGAACAATATCAAATGAGCATAGAACAACCTGAAACAACTTTTATTTTTTCCAGAACAAATTTTTAAAGGGTCCTTTACTCTTGGAGGTAGACTGTGTTTTTGCATTATTGTGTCATTTTCGACCGAAAACGGCGAGTAAGCGACACCAAAATGTAGAACAATATCAAATGAGCGTAGATCAACCTGGAACAACTTTTATTTTTTCCAGACCAAATTTTTAAAGGGTCCTTTACTCTTGGAGGTAGACTCTTTTTTTGCATTATTGTGTCATTTTTTAGCGAAAACGGTGCGTCAGCGACACCAAAATGTAGAACAATATTAAACGAGCATAGAACAACCTGGAACAACTTTTATTTTTTCGAGACCAAATTTTTAAAGGGTCCTTTACTCTTGGAGGTAGACTGTTTTTTTGCATTATTGTGACAATTTTGACTGAAAACGGCGCGTCACCGACACCAAAATGTAGAACAATATTAAATGAGCATAGAACAACCTGAAACAACTTTTATTTTTTCCAGAACAAATTTTTAAAGGGTCCTTTACTCTTGGAGGTAGACTGTTTTTTTGCATTATTGTGTCATTTTTGACCGAAAACGGCGCGTCAGCGACACCAAAATGTAGAACAATAACATCCAGGCATAGAACAACCTGGAACAAGTTTTATTTTTTCCAGAACAAATTTTTAAAGGGTCCTTTACTCTTGGAGGTAGACTCTTTTTTTGCATTATTGTGTCATTTTTTAGCGAAAACGGTGCGTCAGCGACACCAAAATGTAGAACAATATTAAACGAGCATAGAACAACCTGGAACAACTTTTATTTTTTCGAGACCAAATTTTTAAAGGGTCCTTTACTCTTGGAGGTAGACTGTTTTTTTGCATTATTGTGACAATTTTGACTGAAAACGGCGCGTCACCGACACCAAAATGTAGAACAATATTAAATGAGCATAGAACAACCTGAAACAACTTTTATTTTTTCCAGAACAAATTTTTAAAGGGTCCTTTACTCTTGGAGGTAGACTGTTTTTTTGCATTATTGTGTCATTTTTGACCGAAAACGGCACGTCAGCGACACCAAAATGTAGAACAATATTAAATGAGCATAGAACAACCTGAAACAACTTTTATTTTTTCCAGAACAAATTTTTAAAGGGTCCTTTACTCATGGAGGTAGACTGTTTTTTTGCATTATTGTGTCATTTTTGACCGAAAACGGCGCGTCAGCGACACCAAAATGTAGAACAATGACATCCAGGCATAGAACAACCTGGAACAACTTTTATTTGTTCCAGAAAAAATTTATAAAGGGTCCTTTACTCTTGGAGGTAGACTCTTTTTTTGCATTATTGTGTCATTTTCGACCGAAAACGGCGAGTAAGCGACACCAAAATGTAGAACAATATCAAATGAGCATAGAACAACCTGGAACAACTTTTATTTTTTCCAGACCAAATTTTTAAAGGGTCCTTTACTCATGGAGGTAGACTGTTAATTTGCATTTTTGTGTCATTTTTTAGCGAAAACGGTGCGTCAGCGACACCAAAATGTAGAACAATATTAAACGAGCATAGAAGAACCTGGAACAACTTTTATTTTTTCCGGAACAAATTTTTAAAGTGTACTTTACTCTTGGAGGTAGACTCTTTATTTGCATTGTGTCATTTGTGACCGTAAACGGCGCGTCAGCGACAACAAAATGTAGAACAATATTAAACGATCGTACAAAAACCTGGAACAACTTTTATTTTTTCCAGACCAAATTTTTAAAGGGTCCTTTACTCTTGGAGGTACATTGTTTATTTGCATTTTTGTGTCATTTTTTAGCGAAAACGGTGCGTCAGCGACACCAAAATGTAGAACAATATTAAACGAGCATAGAACAACCTGGAACAACTTTTATTTTTTCCAGACCAAATGTTTAAAGGGTCCTTTACTCTTGGATGTAGACTGTTTTTTTGCATTATTGTGTAATTCCTGACCGGAAACGGCGAGTTAGCGACACCAAAATGTAGAACAATATCTAATGAGCATAGAACAACCTGGATCAACTTTTATTTTTTCCGGTCCAAATTTTTAAAGGGTCCTTTACTCTTGGAGGTAGACTCTTTTTTTGCATCATTGTGTCATTTTCGATCGAAAACGGGGAGTAAGCGATATCAAAATGTAGAACAATATTAAATGAGCATAGAACAACCTGGAACAACTTTTATTTTTGCCAGACCAAATTTTTACAGGGTACTTTACTCTTGGAGGTAGACTGTGTTTTTGCATTATTGTGTCATTTTCGACCGAAAACGGCGAGTAAGCGACACCAAAATGTAGAACAATATCAAATGATCATAAAACAACCTGGAACAACTTTTATTTTTTCCGGACCAAATTTTTAAAGGGTCCTTTACTCTTGGAGGTAGACTGTTTATTTGCATTTTTGTGTCATTTTTTAGCGAAAACGGTGCGTCAGCGACACCAAAATGTAGAACAATATTAAACGAGCATAGGAGAACCTGGAACAACTTTTATTTTATCCGGATCAAATTTTTAAAGTGTACTTTACTCTTGGAGGTAGACTGTTTATTTGCATTTTTGTGTCATTTTTTAGCGAAAACGGAGCGTCAGCGACACCAAAATGTAGAACAATATTAAACGAGCATAGAACAACCTGGAACAACTTTTATTTTTTCGAGACAAAATTTTTAAAGGGTCCTTTACTCTTGGAGGTAGACTGTTAATTTGCATTTTTGTGTCATTTTTTAGCGAAAACGGTGCGTCAGCGACACCAAAATGTAGAACAATATTAAACGAGCATAGAAGAACCTGGAACAACTTTTATTTTTTCCGGATCAAATTTTTAAAGTGTACTTTACTCTTGGAGGTAGACTGTTTATTTGCATTTTTGTGTCATTTTTTAGCGAAAACGGAGCGTCAGCGACACCAAAAAGTAGAACAATATTAAACGAGCATAGAACAACCTGGAACAACTTTTATTTTTTCGAGACCAAATTTTTAAAGGGTCCTTTACTCTTGGAGGTAGACTCTTTATTTGCATTGTGTCATTTGTGACCGTAAACGGCGCGTCAGCGACAACAAAATGTAGAACAATAACATCCAGGCATAAAACAACCTGAAACAACTTTTATTTTTTCCAGAACAAATTTTTAAAGGGTCCTTTACTCTTGGAGGTAGACTGTTTTTTTGCATTATTGTGTCATTTTTGACCGAAAACGGCGCGTCAGCGACACCAAAATGTAGAACAATAACATCCAGGCATAGAACAACCTGGAACAAGTTTTATTTTTTCCAGAACAAATTTTTAAAGGGTCCTTTACTCTTGGAGGTAGACTCTTTTTTTGCATTATTGTGTCATTTTTTAGCGAAAACGGTGCGTCAGCGACACCAAAATGTAGAACAATATTAAACGAGCATAGAACAACCTGGAACAACTTTTATTTTTTCGAGACCAAATTTTTAAAGGGTCCTTTACTCTTGGAGGTAGACTGTTTTTTTGCATTATTGTGACAATTTTGACTGAAAACGGCGCGTCACCGACACCAAAATGTAGAACAATATTAAATGAGCATAGAACAACCTGAAACAACTTTTATTTTTTCCAGAACAAATTTTTAAAGGGTCCTTTACTCTTGGAGGTAGACTGTTTTTTTGCATTATTGTGTCATTTTTGACCGAAAACGGCACGTCAGCGACACCAAAATGTAGAACAATATTAAATGAGCATAGAACAACCTGAAACAACTTTTATTTTTTCCAGAACAAATTTTTAAAGGGTCCTTTACTCATGGAGGTAGACTGTTTTTTTGCATTATTGTGTCATTTTTGACCGAAAACGGCGCGTCAGCGACACCAAAATGTAGAACAATGACATCCAGGCATAGAACAACCTGGAACAACTTTTATTTGTTCCAGAAAAAATTTATAAAGGGTCCTTTACTCTTGGAGGTAGACTCTTTTTTTGCATTATTGTGTCATTTTCGACCGAAAACGGCGAGTAAGCGACACCAAAATGTAGAACAATATCAAATGAGCATAGAACAACCTGGAACAACTTTTATTTTTTCCAGACCAAATTTTTAAAGGGTCCTTTACTCATGGAGGTAGACTGTTAATTTGCATTTTTGTGTCATTTTTTAGCGAAAACGGTGCGTCAGCGACACCAAAATGTAGAACAATATTAAACGAGCATAGAAGAACCTGGAACAACTTTTATTTTTTCCGGAACAAATTTTTAAAGTGTACTTTACTCTTGGAGGTAGACTCTTTATTTGCATTGTGTCATTTGTGACCGTAAACGGCGCGTCAGCGACAACAAAATGTAGAACAATATTAAACGATCGTACAAAAACCTGGAACAACTTTTATTTTTTCCAGACCAAATTTTTAAAGGGTCCTTTACTCTTGGAGGTACATTGTTTATTTGCATTTTTGTGTCATTTTTTAGCGAAAACGGTGCGTCAGCGACACCAAAATGTAGAACAATATTAAACGAGCATAGAACAACCTGGAACAACTTTTATTTTTTCCAGACCAAATGTTTAAAGGGTCCTTTACTCTTGGATGTAGACTGTTTTTTTGCATTATTGTGTAATTCCTGACCGGAAACGGCGAGTTAGCGACACCAAAATGTAGAACAATATCTAATGAGCATAGAACAACCTGGATCAACTTTTATTTTTTCCGGTCCAAATTTTTAAAGGGTACTTTACTCTTGGAGGTCGACCCTTTTTTGCTTTTTTGTGTCATTTTCGACCGAAAACGGCGAGTAAGCGACACCAAAATGTAGAACAATATTAAACGAGCATAGAACAACCTGGAACAACTTTTATGTTTTCGAGACCAAATTTTTAAAGGGTCCTTTACTCTTGGAGGTAGACTGTTTTTTTGCATTATTGTGACAATTTTGACTGAAAACGGCGCGTCACCGACACCAAAATGTAGAACAATATTAAATGAGCATAGAACAACCTGAAACAACTTTTATTTTTTCCAGAACAAATTTTTAAAGGGTCCTTTACTCTTGGAGGTAGACTGTTTTTTTGCATTATTGTGTCATTTTTGACCGAAAACGGCGCGTCAGCGACACCAAAATGTAGAACAATATTAAATGAGCATAGAACAACCTGAAACAACTTTTATTTTTTCCAGAACAAATTTTTAAAGGGTCCTTTACTCTTGGAGGTAGACTGTTTTTTTGCATTATTGTGTCATTTTTGACCGAAAACGGCGCGTCAGCGACACCAAAATGTAGAACAATGACATCCAGGCATAGAACAACCTGGAACAACTTTTATTTGTTCCATAAAAAATTTATAAAGGGTCCTTTACTCTTGGAGGTAGACTCTTTTTTTGCATTATTGTGTCATTTTCGACCGAAAACGGCGAGTAAGCGACACCAAAATGTAGAACAATATCAAATGAGCATAGAACAACCTGGAACAACTTTTATTTTTTCCAGACCAAATTTTTAAAGGGTCCTTTACTCATGGAGGTAGACTGTTAATTTGCATTTTTGTGTCATTTTTTAGCGAAAACGGTGCGTCAGCGACACCAAAATGTAGAACAATATTAAACGAGCATAGAAGAACCTGGAACAACTTTTATTTTTTCCGGAACAAATTTTTAAAGTGTACTTTACTCTTGGAGGTAGACTCTTTATTTGCATTGTGTCATTTGTGACCGTAAACGGCGCGTCAGCGACAACTAAATGTAGAACAATATTAAACGATCGTACAAAAACCTGGAACAACTTTTATTTTTTCCAGACCAAATTTTTAAAGGGTCCTTTACTCTTGGAGGTAGACTGTTTATTTGCATTTTTGTGTCATTTTTTAGCGAAAACGGTGCGTCAGCGACACCAAAATGTAGAACAATATTAAACGAGCATAGAACAACCTGGAACAACTTTTATTTTTTCCAGACCAAATTTTTAAAGTGTCCTTTACTCTTGGAGGTAGACTGTTTTTGCATTATTGTGTCATTTTCGACCGAAAACGGCGAGTAAGCGACACCAAAATGTAGAACAATATCAAATGAGCATAGAACAACCTGGAACAACTTTTATTTTTTCCAGACCAAATTTTTAAAGGGTCCTTTACTCTTGGAGGTAGACTCTTTTTTTGCATTATTGTGTCATTTTCGACCGAAAACGGCGAGTAAGCGACATTAAAATGTAGAACAATATTAAATGAACATAGAACAACCTGGAACAACTTTTATTTTTTCCAGACCAAATTTTTAAAGGGTCCTTCACTCTTGGAGGTAGACTGTTTTTTTGCATTATTGTGATAATTTTGACTGAAAACGGCGCGTCACCGACACCAAAATGTAGAACAATATCAAATGAGCATAGAACAACCTGGATCAACTTTTATTTTATCCGGTCCAAATTTTTAAAGGGTACTTTACTCTTGGAGGTAGTTTGTTTTTTTGCATTATTGTGTCCTTTTTTACCGAAAACGGCGCGTCAGCGACACCAAAATGTAGAACAATAACATCCAGGCATGCAACAACCTGGAACAAGTTTTATTTTTTCCAGAACAAATTTATAAAGGGTCCTTTACTCTTGGATGTAGTCTCTTTTTTTGCATTATTGTGTCATTTTTGACCGGAAACGGCGAGTTAGCGAGACCAAAATGTAGAACAATATTAAATCAGCATAAAACATCCTGGAAGAACTTTTACTTTTTCCAGACCAAATTTTTAAAGGGTCCTTTACTCTTGGAGGTAGACTGTTTTTTTGCATTATTGTGTCATTTTTGACCGAAAACAGCGAGTAAGCGACATTAAAATGTAGCACAATATTAAATGAGCATAGAACAACCTGGAACAACTTTTATTTTTTCCAGACTAAATTTTTAAAGGGTCCTTTACTCTTGGAGGTAGACTGTTTTTTGCATTATTGTGTAATTCTTGACCGGAAACGGCGAGTTAGCGACACCAAAATGTAGAACAATATCAAATGAGCATAGAACAACCTGAAACAACTTTTATTTTTTCCAGAACAAATTTTTAAAGGGTCCTGTACTCTTGGAGGTAGACTGTGTTTTTGCATTATTGTGTCATTTTCGACCGAAAACGGCGAGTAAGCGACACCAAAATGTAGAACAATATCAAATGAGCGTAGATCAACCTGGAACAACTTTTATTTTTTCCAGACCAAATTTTTAAAGGGTCCTTTACTCTTGGAGGTAGACTCTTTTTTTGCATTATTGTGTCATTTGTTAGCGAAAACGGTGCGTCAGCGACACCAAAATGTAGAACAATATTAAACGAGCATAGAACAACCTGGAACAACTTTTATTTTTTCGAGACCAAATTGTTAAAGGGTCCTTTACTCTTGGAGGTAGACTGTTGTTTTGCATTATTGTGACAATTTTGACTGAAAACGGCGCGTCACCGACACCAAAATGTAGAACAATATTAAATGAGCATAGAACAACCTGAAACAACTTTTATTTTTTCCAGAACAAATTTTTAAAGGGTCCTTTACTCTTGGAGGTAGACTGTTTTTTTGCATTATTGTGTCATTTTTTACCGAAAACGGCGCGTCAGCGACACCAAAATGTAGAACAATATTAAATGAGCATAGAACAACCTGAAACAACTTTTATTTTTTCCAGAACAAATTTTTAAAGGGTCCTTTACTCTTGGAGGTAGACTGTTTTTTTGCATTATTGTGTCATTTTTGACCGAAAACGGCGCGTCAGCGACACCAAAATGTAGAACAATGACATCCAGGCATAGAACAACCTGGAACAACTTTTATTTGTTCCAGAAAAAATTTATAAAGGGTCCTTTACTCTTGGAGGTAGACTCTTTTTTTGCATTATTGTGTCATTTTCGACCGAAAACGGCGAGTAAGCGACACCAAAATGTAGAACAATATCAAATGAGCATAGAACAACCTGGAACAACTTTTATTTTTTCCAGACCAAATTTTTAAAGGGTCCTTTACTCATGGAGGTAGACTGTTAATTTGCATTTTTGTGTCATTTTTTAGCGAAAACGGTGCGTCAGCGACACCAAAATGTAGAACAATATTAAACGAGCATAGAAGAACCTGGAACAACTTTTATTTTTTCCGGAACAAATTTTTAAAGTGTACTTTACTCTTGGAGGTAGACTCTTTATTTGCATTGTGTCATTTGTGACCGTAAACGGCGCGTCAGCGACAACAAAATGTAGAACAATATTAAACGATCGTACAAAAACCTGGAACAACTTTTATTTTTTCCAGACCAAATTTTTAAAGGGTCCTTTACTCTTGGAGGTAGACTGTTTATTTGCATTTTTGTGTCATTTTTTAGCGAAAACGGTGCGTCAGCGACACCAAAATGTAGAACAATATTAAACGAGCATAGAACAACCTGGAACAACTTTTATTTTTTCCAGACCAAATGTTTAAAGGGTCCTTTACTCTTGGATGTAGACTGTTTTTTTGCATTATTGTGTAATTCCTGACCGGAAACGGCGAGTTAGCGACACCAAAATGTAGAACAATATCTAATGAGCATAGAACAACCTGGATCAACTTTTATTTTTTCCGGTCCAAATTTTTAAAGGGTACTTTACTCTTGGAGGTCGACCCTTTTTTGCTTTTTTGTGTCATTTTCGACCGAAAACGGCGAGTAAGCGACACCAAAATGTAGAACAATATTAAACGAGCATAGAACAACCTGGAACAACTTTTATTTTTTCGAGACCAAATTTTTAAAGGGTCCTTTACTCTTGGAGGTAGACTGTTTTTTTGCATTATTGTGACAATTTTGACTGAAAACGGCGCGTCACCGACACCAAAATGTAGAACAATATTAAATGAGCATAGAACAACCTGAAACAACTTTTATTTTTTCCAGAACAAATTTTTAAAGGGTCCTTTACTCTTGGAGGTAGACTGTTTTTTTGCATTATTGTGTCATTTTTGACCGAAAACGGCGCGTCAGCGACACCAAAATGTAGAACAATATTAAATGAGCATAGAACAACCTGGAACAACTTTTATTTTTTCCAGACCAAATTTTTACAGGGTACTTTACTCTTGGAGGTAGACTGTTTCTTGGCATTATTGTGTCATTTTCGATCGAAAACGGGGAGTAAGCGATATCAAAATGTAGAACAATATTAAATGAGCATAGAACAACCTGGAAGAACTTTTATTTTTTCCAGACCTAATTTTTACAGGGTACTTTACTCTTGGAGGTAGACTGTTTCTTGGCATTAATGTGTCATTTTTGACCGGAAACGGCGCGTCAGCGACACCAAAATGTAGAACAATATTAAATGAGCATAAAACAACCTGGAACAACTTTCATTTTTTCCGGACCAAATTTTTAAAGGGTCCTTTACTCTTGGAGGTAGACTGTTTATTTGCATTTTTGTGTCATTTCTTAGCGAAAACGGTGCGTCAGCAACACCAAAATGTAGAACAATATCAAATGACCATAGAACAACCTGAAACAGCTTTTATTTTTTCCAGAACAAATTTTTAAAGGGTCCTTTACTCTTGGAGGTAGACTCTTTTTTTGCATCATTGTGTCATTTTCGATCGAAAACGGGGAGTAAGCGATATCAAAATGTAGAACAATATCAAATGAGCGTAGATCAACCTGGAACAACTTTTATTTTTTCCAGACCAAATTTTTAAAGGGTCCTTTACTCTTGGAGGTACACTCTTTTTTTGCATCATTGTGTCATTTTCGATCGAAAACGGGGAGTAAGCGATATCAAAATGTAGAACAATATTAAATGAGCATAGAACAACCTGGAAGAACTTTTATTTTTTCCAGACCAAATTTTTACAGGGTACTTTACTCTTGGAGGTAGACTGTTTCTTGGCATTAATGTGTCATTTTTGACCGGAAACGGCGCGTCAGCGACACCAAAATGTAGAACAATATTAAATGAGCATAAAACAACCTGGAACAACTTTCATTTTTTCCGGACCAAATTTTTAAAGGGTCCTTTACTCTTGGAGGTAGACTGTTTATTTGCATTTTTGTGTCATTTCTTAGCGAAAACGGTGCGTCAGCAACACCAAAATGTAGAACAATATCAAATGAGCATAGAACAACCTGAAACAGCTTTTATTTTTTCCAGAACAAATTTTTAAAGGGTCCTTTACTCTTGGAGGTAGACTCTTTTTTTGCATCATTGTGTCATTTTCGATCGAAAACGGGGAGTAAGCGATATCAAAATGTAGAACAATATTAAATGAGCATAGAACAACCTGGAACAATTTTTATTTTTTCCAGAACAAATTTTTAAAGGGACCTTTACTCTTGGAGGTAGACTGTGTTTTTGCATTATTGTGTCATTTTCGACCGAAAACGGCGAGTAAGCGACACCAAAATGTAGAACAATATCAAATGAGCATAGAACAACCTGAAACAACTTTTATTTTTTCCAGAACAAATTTTTAAAGGGTCCTTTACTCTTGGAGGTAGACTATTTTTTTGCATTATTGTGTAATTCTTGACCGGAAACGGCGCGTCAGCGACACGAAAATGTAGAACAATAACATCCAGGCATACAACAACCTGGAACAAGTTTTATTTTTTCCAGAACAAATTTATAAAGGGTCCTTTACTCTTGGATGTAGTCTCTTTTTTTGCATTATTGTGTCATTTTTGACCGGAAACGGCGAGTTAGCGAGACCAAAATGTAGAACAATATTAAATGAGCATAAAACATCCTGGAAGAACTTTTATTTTTTCCAAACCAAATTTTTAAAGGGTCCTTTACTCTTGGAGGTAGACTGTGTTTTTGCATTATTGTGTCATTTTCGACCGAAAACGGCGAGTAAGCGACACCAAAATGTAGAACAATATCAAATGAGCGTAGATCAACCTGGAACAACTTTTATTTTTTCCAGACCAAATTTTTAAAGGGTCCTTTACTCTTGGAGGTAGACTCTTTTTTTGCATCATTCTGTCATTTTCGATCGAAAACGGGGAGTAAGCGATATCAAAATGTAGAACAATATTAAATGAGCATAGAACAACCTGGAACAACTTTTATTTTTTCCAGACCAAATTTTGACAGGGTACTTTACTCTTGGAGGTAGACTGTTTCATGGCATTATTGTGTCATTTTTGACCGGAAACGGCGAGTCAGCGACACCAAAATGTAGAACAATATCTAATGAGCATAGAACAACCTGAAACAACTTTTATCTTTTCCAGACCAAATTTTTAAAGGGTCCTTTACTCTTGGAGGTAGACTGTGTTTTTGAATTATTGTATCATTTTCGACCGAAAACGGCGAGTAAGCGATATCAAAATGTAGAACAATATTAAATGAGCATAGAACAACCTCGAACAACTTTTATTTTTTCCAGACCAAATTTTAACAGGGTACTTTACTCTTGGAGGTACACACTTTTCTTGCATTTTTGTGTCATTTCTTACCGAAAAATGGTGCGTCAGCAACACCAAAATGTAGAACAATATTAAACGAGCGTACAAAAACCTGGAACAACTTTTATTTTTTCCAGACCAAATTTTTAAAGGAGCCTTTAGTCTTGGAGGTAGACTGTTTATTTGCATTTTTGTGTCATTTTTTAGCGAAAACGGTGTGTCAGCGACACCAAAATGTAGAACAATATTAAACGAGCATAGAACAACCTGGAACAATTTTTATTTTTTCCAGACCAAATTTTTAAAGGGTCCTTTACTCTTGGAGGTAGACTGTTTTTTTGCATTATTGTGTAATTCTTGACCGGAAACGGCGAGTTAGCGACACCAAAATGTAGAACAATATCAAATGAGCATAGAACAACCTGGATCAACTTTTATTTTTTCCGGTCCAAATTGTTAAAGGGTACTTTACTCTTGGAGGTAGACTGTTTTTTTGCATTATTGTGTCATTTTTGACCGAAAACGGCGCGTCAGCGACACCAAAATGTAGAACAATAACATCCAGGCATAGAACAACCTGGAACAAGTTTTATTTTTTCCAGAACAAATTTTTAAAGGGTCCTTTACTCTTGGAGGTAGACTCTTTTTTTGCATTATTGTGTAATTCCTGACCGGAAACGGCGAGTTAGCGACACCAAAATGTAGAACAATATCTAATGAGCATAGAACAACCTGGATCAACTTTTATTTTTTCCGGTCCAAATTTTTAAAGGGTACTTTACTCTTGGAGGTCGACCCTTTTTTGCTTTTTTGTGTCATTTTCGACCGAAAACGGCGAGTAAGCGACACCAAAATGTAGAACAATATTAAACGAGCATAGAACAACCTGGAACAACTTTTATTTTTTCGAGACCAAATTTTTAAAGGGTCCTTTACTCTTGGAGGTAGACTGTTTTTTTGCATTATTGTGACAATTTTGACTGAAAACGGCGCGTCACCGACACCAAAATGTAGAACAATATTAAATGAGCATAGAACAACCTGAAACAACTTTTATTTTTTCCAGAACAAATTTTTAAAGGGTCCTTTACTCTTGGAGGTAGACTGTTTTTTTGCATTATTGTGTCATTTTTGACCGAAAACGGCGCGTCAGCGACACCAAAATTTAGAACAATATTAAATGAGCATAGAACAACCTGGAACAACTTTTATTTTTTCCAGACCAAATTTTTACAGGGTACTTTACTCTTGGAGGTAGACTGTTTCTTGGCATTATTGTGTCATTTTTGACCGGAAACGGCGCGTCAGCGACACCAAAATGTAGAACAATATCAAATGAGCATAGAACAACCTGAAACAACTTTTATTTTTTCCAGAACAAATTTTTAAAGGGTCCTTTACTCTTGGAGGTAGACTATTTTTTTGCATTATTGTGTAATTCTTGACCGGAAACGGCGCGTCAGCGACACGAAAATGTAGAACAATAACATCCAGGCATACAACAACCTGGAACAAGTTTTATTTTTTCCAGAACAAATTTATAAAGGGTCCTTTACTCTTGGATGTAGTCTCTTTTTTTGCATTATTGTGTCATTTTTGACCGGAAACGGCGAGTTAGCGAGACCAAAATGTAGAACAATATTAAATGAGCATAAAACATCCTGGAAGAACTTTTATTTTTTCCAAACCAAATTTTTAAAGGGTCCTTTACTCTTGGAGGTAGACTGTGTTTTTGCATTATTGTGTCATTTTCGACCGAAAACGGCGAGTAAGCGACACCAAAATGTAGAACAATATCAAATGAGCGTAGATCAACCTGGAACAACTTTTATTTTTTCCAGACCAAATTTTTAAAGGGTCCTTTACTCTTGGAGGTAGACTCTTTTTTTGCATCATTCTGTCATTTTCGATCGAAAACGGGGAGTAAGCGATATCAAAATGTAGAACAATATTAAATGAGCATAGAACAACCTGGAACAACTTTTATTTTTTCCAGACCAAATTTTGACAGGGTACTTTACTCTTGGAGGTAGACTGTTTCATGGCATTATTGTGTCATTTTTGACCGGAAACGGCGAGTCAGCGACACCAAAATGTAGAACAATATCTAATGAGCATAGAACAACCTGAAACAACTTTTATCTTTTCCAGACCAAATTTTTAAAGGGTCCTTTACTCTTGGAGGTAGACTGTGTTTTTGAATTATTGTATCATTTTCGACCGAAAACGGCGAGTAAGCGATATCAAAATGTAGAACAATATTAAATGAGCATAGAACAACCTCGAACAACTTTTATTTTTTCCAGACCAAATTTTAACAGGGTACTTTACTCTTGGAGGTACACACTTTTCTTGCATTTTTGTGTCATTTCTTACCGAAAAATGGTGCGTCAGCAACACCAAAATGTAGAACAATATTAAACGAGCGTACAAAAACCTGGAACAACTTTTATTTTTTCCAGACCAAATTTTTAAAGGAGCCTTTAGTCTTGGAGGTAGACTGTTTATTTGCATTTTTGTGTCATTTTTTAGCGAAAACGGTGTGTCAGCGACACCAAAATGTAGAACAATATTAAACGAGCATAGAACAACCTGGAACAATTTTTATTTTTTCCAGACCAAATTTTTAAAGGGTCCTTTACTCTTGGAGGTAGACTGTTTTTTTGCATTATTGTGTAATTCTTGACCGGAAACGGCGAGTTAGCGACACCAAAATGTAGAACAATATCAAATGAGCATAGAACAACCTGGATCAACTTTTATTTTTTCCGGTCCAAATTGTTAAAGGGTACTTTACTCTTGGAGGTAGACTGTTTTTTTGCATTATTGTGTCATTTTTGACCGAAAACGGCGCGTCAGCGACACCAAAATGTAGAACAATAACATCCAGGCATAGAACAACCTGGAACAAGTTTTATTTTTTCCAGAACAAATTTTTAAAGGGTCCTTTACTCTTGGAGGTAGACTCTTTTTTTGCATTATTGTGTAATTCCTGACCGGAAACGGCGAGTTAGCGACACCAAAATGTAGAACAATATCTAATGAGCATAGAACAACCTGGATCAACTTTTATTTTTTCCGGTCCAAATTTTTAAAGGGTACTTTACTCTTGGAGGTCGACCCTTTTTTGCTTTTTTGTGTCATTTTCGACCGAAAACGGCGAGTAAGCGACACCAAAATGTAGAACAATATTAAACGAGCATAGAACAACCTGGAACAACTTTTATTTTTTCGAGACCAAATTTTTAAAGGGTCCTTTACTCTTGGAGGTAGACTGTTTTTTTGCATTATTGTGACAATTTTGACTGAAAACGGCGCGTCACCGACACCAAAATGTAGAACAATATTAAATGAGCATAGAACAACCTGAAACAACTTTTATTTTTTCCAGAACAAATTTTTAAAGGGTCCTTTACTCTTGGAGGTAGACTGTTTTTTTGCATTATTGTGTCATTTTTGACCGAAAACGGCGCGTCAGCGACACCAAAATTTAGAACAATATTAAATGAGCATAGAACAACCTGGAACAACTTTTATTTTTTCCAGACCAAATTTTTACAGGGTACTTTACTCTTGGAGGTAGACTGTTTCTTGGCATTATTGTGTCATTTTTGACCGGAAACGGCGCGTCAGCGACACCAAAATGTAGAAAAATATTAAATGAGCATAAAAGAACCTGGAACAAATTTTATTTTTTCCGGACCAAATTTTTAAAGGGTCCTTTACTCTTGGAGGTAGACTGTTTATTTGCATTTTTGTGTCATTTCTTAGCGAAAACGGTGCGTCAGCGACACCAAAATGTAGAACAATATCAAATGAGCATAGAACAACCTGAAACAACTTTTATTTTTTCCAGAACAAATTTTTAAAGGGTCCTTTACTCTTGGAGGTAGACTGTGTTTTTGCATTATTGTGTAATTCTTGACCGGAAACGGCGAGTTAGCGACACCAAAATGTAGAACGATATCAAATGAGCGTAGATCAACCTGGAACAACTTTTATTTTTTCCAGACCAAATTTTTAAAGTGTCCTTTACTCTTGGAGGTAGACTGTTTTTGCATTATTGTGTCATTTTCGACCGAAAACGGCGAGTAAGCGACACCAAAATGTAGAACAATATTAAATGAGCATAGAACAACCTGGAAGAACTTTTATTTTTTCCAGACCAAATTTTTACAGGGTACTTTACTCTTGGAGGTAGACTGTTTATTTGCATTTTTGTGTCATTTCTTAGCGAAAACGGTGCGTCAGCAACACCAAAATGTAGAACAATATCAAATGAGCATAGAACAACCTGAAACAACTTTTATTTTTTCCAGAACAAATTTTTAAAGGGTCCTTTACTCTTGGAGGTAGACTCTTTTTTTGCATCATTGTGTCATTTTCGATCGAAAACGGGGAGTAAGCGATATCAAAATGTAGAACAATATTAAATGAGCATAGAACAACCTGGAACAATTTTTATTTTTTCCAGAACAAATTTTTAAAGGGACCTTTACTCTTGGAGGTAGACTGTGTTTTTGCATTATTGTGTCATTTTCGACCGAAAACGGCGAGTAAGCGACACCAAAATGTAGAACAATATCAAATGAGCATAGAACAACCTGAAACAACTTTTATTTTTTCCAGAACAAATTTTTAAAGGGTCCTTTACTCTTGGAGGTAGACTGTTTTTTTGCATTATTGTGTAATTCTTGACCGGAAACGGCGCGTCAGCGACACCAAAATGTAGAAAAATATTAAATGAGCATAAAAGAACCTGGAACAAATTTTATTTTTTCCGGACCAAATTTTTAAAGGGTCCTTTACTCTTGGAGGTAGACTGTTTATTTGCATTTTTGTGTCATTTCTTAGCGAAAACGGTGCGTCAGCGACACCAAAATGTAGAACAATATCAAATGAGCATAGAACAACCTGAAACAACTTTTATTTTTTCCAGAACAAATTTTTAAAGGGTCCTTTACTCTTGGAGGTAGACTGTGTTTTTGCATTATTGTGTCATTATCGACCGAAAACGGCGAGTAAGCGTCACCAAAATGTAGAACAATATCAAATGAGCATAGAACAACCTGGATCAACTTTTATTTTTTCCGGTCCAAATTGTTAAAGGGTCCTTTACTCTTGGAGGTAGACTGTTTTTTTGCATTATTGTGTCATTTTTGACCGAAAACGGCGCGTCAGCGACACCAAAATGTAGAACAATAACATCCAGGCATAGAACAACCTGGAACAAGTTTTATTTTTTCCAGAACAAATTTTTAAAGGGTACTTTACTCTTGGAGGTAGACTGTTTCTTGGCATTATTGTGTCATTTTTGACCGGAAACGGCGCGTCAGCGACACCAAAATGTAGAAAAATATTAAATGAGCATAAAAGAACCTGGAACAAATTTTATTTTTTCCGGACCAAATTTTTAAAGGGTACTTTACTCTTGGAGGTAGACTGTTTTTTTGCATTATTGTGACAATTTTGACTGAAAACGGCGCGTCACCGACACCAAAATGTAGAACAATATTAAATGAGCATAGAACAACCTGAAACAACTTTTATTTTTTCCAGAACAAATTTTTAAAGGGTCCTTTACTCTTGGAGGTAGACTGTTTTTTTGCATTATTGTGTCATTTTTGACCGAAAACGGCGCGTCAGCGACACCAAAATGTAGAACAATATTAAATGAGCATAGAACAACCTGGAACAACTTTTATTTTTTCCAGACCAAATTTTTACAGGGTACTTTACTCTTGGAGGTAGACTGTTTCTTGGCATTATTGTGTCATTTTTGACCGGAAACGGCGCGTCAGCGACACCAAAATGTAGAAAAATATTAAATGAGCATAAAAGAACCTGGAACAAATTTTATTTTTTCCGGACCAAATTTTTAAAGGGTCCTTTACTCTTGGAGGTAGACTGTTTATTTGCATTTTTGTGTCATTTCTTAGCGAAAACGGTGCGTCAGCGACACCAAAATGTAGAACAATATCAAATGAGCATAGAACAACCTGAAACAACTTTTATTTTTTCCAGAACAAATTTTTAAAGGGTCCTTTACTCTTGGAGGTAGACTGTGTTTTTGCATTATTGTGTCATTATCGACCGAAAACGGCGAGTAAGCGTCACCAAAATGTAGAACAATATCAAATGAGCGTAGATCAACCTGGAACAACTTTTATTTTTTCCAGACCAAATTTTTAAAGGGTCCTTTACTCTTGGAGGTAGACTCTTTTTTTGCATCATTGTGTCATTTTCGATCGAAAACGGGGAGTAAGCGATATCAAAATGTAGAACAATATTAAATGAGCATAGAACAACCTGGAAGAACTTTTATTTTTTCCAGACCAAATTTTTACAGGGTACTTTACTCTTGGAGGTAGACTGTTTATTTGCATTTTTGTGTCATTTCTTAGCGAAAACGGTGCGTCAGCAACACCAAAATGTAGAACAATATCAAATGAGCATAGAACAACCTGAAACAACTTTTATTTTTTCCAGAACAAATTTTTAAAGGGTCCTTTACTCTTGGAGGTAGACTCTTTTTTTGCATCATTGTGTCATTTTCGATCGAAAACGGGGAGTAAGCGATATCAAAATGTAGAACAATATTAAATGAGCATAGAACAACCTGGAACAATTTTTATTTTTTCCAGAACAAATTTTTAAAGGGACCTTTACTCTTGGAGGTAGACTGTGTTTTTGCATTATTGTGTCATTTTCGACCGAAAACGGCGAGTAAGCGACACCAAAATGTAGAACAATATCAAATGAGCATAGAACAACCTGAAACAACTTTTATTTTTTCCAGAACAAATTTTTAAAGGGTCCTTTACTCTTGGAGGTAGACTGTTTTTTTGCATTATTGTGTAATTCTTGACCGGAAACGGCGCGTCAGCGACACGAAAATGTAGAACAATAACATCCAGGCATACAACAACCTGGAACAAGTTTTATTTTTTCCAGAACAAATTTATAAAGGGTCCTTTACTCTTGGATGTAGTCTCTTTTTTTGCATTATTGTGTCATTTTTGACCGGAAACGGCGAGTTAGCGAGACCAAAATGTAGAACAATATTAAATGAGCATAAAACATCCTGGAAGAACTTTTATTTTTTCCAAACCAAATTTTTAAAGGGTCCTTTACTCTTGGAGGTAGACTGTGTTTTTGCATTATTGTGTCATTTTCGACCGAAAACGGCGAGTAAGCGACACCAAAATGTAGAACAATATCAAATGAGCGTAGATCAACCTGGAACAACTTTTATTTTTTCCAGACCAAATTTTTAAAGGGTCCTTTACTCTTGGAGGTAGACTCTTTTTTTGCATCATTCTGTCATTTTCGATCGAAAACGGGGAGTAAGCGATATCAAAATGTAGAACAATATTAAATGAGCATAGAACAACCTGGAACAACTTTTATTTTTTCCAGACCAAATTTTGACAGGGTACTTTACTCTTGGAGGTAGACTGTTTCATGGCATTATTGTGTCATTTTTGACCGGAAACGGCGAGTCAGCGACACCAAAATGTAGAACAATATCTAATGAGCATAGAACAACCTGAAACAACTTTTATCTTTTCCAGACCAAATTTTTAAAGGGTCCTTTACTCTTGGAGGTAGACTGTGTTTTTGAATTATTGTATCATTTTCGACCGAAAACGGCGAGTAAGCGATATCAAAATGTAGAACAATATTAAATGAGCATAGAACAACCTCGAACAACTTTTATTTTTTCCAGACCAAATTTTAACAGGGTACTTTACTCTTGGAGGTACACACTTTTCTTGCATTTTTGTGTCATTTCTTACCGAAAAATGGTGCGTCAGCAACACCAAAATGTAGAACAATATTAAACGAGCGTACAAAAACCTGGAACAACTTTTATTTTTTCCAGACCAAATTTTTAAAGGAGCCTTTAGTCTTGGAGGTAGACTGTTTATTTGCATTTTTGTGTCATTTTTTAGCGAAAACGGTGTGTCAGCGACACCAAAATGTAGAACAATATTAAACGAGCATAGAACAACCTGAAACAACTTTTATTTTTTCCAGAACAAATTTTTAAAGGGTCCTTTACTCTTGGAGGTAGACTGTTTTTTTGCATTATTGTGTAATTCTTGACCGGAAACGGCGCGTCAGCGACACGAAAATGTAGAACAATAACATCCAGGCATACAACAACCTGGAACAAGTTTTATTTTTTCCAGAACAAATTTATAAAGGGTCCTTTACTCTTGGATGTAGTCTCTTTTTTTGCATTATTGTGTCATTTTTGACCGGAAACGGCGAGTTAGCGAGACCAAAATGTAGAACAATATTAAATGAGCATAAAACATCCTGGAAGAACTTTTATTTTTTCCAAACCAAATTTTTAAAGGGTCCTTTATCTTGGAGGTAGACTGTGTTTTTGCATTATTGTGTCATTTTCGACCGAAAACGGCGAGTAAGCGACACCAAAATGTAGAACAATATCAAATGAGCGTAGATCAACCTGGAACAACTTTTATTTTTTCCAGACCAAATTTTTAAAGGGTCCTTTACTCTTGGAGGTAGACTCTTTTTTTGCATCATTCTGTCATTTTCGATCGAAAACGGGGAGTAAGCGATATCAAAATGTAGAACAATATTAAATGAGCATAGAACAACCTGGAACAACTTTTATTTTTTTCAGACCAAATTTTGACAGGGTACTTTACTCTTGGAGGTAGACTGTTTCATGGCATTATTGTGTCATTTTTGACCGGAAACGGCGAGTCAGCGACACCAAAATGTAGAACAATATCTAATGAGCATAGAACAACCTGAAACAACTTTTATCTTTTCCAGACCAAATTTTTAAAGGGTCCTTTACTCTTGGAGGTAGACTGTGTTTTTGAATTATTGTATCATTTTCGACCGAAAACGGCGAGTAAGCGATATCAAAATGTAGAACAATATTAAATGAGCATAGAACAACCTCGAACAACTTTTATTTTTTCCAGACCAAATTTTAACAGGGTACTTTACTCTTGGAGGTACACACTTTTCTTGCATTTTTGTGTCATTTCTTACCGAAAAATGGTGCGTCAGCAACACCAAAATGTAGAACAATATTAAACGAGCGTACAAAAACCTGGAACAACTTTTATTTTTTCCAGACCAAATTTTTAAAGGAGCCTTTAGTCTTGGAGGTAGACTGTTTATTTGCATTTTTGTGTAATTTTTTAGCGAAAACGGTGTGTCAGCGACACCAAAATGTAGAACAATATTAAACGAGCATAGAACAACCTGGAACAATTTTTATTTTTTCCAGACCAAATTTTTAAAGGGTCCTTTACTCTTGGAGGTAGACTGTTTTTTTGCATTATTGTGTAATTCTTGACCGGAAACGGCGAGTTAGCGACACCAAAATGTAGAACAATATCAAATGAGCATAGAACAACCTGGATCAACTTTTATTTTTTCCGGTCCAAATTGTTAAAGGGTACTTTACTCTTGGAGGTAGACTGTTTTTTTGCATTATTGTGTCATTTTTGACCGAAAACGGCGCGTCAGCGACACCAAAATGTAGAACAATAACATCCAGGCATAGAACAACCTGGAACAAGTTTTATTTTTTCCAGAACAAATTTTTAAAGGGTCCTTTACTCTTGGAGGTAGACTCTTTTTTTGCATTATTGTGTCATTTTTTACCGGAAACGGCGAGTCAGCGACACCAAAATGTAGAACAATATCTAATGAGCATAGAACAACCTGAAACAACTTTTATCTTTTCCAGACCAAATTTTTAAAGGGTCCTTTACTCTTGGAGGTAGACTGTGTTTTTGAATTATTGTATCATTTTCGACCGAAAACGGCGAGTAAGCGATATCAAAATGTAGAACAATATCAAATGAGCATAGAACAACCTGAAACAACTTTTATTTTTTCAAGAACAAATTTTTAAAGGGTCCTTTACTCTTGGAGGTAGACTGGGTTTTTGCATTATTGTGTCATTTTCGACCGAAAACGGCGAGTAAGCGACACCAAAATGTAGAACAATATCAAATGAGCGTAGATCAACCTGGAACAACTTTTATTTTTTCCAGACCAAATTTTTAAAGTGTCCTTTACTCTTGGAGGTAGACTGTTTTTGCATTATTGTGTCATTTTCGACCGAAAACGGCGAGTAAGCGACACCAAAATGTAGAACAATATCAAATGAGCGTAGGTCAACCTGGAACAACTTTTATTTTTTCCAGACCAAATTTTTAAAGGGTCCTTTACTCTTGGAGGTAGACTCTTTTTTTGCATCATTGTGTCATTTTCGATCGAAAACGGGGAGTAAGCGACACGAAAATGTAGAACAATATTAAACGAGCCTAGAACAACCTGGAACAACTTTTGTTCTTTCCAGACCAAATTTTTAAAGGGTCCTTTACTCTTGGATGTAGACTGTTTTTTTGCATTATTGTGTAATTCTTGACCGGAAACGGCGAGTTAGCGACACCAAAATGTAGAACAATATCAAATGAGCATAGAACAACCTGGGTCAACTTTTATTTTTTCCGGTCCAAATTTTTAAAGGGTACTTTACTCTTGGAGGTAGATTGTTTTTTTGCATTATTGTGTCATTTTTGACCGAAAACGGCGCGTCAGCGACACGAAAATGTAGAACAATAACATCCAGGCATACAACAACCTGGAACAAGTTTTATTTTTTCCAGAACAAATTTATAAAGGGTCCTTTACTCTTGGATGTAGTCTCTTATTTTGCATTATTGTGTCATTTTTGACCGGAAACGGCGAGTTAGCGAGACCAAAATGTAGAACAATATTAAATGAGCATAAAACATCCTGGAAGAACTTTTATTTTTTCCAGACCAAATTTTTAAAGGGTCCTTTACTCTTGGAGGTAGACTGTGTTTTTGCATTATTGTGTCATTTTCGACCGAAAACGGCGAGTAAGCGACACCAAAATGTAGAACAATATCAAATGAGCGTAGATCAACCTGGAACAACTTTTATTTTTTCCAGACCAAATTTTTAAAGGGTCCTTTACTCTTGGAGGTAGACTCTTTTTTTGCATCATTGTGTCATTTTCGATCGAAAACGGGGAGTAAGCGATATCAAAATGTAGAACAATATTAAATGAGCATAGAACAACCTGGAACAACTTTTATTTTTTCCAGACCAAATTTTTAAAGGGTCCTTTACTCTTGGAGGTAGACTGTGTTTTTGCATTATTGTGTCATTTTCGACCGAAAACGGCGAGTAAGCGACACGAAAATGTAGAACAATATCAAATGAGCGTAGATCAACCTGGAACAACTTTTATTTTTTCCAGACCAAATTTTTAGAGGGTCCTTTACTCTTGGAGGTAGACTCTTTTTTTGCATCATTGTGTCATTTTCGATCGAAAACGGGGAGTAAGCGATATCAAAATGTAGAACAATATTAAATGAGCATAGAACAACCTGGAACAACTTTTATTTTTTCCAGACCAAATTTTTACAGGGTCCTTTACTCTTGGAGGTAGACTGTGTTTTTGAATTATTCTGTCATTTGCGACCGAAAACGGCGAGTAAGCGACAATAAAATGTAGAACAATATCAAATGAGCATAGAACAACCTGGATCAACTTTTATTTTTTCCGGTCAAAATTTTTAAAGGATACTTTACTCTTGGAGGTAGACTGTTTTTTTGCATTATTGTGTCATTTCTTACCGAAAAATGGTGCGTCAGCGACACCAAGATGTAGAACAATATTAAACGAGCGTACAAAAACCTGGCACAACTTTTATTTTTTCCAGACCAAATTTTTAAAGGGTCCTTTACTCTTGGAGGTAGACTGTTTCTTGGCATTATTGTGTCATTTTTGACCGGAAACGGCGCGTCAGCGACACCAAAATGTAGAACAATATTAAATGAGCATAAAACAACCTGGAACAAGTTGTATTTTTTCCAGAACAAATTTATAAAGGGTCCTTTACTCTTGGAGGTAGACTCTTTTTTTGCATTATTGTGTCATTTTCGACCGAAAACGGCGAGTACGCGACACCAAAATGTAGAACAATATCAAATGAGCATAGATCAACCTGGAACAACTTTTATTTTTTCCAGACCAAATTTTTAAAGGGTCCTTTACTCTTGGAGGTAGACCCTTTTTTTGCATCATTGTGTCATTTTCGATCGAAAACGGGGAGTAAGCGATATCAAAATGTAGAACAATATTAAATGAGCATAGAACAACCTGGAACAACTTTTATTTTTTCCAGACCAAATTTTTAAAGGGTCCTTTACTCTTGGATGTAGACTGTTTTTTTGCATTATTGTGTAATTCTTGACCGGAAACGGCGAGTTAGCGACACCAAAATGTAGAACAATATCAAATGAGCATAGAACAACCTGGATCAACTTTTATTTTTGCCGGTCAACATTTTTAAAGGATACTTTACTCTTGGAGGTAGACTGTTTTTTTGCATTATTGTGTCATTTCTTACCGAAAAATGGTGCGTCAGCGACACCAAAATTTAGAACAATATTAAACGAGCGTACAAAAACCTGGCACAACTTTTATTTTTTCCAGACCAAATTTTTAAAGGTTCCTTTACTCTTGGAGGTAGACTGTTTCTTGGCATTATTGTGTCATTTTTGACCGGAAACGGCGCGTCAGCGACACCAAAATATAGAACAATATTAAATGAGCATAAAACAACCTGGAACAACTTTTATTTGTTCCGGAACAAATTTTTAAAGTGTACTTTACTCTTGGAGGTATACTGTTTATTTGCATATTTGTGTCATTTTTTAGTGAAAACGGAGCGTCAGCGACACCAAAATGTAGAACAATATTAAATGAGCATAGAACAACCTGGAACAACTTTTATTTTTTCGAGACCAAATTTTTAAAGGGTCCTTTACTCTTGGAGGTTGACTGTTTTTTTGCATTATTGTGTAATTCTTGACCGGAAACGGCGAGTTAGCGACACCAAAATGTAGAACAATATCAAATGAGCATAGAACAACCTGGATCAACTTTTATTTTTTCCGGTCCAAATTTTTAAAGGGTACTTTACTCTTGGAGGTAGATTGTTTTTTTGCATTATTGTGTCATTTTTTACCGAAAACGGCGCGACAGCGACACCAAAATGTAGAACAATAACAACCAGGCATACAACAACCTGGAACAACTTTTTTTTATCCAGAACAAATTTATAAAGGGTCCTTTACTCTTGGAGGTAGACTCTTTTTTTGCATTATTGTGTCATTTTTTACCGGAAACGGCGAGTTAGCGAGACCAAAATGTAGAACAATATTAAATGAGCATAAAACATCCTGGAAGAACTTTTATTTTTTCCAGAACAAAGTTTTAAAGGGTCCTTTACTCTTGGAGGTAGACTGTTATTTTGCATTATTGTGTCATTTTTTAGCGAAAACGGTGCGACAGCGACACCAAAATGTAGAACAATATTAAACGAGCATAGAACAACCTGGAACAACTTTTATTTTTTCGAGACCAAATTTTTAAAGGGTCCTTTACTCTTGGAGGTAGACTGTTTATTTGCATTTTTGTGTCATTTTTTAGCGAAAACGGTGCGTCAGCGACACCAAAATGTAGAACAATATTAAATGAGCATAAAACATCCTGGAAGAACTTTTATTTTTTCCAGACCAAATTTTTAAAGGGTCCTTTACTCTTGGAGGTAGACTGTTTTTTTGCATTATTGTGTCAATTTTGACTGAAAACGGCGCGTCACCGACACCAAAATGTAGAACAATATTAAATGAGCATAGAACAACCTGAAACAACTTTTATTTTTTCCAGACCAAATTTTGACAGGGTACTTTACTCTTGGAGGTAGACTGTTTCTTGGCATTATTGTGTCATTTTTGACCGGAAACGGCGAGTCAGCGACACCAAAATGTAGAACAATATCTAATGAGCATAGAACAACCTGAAACAACTTTTATCTTTTCCAGACCAAATTTTTAAAGGGTCCTTTACTCTTGGAGGTAGACTGTGTTTTTGAATTATTGTATCATTTTCGACCGAAAACGGCGAGTAAGCGATATCAAAATGTAGAACAATATCAAATGAGCATAGAACAACCTGAAACAACTTTTATTTTTTCAAGAACAAATTTTTAAAGGGTCCTTTACTCTTGGAGGTAGACTGGGTTTTTGCATTATTGTGTCATTTTCGACCGAAAACGGCGAGTAAGCGACACCAAAATGTAGAACAATATCAAATGAGCGTAGATCAACCTGGAACAACTTTTATTTTTTCCAGACCAAATTTTTAAAGTGTCCTTTACTCTTGGAGGTAGACTGTTTTTGCATTATTGTGTCATTTTCGACCGAAAACGGCGAGTAAGCGACACCAAAATGTAGAACAATATCAAATGAGCGTAGATCAACCTGGAACAACTTTTATTTTTTCCAGACCAAATTTTTAAAGGGTCCTTTACTCTTGGAGGTAGACTCTTTTTTTGCATCATTGTGTCATTTTCGATCGAAAACGGGGAGTAAGCGACACCAAAATGTAGAACAATATTAAACGAGCCTAGAACAACCTGGAACAACTTTTGTTTTTTCCAGACCAAATTTTTAAAGGGTCCTTTACTCTTGGATGTAGACTGTTTTTTTGCATTATTGTGTAATTCTTGACCGGAAACGGCGAGTTAGCGACACCAAAATGTAGAACAATATCAAATGAGCATAGAACAACCTGGGTCAACTTTTATTTTTTCCGGTCCAAATTTTTAAAGGGTACTTTACTCTTGGAGGTAGTTTGTTTTTTTGCATTATTGTGTCATTTTTGACCGAAAACGGCGCGTCAGCGACACGAAAATGTAGAACAATAACATCCAGGCATACAACAACCTGGAACAAGTTTTATTTTTTCCAGAACAAATTTATAAAGGGTCCTTTACTCTTGGATGTAGTCTCTTATTTTGCATTATTGTGTCATTTTTGACCGGAAACGGCGAGTTAGCGAGACCAAAATGTAGAACAATATTAAATGAGCATAAAACATCCTGGAAGAACTTTTATTTTTTCCAGACCAAATTTTTAAAGGGTCCTTTACTCTTGGAGGTAGACTGTGTTTTTGCATTATTGTGTCATTTTCGACCGAAAACGGCGAGTAAGCGACACCAAAATGTAGAACAATATCAAATGAGCGTAGATCAACCTGGAACAACTTTTATTTTTTCCAGACCAAATTTTTAAAGGGTCCTTTACTCTTGGAGGTAGACTGTGTTTTTGCATTATTGTGTCATTTTCGATCGAAAACGGGGAGTAAGAGATATCAAAATGTAGAACAATATTAAATGAGCATAGAACAACTTGGAACAACTTTTATTTTTTCCAGACCAAATTTTTACAGGGTACTTTACTCTTGGAGGTAGACTCTTTTTTTGCATTATTGTGTCATTTTTGACCGGAAACGGCGAGATAGCGAGACCAAAATGTAGAACAATATTAAATGAGCATAAAACATCCTGGAAGAACTTTTATTTTTTCCAGACCAAATTTTTAAAGGGTCCTTTACTCTTGGAGGTAGACTGTGTTTTTGCATTATTGTATCATTTTCGACCGAAAACGGCGAGTAAGCGACACGAAAATGTAGAACAATATCAAATGAGCGTAGATCAACCTGGAACAACTTTTATTTTTTCCAGACCAAATTTTGAGAGGGTCCTTTACTCTTGGAGGTAGACTCTTTTTTTGCATCATTGTGTCATTTTCGATCGAAAACGGGGAGTAAGCGATATCAAAATGTAGAACAATATTAAATGAGCATAGAACAACCTGGAACAACTTTTATTTTTTCCAGACCAAATTTTTACAGGGTCCTTTACTCTTGGAGGTAGACTGTGTTTTTGAATTATTCTGTCATTTGCGACCGAAAACGGCGAGTAAGCGACAATAAAATGTAGAACAACATTAAATGAGCATAGAACAACCTGGAACAACTTTTATTTTTTCCAGACCAAATTTTTAAAGGGTCCTTTACTCTTGGAGGTAGACTGTTTATTTGCATTTTTGTGTCATTTCTTACCGAAAAATGGTGCGTCAGCAACACCAAAATGTAGAACAATATCAAACGAGCGTACAAAAACCTGGAACAACATTCATTTTTTCCAGACCAATTTTTTAAAGGGTCCTTTACTCTTGGAGGTAGACTGTTTCTTGGCATTATTGTGTCATTTTTTACCGAAAACGGCGCGTCAGCGACACCAAAATGTAGAACAATAACAACCAGGCATACAACAACCTGGAACAACTTTTTTTTATCCAGAACAAATTTATAAAGGGTCCTTTACTCTTGGAGGTAGACTCTTTTTGTGCATTATTGTGTCATTTTCGACCGAAAACGGAGAGTAAGCGACACCAACATGTAGAACAATATCAAATGAGCATAGAACAACCTGGAACAACTTTTATTTTTTCCGGAACAAATTTTTAAAGTGTACTTTACTCTTGGAGGTATACTGTTTATTTGCATATTTGTGTCATTTTTTAGTGAAAACGGAGCGTCAGCGACACCAAAATGTAGAACAATATTAAATGAGCATAGAACAACCTGGAACAACTTTTATTTTTTCGAGCCCGAATTTTTAAAGGGTCCTTTACTCTTGGAGGTTGACTGTTTTTTTGCATTATTGTGTAATTCTTGACCGGAAACGGCGATTTAGCGACACCAAAATGTAGAACAATATCAAATGAGCATAGAACAACCTGGATCAACTTTTATTTTTTCCGGTCCAAATTTTTAAAGGGTACTTTACTCTTGGAGGTAGATTGTTTTTTTGCATTATTGTGTCATTTTTTACCGAAAACGGCGCGTCAGCGACACCAAAATGTAGAACAATAACAACCAGGCATACAACAACCTGGAACAACTTTTTTTTATCCAGAACAAATTTATAAAGGGTCCTTTACTCTTGGAGGTAGACTCTTTTTTTGCATTATTGTGTCATTTTCGACCGAAAACGGCGAGTAAGCGACACCAACATGTAGAACAATATCAATTGAGCATAGAACAACCTGGAACAACTTTTATTTTTTCCAGACCAAATTTTTAAAGGGTCCTTTACTCTTGGATGTAGACTGTTTTTTTGAATTATTGTGTAATTCTTGACCGGAAACGGCGAGTTAGCGACGCCAAAATGTAGAACAATATCAAATGAGCATAGAACAACCTGGATCAACTTTTATTTTTTCCGTTCCAAATTTTTAAAGGGTACTTTACTCTTGGAGGTAGACTGTTTATTTGCATTTTTGTGTCATTTTTTTTAGCGAAAACGGTGCGTCAGCGACACCAAAATGTAGAACAATATTAAACGAGCATAGAACAACCTGGAACAACTTTTATTTTTTCCAGACCAAATTTTTAAAGGGTCCTTTACTCTTGGATGTAGACTGTTTTTTTGCATTATTGTGTAATTCTTGACCGGAAACGGCGAGTTAGCGACACCAAAATGTAGAACAATATCAAATGAGCATAGAACAACCTGGATCAACTTTTATTTTTTCCGGTCAACATTTTTAAAGGATACTTTACTCTTGGAGGTAGACTGTTTTTTTGCATTATTGTGTCATTTCTTACCGAAAAATGGTGCGTCAGCGACACCAAAATTTAGAACAATATTAAACGAGCGTACAAAAACCTGGCACAACTTTTTTTTATCCAGAACAAATTTATAGAGGGTCCTTTACTCTTGGAGGTAGACTCTTTTTTTGCATTATTGTGTCATTTTCGACCGAAAACGGCGAGTAAGCGACACCAACATGTAGAACAATATCAAATGAGCATAGAACAACCTGGAACAACTTTTATTTTTTCCAGACCAAATTTTTAAAGGGTCCTTTACTCTTGGATGTAGACTGTTTTTTTGAATTATTGTGTAATTCTTGACCGGAAACGGCGAGTTAGCGACACCAAAATGTAGAACAATATTAAATGAGCATAGAACAACCTGAAACAACTTTTATTTTTTCCAGAACAAATTTATAAAGGGTCCTTTACTCTTGGAGGTAGACTGTTTTTTTGCATTATTGTGTCATTTTTTACCGAAAACGGAGCGTCAGCGACACCAAAATGTAGAACAATATTAAATGAGCATAGAACAACCTGGATCAACTTTTATTTTTTCCGGTCCAAATTTTTAAAGGGTACTTTACTCTTGGAGGTAGATTGTGTTTTAGCATTATTGTGTCATTTTTGACCGAAAACGGCGCGTCAGCGACACCAAAATGTAGAACAATAACATCCAGGCATACAACAACCTGGAACAAGTTTTATTTTTTCCAGGACAAATTTATAAAGGGTCCTTTACTCTTGGATGTAGTCTCTTTTTTTGCATTATTGTGTCATTTTTGACCGGAAACGGCGAGATAGCGAGACCAAAATGTAGAACAATATTAAATGAGCATAAAACATCCTGGAAGAAGTTTTATTTTTTCCAGACCAAATTTTTAAAGGGTCCTTTACTCTTTGAGGTAGACTCTTTTTTTGCATCATTGTGTCATTTTCGATCGAAAACGGGGAGTAAGCGATATCAAAATGTAGAACAATATTAAATGAGCATAGAACAACCTGGAACAACTTTTATTTTTTCCAGACCAAATTTTTACAGGGTACTTTACTTTTGGAGGTACACTGTTTCTTGGTATTATTGTGTCATTTTTGACCGGAAACGGCGCGTCAGGGACACCAAAATGTAGAACAATATTAAATGAGCATAAAACAACCTGGAACAACTTTTATTTTTTCCGGACCAAATTTTTAAAGGGTCCTTTACTCTTGGAGGTAGACTGTTTATTTGCATTTTTGTGCCATTTTTTAGGGAAAACGGTGCGTCAGCGACACCAAAATGTAGAACAATATTAAAAGAGCATAGAACAACCTGAAACAACTTTTATTTTTTCCAGAACAAATTTTTAAAGGGTCCTTTACTCTTGGAGGTAGACTGTTTTTTTGCATTTTTGTGTCATTTTTTAGCGAAAACGGTGCGTCAGCGACACCAAAATGTAGAACAATAACATCCAGGCATAGAAAAACCTGGAACAACTTTTATTTGTTCCAGAAAAAATTTATAAAGGGTCCTTTACTCTTGGAGGTAGACTCTTTTTTTGCATTATTGTGTCATTTTCGACCGAAAACGGCGAGTAAGCGACACCAAAATGTAGAACAATATCAAATGAGCATAGAACAACCTGGAACAACTTTTATTTTTTCCAGACCAAATTTTTAAAGGGTCCTTTACTCTTGGATGTAGACTGTTTTTTTGAATTATTGTGTAATTCTTGACCGGAAACGGCGAGTTAGCGACACCAAAATGTAGAACAATATTAAATGAGCATAGAACAACCTGAAACAACTTTTATTTTTTCCAGAACAAATTTATAAAGGGTCCTTTACTCTTGGAGGTAGACTGTTTTTTTGCATTATTGTGTCATTTTTTACCGAAAACGGAGCGTCAGCGACACCAAAATGTAGAACAATATTAAATGAGCATAGAACAACCTGGATCAACTTTTATTTTTTCCGGTCCAAATTTTTAAAGGGTACTTTACTCTTGGAGGTAGATTGTGTTTTTGCATTATTGTGTCATTTTTGACCGAAAACGGCGCGTCAGCGACACCAAAATGTAGAACAATAACATCCAGGCATACAACAACCTGGAACAAGTTTTATTTTTTCCAGGACAAATTTATAAAGGGTCCTTTACTCTTGGATGTAGTCTCTTTTTTTGCATTATTGTGTCATTTTTGACCGGAAACGGCGAGATAGCGAGACCAAAATGTAGAACAATATTAAATGAGCATAAAACATCCTGGAAGAACTTTTATTTTTTCCAGACCAAATTTTTAAAGGGTCCTTTACTCTTTGAGGTAGACTCTTTTTTTGCATCATTGTGTCATTTTCGATCGAAAACGGGGAGTAAGCGATATCAAAATGTAGAACAATATTAAATGAGCATAGAACAACCTGGAACAACTTTTATTTTTTCCAGACCAAATTTTTACAGGGTACTTTACTTTTGGAGGTACACTGTTTCTTGGTATTATTGTGTCATTTTTGACCGGAAACGGCGCGTCAGGGACACCAAAATGTAGAACAATATTAAATGAGCATAAAACAACCTGGAACAACTTTTATTTTTTCCGGACCAAATTTTTAAAGGGTCCTTTACTCTTGGAGGTAGACTGTTTATTTGCATTTTTGTGTCATTTTTTAGGGAAAACGGTGCGTCAGCGACACCAAAATGTAGAACAATATTAAAAGAGCATAGAACAACCTGAAACAACTTTTATTTGTTCCGGAACAAATTTTTAAAGTGTACTTTACTCTTGGAGGTATACTGTTTATTTGCATATTTGTGTCATTTTTTAGTGAAAACGGAGCGTCAGCGACACCAAAATGTAGAACAATATTAAATGAGCATAGAACAACCTGGAACAACTTTTTTTTATCCAGAACAAATTTATAAAGGGTCCTTTACTCTTGGAGGTAGACTCTTTTTTTGCATTATTGTGTCATTTTCGACCGAAAACGGCGAGTAAGCGACACCAACATGTAGAACAATATCAAATGAGCATAGAACAACCTGGAACAACTTTTATTTTTTCCAGACCAAATTTTTAAAGGGTCCTTTACTCTTGGATGTAGACTGTTTTTTTGCATTATTGTGTAATTCTTGACCGGAAACGGCGAGTTAGCGACACCAAAATGTAGAACAATATCAAATGAGCATAGAACAACCTGGATCAACTTTTATTTTTGCCGGTCAACATTTTTAAAGGATACTTTACTCTTGGAGGTAGACTGTTTTTTTGCATTATTGTGTCATTTCTTACCGAAAAATGGTGCGTCAGCGACACCAAAATTTAGAACAATATTAAACGAGCGTACAAAAACCTGGCACAACTTTTATTTTTTCCAGACCAAATTTTTAAAGGTTCCTTTACTCTTGGAGGTAGACTGTTTCTTGGCATTATTGTGTCATTTTTGACCGGAAACGGCGCGTCAGTGACACCAAAATATAGAACAATATTAAATGAGCATAAAACAACCTGGAACAACTTTTATTTGTTCCGGAACAAATTTTTAAAGTGTACTTTACTCTTGGAGGTATACTGTTTATTTGCATATTTGTGTCATTTTTTAGTGAAAACGGAGCGTCAGCGACACCAAAATGTAGAACAATATTAAATGAGCATAGAACAACCTGGAACAACTTTTATTTTTTCGAGACCAAATTTTTAAAGGGTCCTTTACTCTTGGAGGTTGACTGTTTTTTTGCATTATTGTGTAATTCTTGACCGGAAACGGCGAGTTAGCGACACCAAAATGTAGAACAATATCAAATGAGCATAGAACAACCTGGATCAACTTTTATTTTTTCCGGTCCAAATTTTTAAAGGGTACTTTACTCTTGGAGGTAGATTGTTTTTTTGCATTATTGTGTCATTTTTTACCGAAAACGGCGCGACAGCGACACCAAAATGTAGAACAATAACAACCAGGCATACAACAACCTGGAAAAACTTTTTTTTATCCAGAACAAATTTATAAAGGGTCCTTTACTCTTGGAGGTAGACTCTTTTTTTGCATTATTGTGTCATTTTTTACCGGAAACGGCGAGTTAGCGAGACCAAAATGTAGAACAATATTAAATGAGCATAAAACATCCTGGAAGAACTTTTATTTTTTCCAGAACAAAGTTTTAAAGGGTCCTTTACTCTTGGAGGTAGACTGTTATTTTGCATTATTGTGTCATTTTTTAGCGAAAACGGTGCGACAGCGACACCAAAATGTAGAACAATATTAAACGAGCATAGAACAACCTGGAACAACTTTTATTTTTTCGAGACCAAATTTTTAAAGGGTCCTTTACTCTTGGAGGTAGACTGTTTATTTGCATTTTTGTGTCATTTTTTAGCGAAAACGGTGCGTCAGCGACACCAAAATGTAGAACAATATTAAATGAGCATAAAACATCCTGGAAGAACTTTTATTTTTTCCAGACCAAATTTTTAAAGGGTCCTTTACTCTTGGAGGTAGACTGTTTTTTTGCATTATTGTGTCAATTTTGACTGAAAACGGCGCGTCACCGACACCAAAATGTAGAACAATATTAAATGAGCATAGAACAACCTGAAACAACTTTTATTTTTTCCAGACCAAATTTTGACAGGGTACTTTACTCTTGGAGGTAGACTGTTTCTTGGCATTATTGTGTCATTTTTGACCGGAAACGGCGAGTCAGCGACACCAAAATGTAGAACAATATCTAATGAGCATAGAACAACCTGAAACAACTTTTATCTTTTCCAGACCAAATTTTTAAAGGGTCCTTTACTCTTGGAGGTAGACTGTGTTTTTGAATTATTGTATCATTTTCGACCGAAAACGGCGAGTAAGCGATATCAAAATGTAGAACAATATCAAATGAGCATAGAACAACCTGAAACAACTTTTATTTTTTCAAGAACAAATTTTTAAAGGGTCCTTTACTCTTGGAGGTAGACTGGGTTTTTGCATTATTGTGTCATTTTCGACCGAAAACGGCGAGTAAGAGATATCAAAATGTAGAACAATATTAAATGAGCATAGAACAACTTGGAACAACTTTTATTTTTTCGAGCCCGAATTTTTAAAGGGTCCTTTACTCTTGGAGGTTGACTGTTTTTTTGCATTATTGTGTAATTCTTGACCGGAAACGGCGATTTAGCGACACCAAAATGTAGAACAATATCAAATGAGCATAGAACAACCTGGATCAACTTTTATTTTTTCCGGTCCAAATTTTTAAAGGGTACTTTACTCTTGGAGGTAGATTGTTTTTTTGCATTATTGTGTCATTTTTTACCGAAAACGGCGCGTCAGCGACACCAAAATGTAGAACAATAACAACCAGGCATACAACAACCTGGAACAACTTTTTTTTATCCAGAACAAATTTATAAAGGGTCCTTTACTCTTGGAGGTAGACTCTTTTTTTGCATTATTGTGTCATTTTCGACCGAAAACGGCGAGTAAGCGACACCAACATGTAGAACAATATCAATTGAGCATAGAACAACCTGGAACAACTTTTATTTTTTCCAGACCAAATTTTTAAAGGGTCCTTTACTCTTGGATGTAGACTGTTTTTTTGCATTATTGTGTAATTCTTGACCGGAAACGGCGAGTTAGCGACACCAAAATGTAGAACAATATCAAATGAGCATAGAACAACCTGGATCAACTTTTATTTTTTCCGGTCAACATTTTTAAAGGATACTTTACTCTTGGAGGTAGACTGTTTTTTTGCATTATTGTGTCATTTCTTACCGAAAAATGGTGCGTCAGCGACACCAAAATTTAGAACAATATTAAACGAGCGTACAAAAACCTGGCACAACTTTTATTTTTTCCAGACCAAATTTTTAAAGGTTCCTTTACTCTTGGAGGTAGACTGTTTCTTGGCATTATTGTGTCATTTTTGACCGGAAACGGCGCGTCAGCGACACCAAAATATAGAACAATATTAAATGAGCATAAAACAACCTGGAACAACTTTTATTTGTTCCGGAACAAATTTTTAAAGTGTACTTTACTCTTGGAGGTATACTGTTTATTTGCATATTTGCGTCATTTTTTAGTGAAAACGGAGCGTCAGCGACACCAAAATGTAGAACAATATTAAATGAGCATAGAACAACCTGGAACAACTTTTATTTTTTCGAGACCAAATTTTTAAAGGGTCCTTTACTCTTGGAGGTTGACTGTTTTTTTGCATTATTGTGTAATTCTTGACCGGAAACGGCGAGTTAGCGACACCAAAATGTAGAACAATATCAAATGAGCATAGAACAACCTGGATCAACTTTTATTTTTTCCGGTCCAAATTTTTAAAGGGTACTTTACTCTTGGAGGTAGATTGTTTTTTTGCATTATTGTGTCATTTTTTACCGAAAACGGCGCGTCAGCGACACCAAAATGTAGAACAATAACAACCAGGCATACAACAACCTGGAACAACTTTTTTTTATCCAGAACAAATTTATAAAGGGTCCTTTACTCCTGGAGGTAGACTCTTTTTTTGCATTATTGTGTCATTTTCGACCGAAAACGGCGAGTAAGCGACACCAACATGTAGAACAATATCAAATGAGCATAGAACAACCTGGAACAACTTTTATTTTTTCCAGACCAAATTTTTAAAGGGTCCTTTACTCTTGGATGTAGACTGTTTTTTTGAATTATTGTGTAATTCTTGACAGGAAACGGCGAGTTAGCGACACCAAAATGTAGAACAATATTAAATGAGCATAGAACAACCTGAAACAACTTTTATTTTTTCCAGAACAAATTTATAAAGGGTCCTTTACTCTTGGAGGTAGACTGTTTTTTTGCATTATTGTGTCATTTTTTACCGAAAACGGAGCGTCAGCGACACCAAAATGTAGAACAATATTAAATGAGCATAGAACAACCTGAAACAACTTTTATTTTTTTCAGAACAAATTTTTAAAGGGTCCTTTACTCTTGGAGATAGACTGTTTTTTTGCATTATTGTGTCATTTTTGACCGAAAACGGCGCGTCAGCGACACCAAAATGTAGAACAATAACATCCAGGCATAGAAAAACCTGGAACAACTTTTATTTGTTCCAGAAAAAATTTATAAAGGGTCCTTTACTCTTGGAGGTAGACTCTTTTTTTGCATTATTGTGTCATTTTCGACCGAAAACGGCGAGTAAGCGACACCAAAATGTAGAACAATATCAAATGAGCATAGAACAACCTGGAACAACTTTTATTTTTTCCAGACCAAATTTTTAAAGGGTCCTTTACTCTTGGAGGTAGACTGTGTTTTTGAATTATTCTGTCATTTGCGACCGAAAACGGCGAGTAAGCGACATTAAAATGTAGAACAATATTAAATGAGCATAGAACAACCTGGAACAACTTTTATTTTTTCCAGACCAAATGTTTAAAGGGTCCTTTACTCTTGGAGGTAGACTGTTTTTTTGCATTATTTTGTAATTCTTGACCGGAAACTACGAGTTAGCGACACCAAAATGTAGAACAATATCAAATGAGCATAGAACAACCTGGATAAACTTTTATTTTATCGGGTCCAAATTTTTAAAGGGTGCTTTACTCTTGGAGGTAGATTGTTTTTTCGCATTATTGTGTCATTTTTTACCGAAAACGGCGCGTCAGCGACACCAAAATGTAGAACAATAACATCCAGGCATACAACAACCTGGAACAAGTTTTATTTTTTCCAGAACAAATTTATAAAGGGTCCTTTACTCTTGGATGTAGCCTCTTTGTTTGCATTATTGTGTCATTTTTGACCGGAAACGGCGAGTTAGCGAGACCAAAATGTAGAACAATATTAAATGAGCATAAAACATCCTGGAAGAACTTTTACTTTTTCCAGACCAAATTTTTAAAGGGTCCTTTACTTTTGGAGGTAGACTCTTCTTTTGCATTATTGTGTCATTTTCGACCGAAAACGGCGAGTAAGCGACACCAAAATGTAGAACAATATCAAATGAGCATAGAACAACCTGGAACAACTTTTATTTTTTCCAGACCAAATTTTTAAAGGGTCCTTTACTCTTGGAGGTAGACTTTTTTTGCATCATTGTGTCATTTTCGATCGAAAACGGGGAGTAAGCGATATCAAAATGTAGAACAATATTAAATGAGCATAAAACAACCTGGAACAACTTTTATTTTTTCCGGACCAAATTTTTAAAGGGTCCTTTACTCTTGCAGGTAGACTGTTTATTTGCATTTTGTGTTTTTTTTAGCGAAAACGGTGCGTCAGCGACACCAAAATGTAGAACAATATTAAACGAGCATAGAACAACCTGAAACAACTTTTATTTTTTCCAGAACAAATTTTTAAAGGGTCCTTTACTCTTGGAGGTAGACTGTTTTTTTGCATTTTTGTGTCATTTTTTAGCGAAAACGGTGCGTCAGCGACACCAAAATGTAGAACAATAACATCCAGGCATAGAAAAACCTGGAACAACTTTTATTTGTTCCAGAAAAAATTTATAAAGGGTCCTTTACTCTTGGAGGTAGACTCTTTTTTTGCATTATTGTGTCATTTTCGACCGAAAACGGCGAGTAAGCGACACCAAAATGTAGAACAATATCAAATGAGCATAGAACAACCTGGAACAACTTTTATTTTTTCCAGACCAAATTTTTAAAGGGTCCTTTACTCTTGGAGGTAGACTGTGTTTTTGAATTATTCTGTCATTTGCGACCGAAAACGGCGAGTAAGCGACATTAAAATGTAGAACAATATTAAATGAGCATAGAACAACCTGGAACAACTTTTATTTTTTCCAGACCAAATGTTTAAAGTGTACTTTACTCTTGGAGGTATACTGTTTATTTGCATATTTGCGTCATTTTTTAGTGAAAACGGAGCGTCAGCGACACCAAAATGTAGAACAATATTAAATGAGCATAGAACAACCTGGAACAACTTTTATTTTTTCGAGACCAAATTTTTAAAGGGTCCTTTACTCTTGGAGGTTGACTGTTTTTTTTGCATTATTGTGTAATTCTTGACCGGAAACGGCGAGTTAGCGACACCAAAATGTAGAACAATATCAAATGAGCATAGAACAACCTGGATCAACTTTTATTTTTTCCGGTCCAAATTTTTAAAGGGTACTTTACTCTTGGAGGTAGATTGTTTTTTTGCATTATTGTGTCATTTTTTACCGAAAACGGCGCGTCAGGGACACCAAAATGTAGAACAATATTAAATGAGCATAAAACAACCTGGAACAACTTTTATTTTTTCCGGACCAAATTTTTAAAGGGTCCTTTACTCTTGGAGGTAGACTGTTTATTTGCATTTTTGTGTCATTTTTTAGGGAAAACGGTGCGTCAGCGACACCAAAATGTAGAACAATATTAAAAGAGCATAGAACAACCTGAAACAACTTTTATTTTTTCCAGAACAAATTTTTAAAGGGTCCTTTACTCTTGGAGGTAGACTGTTTTTTTGCATTTTTGTGTCATTTTTTAGCGAAAACGGTGCGTCAGCGACACCAAAATGTAGAACAATAACATCCAGGCATAGAAAAACCTGGAACAACTTTTATTTGTTCCAGAAAAAATTTATAAAGGGTCCTTTACTCTTGGAGGTAGACTCTTTTTTTGCATTATTGTGTCATTTTCGACCGAAAACGGCGAGTAAGCGACACCAAAATGTAGAACAATATCAAATGAGCATAGAACAACCTGGAACAACTTTTATTTTTTCCAGACCAAATTTTTAAAGGGTCCTTTACTCTTGGATGTAGACTGTTTTTTTGAATTATTGTGTAATTCTTGACCGGAAACGGCGAGTTAGCGACACCAAAATGTAGAACAATATTAAATGAGCATAGAACAACCTGAAACAACTTTTATTTTTTCCAGAACAAATTTATAAAGGGTCCTTTACTCTTGGAGGTAGACTGTTTTTTTGCATTATTGTGTCATTTTTTACCGAAAACGGAGCGTCAGCGACACCAAAATGTAGAACAATATTAAATGAGCATAGAACAACCTGGATCAACTTTTATTTTTTCCGGTCCAAATTTTTAAAGGGTACTTTACTCTTGGAGGTAGATTGTGTTTTTGCATTATTGTGTCATTTTTGACCGAAAACGGCGCGTCAGCGACACCAAAATGTAGAACAATAACATCCAGGCATAGAACAACCTGGAACAACTTTTATTTTTTCCAGAACAAATTTATAAAGGGTCCTTTACTTTTGGAGGTAGACTCTTTTTTTGCATTATTGTGTCATTTTCGACCGAAAGCGGCGAGTAAGCGACACCAAAATATAGAACAATATCAAATGAGCATATAACAACCTGGAACAACTTTTATTTTTTCCAGACCAAATTTTTAAAGGGTCCTTTACTCTTGGAGATAGACTGTTTCTTGGCATTATTGTATCATTTTTGACCGGAAACGGCGCGTCAGCGACACCAAAATGTAGAACAATATTAAATGAGCATAAAACAACCTGGAACAACTTTTATTTTTTCCGGAACAAATTTTTAAAGTGTACTTTACTCTTAGAGGTAGACTGTTTGTTTGCATTTTTGTGTCATTTTTTAGCGAAAACGGTGCGTCAGCGACACCTACATGTAGAACAATATTAAATGAGCATAAAACAACCTGGAACAACTTTTATTTTTTCCGGAACAAATTTTTAAAGGGTCCTTTACTCTTGGAGGTAGACTGTTTATTTGCATTTTTGTGTCATTTTTTAGCGAAAACGGTTTGTCAGCGACACCAAAATGTAGAACAATATTAAACGAGCATAGAACAACCTGGAACAACTTTTATTTTTTCGTGACCAAATTTTTAAAGGGTCCTTTACTCTTAGAGGTAGACTGTTTTTTTTGCATTATTGTGTCATTTTTGACCGAAAACGGCGCGTCAGCGACACCAAAATGTAGAACAATAACATCCAGGCATAGAACAACCTGGAACAACTTTTATTTTTTCCAGAACAAATTTATAAAGGGTCCTTTACTTTTGGAGGTAGACTCTTTTTTTGCATTATTGTGTCATTTTCGACCGAAAGCGGCGAGTAAGCGACACCAAAATGTAGAACAATATTAAACGAGCATAGAACAACCTGGAACAACTTTTATTTTTTCGTGACCAAATTTTTAAAGGGTCCTTTACTCTTGGAGGTAGACTGTTTATTTGCATTTTTGTGTCATTTATTAGCGAAAAATGGTGCGTCAGCGACACCAAGATGTAGTACAATATTAAACGAGCGTACAAAAACCTGGCACAACTTTTATTTTTTCCAGACCAAATTTTTAAAGGGTCCTTTACTCTTGGAGGTAGACTGTTTCTTGGCATTATTGTGTCATTTTTGACCGGAAACGGCGCGTCAGCGACACCAAAATGTAGAACAATAACATCCAGGCATAGAACAACCTGGAACAACTTTTATTTTTTCCAGAACAAATTTATAAAGGGTCCTTTACTCTTGGAGGTAGACTCTTTTTTTGCATTATTGTGTCATTTTCGACCGGAAACGGCGAGTTAGCGACACCAAAATGTAGAACAATATCAAATGAGCATAGAACAACCTGGAACAACTTTTATTTTTTCCAGACCAAATTTTTAAAGGGTCCTTTACTCTTGGAGGTAGACTGTTTCTTGGCATTATTGTGTCATTTTTGACCGGAAACGGCGCGTCAGCGACACCAAAATGTAGAACAATATTAAATGAGCATAAAACAACCTGGAACAACTTTTATTTTTTCCGGAACAAATTTTTAAAGTGTACTTTATTCTTGGAGGTAGACTGTTTATTTGCACTTTTGTGTCATTTTTTTAGCGAAAACGGTGCGTCAGCGACACCAAAATGTAGAACAATATTAAACGAGCATAGAACAACCTGGAACAACTTTTATTTTTTCGAGACCAAATTTTTAAAGGGTCCTTTACTCTTGGAGGTAGACTGTTTATTTGCATTTTTGTGTCATTTATTAGCGAAAACGGTTTGTCAGCGACACCAAAATGTAGAACAATATTAAACGAGCATAGAACAACCTGGAACAACTTTTATTTTTTCCAGACCAAATTTTTAAAGGGTCCTTTACTCTTGGATGTAGACTGTTTTTTTGCATTATTGTGTAATTCTTGACCGGAAACGGCGAGTTAGCGACACCAAAATGTAGAACAATATTAAATGAGCATAAAACAACCTGGAACAACTTTTATTTTTTCCGGAACAAATTTTTAAAGTGTACTTTACGCTTGGAGGTAGACTGTTTATTTGCAATTTTGTGTAATTTTTTATCGAAAACGGTGCGTCAGCGACACCAAAATGTAGAACAATATTAAACGAGCATAGAACAACCTGGAACAACTTTTATTTTTTCGAGACCAAATTTCTAAAGGGTCCTTTACTCTTGGAGGTAGACTGTTTATTTGCATTTTTGTGTCATTTTTTAGCGAAAAATGGTGTGTCAGCGACACCAAGATGTAGAACAATATTAAACGAGCGTACAAAAACCTGGCGCAACTTTTATTTTTTCCAGACCAAATTTTTAAAGGGTCCTTTACTCTTGGAGGTAGACTGTTTCTTGGCATTATTGTGTCATTTTTGACCGGAAACGGCGCGTCAGCGACACCAAAATGTAGAACAATAACATCCAGGCATAGAACAACCTGGAACAACTTTTATTTTTTCCAGACCAAATTTTTAAAGGGTCCTTTACTCTTGGAGGTAGACTGTGTTTTTGAATTAATGTGTCATTTTCGACCGAAAACGGCGAGTAAGCGATATCAAAATGTAGAACAATATTAAATGAGCATAGAACAACCTCGAACAACTTTTATTTTTTCCAGACCAAATTTTTACAGGGTACTATACTCTTGGAGGTACACACTTTTCTTGCATTTTTGTATCATTTCTTACCGAAAAATGGTGCGTCAGCAACACCAAAATGTAGAACAATATTAAACGAGCGTACAAAAACCTGGAACAACTTTTATTTTTTCCGGTCCAAATTTTTAAAGGGTACTTTACTCTTGGAGGTAGACTGTTTTTTTGCATTATTGTGTCATTTCTTACCGAAAAATGGTGCGTCAGCGACACCAAGATGTAGAACAATATTAAACGAGCGTACAAAAACCTGGCACAACTTTTATTTTTTCCAGACCAAATTTTTAAAGGGTCCTTTACTGTTGGAGGTAGACTGTTTCTTGGCATTATTGTGTCATTTTTGACCGGAAACGGCGCGTCAGCGACACCAAAATGTAGAACAATAACATCCAGGCATAGAACAACCTGGAACAACTTTTATTTTTTCCAGAACAAATTTATAAAGGGTCCTTTACTCTTGGAGGTAGACTCTTTTTTTGCATTATTGTGTCATTTTCGACCGGAAACGGCGAGTTAGCGACACCAAAATGTAGAACAATATCAAATGAGCATAGAACAACCTGGAACAACTTTTATTTTTTGCAGACCAAATTTTTAAAGGGTCCTTTACTCTTGGAGGTAGACTGTTTCTTGGCATTATTGTGTCATTTTTGACCGGAAACGGCGCGTCAGCGACACCAAAATGTAGAACAATATTAAATGAGCATAAAACAACCTGGAACAACTTTTATTTTTTCCGGAACAAATTTTTAAAGTGTACTTTATTCTTGGAGGTAGACTGTTTATTTGCACTTTTGTGTCATTTTTTAGCGAAAACGGTGCGTCAGCGACACCAAAATGTAGAACAATATTAAACGAGCATAGAACAACCTGGAACAACTTTTATTTTTTCGAGACCAAATTTTTAAAGGGTCCTTTACTCTTGGAGGTAGACTGTTTATTTGCATTTTTGTGTCATTTATTAGCGAAAACGGTTTGTCAGCGACACCAAAATGTAGAACAATATTAAACGAGCATAGAACAACCTGGAACAACTTTTATTTTTTCCAGACCAAATTTTTAAAGGGTCCTTTACTCTTGGATGTAGACTGTTTTTTTGCATTATTGTGTAATTCTTGACCGGAAACGGCGAGTTAGCGACACCAAAATGTAGAACAATATCAAATGAGCAGAGAACAACCTGGAACAACTTTTATCTTTTCCAGACCAAATTTTTAAAGGGTCCTTTACTCTTGGAGGTAGACTGTTTTTTTGCATTATTGTGTCATTTTTTAGCGAAAACGGTGCGTCAGCGACACCAAAATGTAGAACAATATTAAACGAGCATAGAACAACCTGGAACAACTTTTATTTTTTCCAGAACAAATTTTTAAAGGGTCCTTTACTCTTGGAGGTAGACTGTTTATTTGCACTTTTGTGTCATTTTTTAGCGAAAACGGTGCGTCAGCGACACCAAAATGTAGAACAATATTAAACGAGCATAGAACAACGTGGAACAACTTTTATTTTTTTGAGACCAAATTTTTAAAGGGTCCTTTACTCTTGGAGGTAGACTGTTAATTTGCATTTTTGTGTCATTTTTTTAGCGAAAACGGTTTGTCAGCGACACCAAAATGTAGAACAATATTAAACGAGCATAGAACAACCTGGAACAACTTTTATTTTTTCCAGACCAAATTTTTAAAGGGTCCTTTACCCTTGGATGTAGACTGTTTTTTTGCATTATTGTGTAATTCTTGACCGGAAACGGCGAGTTAGCGACACCAAAATGTAGAACAATATCAAATGAGCATAGAACAACCTGGAACAACTTTTATCTTTTCCAGACCAAATTTTTAAAGGGTCCTTTACTCTTGGAGGTAGACTGTTTTTTTGCATTATTGTGTCATTTTTTAGCGAAAACGGTGCGTCAGCGACACCAAAATGTAGAACAATATTAAAAGAGCATAGAACAACCTGAAACAACTTTTATTTTTTCCAGAACAAATTTTTAAAGGGTCCTTTACTCTTGGAGGTAGACTGTTTTTTTGCATTTTTGTGTCATTTTTTAGCGAAAACGGTGCGTCAGCGACACCAAAATGTAGAACAATAACATCCAGGCATAGAAAAACCTGGAACAACTTTTATTTGTTCCAGAAAAAATTTATAAAGGGTCCTTTACTCTTGGAGGTAGACTCTTTTTTTGCATTATTGTGTCATTTTCGACCGAAAACGGCGAGTAAGCGACACCAAAATGTAGAACAATATCAAATGAGCATAGAACAACCTGGAACAACTTTTATTTTTTCCAGACCAAATTTTTAAAGGGTCCTTTACTCTTGGAGGTAGACTGTGTTTTTGAATTATTCTGTCATTTGCGACCGAAAACGGCGAGTAAGCGACATTAAAATGTAGAACAATATTAAATGAGCATAGAACAACCTGGAACAACTTTTATTTTTTCCAGACCAAATGTTTAAAGGGTCCTTTACTCTTGGAGGTAGACTGTTTTTTTGCATTATTGTGTAATTCTTGACCGGAAACGGCGAGTTAGCGACACCAAAATGTAGAACAATATCAAATGAACATAGAACAACCTGGATCAACTTTTATTGTTTCCGGTCCAAATTTTTAAAGGGTACTTTACTCTTGGAGGTAGATTGTTTTTTTGCATTATTGTGTCATTTTTGACTGAAAACGGCGCGTCAGCGACACCAAAATGTAGAACAATAACATCCAGGCATACTACAACCTGGAACAAGTTTTATTTTTTCCAGAACAAATTTATAAAGGGTCCTTTACTCTTGGATGTAGTCTCTTTTTTTGCATTATTGTGTCATTTTCGACCGGAAACGGCGAGTTAGCGAGACCAAAATGTAGAACAATATTAAATGAGCATAAAACATCCTGGAAGAACTTTTACTTTTTCCAGACCAAATTTTTAAAGGGTCCTTTACTCTTGGTGGTAGACTGTTTTTTTTGCATTATTGTGTCATTTTTGACCGAAAACGGCGCGTCAGCGACACCAAAATGTAGAACAATAACATCCAGGCATAGAACAACCTGGAACAACTTTTATTTTTTCCAGAACAAATTTATAAAGGGTCCTTTACTTTTGGAGGTAGACTCTTTTTTTGCATTATTGTGTCATTTTCGACCGAAAGCGGCGAGTAAGCGACACCAAAATATAGAACAATATCAAATGAGCATATAACAACCTGGAACAACTTTTATTTTTTCCAGACCAAATTTTTAAAGGGTCCTTTACTCTTGGAGATAGACTGTTTCTTGGCATTATTGTATCATTTTTGACCGGAAACGGCGCGTCAGCGACACCAAAATGTAGAACAATATTAAATGAGCATAAAACAACCTGGAACAACTTTTATTTTTTCCGGAACAAATTTTTAAAGTGTACTTTACTCTTAGAGGTAGACTGTTTGTTTGCATTTTTGTGTCATTTTTTAGCGAAAACGGTGCGTCAGCGACACCTACATGTAGAACAATATTAAATGAGCATAAAACAACCTGGAACAACTTTTATTTTTTCCGGAACAAATTTTTAAAGGGTCCTTTACTCTTGGAGGTAGACTGTTTATTTGCATTTTTGTGTCATTTTTTAGCGAAAACGGTTTGTCAGCGACACCAAAATGTAGAACAATATTAAACGAGCATAGAACAACCTGGAACAACTTTTATTTTTTCGTGACCAAATTTTTAAAGGGTCCTTTACTCTTAGAGGTAGACTGTTTGTTTGCATTTTTGTGTCATTTTTTAGCGAAAACGGTGCGTCAGCGACACCTACATGTAGAACAATATTAAATGAGCATAAAACAACCTGGAACAACTTTTATTTTTTCCGGAACAAATTTTTAAAGGGTCCTTTACTCTTGGAGGTAGACTGTTTATTTGCATTTTTGTGTCATTTTTTAGCGAAAACGGTTTGTCAGCGACACCAAAATGTAGAACAATATTAAACGAGCATAGAACAACCTGGAACAACTTTTATTTTTTCGTGACCAAATTTTTAAAGGGTCCTTTACTCTTGGAGGTAGACTGTTTATTTGCATTTTTGTGTCATTTATTAGCGAAAAATGGTGCGTCAGCGACACCAAGATGTAGTACAATATTAAACGAGCGTACAAAAACCTGGCACAACTTTTATTTTTTCCAGACCAAATTTTTAAAGGGTCCTTTACTCTTGGAGGTAGACTGTTTCTTGGCATTATTGTGTCATTTTTGACCGGAAACGGCGCGTCAGCGACACCAAAATGTAGAACAATAACATCCAGGCATAGAACAACCTGGAACAACTTTTATTTTTTCCAGAACAAATTTATAAAGGGTCCTTTACTCTTGGAGGTAGACTCTTTTTTTGCATTATTGTGTCATTTTCGACCGGAAACGGCGAGTTAGCGACACCAAAATGTAGAACAATATCAAATGAGCATAGAACAACCTGGAACAACTTTTATTTTTTCCAGACCAAATTTTTAAAGGGTCCTTTACTCTTGGAGGTAGACTGTTTCTTGGCATTATTGTGTCATTTTTGACCGGAAACGGCGCGTCAGCGACACCAAAATGTAGAACAATATTAAATGAGCATAAAACAACCTGGAACAACTTTTATTTTTTCCGGAACAAATTTTTAAAGTGTACTTTATTCTTGGAGGTAGACTGTTTATTTGCACTTTTGTGTCATTTTTTTAGCGAAAACGGTGCGTCAGCGACACCAAAATGTAGAACAATATTAAACGAGCATAGAACAACCTGGAACAACTTTTATTTTTTCGAGACCAAATTTTTAAAGGGTCCTTTACTCTTGGAGGTAGACTGTTTATTTGCATTTTTGTGTCATTTATTAGCGAAAACGGTTTGTCAGCGACACCAAAATGTAGAACAATATTAAACGAGCATAGAACAACCTGGAACAACTTTTATTTTTTCCAGACCAAATTTTTAAAGGGTCCTTTACTCTTGGATGTAGACTGTTTTTTTGCATTATTGTGTAATTCTTGACCGGAAACGGCGAGTTAGCGACACCAAAATGTAGAACAATATTAAATGAGCATAAAACAACCTGGAACAACTTTTATTTTTTCCGGAACAAATTTTTAAAGTGTACTTTACGCTTGGAGGTAGACTGTTTATTTGCAATTTTGTGTAATTTTTTATCGAAAACGGTGCGTCAGCGACACCAAAATGTAGAACAATATTAAACGAGCATAGAACAACCTGGAACAACTTTTATTTTTTCGAGACCAAATTTCTAAAGGGTCCTTTACTCTTGGAGGTAGACTGTTTATTTGCATTTTTGTGTCATTTTTTAGCGAAAAATGGTGCGTCAGCGACACCAAGATGTAGAACAATATTAAACGAGCGTACAAAAACCTGGCGCAACTTTTATTTTTTCCAGACCAAATTTTTAAAGGGTCCTTTACTCTTGGAGGTAGACTGTTTCTTGGCATTATTGTGTCATTTTTGACCGGAAACGGCGCGTCAGCGACACCAAAATGTAGAACAATAACATCCAGGCATAGAACAACCTGGAACAACTTTTATTTTTTCCAGACCAAATTTTTAAAGGGTCCTTTACTCTTGGAGGTAGACTGTTTTTTTGCATTATTGTGTCATTTCTTACCGAAAAATGGTGCGTCAGCGACACCAAGATGTAGAACAATATTAAACGAGCGTACAAAAACCTGGCGCAACTTTTATTTTTTCCAGACCAAATTTTTAAAGGGTCCTTTACTCTTGGAGGTAGACTGTTTCTTGGCATTATTGTGTCATTTTTGACCGGAAACGGCGCGTCAGCGTCACCAAAATGTAGAACAATATTAAATGAGCATAAAACAACCTGGAACAACTTTTATTTTTTCCGGACCAAATTTTTAAAGTGTACTATACTCTTGGAGGTAGACTGTTTCTTGGCATTATTGTGTCATTTTTGACCTGAAACGGCACGTCAGCGACACCAAAATGTAGAACAATATTAAATGAGCATAAAACAACCTGGAACAACTTTTATTTTTTCCGGAACAAATTTTTAAAGTGTACTTTACTCTTGGAGGTAGACTGTTTATTTGCATTTTTGTGTCATTTTTTAGCGAAAACGGTGCGTCAGCGACACCAAAATGTAGAACAATATTAAACCAGCATCGAACAACCTGGAACAACTTTTATTTTTTCCAGACCAAATTTTTAAAGGGTCCTTTACTCTAGGATGTAGACTGTTTTTTTGCATTATTGTGTAATTCTTGAACGGAAACGGCGAGTTAGCGACACCAAAATGTAGAACAATATCAAATGAGCATAGAACAACCTGGATCAACTTTTATTTTTTCCGGTCCAAATTTTTAAAGGGTCCTTTACTCTTGGAGGTAGACTGTTTTTTTGCATTATTGTATCATTTTTGACCGAAAACGGCGAGTAAGCGACATTAAAATGTAGAACAATATCAAATGAGCATAGAACAACCTGGAACAACTTTTATTTTTTCCAGACCAAATTTTTAGAGGGTCCTTTACTCTTGGAGGTAGGCTGTGTTTTTGAATTAATGTGTCATTTTCGACCGAAAACGGCGAGTAAGCGATATCAAAATGTAGAACAATATTAAATGAGCATAGAACAACCTCGAACAACTTTTATTTTTTCCAGACCAAATTTTTACAGGGTACTATACTCTTGGAGGTACACACTTTTCTTGCATTTTTGTATCATTTCTTACCGAAAAATGGTGCGTCAGCAACACCAAAATGTAGAACAATATTAAACGAGCGTACAAAAACCTGGAACAACTTTTATTTTTTCCGGTCCAAATTTTTAAAGGGTACTTTACTCTTGGAGGTAGACTGTTTTTTTGCATTATTGTGTCATTTCTTACCGAAAAATGGTGCGTCAGCGACACCAAGATGTAGAACAATATTAAACGAGCGTACAAAAACCTGGCACAACTTTTATTTTTTCCAGACCAAATTTTTAAAGGGTCCTTTACTCTTGGAGGTAGACTGTTTCTTGGCATTATTGTGTCATTTTTGACCGGAAACGGCGCGTCAGCGACACCAAAATGTAGAACAATAACATCCAGGCATAGAACAACCTGGAACAACTTTTATTTTTTCCAGAACAAATTTATAAAGGGTCCTTTACTCTTGGAGGTAGACTCTTTTTTTGCATTATTGTGTCATTTTCGACCGGAAACGGCGAGTTAGCGACACCAAAATGTAGAACAATATCAAATGAGCATAGAACAACCTGGAACAACTTTTATTTTTTCCAGACCAAATTTTTAAAGGGTCCTTTACTCTTGGAGGTAGACTGTTTCTTGGCATTATTGTGTCATTTTTGACCGGAAACGGCGCGTCAGCGACACCAAAATGTAGAACAATATTAAATGAGCATAAAACAACCTGGAACAACTTTTATTTTTTCCGGAACAAATTTTTAAAGTGTACTTTATTCTTGGAGGTAGACTGTTTATTTGCACTTTTGTGTCATTTTTTAGCGAAAACGGTGCGTCAGCGACACCAAAATGTAGAACAATATTAAACGAGCATAGAACAACCTGGAACAACTTTTATTTTTTCGAGACCAAATTTTTAAAGGGTCCTTTACTCTTGGAGGTAGACTGTTTATTTGCATTTTTGTGTCATTTATTAGCGAAAACGGTTTGTCAGCGACACCAAAATGTAGAACAATATTAAACGAGCATAGAACAACCTGGAACAACTTTTATTTTTTCCAGACCAAATTTTTAAAGGGTCCTTTACTCTTGGATGTAGACTGTTTTTTTGCATTATTGTGTAATTCTTGACCGGAAACGGCGAGTTAGCGACACCAAAATGTAGAACAATATCAAATGAGCAGAGAACAACCTGGAACAACTTTTATCTTTTCCAGACCAAATTTTTAAAGGGTCCTTTACTCTTGGAGGTAGACTGTTTTTTTGCATTATTGTGTCATTTTTTAGCGAAAACGGTGCGTCAGCGACACCAAAATGTAGAACAATATTAAACGAGCATAGAACAACCTGGAACAACTTTTATTTTTTCCAGAACAAATTTTTAAAGGGTCCTTTACTCTTGGAGGTAGACTGTTTATTTGCACTTTTGTGTCATTTTTTAGCGAAAACGGTGCGTCAGCGACACCAAAATGTAGAACAATATTAAACGAGCATAGAACAACGTGGAACAACTTTTATTTTTTTGAGACCAAATTTTTAAAGGGTCCTTTACTCTTGGAGGTAGACTGTTAATTTGCATTTTTGTGTCATTTTTTTAGCGAAAACGGTTTGTCAGCGACACCAAAATGTAGAACAATATTAAACGAGCATAGAACAACCTGGAACAACTTTTATTTTTTCCAGACCAAATTTTTAAAGGGTCCTTTACCCTTGGATGTAGACTGTTTTTTTGCATTATTGTGTAATTCTTGACCGGAAACGGCGAGTTAGCGACACCAAAATGTAGAACAATATCAAATGAGCATAGAACAACCTGGAACAACTTTTATCTTTTCCAGACCAAATTTTTAAAGGGTCCTTTACTCTTGGAGGTAGACTGTTTTTTTGCATTATTGTGTCATTTTTTAGCGAAAACGGTGCGTCAGCGACACCAAAATGTAGAACAATATTAAACGAGCATAGAACAACCTGGAACAACTTTTATTTTTTCCAGACCAAATTTTTAAAGGGTCCTTTACTCTTGGATGTAGACTGTTTTCTTGCATTATTGTGTAATTCTTGACCGGAAACGGCGAGTTAGCGACACCAAAATGTAGAACAATATTAAACGAGCATAGAACAACCTGGAACAACTTTTATTTTTTCCAGACCAAATTTTTAAAGGGTCCTTTACTCTTGGATGTAGACTGTTTTTTTGCATTATTGTGTAATTCTTGACCGGAAACGGCGAGTTAGCGACACCAAAATGTAGAACAATATCAAATGAGCATAGAACAACCTGGAACAACTTTTATCTTTTCCAGACCAAATTTTTAAAGGGTCCTCTACTCTTGGAGGTAGACTGTTTTTTTGCATTATTGTGTCATTTTTTAGCGAAAACGGTGCGTCAGCGACACCAAAATGTAGAACAATATTAAACGAGCATAGAACAACCTGGAACAACTTTTATTTTTTCCAGAACAAATTTTTAAAGGGTCCTTTACTCTTGGAGGTAGACTGTTTTTTGCATTATTGTGTCATTTTTGACCGAAAACGGCGCGTCAGCGACACCAAAATGTAGAACAATATTAAATGAGCATAAAACAACCTGGAACAACTTTTATTTTTTCCGGAACAAATTTTTAAAGTGTACTTTACGCTTGGAGGTAGACTGTTTATTTGCAATTTTGTGTAATTTTTTATCGAAAACGGTGCGTCAGCGACACCAAAATGTAGAACAATATTAAACGAGCATAGAACAACCTGAACAACTTTTATTTTTTCGAGACCAAATTTCTAAAGGGTCCTTTACTCTTGGAGGTAGACTGTTTATTTGCATTTTTGTGTCATTTTTTAGCGAAAAATGGTGCGTCAGCGACACCAAGATGTAGAACAATATTAAACGAGCGTACAAAAACCTGGCGCAACTTTTATTTTTTCCAGACCAAATTTTTAAAGGGTCCTTTACTCTTGGAGGTAGACTGTTTCTTGGCATTATTGTGTCATTTTCGACCGAAAACGGCGAGTAAGCTACACCAAAATGTAGAACAATATCAAATGGGCATAGAACAACCTGGAACAACTTTTATCTTTTCCAGACCAAATTTTTAAAGGGTCCTTTACTCTTGGAGGTAGACTGTTTACTTGCATTTTTGTGTCATTTTTTAGCGAAAACGGAGCGTCAGCGACACCAAAATGTAGAACAATATTAAACGAGCATAGAACAACCTTGAACAACTTTTATTTTTTCAAGAACAAATTTTTAAAGGGTCCTTTACTGTTGGAGGTAGACTGTTTTTTGGCATTATTGTGTCATTTTTGACCGAAAACGGCGCGTCAGCGACACCAAAATGTAGAACAATATCAAATGAGCATAGAACAACTTGGAACAACTTTTATTTTTTCGAGACCAAATTTTTAAAGGGTCCTTTACTCTTGGAGGTAGACTGTTTATTTGCATTTTTGTGTCATTTTTTAGCGAAAACGGTGCGTCAGCGACACCAAAATGTAGAAGAATATTAAACGAGCATAGAACAACCTGGAACAACTTTTATTTTTCACAGCCCAAATTTTTAAAGGGTCCTTTACTCTTGGATGTAGACTGTTTTTTGGCATTATTGTGTAATTCTTGACCGGAAACGGCGAGTTAACGACACCAAAATGTAGAACAATATCAAATGAGCATAGAACAACCTGGATCAACTTTTATTTTTTCCGGTCCAAATTTTTAAAGGGTACTTTACTCTTGGAGGTAGACTGTTTTTTTGCATTATTGTGTCATTTCTTACCGAAAAATGGTGCGTCAGCGACACCAAGATGTAGAACAATATTAAACGAGCGTACAAAAACCTGGCACAACTTTTATTTTTTCCAGACCAAATTTTTAAAGGGTCCTTTACTCTTGGAGGTAGACTGTTTCTTGGCATTATTGTGTCATTTTCGACCGAAAACGGCGAGTAAGCGACACCAAAATGTAGAACAATATCAAATGGGCATAGAACAACCTGGAACAACTTTTATCTTTTCCAGACCAAATTTTTAAAGGGTCCTTTACTCTTGGAGGTAGACTGTTTTTTTGCATTATTGTGTCATTTTTGACCGAAAAATGGTGCGTCAGCGACACCAAGATGTAGAACAATATTAAACGAGCGTACAAAAACCTGGCACAACTTTTATTTTTTCCAGACCAAATTTTTAAAGGGTCCTTTACTCTTGGAGGTAGACTGTTTCTTGGCATTATTGTGTCATTTTTGAACGGAAACGGCGCGTCAGCGACACCAAAATGTAGAACAATATTAAACGAGCATAGAACAACCTGGGACAACTTTTATTTTTTCGAGACCAAATTTCTAAAGGGTCCTTTACTCTTGGAGGTAGACTGTTTCTTGGCATTATTGTGTCATTTTTGACCGGAAGCGGCGCGTCAGCGACACCAAAATGTAGAACAATATTAAATGAGCATAAAACAACCTGGAACAACTTTTATTTTTTCGTGACCAAATTTTTAAAGGGTCCTTTACTCTTAGAGGTAGACTGTTTGTTTGCATTTTTGTGTCATTTTTTAGCGAAAACGGTGCGTCAGCGACACCTACATGTAGAACAATATTAAATGAGCATAAAACAACCTGGAACAACTTTTATTTTTTCCGGAACAAATTTTTAAAGGGTCCTTTACTCTTGGAGGTAGACTGTTTATTTGCATTTTTGTGTCATTTTTTAGCGAAAACGGTTTGTCAGCGACACCAAAATGTAGAACAATATTAAACGAGCATAGAACAACCTGGAACAACTTTTATTTTTTCGTGACCAAATTTTTAAAGGGTCCTTTACTCTTGGAGGTAGACTGTTTATTTGCATTTTTGTGTCATTTATTAGCGAAAAATGGTGCGTCAGCGACACCAAGATGTAGTACAATATTAAACGAGCGTACAAAAACCTGGCACAACTTTTATTTTTTCCAGACCAAATTTTTAAAGGGTCCTTTACTCTTGGAGGTAGACTGTTTCTTGGCATTATTGTGTCATTTTTGACCGGAAACGGCGCGTCAGCGACACCAAAATGTAGAACAATAACATCCAGGCATAGAACAACCTGGAACAACTTTTATTTTTTCCAGAACAAATTTATAAAGGGTCCTTTACTCTTGGAGGTAGACTCTTTTTTTGCATTATTGTGTCATTTTCGACCGGAAACGGCGAGTTAGCGACACCAAAATGTAGAACAATATCAAATGAGCATAGAACAACCTGGAACAACTTTTATTTTTTCCAGACCAAATTTTTAAAGGGTCCTTTACTCTTGGAGGTAGACTGTTTCTTGGCATTATTGTGTCATTTTTGACCGGAAACGGCGCGTCAGCGACACCAAAATGTAGAACAATATTAAATGAGCATAAAACAACCTGGAACAACTTTTATTTTTTCCGGAACAAATTTTTAAAGTGTACTTTATTCTTGGAGGTAGACTGTTTATTTGCACTTTTGTGTCATTTTTTTAGCGAAAACGGTGCGTCAGCGACACCAAAATGTAGAACAATATTAAACGAGCATAGAACAACCTGGAACAACTTTTATTTTTTCGAGACCAAATTTTTAAAGGGTCCTTTACTCTTGGAGGTAGACTGTTTATTTGCATTTTTGTGTCATTTATTAGCGAAAACGGTTTGTCAGCGACACCAAAATGTAGAACAATATTAAACGAGCATAGAACAACCTGGAACAACTTTTATTTTTTCCAGACCAAATTTTTAAAGGGTCCTTTACTCTTGGATGTAGACTGTTTTTTTGCATTATTGTGTAATTCTTGACCGGAAACGGCGAGTTAGCGACACCAAAATGTAGAACAATATTAAATGAGCATAAAACAACCTGGAACAACTTTTATTTTTTCCGGAACAAATTTTTAAAGTGTACTTTACGCTTGGAGGTAGACTGTTTATTTGCAATTTTGTGTAATTTTTTATCGAAAACGGTGCGTCAGCGACACCAAAATGTAGAACAATATTAAACGAGCATAGAACAACCTGGAACAACTTTTATTTTTTCGAGACCAAATTTCTAAAGGGTCCTTTACTCTTGGAGGTAGACTGTTTATTTGCATTTTTGTGTCATTTTTTAGCGAAAAATGGTGCGTCAGCGACACCAAGATGTAGAACAATATTAAACGAGCGTACAAAAACCTGGCGCAACTTTTATTTTTTCCAGACCAAATTTTTAAAGGGTCCTTTACTCTTGGAGGTAGACTGTTTCTTGGCATTATTGTGTCATTTTTGACCGGAAACGGCGCGTCAGCGACACCAAAATGTAGAACAATAACATCCAGGCATAGAACAACCTGGAACAACTTTTATTTTTTCCAGACCAAATTTTTAAAGGGTCCTTTACTCTTGGAGGTAGACTGTTTTTTTGCATTATTGTGTCATTTCTTACCGAAAAATGGTGCGTCAGCGACACCAAGATGTAGAACAATATTAAACGAGCGTACAAAAACCTGGCGCAACTTTTATTTTTTCCAGACCAAATTTTTAAAGGGTCCTTTACTCTTGGAGGTAGACTGTTTCTTGGCATTATTGTGTCATTTTTGACCGGAAACGGCGCGTCAGCGTCACCAAAATGTAGAACAATATTAAATGAGCATAAAACAACCTGGAACAACTTTTATTTTTTCCGGACCAAATTTTTAAAGTGTACTATACTCTTGGAGGTAGACTGTTTCTTGGCATTATTGTGTCATTTTTGACCTGAAACGGCACGTCAGCGACACCAAAATGTAGAACAATATTAAATGAGCATAAAACAACCTGGAACAACTTTTATTTTTTCCGGAACAAATTTTTAAAGTGTACTTTACTCTTGGAGGTAGACTGTTTATTTGCATTTTTGTGTCATTTTTTAGCGAAAACGGTGCGTCAGCGACACCAAAATGTAGAACAATATTAAACCAGCATCGAACAACCTGGAACAACTTTTATTTTTTCCAGACCAAATTTTTAAAGGGTCCTTTACTCTAGGATGTAGACTGTTTTTTTGCATTATTGTGTAATTCTTGAACGGAAACGGCGAGTTAGCGACACCAAAATGTAGAACAATATCAAATGAGCATAGAACAACCTGGATCAACTTTTATTTTTTCCGGTCCAAATTTTTAAAGGGTCCTTTACTCTTGGAGGTAGACTGTTTTTTTGCATTATTGTATCATTTTTGACCGAAAACGGCGAGTAAGCGACATTAAAATGTAGAACAATATCAAATGAGCATAGAACAACCTGGAACAACTTTTATTTTTTCCAGACCAAATTTTTAGAGGGTCCTTTACTCTTGGAGGTAGGCTGTGTTTTTGAATTAATGTGTCATTTTCGACCGAAAACGGCGAGTAAGCGATATCAAAATGTAGAACAATATTAAATGAGCATAGAACAACCTCGAACAACTTTTATTTTTTCCAGACCAAATTTTTACAGGGTACTATACTCTTGGAGGTACACACTTTTCTTGCATTTTTGTATCATTTCTTACCGAAAAATGGTGCGTCAGCAACACCAAAATGTAGAACAATATTAAACGAGCGTACAAAAACCTGGAACAACTTTTATTTTTTCCGGTCCAAATTTTTAAAGGGTACTTTACTCTTGGAGGTAGACTGTTTTTTTGCATTATTGTGTCATTTCTTACCGAAAAATGGTGCGTCAGCGACACCAAGATGTAGAACAATATTAAACGAGCGTACAAAAACCTGGCACAACTTTTATTTTTTCCAGACCAAATTTTTAAAGGGTCCTTTACTCTTGGAGGTAGACTGTTTCTTGGCATTATTGTGTCATTTTTGACCGGAAACGGCGCGTCAGCGACACCAAAATGTAGAACAATAACATCCAGGCATAGAACAACCTGGAACAACTTTTATTTTTTCCAGAACAAATTTATAAAGGGTCCTTTACTCTTGGAGGTAGACTCTTTTTTTGCATTATTGTGTCATTTTCGACCGGAAACGGCGAGTTAGCGACACCAAAATGTAGAACAATATCAAATGAGCATAGAACAACCTGGAACAACTTTTATTTTTTCCAGACCAAATTTTTAAAGGGTCCTTTACTCTTGGAGGTAGACTGTTTCTTGGCATTATTGTGTCATTTTTGACCGGAAACGGCGCGTCAGCGACACCAAAATGTAGAACAATATTAAATGAGCATAAAACAACCTGGAACAACTTTTATTTTTTCCGGAACAAATTTTTAAAGTGTACTTTATTCTTGGAGGTAGACTGTTTATTTGCACTTTTGTGTCATTTTTTAGCGAAAACGGTGCGTCAGCGACACCAAAATGTAGAACAATATTAAACGAGCATAGAACAACCTGGAACAACTTTTATTTTTTCGAGACCAAATTTTTAAAGGGTCCTTTACTCTTGGAGGTAGACTGTTTATTTGCATTTTTGTGTCATTTATTAGCGAAAACGGTTTGTCAGCGACACCAAAATGTAGAACAATATTAAACGAGCATAGAACAACCTGGAACAACTTTTATTTTTTCCAGACCAAATTTTTAAAGGGTCCTTTACTCTTGGATGTAGACTGTTTTTTTGCATTATTGTGTAATTCTTGACCGGAAACGGCGAGTTAGCGACACCAAAATGTAGAACAATATCAAATGAGCAGAGAACAACCTGGAACAACTTTTATCTTTTCCAGACCAAATTTTTAAAGGGTCCTTTACTCTTGGAGGTAGACTGTTTTTTTGCATTATTGTGTCATTTTTTAGCGAAAACGGTGCGTCAGCGACACCAAAATGTAGAACAATATTAAACGAGCATAGAACAACCTGGAACAACTTTTATTTTTTCCAGAACAAATTTTTAAAGGGTCCTTTACTCTTGGAGGTAGACTGTTTATTTGCACTTTTGTGTCATTTTTTAGCGAAAACGGTGCGTCAGCGACACCAAAATGTAGAACAATATTAAACGAGCATAGAACAACGTGGAACAACTTTTATTTTTTTGAGACCAAATTTTTAAAGGGTCCTTTACTCTTGGAGGTAGACTGTTAATTTGCATTTTTGTGTCATTTTTTTAGCGAAAACGGTTTGTCAGCGACACCAAAATGTAGAACAATATTAAACGAGCATAGAACAACCTGGAACAACTTTTATTTTTTCCAGACCAAATTTTTAAAGGGTCCTTTACCCTTGGATGTAGACTGTTTTTTTGCATTATTGTGTAATTCTTGACCGGAAACGGCGAGTTAGCGACACCAAAATGTAGAACAATATCAAATGAGCATAGAACAACCTGGAACAACTTTTATCTTTTCCAGACCAAATTTTTAAAGGGTCCTTTACTCTTGGAGGTAGACTGTTTTTTTGCATTATTGTGTCATTTTTTAGCGAAAACGGTGCGTCAGCGACACCAAAATGTAGAACAATATTAAACGAGCATAGAACAACCTGGAACAACTTTTATTTTTTCCAGACCAAATTTTTAAAGGGTCCTTTACTCTTGGATGTAGACTGTTTTCTTGCATTATTGTGTAATTCTTGACCGGAAACGGCGAGTTAGCGACACCAAAATGTAGAACAATATTAAACGAGCATAGAACAACCTGGAACAACTTTTATTTTTTCCAGACCAAATTTTTAAAGGGTCCTTTACTCTTGGATGTAGACTGTTTTTTTGCATTATTGTGTAATTCTTGACCGGAAACGGCGAGTTAGCGACACCAAAATGTAGAACAATATCAAATGAGCATAGAACAACCTGGAACAACTTTTATCTTTTCCAGACCAAATTTTTAAAGGGTCCTCTACTCTTGGAGGTAGACTGTTTTTTTGCATTATTGTGTCATTTTTTAGCGAAAACGGTGCGTCAGCGACACCAAAATGTAGAACAATATTAAACGAGCATAGAACAACCTGGAACAACTTTTATTTTTTCCAGAACAAATTTTTAAAGGGTCCTTTACTCTTGGAGGTAGACTGTTTTTTGCATTATTGTGTCATTTTTGACCGAAAACGGCGCGTCAGCGACACCAAAATGTAGAACAATATTAAATGAGCATAAAACAACCTGGAACAACTTTTATTTTTTCCGGAACAAATTTTTAAAGTGTACTTTACGCTTGGAGGTAGACTGTTTATTTGCAATTTTGTGTAATTTTTTATCGAAAACGGTGCGTCAGCGACACCAAAATGTAGAACAATATTAAACGAGCATAGAACAACCTGAACAACTTTTATTTTTTCGAGACCAAATTTCTAAAGGGTCCTTTACTCTTGGAGGTAGACTGTTTATTTGCATTTTTGTGTCATTTTTTAGCGAAAAATGGTGCGTCAGCGACACCAAGATGTAGAACAATATTAAACGAGCGTACAAAAACCTGGCGCAACTTTTATTTTTTCCAGACCAAATTTTTAAAGGGTCCTTTACTCTTGGAGGTAGACTGTTTCTTGGCATTATTGTGTCATTTTCGACCGAAAACGGCGAGTAAGCTACACCAAAATGTAGAACAATATCAAATGGGCATAGAACAACCTGGAACAACTTTTATCTTTTCCAGACCAAATTTTTAAAGGGTCCTTTACTCTTGGAGGTAGACTGTTTACTTGCATTTTTGTGTCATTTTTTAGCGAAAACGGAGCGTCAGCGACACCAAAATGTAGAACAATATTAAACGAGCATAGAACAACCTTGAACAACTTTTATTTTTTCAAGAACAAATTTTTAAAGGGTCCTTTACTGTTGGAGGTAGACTGTTTTTTGGCATTATTGTGTCATTTTTGACCGAAAACGGCGCGTCAGCGACACCAAAATGTAGAACAATATCAAATGAGCATAGAACAACTTGGAACAACTTTTATTTTTTCGAGACCAAATTTTTAAAGGGTCCTTTACTCTTGGAGGTAGACTGTTTATTTGCATTTTTGTGTCATTTTTTAGCGAAAACGGTGCGTCAGCGACACCAAAATGTAGAAGAATATTAAACGAGCATAGAACAACCTGGAACAACTTTTATTTTTCACAGCCCAAATTTTTAAAGGGTCCTTTACTCTTGGATGTAGACTGTTTTTTGGCATTATTGTGTAATTCTTGACCGGAAACGGCGAGTTAACGACACCAAAATGTAGAACAATATCAAATGAGCATAGAACAACCTGGATCAACTTTTATTTTTTCCGGTCCAAATTTTTAAAGGGTACTTTACTCTTGGAGGTAGACTGTTTTTTTGCATTATTGTGTCATTTCTTACCGAAAAATGGTGCGTCAGCGACACCAAGATGTAGAACAATATTAAACGAGCGTACAAAAACCTGGCACAACTTTTATTTTTTCCAGACCAAATTTTTAAAGGGTCCTTTACTCTTGGAGGTAGACTGTTTCTTGGCATTATTGTGTCATTTTCGACCGAAAACGGCGAGTAAGCGACACCAAAATGTAGAACAATATCAAATGGGCATAGAACAACCTGGAACAACTTTTATCTTTTCCAGACCAAATTTTTAAAGGGTCCTTTACTCTTGGAGGTAGACTGTTTTTTTGCATTATTGTGTCATTTTTGACCGAAAAATGGTGCGTCAGCGACACCAAGATGTAGAACAATATTAAACGAGCGTACAAAAACCTGGCACAACTTTTATTTTTTCCAGACCAAATTTTTAAAGGGTCCTTTATTCTTGGAGGTAGACTGTTTCTTGGCATTATTGTGTCATTTTTGAACGGAAACGGCGCGTCAGCGACACCAAAATGTAGAACAATATTAAACGAGCATAGAACAACCTGGGACAACTTTTATTTTTTCGAGACCAAATTTCTAAAGGGTCCTTTACTCTTGGAGGTAGACTGTTTCTTGGCATTATTGTGTCATTTTTGACCGGAAGCGGCGCGTCAGCGACACCAAAATGTAGAACAATATTAAATGAGCATAAAACAACCTGGAACAACTTTTATTTTTTCCGGACCAAATTTTTAAAGTGAACTATACTCTTGGAGGTAGACTGTTTATTTGCATTTTTGTGTCATTTTTTAGCGAAAACGGAGCGTCAGCGACACCAAAATGTAGAACAATATTAAACGAGCATAGAACAACCTGGAACAACTTTTATTTTTTCGAGACCAAATTTTTAAAGGGTTCTTTACTCTTGGAGGTAGACTGTTTCTTGGCATTATTGTGTCATTTTCGACCGAAAACGGCGAGTAAGCGACACCAAAATGTAGAACAATATCAAATGGGCATAGAACAACCTGGAACAACTTTTATCTTTTCCAGACCAAATTTTTAAAGGGTCCTTTACTCTTGGAGGTAGACTGTTTTTTTGCATTATTGTGTCATTTTTGACCGAAAAATGGTGCGTCAGCGACACCAAGATGTAGAACAATATTAAACGAGCGTACAAAAACCTGGCACAACTTTTATTTTTTCCAGACCAAATTTTTAAAGGGTCCTTTACTCTTGGAGGTAGACTGTTTCTTGGCATTATTGTGTCATTTTTGAACGGAAACGGCGCGTCAGCAACACCAAAATGTAGAACAATATTAAACGAGCATAGAACAACCTGGAACAACTTTTATTTTTTCGAGACCAAATTTCTAAAGGGTCCTTTACTCTTGGAGGTAGACTGTTTCTTGGCATTATTGTGTCATTTTTGACCGGAAGCGGCGCGTCAGCGACACCAAAATGTAGAACAATATTAAATGAGCATAAAACAACCTGGAACAACTTTTATTTTTTCCGGACCAAATTTTTAAAGTGTACTATACTCTTGGAGGTAGACTGTTTATTTGCATTTTTGTGTCATTTTTTAGCGAAAACGGAGCGTCAGCGACACCAAAATGTAGAACAATATTAAACGAGCTTAGAACAACCTGGAACAACTTTTATTTTTTCGAGACCAAATTTTTAAAGGGTCCTTTACTCTTGGAGGTAGACTATTTTTTTGCATTATTGTGTCATTTTTGACCGAAAACGGCGCGTCAGCGACACCAAAATGTAGAACAATATCAAATGAGCATAGAACAACCTGGAACAACTTTTATCTTTTCCAGACCAAATTTTTAAAGGGTCCTTTACTCTTGGAGGTAGACTGTTTTTTTGCATTATTGTGTCATTTTTTACCGAAAACGGCGCGTCAGCGACACCAAAATGTAGAACAATATCAAATGAGCATAGAACAACCTGGAACAACTTTTATCTTTTCCAGACCAAATTTTTAAAGGGTCCTTTACTCTTGGAGGTAGACTGTTTTTTTGCATTATTGTGTCATTTTTGACCGAAAACGGCGCGTCAGCGACACCAAAATGTAGAACAATATCAAATGAGCATAGAACAACTTGGAACAACTTTTATTTTTTCGAGACCAAATTTTTAAAGGGTCCTTTACTCTTGGAGGTTGACTGTTTTTATTTGCATTTTTGTGTCATTTTTTAGCGAAAACGGTGCGTCAGCGACACCAAAATGTAGAACAATATCAAATGAGCATAGAACAACCTGGAACAACTTTTGTCTTTTCCAGACCAAATTTTTAAAGGGTCCTTAACTCTTGGAGGTAGACTGTTTCTTGGCATTATTGTGTCATTTTTGACCTGAAACGGCGCGTCAGCAACACCAAAATGTAGAACAATATTAAATGAGCATAAAACAACCTGGAACAACTTTTATTTTTTCCGGACCAAATTTTTAAAGTGTACTATACTCTTGGAGGTAGACTGTTTATTTGCATTTTTGTGTCATTTTTTAGCGAAAACGGAGCGTCAGCGACACCAAAATGTAGAACAATATTAAACGAGCATAGAACAACCTGGAACAACTTTTATTTTTTCGAGACAAAATTTTTAAAGGGTCCTTTACTCTTGGAGGTAGACTGTTAATTTGCATTTTTGTGTCATTTTTTAGCGAAAACGGTGCGTCAGCGACACCAAAATGTAGAACAATATTAAACGAGCATAGAAGAACCTGGAACAACTTTTATTTTTTCCGGATCAAATTTTTAAAGTGTACTTTACTCTTGGAGGTAGACTGTTTATTTGCATTTTTGTGTCATTTTTTAGCGAAAACGGAGCGTCAGCGACACCAAAAAGTAGAACAATATTAAACGAGCATAGAACAACCTGGAACAACTTTTATTTTTTCGAGACCAAATTTTTAAAGGGTCCTTTACTCTTGGAGGTAGACTCTTTATTTGCATTGTGTCATTTGTGACCGTAAACGGCGCGTCAGCGACAACAAAATGTAGAACAATAACATCCAGGCATAAAACGACCTGGAACAACTTTTATTTTTTCCAGAACAAATTTTTAAAGGGTCCTTTACTCTTGGAGGTAGACTCTTTTTTTGCATTATTGTGTCATTTTCGACCGAAAACGGCGAGTAAGCGACACCAAAATGTAGAACAATATCAAATGAGCATAAAACAACCTTGTTTTTGTGGAGCCCGGTAGTAGGCGGCAGGGTGATTCGAGGCTGGGGACAGCCTCTCGGAAGGGAAATTCGAGAAGGCACGAAGGGAGAAAGAAAGGAGAAATAGTACAGGTGTAAATTGTACTTGTAGTAAGAAGAATTCAGGAATACGTCGGAAAGGTTGTTGTAAATAAACTGAGTATAGGAGTATGTAGTTTGACTTGCAATCCTTGCTACACGGGTTTTAATTATACTTTTGGTTCGGAAATATACACAGTAAAATCTAGGAATTCGTGAGCGGCTTCTCGGAACAACGGTTGGAAAGCAAGTGAAGCAGTCACGCTTCCGCGATCGTCGTAACGATGACGAGAGGGGGTAATGGCGCCGTATCGATGCCAATAAGGTGTCAGAAAGGAATTTGTCCACCAATCCGTGTACCGTCGGAAATTACGCTCGCAGGCGCTAGTACACGAATTGGCGGCAAGTCGGTAAAATTGGCGGTAACGTGCCAGTTCGTAGGCAGCGGAGTGCGGGGCCCCGGGAGGGCTGCCGCAAGACGCGTTCGCGTGAGACGTCGCGTTTACATGTGATATCGCAAAAATTACCACCCGCCTCGTTCGCTTTGAGGACGAAACAGTTCCTCTGGTCAATACGGTAAGTACAATCATATAATAAGGCTTACATACTAACGCGCGTAACAAAATAATCGGATAGGCGTAGTGGATATAATACAGTGTAACCAAAAAACTCGGAAAATTCCAGTAATACAATGGCGACCGCGTCGCTGGCACATGGCCGAAAAGGACAGAAGTAGGATCAAGGAACGGACAGAACAACGTAAGGCTCACATAGAGTAGTTTAGCTGGAACTGCTATCGGCGTCGATGTGAGTATCCACGGGCAATTTGCATACTTGAGTGATCGGACGGCGAAAATGCGACCTTGCGGTTCTTAATTCTAGGACGCGTACGAGTCCGTCGGGACCGGGAAACATCCTGACGACGCGGGCTAGCTCCCATTTTGTCGGAGGAAGTAGTGAATTTTTCACTAAAACAAGATCGTTAATCTTGATATTAGACTCAGGCCGTTGCCACTTTACCCTCTGGCGAAGACTATTAAGGTAATCGTTAGACCAGATTTTCCAGAAGGTTTGTTGGAACCTCTGTATTGTCTGCCAACGCGATAAACGATGGATATTAACTTCCAGCACAGAGGGCTCAGGGACGGCCTTCAAAGTAGTACCGACAAGGAAGTGTCCCGGTGTCAAGGCGTCGAAGGAGTTCGGATCGTCACGTAGAGGCACCATTGGACGAGAATTTAATACGGCCTCGATTTTGGCCAGGAGTGTAGAAAACTCCTCAAAAGTGGGAACGAAATTTCCCATTATACGACGCAAATGGTGCTTCACGCTCTTCACGCCCGATTCCCATAGCCCACCAAAGTGAGGGGAAGCAGGAGGGATAAATTGCCAGTTTACACCGTCCGCCGCGAGTTGATCGTGCAAATTCACATCTTCGGTGAGTATTTTAAAGTGCGCTCGAAGTTCACAGTCGGCACCCACAAAATTCGTGCCGTTATCGGAGTACATTGTGGACGGAAGTCCTCGGCGTGACGTAAACCGATTACAGGCGGCTAAGAATGCGGCAGAAGTATAATCGGAGGCGCATTCCAGATGCACGGCGCGCACGGTTAGACACACGAAGATGACGCAATAACATTTGTGTGTCTTATAACCTCGACCGGTAGACGCGCGAATTGGAAAAGGGCCGGCGTAGTCGACGCCCGTGTTGGAAAATGGACGCGACGGTGTAACTCGGACGGTTGGCAATTCTCCCATACGCTGAGAGGCTAACGATGCCCTCTTTCGCACGCAAACAACGCAATGATTAATGCAGCGTTTAGTCAATGTTCTGGCATTCGTTATCCAGTAACGCTGACGCAATAACCGCAAGGTAAGCTGGAGGCCTCCGTGTAACGAGACGCGGTGCATGTAGAGAATGAGAAGTTGAGAGAGTCTACAGGGAGGTAGCAAAATCGGGAACTTGGCCGAGTAAGGTATGTCGGCAAACCTCAACCGGCCACCCGCCCTAACGAGACCCTTTTCGTCCATAAAGGGACTCAAAGCGCGCAGAGTCTTATGTCGCTCTGTATCTAGCGACGAATTTGGCTTGAGATTGCCAAGGTTGTAAGAATTAGCCTGCGTTACTTTACAGAGGATATCTGCAGCTCTCTCAAGTTCCCAGACGCGCACGTGCAGTCCCGTTACACGGGGCAATTGACGCTTCGCATTAAAACTAAATCTAAGCATGTACGCCACTATTCTTAATAATTTAGGCCACGACGAAACGCGATTCGGAAGATCGAGGAGCGGATTTACGGTAGCGGTCAGTACGGAGACGCTATTACGACGCTCGGAAGTAGACTCGGAACTACCCACAGCATTGCTCAAAGGCCATTCGGAAGGCGCTAATGTCAGCCACGTCGGTCCCTCCCACCAAAGCGGATGTTTGAGTAATTCGGAAGAGGTAATACCGCGCGATGCGCAATCAGCCGGGTTCTGAGCGGTGGGGACGTGTCTCCAGGAAGCGTAAGGCATATTACTTTGAATTTCGGCTACGCGATTAGCAATAAAAACCTTCCATTTTGCAGGATGGCTACTAAGCCAGGCAAGGACGACGGCGGAGTCCGTCCAGCAATAAAGAGGAACTTCGGAAAGGTCCATGGATCTGACCGTGTACAACAGAGAGCGCGTGAGAAGAACCGCTGCACACAACTCCAATCTTGGAATGCTCTGTACTTTGAGCGGGGCAACTTTCGTTTTAGAGTATACTAGAGTGATGCGAGTTTTACTGGTCTCGTCCATACAGCGCAGATAGATGACTGCGGCATAGGCGGAACTGGACGCATCGCAAAAGCCGTGTAACTCGGCGTTCTGACTCGTTGATCGTTGCCCCGTCCAGCGCGGAAGCGTAAGTGAGTGGAGAGTGGGCAGTCCGTTCTGTATGGAATGACATTGGGATAAAAGATCGGATGGTAAGATCTCATCCCAGTCAAGCTTGCGCAGCCAGATGGATTGCATTAGGATTTTTGCAGCTATTGTACACGGCGATACCCAACCCAGCGGATCGTAAAATCGCGCAATAAATGCCAAGAAGGTACGCTTCGTAGAGACCATGGGAGAAGGAGAAACACGGTAGGAGAAACTATCGGTTGTCGGATCCCAAAATACGCCCAATATCTTCAAGTGGGGAGTCTCCTCCAGCATTTTGCAAGGTTGAATTGCAAGCTCGGATTGAGGTAATTCCTCAAGTAGAACATGGGAATTGGAAGCCCATTTGTGGCAGTAAAAGCCACCCGCCATGAGGAGACTCTTCACTTGATCGCGCATTTCCCGTAAGCGTCCTATGGAGTCAGCCCCGAAAAGTAAGTCGTCAACGTAAATGTTTTCCCTTAGGATCTTCGCGGCCAAAGGAAATCGATCGCCATCGTCAGCTGCAAGCTGTTTGATGACGCGATTGGCAAGAAAGGGCGCACACGTAGTACCATAAGTAACTGTGGTGAGTCTGAAATGTCGGAGTTCCTGCTCGGAAGGAGGCCGCCACAATATACGTTGTAAGTCGGCATCAGGTAACGCGACAATTATCTGCCGGAACATCTGTTTCAAATCTGTCGTAAGCACGTAAAGGAAAGCACGCCATTTCATAATTAGTGCAGGTAGATCAGACTGCAGCTTGGGTCCGGCCATGAGAAAGTCATTCAGCGAGGATCCGTTAGATGAAGCAAATGACGCATTAAATACGACACGCGTTTTCGTCGTAGTACTCGATGGCTTTACGACAGGATGATGCGGCAGATAGGAAGCCCCCACAGTACCTATTTCGGAAACCGGTATAGATTCCATATGTCCTAACTCTAAGTATTCGCGAAGAAAATCGTGGTAACTGTTCGAAAGTTCCGTGTCCTTATTAATTCTATTTTCCTGTTTTAGATACAACAGGCGCGCGCGATGCATTGTATCACCGATAGGAAGTGGGCATGGAAGTTTAGTCGGAAGTCGGACTTGATAACGTCCGTTCGGAAGCCGCGTATGGTTGTCCCGGAAATAATCCTCACACCGTTGTTCCTCCGGGGTGAGGGGAATTTTACAAGGAACTTCTTCAATTTCCCAGAATTTCGAAATAGCTAACTGGATTTCTTTTTCTGTAGTGTGATGATTCACTACTACCCGTTCGGAGTCGTCGGTGGAATCTTGTACATGCCCGGACAAGATCCAACCGAACGTGGTTAGCTGGGCTATGGGACAACCCGGAGGGCCCTTTATTAACCCATCGCGGAGGAACGCGCCAAAATAATCAGCCCCAATGATTAGTTGAATGGGCTCGCGTTTATCGGAATTAAAATCGGCTAAATTGAGGCAATGTAAATATGTATACTCGGAATTTAATCGGATCGGAGGAGGCAAATAATTGGAAAGTGTAGGTAGTATCAAGGCGGATATATTAACCGGCGGCTGTTGCTCGTCACACGGACTGACACTAACTATCGTTTTGTATTTAGCAGTGCCAACACGATTAGTACCGAGCCCGGTGATGTTAACGGAGGTCTTCCTTCTATCAGACCGGAGAATTTGCGCGGCTGACTCGGAAATGAAGGAGACCTGAGAGCCCTGATCGAAAAGTGCACGTACACGAGTAGAGTATCCTTGTGGCGATTTGAGCAATACTATAGCGGTAGGTAAGATTGTATGAGTCACCGTCGCGTCGGAAAAGTGATTAGTCACTTCGCTATTGTGACCGCTCGCGGTATCCTGAATACGCTCTTGCGAACCGTTACGTATCGGCTGTTTTGGATTGCTAACGTTCGTAACGGTGTTTTGTTCCAGGTGTGTGAGTGTATGATGTTTGGCTCTACACAGGCGACACGTATTCTTACTAAAGCAGGCCTTCGTAGAGTGACCTTTGCGAAAACAATTAAGACACCGGTCGTTCGCACGCAATGTATCGATCCGGGTGGCTACCGAAAAATTCGTAAATTTCGGACACTGGTATAACGGGTGATCGCCAGAACAAACAAAACAATTAGCTTTTGTTGAAGTTAATTGGTGGCTTTTAACGAAAACCCTTTTTGTATCCCTAGGTGGAGAACGAGTAGCGGTAGATGTGCTCGGCCCGGCGATCTCGAATGCGCGTAATTGGATCGATAAATAACGATCAAGTGCCTCGAAAGTCGGAAATGTCGTGACGTCATGCTGTGTGAGCTCCCAATCGTGACGAGTCTGCTTATCTAATTTCGTCAGCAAAAAATGAACGAATTGGTCTTCCCACAGGTCAATGGGGCGCGAGAGACTCAGGATCGAATGATAAATATCATGCGCCTGATCTCGAAGGAAACGCAGATCCCGTTCACGATTGGATCCCACCCGTGGAATTTCTAAAAACGCATCTAGGTACGAATATAATATTGCTCGTGGATTCTCATACCGACGCTTCAGCAAGTCCCACGCTGAGAGATAATTTGCCTCGGTTGCTTCGGTGCTTTTTAGGACTTGGAATGCCTTCCCCTCGAGACTGGATTTCAGATAGTGCAGTTTCTGCACGTTGGATAGGTCTGACCGGGAGTCCACAAGAGATGTGAATAAATCACGAAAGCCTGACCACTCTTTCAGCTCGCCTGCAAATTTAGAAAGGCTTATCGGAGGCAGTGATACTATACTGCTCTTACTCGGTTCGGACGAGGTTCCCGTCGCCGGGGTTCCCTGACCGATCGCAGCGAGGTCGGCACGAGCCGCAAGTAGCGAATCACGCACTTCTTCAACGCAATCGTTGATGGAGCTAAAGGCGTTAGACTTAAAATAATCATGTTCGCTACGTATCTCTTTTGTAGATGCTGCGAGTATCTCCTTGTGCCGTTCCTGACAGTCCTGCCAATACTGTTGCAGCGAGGACAGACGAGCATCGATGGCAGCGGTGGTACGTCGGCTTATTCCGGACTTCTGGTAATTCGCCCAGAGTTTAAGGATGAGGTCCAAATAGTCCTGTTGCACTATGGCGAGCTGCTCGACCGAAGAGTCCATCTCGGAGGCTTTCGACGGTGGCATCGTGGACGTCCTTCGGATGGCTTAGGCTTCGACTTCGTACTTCTCAAATTTCACTCCCGAATCCGGCTCGAAGGAGCAAATGTTTTTGTGGAGCCCGGTAGTAGGCGGCAGGGTGATTCGAGGCTGGGGACAGCCTCTCGGAAGGGAAATTCGAGAAGGCACGAAGGGAGAAAGAAAGGAGAAATAGTACAGGTGTAAATTGTACTTGTAGTAAGAAGAATTCAGGAATATGTCGGAAAGGTTGTTGTAAATAAACTGAGTATAGGAGTATGTAGTTTGACTTGCAATCCTTGCTACACGGGTTTTAATTATACTTTTGGTTCGGAAATATACACAGTAAAATCTAGGAATTCGTGAGCGGCTTCTCGGAACAACGGTTGGAAAGCAAGTGAAGCAGTCACGATTCCGCGATCGTCGTAACGATGACGAGAGGGGGTAATGGCGCCGTATCGATGCCAATAAGGTGTCAGAAAGGAATTTGTCCACCAATCCGTGTACCGTCGGAAATTACGCTCGCAGGCGCTAGTACACGAATTGGCGGCAAGTCGGTAAAATTGGCGGTAACGTGCCAGTTCGTAGGCAGCGGAGTGCGGGGCCCCGGGAGGGCTGCCGCAAGACGCGTCCGCGTGAGACGTCGCGTTTACATGTGATATCGCACATAAACCTGGAACAACATTTATTTTTTCCGGACCAAATTTTTAAAGGGTCCTTTACTCTTGGAGGTAGACTGTTAATTTGCATTTTTGTGTCATTTTTTAGCGAAAACGGTGCGTCAGCGACACCAAAATGTAGAACAATATTAAACGAGCATAGAAGAACCTGGAACAACTTTTATTTTTTCCGGAACAAATTTTTAAAGTGTACTTTACTCTTGGAGGTAGACTGTTTATTTGCATTTTTGTGTCATTTTTTAGCGAAAACGGAGCGTCAGCGACACCAAAAAGTAGAACAATATCAAATGAGCGTAGATCAACCTGGAACAACTTTTATTTTTTCCAGACCAAATTTTTAAAGGGTCCTTTACTCTTGGAGGTAGACTCTTTTTTTGCATCATTGTGTCATTTTCGATCGAAAACGGGGAGTAAGCGATATCAAAATGTAGAACAATATTAAATGAGCCTAGAACAACCTGGAACAACTTTCATTTTTTCCAGACCAAATTTTTACAGGGTACTTTACTCTTGGAGGTACACACTTTTCTTGCATTTTTGTGTCTTTTCTTACCGAAAAATGGTGCGTCAGCAACACCAAAATGTAGAACAATATTAAAAGAGCGTACAAAAACCTGGAAGAACTTTTATTTTTTCCAGACCAAATTTTTAAAGTGTCCTTTACTCTTGGAGGTAGACTCTTTTTTTGCATTATTGTGTCATTTTCGACCGAAAACGGCGAGTAAGCGACATTAAAATGTAGAACAATATTATATGAACATAGAACAACCTGGAACAACTTTTATTTTTTCCAGACCAAATTTTTAAAGGGTCCTTCACTCTTGGAGGTAGACTGTTTTTTTGCATTCTTGTGACAATTTTGACTGAAAACGGCGCGTCACCGACACCAAAATGTAGAACAATATCAAATGAGCATAGAACAACCTGGATCAACTTTTATTTTATCCGGTCCAAATTTTTAAAGGGTACTTTACTCTTGGAGGTAGTTTGTTTTTTTGCATTATTGTGTCATTTTTTACCGAAAACGGCGCGTCAGCGACACCAAAATGTAGAACAATAACATCCAGGCATGCAACAACCTGGAACAAGTTTTATTTTTTCCAGAACAAATTTATAAAGGGTCCTTTACTCTTGGATGTAGTCTCTTTTTTTGCATTATTGTGTCATTTTTGACCGGAAACGGCGAGTTAGCGAGACCAAAATGTAGAACAATATTAAATCAGCATAAAACATCCTGGAAGAACTTTTACTTTTTCCAGACCAAATTTTTAAAGGGTCCTTTACTCTTGGAGGTAGACTGTTTTTTTGCATTATTGTGTCATTTTTTAGCGAAAACGGTGCGTCAGCGACACCAAAATGTAGAACAATAACATCCAGGCATAGAACAACCTGGAACAACTTTTATTTTTTCGAGACCAAATTTTTAAAGGGTCCTTTACTCTTGGAGGTAGACTGTTTTTTTGCATTATTGTGACATTTTCGACCGAAAACGGCGAGTAAGCGACACCAAAATGTAGAACAATATCAAATGAGCATAGAACAACCTGGAACAACTTTTATTTTTTCCAGACCAAATTTTTAAAGGGTCCTTTACTCTTGGAGGTAGACTCTTTTTTTGCATCATTGTGTCATTTTCGATCGAAAACGGGGAGTAAGCGATATCAAAATGTAGAACAATATTAAATGAGCATAGAACAACCTGGAAGAACTTTTATTTTTTCCAGACCAAATTTTTACAGGGTACTTTACTCTTGGAGGTAGACTGTTTCTTGGCATTAATGTGTCATTTTTGACCGGAAACGGCGCGTCAGCGACACCAAAATGTAGAACAATATTAAACGAGCATAGAACAACCTGGAACAACTTTTATTTTTTCGAGACCAAATTTTTAAAGGGTCCTTTACTCTTGGAGGTAGACTGTTTTTTTGCATTATTGTGTCATTTTTTACCGAAAACGGCGCGTCAGCGACACCAAAATGTAGAACAATATCAAATGAGCATAGAACAACCTGGAACAACTTTTATTTTTTCCAGACCAAATTTTTAAAGGGTCCTTTACTCTTGGAGGTAGACTCTTTTTTTGCATCATTGTGTCATTTTCGATCGAAAACGGGGAGTAAGCGATATCAAAATGTAGAACAATATTAAATGAGCATAGAACAACCTGAAACAACTTTTATTTTTTCCAGAACAAATTTTTAAAGGGTCCTTTACTCTTGGAGGTAGACTGTTTTTTTGCATTATTGTGTCATTTTTGACCGAAAACGGCGCGTCAGCGACACCAAAATGTAGAACAATAACATCCAGGCATAGAACAACCTGGAACAAGTTTTATTTTTTCCAGAACAAATTTTTAAAGGGTCCTTTACTCTTGGAGGTAGACTCTTTTTTTGCATTATTGTGTCATTTTTTAGCGAAAACGGTGCGTCAGCGACACCAAAATGTAGAACAATATTAAACGAGCATAGAACAACCTGGAACAACTTTTATTTTTTCGAGACCAAATTTTTAAAGGGTCCTTTACTCTTGGAGGTAGACTGTTTTTTTGCATTATTGTGTCATTTTTTACCGAAAACGGCGCGTCAGCGACACCAAAATGTAGAACAATATTAAATGAGCATAGAACAACCTGAAACAACTTTTATTTTTTCCAGAACAAATTTTTAAAGGGTCCTTTACTCTTGGAGGTAGACTGTTTTTTTGCATTATTGTGTCATTTTTGACCGAAAACGGCGCGTCAGCGACACCAAAATGTAGAACAATGACATCCAGGCATAGAACAACCTGGAACAACTTTTATTTTTTCCAGACCAAATTTTTAAAGGGTCCTTTACTCTTGGAGGTAGACTGTTTATTTGCATTTTTGTGTCATTTTTTAGCGAAAACGGTGCGTCAGCGACACCAAAATGTAGAACAATATTAAACGAGCATAGAACAACCTGGAACAACTTTTATTTTTTCCAGACCAAATGTTTAAAGGGTCCTTTACTCTTGGATGTAGACTGTTAATTTGCATTTTTGTGTCATTTTTTAGCGAAAACGGCGAGTTAGCGACACCAAAATGTAGAACAATATCTAATGAGCATAGAACAACCTGGATCAACTTTTATTTTTTCCGGTCCAAATTTTTAAAGGGTACTTTACTCTTGGAGGTACACACTTTTCTTGCATTTTTGTGTCATTTCTTACCGAAAAATGGTGCGTCAGCAACACCAAAATGTAGAACAATATTAAACGAGCGTACAAAAACCTGGAACAACTTTTATTTTTTCCAGACCAAATTTTTAAAGGAGCCTTTAGTCTTGGAGGTAGACTGTTTATTTGCATTTTTGTGTCATTTTTTAGCGAAAACGGTGTGTCAGCGACACCAAAATGTAGAACAATATTAAACGAGCATAGAACAACCTGGAACAATTTTTATTTTTTCCAGACCAAATTTTTAAAGGGTCCTTTACTCTTGGAGGTAGACTGTTTTTTTGCATTATTGTGTAATTCTTGACCGGAAACGGCGAGTTAGCGACACCAAAATGTAGAACAATATCAAATGAGCATAGAACAACCTGGATCAACTTTTATTTTTTCCGGTCCAAATTGTTAAAGGGTACTTTACTCTTGGAGGTAGACTGTTTTTTTGCATTATTGTGTCATTTTTGACCGAAAACGGCGCGTCAGCGACACCAAAATGTAGAACAATAACATCCAGGCATAGAACAACCTGGAACAAGTTTTATTTTTTCCAGAACAAATTTTTAAAGGGTCCTTTACTCTTGGAGGTAGACTCTTTTTTTGCATTATTGTGTAATTCCTGACCGGAAACGGCGAGTTAGCGACACCAAAATGTAGAACAATATCTAATGAGCATAGAACAACCTGGATCAACTTTTATTTTTTCCGGTCCAAATTTTTAAAGGGTACTTTACTCTTGGAGGTCGACCCTTTTTTGCTTTTTTGTGTCATTTTCGACCGAAAACGGCGAGTAAGCGACACCAAAATGTAGAACAATATTAAACGAGCATAGAACAACCTGGAACAACTTTTATTTTTTCGAGACCAAATTTTTAAAGGGTCCTTTACTCTTGGAGGTAGACTGTTTTTTTGCATTATTGTGACAATTTTGACTGAAAACGGCGCGTCACCGACACCAAAATGTAGAACAATATTAAATGAGCATAGAACAACCTGAAACAACTTTTATTTTTTCCAGAACAAATTTTTAAAGGGTCCTTTACTCTTGGAGGTAGACTGTTTTTTTGCATTATTGTGTCATTTTTGACCGAAAACGGCGCGTCAGCGACACCAAAATGTAGAACAATATTAAATGAGCATAGAACAACCTGGAACAACTTTTATTTTTTCCAGACCAAATTTTTACAGGGTACTTTACTCTTGGAGGTAGACTGTTTCTTGGCATTATTGTGTCATTTTTGACCGGAAACGGCGCGTCAGCGACACCAAAATGTAGAAAAATATTAAATGAGCATAAAAGAACCTGGAACAAATTTTATTTTTTCCGGACCAAATTTTTAAAGGGTCCTTTACTCTTGGAGGTAGACTGTTTATTTGCATTTTTGTGTCATTTCTTAGCGAAAACGGTGCGTCAGCGACACCAAAATGTAGAACAATATCAAATGAGCATAGAACAACCTGAAACAACTTTTATTTTTTCCAGAACAAATTTTTAAAGGGTCCTTTACTCTTGGAGGTAGACTGTGTTTTTGCATTATTGTGTCATTATCGACCGAAAACGGCGAGTAAGCGTCACCAAAATGTAGAACAATATCAAATGAGCGTAGATCAACCTGGAACAACTTTTATTTTTTCCAGACCAAATTTTTAAAGGGTCCTTTACTCTTGGAGGTAGACTCTTTTTTTGCATCATTGTGTCATTTTCGATCGAAAACGGGGAGTAAGCGATATCAAAATGTAGAACAATATTAAATGAGCATAGAACAACCTGGAAGAACTTTTATTTTTTCCAGACCAAATTTTTACAGGGTACTTTACTCTTGGAGGTAGACTGTTTCTTGGCATTAATGTGTCATTTTTGACCGGAAACGGCGCGTCAGCGACACCAAAATGTAGAACAATATTAAATGAGCATAAAACAACCTGGAACAACTTTCATTTTTTCCGGACCAAATTTTTAAAGGGTCCTTTACTCTTGGAGGTAGACTGTTTATTTGCATTTCTGTGTCATTTCTTAGCGAAAACGGTGCGTCAGCAACACCAAAATGTAGAACAATATCAAATGAGCATAGAACAACCTGAAACAACTTTTATTTTTTCCAGAACAAATTTTTAAAGGGTCCTTTACTCTTGGAGGTAGACTCTTTTTTTGCATCATTGTGTCATTTTCGATCGAAAACGGGGAGTAAGCGATATCAAAATGTAGAACAATATTAAATGAGCATAGAACAACCTGGAACAATTTTTATTTTTTCCAGAACAAATTTTTAAAGGGACCTTTACTCTTGGAGGTAGACTGTGTTTTTGCATTATTGTGTCATTTTCGACCGAAAACGGCGAGTAAGCGACACCAAAATGTAGAACAATATCAAATGAGCATAGAACAACCTGAAACAACTTTTATTTTTTCCAGAACAAATTTTTAAAGGGTCCTTTACTCTTGGAGGTAGACTGTTTTTTTGCATTATTGTGTAATTCTTGACCGGAAACGGCGCGTCAGCGACACGAAAATGTAGAACAATAACATCCAGGCATACAACAACCTGGAACAAGTTTTATTTTTTCCAGAACAAATTTATAAAGGGTCCTTTACTCTTGGATGTAGTCTCTTTTTTTGCATTATTGTGTCATTTTTGACCGGAAACGGCGAGTTAGCGAGACCAAAATGTAGAACAATATTAAATGAGCATAAAACATCCTGGAAGAACTTTTATTTTTTCCAAACCAAATTTTTAAAGGGTCCTTTACTCTTGGAGGTAGACTGTGTTTTTGCATTATTGTGTCATTTTCGACCGAAAACGGCGAGTAAGCGACACCAAAATGTAGAACAATATCAAATGAGCGTAGATCAACCTGGAACAACTTTTATTTTTTCCAGACCAAATTTTTAAAGGGTCCTTTACTCTTGGAGGTAGACTCTTTTTTTGCATCATTCTGTCATTTTCGATCGAAAACGGGGAGTAAGCGATATCAAAATGTAGAACAATATTAAATGAGCATAGAACAACCTGGAACAACTTTTATTTTTTCCAGACCAAATTTTAACAGGGTACTTTACTCTTGGAGGTACACACTTTTCTTGCATTTTTGTGTCATTTCTTACCGAAAAATGGTGCGTCAGCAACACCAAAATGTAGAACAATATTAAACGAGCGTACAAAAACCTGGAACAACTTTTATTTTTTCCAGACCAAATTTTTAAAGGAGCCTTTAGTCTTGGAGGTAGACTGTTTATTTGCATTTTTGTGTCATTTTTTAGCGAAAACGCTGTGTCAGCGACACCAAAATGTAGAACAATATTAAACGAGCATAGAACAACCTGAAACAACTTTTATTTTTTCCAGAACAAATTTTTAAAGGGTCCTTTACTCTTGGAGGTAGACTGTTTTTTTGCATTATTGTGTAATTCTTGACCGGAAACGGCGCGTCAGCGACACGAAAATGTAGAACAATAACATCCAGGCATACAACAACCTGGAACAAGTTTTATTTTTTCCAGAACAAATTTATAAAGGGTCCTTTACTCTTGGATGTAGTCTCTTTTTTTGCATTATTGTGTCATTTTTGACCGGAAACGGCGAGTTAGCGAGACCAAAATGTAGTACAATATTAAATGAGCATAAAACATCCTGGAAGAACTTTTATTTTTTCCAAACCAAATTTTTAAAGGGTCCTTTACTCTTGGAGGTAGACTGTGTTTTTGCATTATTGTGTCATTTTCGACCGAAAACGGCGAGTAAGCGACACCAAAATGTAGAACAATATCAAATGAGCGTAGATCAACCTGGAACAACTTTTATTTTTTCCAGACCAAATTTTTAAAGGAGCCTTTAGTCTTGGAGGTAGACTGTGTTTTTGAATTATTGTATCATTTTCGACCGAAAACGGCGAGTAAGCGATATCAAAATGTAGAACAATATTAAATGAGCATAGAACAACCTCGAACAACTTTTATTTTTTCCAGACCAAATTTTAACAGGGTACTTTACTCTTGGAGGTACACACTTTTCTTGCATTTTTGTGTCATTTCTTACCGAAAAATGGTGCGTCAGCAACACCAAAATGTAGAACAATATTAAACGAGCGTACAAAAACCTGGAACAACTTTTATTTTTTCCAGACCAAATTTTTAAAGGAGCCTTTAGTCTTGGAGGTAGACTGTTTATTTGCATTTTTGTGTCATTTTTTAGCGAAAACGGTGTGTCAGCGACACCAAAATGTAGAACAATATTAAACGAGCATAGAACAACCTGGAACAATTTTTATTTTTTCCAGACCAAATTTTTAAAGGGTCCTTTACTCTTGGAGGTAGACTGTTTTTTTGCATTATTGTGTAATTCTTGACCGGAAACGGCGAGTTAGCGACACCAAAATGTAGAACAATATCAAATGAGCATAGAACAACCTGGATCAACTTTTATTTTTTCCGGTCCAAATTGTTAAAGGGTACTTTACTCTTGGAGGTAGACTGTTTTTTTGCATTATTGTGTCATTTTTGACCGAAAACGGCGCGTCAGCGACACCAAAATGTAGAACAATAACATCCAGGCATAGAACAACCTGGAACAAGTTTTATTTTTTCCAGAACAAATTTTTAAAGAGTCCTTTACTCTTGGAGGTAGACTCTTTTTTTGCATTATTGTGTCATTTTTTACCGGAAACGGCGAGTTAGCGAGACCAAAATGTAGAACAATATTAAATGAGCATAAAACATCCTGGAAGAACTTTTATTTTTTCCAGACCAAATTTTTAAAGGGACCTTTACTCTTGGAGGTAGACTGTGTTTTTGCATTATTGTGTCATTTTCGACCGAAAACGGCGAGTAAGCGACACCAAAATGTAGAACAATATCAAATGAGCATAGAACAACCTGAAACAACTTTTATTTTTTCCAGAACAAATTTTTAAAGGGTCCTTTACTCTTGGAGGTAGACTGTTTTTTTGCATTATTGTGTAATTCTTGACCGGAAACGGCGCGTCAGCGACACGAAAATGTAGAACAATAACATCCAGGCATACAACAACCTGGAACAAGTTTTATTTTTTCCAGAACAAATTTATAAAGGGTCCTTTACTCTTGGATGTAGTCTCTTTTTTTGCATTATTGTGTCATTTTTGACCGGAAACGGCGAGTTAGCGAGACCAAAATGTAGAACAATATTAAATGAGCATAAAACATCCTGGAAGAACTTTTATTTTTTCCAAACCAAATTTTTAAAGGGTCCTTTACTCTTGGAGGTAGACTGTGTTTTTGCATTATTGTGTCATTTTCGACCGAAAACGGCGAGTAAGCGACACCAAAATGTAGAACAATATCAAATGAGCGTAGATCAACCTGGAACAACTTTTATTTTTTCCAGACCAAATTTTTAAAGGGTCCTTTACTCTTGGAGGTAGACTCTTTTTTTGCATCATTGTGTCATTTTCGATCGAAAACGGGGAGTAAGCGATATCAAAATGTAGAACAATATTAAATGAGCATAGAACAACCTGGAACAACTTTTATTTTTTCCAGACCAAATTTTGACAGGGTACTTTACTCTTGGAGGTAGACTGTTTCTTGGCATTATTGTGTCATTTTTGACCGGAAACGGCGAGTCAGCGACACCAAAATGTAGAACAATATCTAATGAGCATAGAACAACCTGAAACAACTTTTATCTTTTCCAGACCAAATTTTTAAAGGGTCCTTTACTCTTGGAGGTAGACTGTGTTTTTGAATTATTGTATCATTTTCGACCGAAAACGGCGAGTAAGCGATATCAAAATGTAGAACAATATTAAATGAGCATAGAACAACCTCGAACAACTTTTATTTTTTCCAGACCAAATTTTAACAGGGTACTTTACTCTTGGAGGTACACACTTTTCTTGCATTTTTGTGTCATTTCTTACCGAAAAATGGTGCGTCAGCAACACCAAAATGTAGAACAATATTAAACGAGCGTACAAAAACCTGGAACAACTTTTATTTTTTCCAGACCAAATTTTTAAAGGAGCCTTTACTCTTGGAGGTAGACTGTATATTTGCATTTTTGTGTCATTTTTTAGCGAAAACGGTGTGTCAGCGACACCAAAATGTAGAACAATATTAAACGAGCATAGAACAACCTGGAACAATTTTTATTTTTTCCAGACCAAATTTTTAAAGGGTCCTTTACTCTTGGAGGTAGACTGTTTTTTTGCATTATTGTGTAATTCTTGACCGGAAACGGCGAGTTAGCGACACCAAAATGTAGAACAATATCAAATGAGCATAGAACAACCTGGATCAACTTTTATTTTTTCCGGTCCAAATTGTTAAAGGGTACTTTACTCTTGGAGGTAGACTGTTTTTTTGCATTATTGTGTCATTTTTGACCGAAAACGGCGCGTCAGCGACACCAAAATGTAGAACAATAACATCCAGGCATAGAACAACCTGGAACAAGTTTTATTTTTTCCAGAACAAATTTTTAAAGGGTCCTTTACTCTTGGAGGTAGACTCTTTTTTTGCATTATTGTGTCATTTTTTACCGGAAACGGCGAGTTAGCGAGACCAAAATGTAGAACAATATTAAATGAGCATAAAACATCCTGGAAGAACTTTTATTTTTTCCAGACCAAATTTTTAAAGGGTCCTTTACTCTTGGAGGTAGACTGTTTATTTGCATTTTTGTGTCATTTTTTAGCGAAAACGGTGCGTCAGCGACACCAAAATGTAGAACAATATTAAACGAGCATAGAACAACCTGGAACAACTTTTATTTTTTCCAGACCAAATGGTTAAAGGGTCCTTTGCTCTGGGAGGTAGACTGTTTTTTTGCATTATTGTGTCAATTTTGTCTGAAAACGGCGCGTCACCGACACCAAAATGTAGAACAATATTAAATGAGCATAGAACAACCTGAAACAACTTTTATTTTTTCCAGAACAAAGTTTTAAAGGGTCCTTTACTCTTGGAGGTAGACTGTTATTTTGCATTATTGTGTCATTTTTTAGCGAAAACGGTGCGACAGCGACACCAAAATGTAGAACAATATTAAACGAGCATAGAACAACCTGGAACAACTTTTATTTTTTCGAGACCAAATTTTTAAAGGATCCTTTACTCTTGGAGGTAGACTGTTTATTTGCATTTTTGTGTCATTTTTTAGCGAAAACGGTGCGTCAGCGACACCAAAATGTAGAACAATATTAAATGAGCATAGAACAACCTGGAACAACTTTTATTTTTTCGAGACCAAATTTTTAAAGGATCCTTTACTCTTGGAGGTAGACTGTTTATTTGCATTTTTGTGTCATTTTTTAGCGAAAACGGTGCGTCAGCGACACCAAAATGTAGAACAATATTAAATGAGCATAAAACATCCTGGAAGAACTTTTATTTTTTCCAGACCAAATTTTTAAAGGGTCCTTTACTCTTGGAGGTAGACTGTTTTTTTGCATTATTGTGTCAATTTTGACTGAAAACGGCGCGTCACCGACACCAAAATGTAGAACAATACTAAATGAGCATAGAACAACCTGAAACAACTTTTATTTTTTCCAGACCAAATTTTGACAGGGTACTTTACTCTTGGAGGTAGACTGTTTCTTGGCATTATTGTGTCATTTTTGACCGGAAACGGCGAGTCAGCGACACCAAAATGTAGAACAATATCTAATGAGCATAGAACAACCTGAAACAACTTTTATCTTTTCCAGACCAAATTTTTAAAGGGTCCTTTACTCTTGGAGGTAGACTGTGTTTTTGAATTATTGTATCATTTTCGACCGAAAACGGCGAGTAAGCGATATCAAAATGTAGAACAATATCAAATGAGCATAGAACAACCTGAAACAACTTTTATTTTTTCAAGAACAAATTTTTAAAGGGTCCTTTACTCTTGGAGGTAGACTGGGTTTTTGCATTATTGTGTCATTTTCGACCGAAAACGGCGAGTAAGCGACACCAAAATGTAGAACAATATCAAATGAGCGTAGATCAACCTGGAACAACTTTTATTTTTTCCAGACCAAATTTTTAAAGTGTCCTTTACTCTTGGAGGTAGACTGTTTTTGCATTATTGTGTCATTTTCGACCGAAAACGGCGAGTAAGCGACACCAAAATGTAGAACAATATCAAATGAGCGTAGGTCAACCTGGAACAACTTTTATTTTTTCCAGACCAAATTTTTAAAGGGTCCTTTACTCTTGGAGGTAGACTCTTTTTTTGCATCATTGTGTCATTTTCGATCGAAAACGGGGAGTAAGCGACACCAAAATGTAGAACAATATTAAACGAGCCTAGAACAACCTGGAACAACTTTTGTTTTTTCCAGACCAAATTTTTAAAGGGTCCTTTACTCTTGGATGTAGACTGTTTTTTTGCATTATTGTGTAATTCTTGACCGGAAACGGCGAGTTAGCGACACCAAAATGTAGAACAATATCAAATGAGCATAGAACAACCTGGGTCAACTTTTATTTTTTCCGGTCCAAATTTTTAAAGGGTACTTTACTCTTGGAGGTAGATTGTTTTTTTGCATTATTGTGTCATTTTTGACCGAAAACGGCGCGTCAGCGACACGAAAATGTAGAACAATAACATCCAGGCATACAACAACCTGGAACAAGTTTTATTTTTTCCAGAACAAATTTATAAAGGGTCCTTTACTCTTGGATGTAGTCTCTTATTTTGCATTATTGTGTCATTTTTGACCGGAAACGGCGAGTTAGCGAGACCAAAATGTAGAACAATATTAAATGAGCATAAAACATCCTGGAAGAACTTTTATTTTTTCCAGACCAAATTTTTAAAGGGTCCTTTACTCTTGGAGGTAGACTGTGTTTTTGCATTATTGTGTCATTTTCGACCGAAAACGGCGAGTAAGCGACACCAAAATGTAGAACAATATCAAATGAGCGTAGATCAACCTGGAACAACTTTTATTTTTTCCAGACCAAATTTTTAAAGGGTCCTTTACTCTTGGAGGTAGACTCTTTTTTTGCATCATTGTGTCATTTTCGATCGAAAACGGGGAGTAAGCGATATCAAAATGTAGAACAATATTAAATGAGCATAGAACAACCTGGAACAACTTTTATTTTTTCCAGACCAAATTTTTAAAGGGTCCTTTACTCTTGGAGGTAGACTGTGTTTTTGCATTATTGTGTCATTTTCGACCGAAAACGGCGAGTAAGCGACACGAAAATGTAGAACAATATCAAATGAGCGTAGATCAACCTGGAACAACTTTTATTTTTTCCAGACCAAATTTTTAGAGGGTCCTTTACTCTTGGAGGTAGACTCTTTTTTTGCATCATTGTGTCATTTTCGATCGAAAACGGGGAGTAAGCGATATCAAAATGTAGAACAATATTAAATGAGCATAGAACAACCTGGAACAACTTTTATTTTTTCCAGACCAAATTTTTACAGGGTCCTTTACTCTTGGAGGTAGACTGTGTTTTTGAATTATTCTGTCATTTGCGACCGAAAACGGCGAGTAAGCGACAATAAAATGTAGAACAATATCAAATGAGCATAGAACAACCTGGATCAACTTTTATTTTTTCCGGTCAAAATTTTTAAAGGATACTTTACTCTTGGAGGTAGACTGTTTTTTTGCATTATTGTGTCATTTCTTACCGAAAAATGGTGCGTCAGCGACACCAAGATGTAGAACAATATTAAACGAGCGTTCAAAAACCTGGCACAACTTTTATTTTTTCCAGACCAAATTTTTAAAGGGTCCTTTACTCTTGGAGGTAGACTGTTTCTTGGCATTATTGTGTCATTTTTGACCGGAAACGGCGCGTCAGCGACACCAAAATGTAGAACAATATTAAATGAGCATAAAACAACCTGGAACAAGTTGTATTTTTTCCAGAACAAATTTATAAAGGGTCCTTTACTCTTGGAGGTAGACTCTTTTTTTGCATTATTGTGTCATTTTCGACCGAAAACGGCGAGTACGCGACACCAAAATGTAGAACAATATCAAATGAGCATAGATCAACCTGGAACAACTTTTATTTTTTCCAGACCAAATTTTTAAAGGGTCCTTTACTCTTGGAGGTAGACCCTTTTTTTGCATCATTGTGTCATTTTCGATCGAAAACGGGGAGTAAGCGATATCAAAATGTAGAACAATATTAAATGAGCATAGAACAACCTGGAACAACTTTTATTTTTTCCAAACCAAATTTTTACAGGGTACTTTACTCTTGGAGGTACACACTTTTCTTGCATTTTTGTGTCATTTCTTACCGAAAAATGGTGCGTCAGCAACACCAAAATGTAGAACAATATTAAACGAGCGTACAAAAACCTGGAACAACATTCATTTTTTCCAGACCAAATTTTTAAAGGGTCCTTTACTCTTGGAGGTAGACTGTTTCTTGGCATTATTGTGTCATTTTTGACCGGAAACGGCGCGTCAGCGACACCAAAATGTAGAACAATATTAAATGAGCATAAAACAACCTGGAACAACTTTTATTTTTTCCGGAACAAATTTTTAAAGTGTACTTTACTCTTGGAGGTAGACTGTTTATTTGCATTTTTGTGTCATTTTTTTTTAGCGAAAACGGTGCGTCAGCGACACCAAAATGTAGAACAATATTAAACGAGCATAGAACAACCTGGAACAACTTTTATTTTTTCGAGACCAAATTTTTAAAGGGTTCTTTACTCTTGGAGGTAGACTGTTTTTTTGCATTATTGTGTCATTTCTTACCGAAAAATGGTGCGTCAGCGACACCAAAATGTAGAACAATATTAAACGAGCGTACAAAAACCTGGCACAACTTTTATTTTTTCCAGACCAAATTTTTAAAGGTTCCTTTACTCTTGGAGGTAGACTGTTTCTTGGCATTATTGTGTCATTTTTGACCGGAAACGGCGCGTCAGCGACACCAAAATATAGAACAATATTAAATGAGCATAAAACAACCTGGAACAACTTTTATTTGTTCCGGAACAAATTTTTAAAGTGTACTTTACTCTTGGAGGTATACAGTTTATTTGCATATTTGTGTCATTTTTTAGTGAAAACGGAGCGTCAGCGACACCAAAATGTAGAACAATATTAAATGAGCATAGAACAACCTGGAACAACTTTTTTTTATCCAGAACAAATTTATAAAGGGTCCTTTACTCTTGGAGGTAGACTCTTTTTTTGCATTATTGTGTCATTTTCGACCGAAAACGGCGAGTAAGCGACACCAACATGTAGAACAATATCAAATGAGCATAGAACAACCTGGAACAACTTTTATTTTTTCCAGACCAAATTTTTAAAGGGTCCTTTACTCTTGGATGTAGACTGTTTTTTTGCATTATTGTGTAATTCTTGACCGGAAACGGCGAGTTAGCGACACCAAAATGTAGAACAATATCAAATGAGCATAGAACAACCTGGATCAACTTTTATTTTTGCCGGTCAACATTTTTAAAGGATACTTTACTCTTGGAGGTAGACTGTTTTTTTGCATTATTGTGTCATTTCTTACCGAAAAATGGTGCGTCAGCGACACCAAAATTTAGAACAATATTAAACGAGCGTACAAAAACCTGGCACAACTTTTATTTTTTCCAGACCAAATTTTTAAAGGTTCCTTTACTCTTGGAGGTAGACTGTTTCTTGGCATTATAGTGTCATTTTTGACCGGAAACGGCGCGTCAGCGACACCAAAATATAGAACAATATTAAATGAGCATAAAACAACCTGGAACAACTTTTATTTGTTCCGGAACAAATTTTTAAAGTGTACTTTACTCTTGGAGGTATACTGTTTATTTGCATATTTGTGTCATTTTTTAGTGAAAACGGAGCGTCAGCGACACCAAAATGTAGAACAATATTAAATGAGCATAGAACAACCTGGAACAACTTTTATTTTTTCGAGACCAAATTTTTAAAGGGTCCTTTACTCTTGGAGGTTGACTGTTTTTTTGCATTATTGTGTAATTCTTGACCGGAAACGGCGAGTTAGCGACACCAAAATGTAGAACAATATCAAATGAGCATAGAACAACCTGGATCAACTTTTATTTTTTCCGGTCCAAATTTTTAAAGGGTACTTTACTCTTGGAGGTAGATTGTTTTTTTGCATTATTGTGTCATTTTTTACCGAAAACGGCGCGACAGCGACACCAAAATGTAGAACAATAACAACCAGGCATACAACAACCTGGAACAACTTTTTTTTATCCAGAACAAATTTATAAAGGGTCCTTTACTCTTGGAGGTAGACTCTTTTTTTGCATTATTGTGTCATTTTTTACCGGAAACGGCGAGTTAGCGAGACCAAAATGTAGAACAATATTAAATGAGCATAAAACATCCTGGAAGAACTTTTATTTTTTCCAGAACAAAGTTTTAAAGGGTCCTTTACTCTTGGAGGTAGACTGTTTTTTTGCATTATTGTGTCATTTTTTAGCGAAAACGGTGCGACAGCGACACCAAAATGTAGAACAATATTAAACGAGCATAGAACAACCTGGAACAACTTTTATTTTTTCGAGACCAAATTTTTAAAGGGTCCTTTACTCTTGGAGGTAGACTGTTTATTTGCATTTTTGTGTCATTTTTTAGCGAAAACGGTGCGTCAGCGACACCAAAATGTAGAACAATATTAAATGAGCATAAAACATCCTGGAAGAACTTTTATTTTTTCCAGACCAAATTTTTAAAGGGTCCTTTACTCTTGGAGGTAGACTGTTTTTTTGCATTATTGTGTCAATTTTGACTGAAAACGGCGCGTCACCGACACCAAAATGTAGAACAATATTAAATGAGCATAGAACAACCTGAAACAACTTTTATTTTTTCCAGACCAAATTTTGACAGGGTACTTTACTCTTGGAGGTAGACTGTTTCTTGGCATTATTGTGTCATTTTTGACCGGAAACGGCGAGTCAGCGACACCAAAATGTAGAACAATATCTAATGAGCATAGAACAACCTGAAACAACTTTTATCTTTTCCAGACCAAATTTTTAAAGGGTCCTTTACTCTTGGAGGTAGACTGTGTTTTTGAATTATTGTATCATTTTCGACCGAAAACGGCGAGTAAGCGATATCAAAATGTAGAACAATATCAAATGAGCATAGAACAACCTGAAACAACTTTTATTTTTTCAAGAACAAATTTTTAAAGGGTCCTTTACTCTTGGAGGTAGACTGGGTTTTTGCATTATTGTGTCATTTTCGACCGAAAACGGCGAGTAAGCGACACCAAAATGTAGAACAATATCAAATGAGCGTAGATCAACCTGGAACAACTTTTATTTTTTCCAGACCAAATTTTTAAAGTGTCCTTTACTCTTGGAGGTAGACTGTTTTTGCATTATTGTGTCATTTTCGACCGAAAACGGCGAGTAAGCGACACCAAAATGTAGAACAATATCAAATGAGCGTAGGTCAACCTGGAACAACTTTTATTTTTTCCAGACCAAATTTTTAAAGGGTCCTTTACTCTTGGAGGTAGACTCTTTTTTTGCATCATTGTGTCATTTTCGATCGAAAACGGGGAGTAAGCGACACCAAAATGTAGAACAATATTAAACGAGCCTAGAACAACCTGGAACAACTTTTGTTTTTTCCAGACCAAATTTTTAAAGGGTCCTTTACTCTTGGATGTAGACTGTTTTTTTGCATTATTGTGTAATTCTTGACCGGAAACGGCGAGTTAGCGACACCAAAATGTAGAACAATATCAAATGAGCATAGAACAACCTGGGTCAACTTTTATTTTTTCCGGTCCAAATTTTTAAAGGGTACTTTACTCTTGGAGGTAGATTGTTTTTTTGCATTATTGTGTCATTTTTGACCGAAAACGGCGCGTCAGCGACACGAAAATGTAGAACAATAACATCCAGGCATACAACAACCTGGAACAAGTTTTATTTTTTCCAGAACAAATTTATAAAGGGTCCTTTACTCTTGGATGTAGTCTCTTATTTTGCATTATTGTGTCATTTTTGACCGGAAACGGCGAGTTAGCGAGACCAAAATGTAGAACAATATTAAATGAGCATAAAACATCCTGGAAGAACTTTTATTTTTTCCAGACCAAATTTTTAAAGGGTCCTTTACTCTTGGAGGTAGACTGTGTTTTTGCATTATTGTGTCATTTTCGACCGAAAACGGCGAGTAAGCGACACCAAAATGTAGAACAATATCAAATGAGCGTAGATCAACCTGGAACAACTTTTATTTTTTCCAGACCAAATTTTTAAAGGGTCCTTTACTCTTGGAGGTAGACTCTTTTTTTGCATCATTGTGTCATTTTCGATCGAAAACGGGGAGTAAGCGATATCAAAATGTAGAACAATATTAAATGAGCATAGAACAACCTGGAACAACTTTTATTTTTTCCAGACCAAATTTTTAAAGGGTCCTTTACTCTTGGAGGTAGACTGTGTTTTTGCATTATTGTGTCATTTTCGACCGAAAACGGCGAGTAAGCGACACGAAAATGTAGAACAATATCAAATGAGCGTAGATCAACCTGGAACAACTTTTATTTTTTCCAGACCAAATTTTTAGAGGGTCCTTTACTCTTGGAGGTAGACTCTTTTTTTGCATCATTGTGTCATTTTCGATCGAAAACGGGGAGTAAGCGATATCAAAATGTAGAACAATATCAAATGAGCATAGAACAACCTGGATCAACTTTTATTTTTTCCGGTCAAAATTTTTAAAGGATACTTTACTCTTGGAGGTAGACTGTTTTTTTGCATTATTGTGTCATTTCTTACCGAAAAATGGTGCGTCAGCGACACCAAGATGTAGAACAATATTAAACGAGCGTTCAAAAACCTGGCACAACTTTTATTTTTTCCAGACCAAATTTTTAAAGGGTCCTTTACTCTTGGAGGTAGACTGTTTCTTGGCATTATTGTGTCATTTTTGACCGGAAACGGCGCGTCAGCGACACCAAAATGTAGAACAATATTAAATGAGCATAAAACAACCTGGAACAAGTTGTATTTTTTCCAGAACAAATTTATAAAGGGTCCTTTACTCTTGGAGGTAGACTCTTTTTTTGCATTATTGTGTCATTTTCGACCGAAAACGGCGAGTACGCGACACCAAAATGTAGAACAATATCAAATGAGCATAGATCAACCTGGAACAACTTTTATTTTTTCCAGACCAAATTTTTAAAGGGTCCTTTACTCTTGGAGGTAGACCCTTTTTTTGCATCATTGTGTCATTTTCGATCGAAAACGGGGAGTAAGCGATATCAAAATGTAGAACAATATTAAATGAGCATAGAACAACCTGGAACAACTTTTATTTTTTCCAAACCAAATTTTTACAGGGTACTTTACTCTTGGAGGTACACACTTTTCTTGCATTTTTGTGTCATTTCTTACCGAAAAATGGTGCGTCAGCAACACCAAAATGTAGAACAATATTAAACGAGCGTACAAAAACCTGGAACAACATTCATTTTTTCCAGACCAAATTTTTAAAGGGTCCTTTACTCTTGGAGGTAGACTGTTTCTTGGCATTATTGTGTCATTTTTGACCGGAAACGGCGCGTCAGCGACACCAAAATGTAGAACAATATTAAATGAGCATAAAACAACCTGGAACAACTTTTATTTTTTCCGGAACAAATTTTTAAAGTGTACTTTACTCTTGGAGGTAGACTGTTTATTTGCATTTTTGTGTCATTTTTTTTTAGCGAAAACGGTGCGTCAGCGACACCAAAATGTAGAACAATATTAAACGAGCATAGAACAACCTGGAACAACTTTTATTTTTTCGAGACCAAATTTTTAAAGGGTTCTTTACTCTTGGAGGTAGACTGTTTTTTTGCATTATTGTGTCATTTCTTACCGAAAAATGGTGCGTCAGCGACACCAAAATGTAGAACAATATTAAACGAGCGTACAAAAACCTGGCACAACTTTTATTTTTTCCAGACCAAATTTTTAAAGGTTCCTTTACTCTTGGAGGTAGACTGTTTCTTGGCATTATTGTGTCATTTTTGACCGGAAACGGCGCGTCAGCGACACCAAAATATAGAACAATATTAAATGAGCATAAAACAACCTGGAACAACTTTTATTTGTTCCGGAACAAATTTTTAAAGTGTACTTTACTCTTGGAGGTATACAGTTTATTTGCATATTTGTGTCATTTTTTAGTGAAAACGGAGCGTCAGCGACACCAAAATGTAGAACAATATTAAATGAGCATAGAACAACCTGGAACAACTTTTTTTTATCCAGAACAAATTTATAAAGGGTCCTTTACTCTTGGAGGTAGACTCTTTTTTTGCATTATTGTGTCATTTTCGACCGAAAACGGCGAGTAAGCGACACCAACATGTAGAACAATATCAAATGAGCATAGAACAACCTGGAACAACTTTTATTTTTTCCAGACCAAATTTTTAAAGGGTCCTTTACTCTTGGATGTAGACTGTTTTTTTGCATTATTGTGTAATTCTTGACCGGAAACGGCGAGTTAGCGACACCAAAATGTAGAACAATATCAAATGAGCATAGAACAACCTGGATCAACTTTTATTTTTGCCGGTCAACATTTTTAAAGGATACTTTACTCTTGGAGGTAGACTGTTTTTTTGCATTATTGTGTCATTTCTTACCGAAAAATGGTGCGTCAGCGACACCAAAATTTAGAACAATATTAAACGAGCGTACAAAAACCTGGCACAACTTTTATTTTTTCCAGACCAAATTTTTAAAGGTTCCTTTACTCTTGGAGGTAGACTGTTTCTTGGCATTATAGTGTCATTTTTGACCGGAAACGGCGCGTCAGCGACACCAAAATATAGAACAATATTAAATGAGCATAAAACAACCTGGAACAACTTTTATTTGTTCCGGAACAAATTTTTAAAGTGTACTTTACTCTTGGAGGTATACTGTTTATTTGCATATTTGTGTCATTTTTTAGTGAAAACGGAGCGTCAGCGACACCAAAATGTAGAACAATATTAAATGAGCATAGAACAACCTGGAACAACTTTTATTTTTTCGAGACCAAATTTTTAAAGGGTCCTTTACTCTTGGAGGTTGACTGTTTTTTTGCATTATTGTGTAATTCTTGACCGGAAACGGCGAGTTAGCGACACCAAAATGTAGAACAATATCAAATGAGCATAGAACAACCTGGATCAACTTTTATTTTTTCCGGTCCAAATTTTTAAAGGGTACTTTACTCTTGGAGGTAGATTGTTTTTTTGCATTATTGTGTCATTTTTTACCGAAAACGGCGCGACAGCGACACCAAAATGTAGAACAATAACAACCAGGCATACAACAACCTGGAACAACTTTTTTTTATCCAGAACAAATTTATAAAGGGTCCTTTACTCTTGGAGGTAGACTCTTTTTTTGCATTATTGTGTCATTTTTTACCGGAAACGGCGAGTTAGCGAGACCAAAATGTAGAACAATATTAAATGAGCATAAAACATCCTGGAAGAACTTTTATTTTTTCCAGAACAAAGTTTTAAAGGGTCCTTTACTCTTGGAGGTAGACTGTTTTTTTGCATTATTGTGTCATTTTTTAGCGAAAACGGTGCGACAGCGACACCAAAATGTAGAACAATATTAAACGAGCATAGAACAACCTGGAACAACTTTTATTTTTTCGAGACCAAATTTTTAAAGGGTCCTTTACTCTTGGAGGTAGACTGTTTATTTGCATTTTTGTGTCATTTTTTAGCGAAAACGGTGCGTCAGCGACACCAAAATGTAGAACAATATTAAATGAGCATAAAACATCCTGGAAGAACTTTTATTTTTTCCAGACCAAATTTTTAAAGGGTCCTTTACTCTTGGAGGTAGACTGTTTTTTTGCATTATTGTGTCAATTTTGACTGAAAACGGCGCGTCACCGACACCAAAATGTAGAACAATATTAAATGAGCATAGAACAACCTGAAACAACTTTTATTTTTTCCAGACCAAATTTTGACAGGGTACTTTACTCTTGGAGGTAGACTGTTTCTTGGCATTATTGTGTCATTTTTGACCGGAAACGGCGAGTCAGCGACACCAAAATGTAGAACAATATCTAATGAGCATAGAACAACCTGAAACAACTTTTATCTTTTCCAGACCAAATTTTTAAAGGGTCCTTTACTCTTGGAGGTAGACTGTGTTTTTGAATTATTGTATCATTTTCGACCGAAAACGGCGAGTAAGCGATATCAAAATGTAGAACAATATCAAATGAGCATAGAACAACCTGAAACAACTTTTATTTTTTCAAGAACAAATTTTTAAAGGGTCCTTTACTCTTGGAGGTAGACTGGGTTTTTGCATTATTGTGTCATTTTCGACCGAAAACGGCGAGTAAGCGACACCAAAATGTAGAACAATATCAAATGAGCGTAGATCAACCTGGAACAACTTTTATTTTTTCCAGACCAAATTTATAAAGGGTCCTTTACTCTTGGATGTAGTCTCTTTGTTTGCATTATTGTGTCATTTTTGACCGGAAACGGCGAGTTAGCGAGACCAAAATGTAGAACAATATTAAATGAGCATAAAACATCCTGGAAGAACTTTTACTTTTTCCAGACCAAATTTTTAAAGGGTCCTTTACTTTTGGAGGTAGACTCTTCTTTTGCATTATTGTGTCATTTTCGACCGAAAACGGCGAGTAAGCGACACCAAAATGTAGAACAATATCAAATGAGCATAGAACAACCTGGAACAACTTTTATTTTTTCCAGACCAAATTTTTAAAGGGTCCTTTACTCTTGGAGGTAGACTCTTTTTTTGCATCATTGTGTCATTTTCGATCGAAAACGGGGAGTAAGCGATATCAAAATGTAGAACAATATTAAATGAGCATAAAACAACCTGGAACAACTTTTATTTTTTCCGGACCAAATTTTTAAAGGGTCCTTTACTCTTGGAGGTAGACTGTTTATTTGCATTTTTGTGTTTTTTTTAGCGAAAACGGTGCGTCAGCGACACCAAAATGTAGAACAATATTAAACGAGCATAGAACAACCTGGAACAACTTTTATTTGTTCCAGAAAAAATTTATAAAGGGTCCTTTACTCTTGGAGGTAGACTCTTTTTTTGCATTATTGTGTCATTTTCGACCGAAAACGGCGAGTAAGCGACACCAAAATGTAGAACAATATCAAATGAGCATAGAACAACCTGGAACAACTTTTATTTTTTCCAGACCAAATTTTTAAAGGGTCCTTTACTCTTGGAGGTAGACTGTGTTTTTGAATTATTCTGTCATTTGCGACCGAAAACGGCGAGTAAGCGACATTAAAATGTAGAACAATATTAAATGAGCATAGAACAACCTGGAACAACTTTTATTTTTTCCAGACCAAATGTTTAAAGTGTACTTTACTCTTGGAGGTATACTGTTTATTTGCATATTTGCGTCATTTTTTAGTGAAAACGGAGCGTCAGCGACACCAAAATGTAGAACAATATTAAATGAGCATAGAACAACCTGGAACAACTTTTATTTTTTCGAGACCAAATTTTTAAAGGGTCCTTTACTCTTGGAGGTTGACTGTTTTTTTGCATTATTGTGTAATTCTTGACCGGAAACGGCGAGTTAGCGACACCAAAATGTAGAACAATATCAAATGAGCATAGAACAACCTGGATCAACTTTTATTTTTTCCGGTCCAAATTTTTAAAGGGTACTTTACTCTTGGAGGTAGATTGTTTTTTTGCATTATTGTGTCATTTTTTACCGAAAACGGCGCGTCAGCGACACCAAAATGTAGAACAATAACAACCAGGCATACAACAACCTGGAACAACTTTTTTTTATCCAGAACAAATTTATAAAGGGTCCTTTACTCTTGGAGGTAGACTCTTTTTTTGCATTATTGTGTCATTTTCGACCGAAAACGGCGAGTAAGCGACACCAAAATGTAGAACAATATCAAATGAGCATAGAACAACCTGGAACAACTTTTATTTTTTCCAGACCAAATTTTTAAAGGGTCCTTTACTCTTGGATGTAGACTGTTTTTTTTGAATTATTGTGTAATTCTTGACCGGAAACGGCGAGTTAGCGACACCAAAATGTAGAACAATATTAAATGAGCATAGAACAACCTGAAACAACTTTTATTTTTTCCAGAACAAATTTATAAAGGGTCCTTTACTCTTGGAGGTAGACTGTTTTTTTGCATTATTGTGTCATTTTTTACCGAAAACGGAGCGTCAGCGACACCAAAATGTAGAACAATATTAAATGAGCATAGAACAACCTGGATCAACTTTTATTTTTTCCGGTCCAAATTTTTAAAGGGTACTTTACTCTTGGAGGTAGATTGTGTTTTTGCATTATTGTGTCATTTTTGACCGAAAACGGCGCGTCAGCGACACCAAAATGTAGAACAATAACATCCAGGCATACAACAACCTGGAACAAGTTTTATTTTTTCCGGTCAACATTTTTAAAGGATACTTTACTCTTGGAGGTAGACTGTTTTTTTGCATTATTGTGTCATTTCTTACCGAAAAATGGTGCGTCAGCGACACCAAAATTTAGAACAATATTAAACGAGCGTACAAAAACCTGGCACAACTTTTATTTTTTCCAGACCAAATTTTTAAAGGTTCCTTTACTCTTGGAGGTAGACTGTTTCTTGGCATTATTGTGTCATTTTTGACCGGAAACGGCGCGTCAGCGACACCAAAATATAGAACAATATTAAATGAGCATAAAACAACCTGGAACAACTTTTATTTGTTCCGGAACAAATTTTTAAAGTGTACTTTACTCTTGGAGGTATACTGTTTATTTGCATATTTGCGTCATTTTTTAGTGAAAACGGAGCGTCAGCGACACCAAAATGTAGAACAATATTAAATGAGCATAGAACAACCTGGAACAACTTTTATTTTTTCGAGACCAAATTTTTAAAGGGTCCTTTACTCTTGGAGGTTGACTGTTTTTTTGCATTATTGTGTAATTCTTGACCGGAAACGGCGAGTTAGCGACACCAAAATGTAGAACAATATCAAATGAGCATAGAACAACCTGGATCAACTTTTATTTTTTCCGGTCCAAATTTTTAAAGGGTACTTTACTCTTGGAGGTAGATTGTTTTTTTGCATTATTGTGTCATTTTTTACCGAAAACGGCGCGTCAGCGACACCAAAATGTAGAACAATAACAACCAGGCATACAACAACCTGGAACAGATTTTTTTTATCCAGAACAAATTTATAAAGGGTCCTTTACTCCTGGAGGTAGACTCTTTTTTTGCATTATTGTGTCATTTTCGACCGAAAACGGCGAGTAAGCGACACCAACATGTAGAACAATATCAAATGAGCATAGAACAACCTGGAACAACTTTTATTTTTTCCAGACCAAATTTTTAAAGGGTCCTTTACTCTTGGATGTAGACTGTTTTTTTGAATTATTGTGTAATTCTTGACCGGAAACGGCGAGTTAGCGACACCAAAATGTAGAACAATATTAAATGAGCATAGAACAACCTGAAACAACTTTTATTTTTTCCAGAACAAATTTATAAAGGGTCCTTTACTCTTGGAGGTAGACTGTTTTTTTGCATTATTGTGTCATTTTTTACCGAAAACGGAGCGTCAGCGACACCAAAATGTAGAACAATATTAAATGAGCATAGAACAACCTGAAACAACTTTTATTTTTTTCAGAACAAATTTTTAAAGGGTCCTTTACTCTTGGAGATAGACTGTTTTTTTGCATTATTGTGTCATTTTTGACCGAAAACGGCGCGTCAGCGACACCAAAATGTAAAACAATAACATCCAGGCATAGAAAAACCTGGAACAACTTTTATTTGTTCCAGAAAAAATTTATAAAGGGTCCTTTACTCTTGGAGGTAGACTCTTTTTTTGCATTATTGTGTCATTTTCGACCGAAAACGGCGAGTAAGCGACACCAAAATGTAGAACAATATCAAATGAGCATAGAACAACCTGGAACAACTTTTATTTTTTCCAGACCAAATTTTTAAAGGGTCCTTTACTCTTGGAGGTAGACTGTGTTTTTGAATTATTCTGTCATTTGCGACCGAAAACGGCGAGTAAGCGACATTAAAATGTAGAACAATATTAAATGAGCATAGAACAACCTGGAACAACTTTTATTTTTTCCAGACCAAATGTTTAAAGGGTCCTTTACTCTTGGAGGTAGACTGTTTTTTTGCATTATTTTGTAATTCTTGACCGGAAACTACGAGTTAGCGACACCAAAATGTAGAACAATATCAAATGAGCATAGAACAACCTGGATAAACTTTTATTTTATCGGGTCCAAATTTTTAAAGGGTGCTTTACTCTTGGAGGTAGATTGTTTTTTCGCATTATTGTGTCATTTTTTACCGAAAACGGCGCGTCAGCGACACCAAAATGTAGAACAATAACATCCAGGCATACAACAACCTGGAACAAGTTTTATTTTTTCCAGAACAAATTTATAAAGGGTCCTTTACTCTTGGATGTAGTCTCTTTGTTTGCATTATTGTGTCATTTTTGACCGGAAACGGCGAGTTAGCGAGACCAAAATGTAGAACAATATTAAATGAGCATAAAACATCCTGGAAGAACTTTTACTTTTTCCAGACCAAATTTTTAAAGGGTCCTTTACTTTTGGAGGTAGACTCTTCTTTTGCATTATTGTGTCATTTTCGACCGAAAACGGCGAGTAAGCGACACCAAAATGTAGAACAATATCAAATGAGCATAGAACAACCTGGAACAACTTTTATTTTTTCCAGACCAAATTTTTAAAGGGTCCTTTACTCTTGGAGGTAGACTCTTTTTTTGCATCATTGTGTCATTTTCGATCGAAAACGGGGAGTAAGCGATATCAAAATGTAGAACAATATTAAATGAGCATAAAACAACCTGGAACAACTTTTATTTTTTCCGGACCAAATTTTTAAAGGGTCCTTTACTCTTGGAGGTAGACTGTTTATTTGCATTTTTGTGTTTTTTTTAGCGAAAACGGTGCGTCAGCGACACCAAAATGTAGAACAATATTAAACGAGCATAGAACAACCTGGAACAACTTTTATTTGTTCCAGAAAAAATTTATAAAGGGTCCTTTACTCTTGGAGGTAGACTCTTTTTTTGCATTATTGTGTCATTTTCGACCGAAAACGGCGAGTAAGCGACACCAAAATGTAGAACAATATCAAATGAGCATAGAACAACCTGGAACAACTTTTATTTTTTCCAGACCAAATTTTTAAAGGGTCCTTTACTCTTGGAGGTAGACTGTGTTTTTGAATTATTCTGTCATTTGCGACCGAAAACGGCGAGTAAGCGACATTAAAATGTAGAACAATATTAAATGAGCATAGAACAACCTGGAACAACTTTTATTTTTTCCAGACCAAATGTTTAAAGTGTACTTTACTCTTGGAGGTATACTGTTTATTTGCATATTTGCGTCATTTTTTAGTGAAAACGGAGCGTCAGCGACACCAAAATGTAGAACAATATTAAATGAGCATAGAACAACCTGGAACAACTTTTATTTTTTCGAGACCAAATTTTTAAAGGGTCCTTTACTCTTGGAGGTTGACTGTTTTTTTGCATTATTGTGTAATTCTTGACCGGAAACGGCGAGTTAGCGACACCAAAATGTAGAACAATATCAAATGAGCATAGAACAACCTGGATCAACTTTTATTTTTTCCGGTCCAAATTTTTAAAGGGTACTTTACTCTTGGAGGTAGATTGTTTTTTTGCATTATTGTGTCATTTTTTACCGAAAACGGCGCGTCAGCGACACCAAAATGTAGAACAATAACAACCAGGCATACAACAACCTGGAACAACTTTTTTTTATCCAGAACAAATTTATAAAGGGTCCTTTACTCTTGGAGGTAGACTCTTTTTTTGCATTATTGTGTCATTTTCGACCGAAAACGGCGAGTAAGCGACACCAACATGTAGAACAATATCAAATGAGCATAGAACAACCTGGAACAACTTTTATTTTTTCCAGACCAAATTTTTAAAGGGTCCTTTACTCTTGGATGTAGACTGTTTTTTTGAATTATTGTGTAATTCTTGACCGGAAACGGCGAGTTAGCGACACCAAAATGTAGAACAATATTAAATGAGCATAGAACAACCTGAAACAACTTTTATTTTTTCCAGAACAAATTTATAAAGGGTCCTTTACTCTTGGAGGTAGACTGTTTTTTTGCATTATTGTGTCATTTTTTACCGAAAACGGAGCGTCAGCGACACCAAAATGTAGAACAATATTAAATGAGCATAGAACAACCTGGATCAACTTTTATTTTTTCCGGTCCAAATTTTTAAAGGGTACTTTACTCTTGGAGGTAGATTGTGTTTTTGCATTATTGTGTCATTTTTGACCGAAAACGGCGCGTCAGCGACACCAAAATGTAGAACAATAACATCCAGGCATACAACAACCTGGAACAAGTTTTATTTTTTCCAGGACAAATTTATAAAGGGTCCTTTACTCTTGGATGTAGTCTCTTTTTTTGCATTATTGTGTCATTTTTGACCGGAAACGGCGAGATAGCGAGACCAAAATGTAGAACAATATTAAATGAGCATAAAACATCCTGGAAGAACTTTTATTTTTTCCAGACCAAATTTTTAAAGGGTCCTTTACTCTTTGAGGTAGACTCTTTTTTTGCATCATTGTGTCATTTTCGATCGAAAACGGGGAGTAAGCGATATCAAAATGTAGAACAATATTAAATGAGCATAAAACAACCTGGAACAACTTTTATTTTTTCCGGACCAAATTTTTAAAGGGTCCTTTACTCTTGGAGGTAGACTGTTTATTTGCATTTTTGTGTCATTTTTTAGGGAAAACGGTGCGTCAGCGACACCAAAATGTAGAACAATATTAAAAGAGCATAGAACAACCTGAAACAACTTTTATTTTTTCCAGAACAAATTTTTAAAGGGTCCTTTACTCTTGGAGGTAGACTGTTTTTTTGCATTTTTGTGTCATTTTTTAGCGAAAACGGTGCGTCAGCGACACCAAAATGTAGAACAATAACATCCAGGCATAGAAAAACCTGGAACAACTTTTATTTGTTCCAGAAAAAATTTATAAAGGGTCCTTTACTCTTGGAGGTAGACTCTTTTTTTGCATTATTGTGTCATTTTCGACCGAAAACGGCGAGTAAGCGACACCAAAATGTAGAACAATATCAAATGAGCATAGAACAACCTGGAACAACTTTTATTTTTTCCAGACCAAATTTTTAAAGGGTCCTTTACTCTTGGATGTAGACTGTTTTTTTTGAATTATTGTGTAATTCTTGACCGGAAACGGCGAGTTAGCGACACCAAAATGTAGAACAATATTAAATGAGCATAGAACAACCTGAAACAACTTTTATTTTTTCCAGAACAAATTTATAAAGGGTCCTTTACTCTTGGAGGTAGACTGTTTTTTTGCATTATTGTGTCATTTTTTACCGAAAACGGAGCGTCAGCGACACCAAAATGTAGAACAATATTAAATGAGCATAGAACAACCTGGATCAACTTTTATTTTTTCCGGTCCAAATTTTTAAAGGGTACTTTACTCTTGGAGGTAGATTGTGTTTTTGCATTATTGTGTCATTTTTGACCGAAAACGGCGCGTCAGCGACACCAAAATGTAGAACAATAACATCCAGGCATACAACAACCTGGAACAAGTTTTATTTTTTCCAGGACAAATTTATAAAGGGTCCTTTACTCTTGGAGGTAGACTCTTTTTTTGCATTATTGTGTCATTTTCGACCGAAAACGGCGAGTAAGCGACACCAAAATGTAGAACAATATCAAATGAGCATAGAACAACCTGGAACAACTTTTATTTTTTCCAGACCAAATTTTTAAAGGGTCCTTTACTCTTGGAGGTAGACTGTGTTTTTGAATTATTCTGTCATTTGCGACCGAAAACGGCGAGTAAGCGACATTAAAATGTAGAACAATATTAAATGAGCATAGAACAACCTGGAACAACTTTTATTTTTTCCAGACCAAATGTTTAAAGGGTCCTTTACTCTTGGAGGTAGACTGTTTTTTTGCATTATTGTGTAATTCTTGACCGGAAACGGCGAGTTAGCGACACCAAAATGTAGAACAATATCAAATGAGCATAGAACAACCTGGATCAACCTTTATTGTTTCCGGTCCAAATTTTTAAAGGGTACTTTACTCTTGGAGGTAGATTGTTTTTTTGCATTATTGTGTCATTTTTGACTGAAAACGGCGCGTCAGCGACACCAAAATGTAGAACAATAACATCCAGGCATACTACAACCTGGAACAAGTTTTATTTTTTCCAGAACAAATTTATAAAGGGTCCTTTACTCTTGGATGTAGTCTCTTTTTTTGCATTATTGTGTCATTTTTGACCGGAAACGGCGAGTTAGCGAGACCAAAATGTAGAACAATATTAAATGAGCATAGAACAACCTGGAACAACTTTTATTTTTTCCAGACCAAATGTTTAAAGGGTACTTTACTCTTGGAGGTAGACTGTTTTTTTGCATTATTGTGTAATTCTTGACCGGAAACGGCGAGTTAGCGACACCAAAATGTAGAACAATATCAAATGAGCATAGAACAACCTGGATCAAGTTTTATTTTTTCCAGAACAAATTTATAAAGGGTCCTTTACTCTTGGATGTAGTCTCTTTTTTTGCATTATTGTGTCATTTTTGACCGGAAACGGCGAGTTAGCGAGACCAAAATGTAGAACAATATTAAATGAGCATAAAACATCCTGGAAGAACTTTTACTTTTTCCAGACCAAATTTTTAAAGGGTCCTTTACTCTTGGTGGTAGACTGTTTTTTTTGCATTATTGTGTCATTTTTGACCGAAAACGGCGCGTCAGCGACACCAAAATGTAGAACAATAACATCCAGGCATAGAACAACCTGGAACAACTTTTATTTTTTCCAGAACAAATTTATAAAGGGTCCTTTACTTTTGGAGGTAGACTCTTTTTTTGCATTATTGTGTCATTTTCGACCGAAAGCGGCGAGTAAGCGACACCAAAATATAGAACAATATCAAATGAGCATATAACAACCTGGAACAACTTTTATTTTTTCCAGACCAAATTTTTAAAGGGTCCTTTACTCTTGGAGATAGACTGTTTCTTGGCATTATTGTATCATTTTTGACCGGAAACGGCGCGTCAGCGACACCAAAATGTAGAACAATATTAAATGAGCATAAAACAACCTGGAACAACTTTTATTTTTTCCGGAACAAATTTTTAAAGTGTACTTTACTCTTAGAGGTAGACTGTTTGTTTGCATTTTTGTGTCATTTTTTAGCGAAAACGGTGCGTCAGCGACACCTACATGTAGAACAATATTAAATGAGCATAAAACAACCTGGAACAACTTTTATTTTTTCCGGAACAAATTTTTAAAGGGTCCTTTACTCTTGGAGGTAGACTGTTTATTTGCATTTTTGTGTCATTTTTTAGCGAAAACGGTTTGTCAGCGACACCAAAATGTAGAACAATATTAAACGAGCATAGAACAACCTGGAACAACTTTTATTTTTTCGTGACCAAATTTTTAAAGGGTCCTTTACTCTTAGAGGTAGACTGTTTGTTTGCATTTTTGTGTCATTTTTTAGCGAAAACGGTGCGTCAGCGACACCTACATGTAGAACAATATTAAATGAGCATAAAACAACCTGGAACAACTTTTATTTTTTCCGGAACAAATTTTTAAAGGGTCCTTTACTCTTGGAGGTAGACTGTTTATTTGCATTTTTGTGTCATTTTTTAGCGAAAACGGTTTGTCAGCGACACCAAAATGTAGAACAATATTAAACGAGCATAGAACAACCTGGAACAACTTTTATTTTTTCGTGACCAAATTTTTAAAGGGTCCTTTACTCTTGGAGGTAGACTGTTTATTTGCATTTTTGTGTCATTTATTAGCGAAAAATGGTGCGTCAGCGACACCAAGATGTAGTACAATATTAAACGAGCGTACAAAAACCTGGCACAACTTTTATTTTTTCCAGACCAAATTTTTAAAGGGTCCTTTACTCTTGGAGGTAGACTGTTTCTTGGCATTATTGTGTCATTTTTGACCGGAAACGGCGCGTCAGCGACACCAAAATGTAGAACAATAACATCCAGGCATAGAATAACCTGGAACAACTTTTATTTTTTCCAGAACAAATTTATAAAGGGTCCTTTACTCTTGGAGGTAGACTCTTTTTTTGCATTATTGTGTCATTTTCGACCGGAAACGGCGAGTTAGCGACACCAAAATGTAGAACAATATCAAATGAGCATAGAACAACCTGGAACAACTTTTATTTTTTCCAGACCAAATTTTTAAAGGGTCCTTTACTCTTGGAGGTAGACTGTTTCTTGGCATTATTGTGTCATTTTTGACCGGAAACGGCGCGTCAGCGACACCAAAATGTAGAACAATATTAAATGAGCATAAAACAACCTGGAACAACTTTTATTTTTTCCGGAACAAATTTTTAAAGTGTACTTTATTCTTGGAGGTAGACTGTTTATTTGCACTTTTGTGTCATTTTTTTAGCGAAAACGGTGCGTCAGCGACACCAAAATGTAGAACAATATTAAACGAGCATAGAACAACCTGGAACAACTTTTATTTTTTCGAGACCAAATTTTTAAAGGGTCCTTTACTCTTGGAGGTAGACTGTTTATTTGCATTTTTGTGTCATTTATTAGCGAAAACGGTTTGTCAGCGACACCAAAATGTAGAACAATATTAAACGAGCATAGAACAACCTGGAACAACTTTTATTTTTTCCAGACCAAATTTTTAAAGGGTCCTTTACTCTTGGATGTAGACTGTTTTTTTGCATTATTGTGTAATTCTTGACCGGAAACGGCGAGTTAGCGACACCAAAATGTAGAACAATATTAAATGAGCATAAAACAACCTGGAACAACTTTTATTTTTTCCGGAACAAATTTTTAAAGTGTACTTTACGCTTGGAGGTAGACTGTTTATTTGCAATTTTGTGTAATTTTTTATCGAAAACGGTGCGTCAGCGACACCAAAATGTAGAACAATATTAAACGAGCATAGAACAACCTGGAACAACTTTTATTTTTTCGAGACCAAATTTCTAAAGGGTCCTTTACTCTTGGAGGTAGACTGTTTATTTGCATTTTTGTGTCATTTTTTAGCGAAAAATGGTGCGTCAGCGACACCAAGATGTAGAACAATATTAAACGAGCGTACAAAAACCTGGCGCAACTTTTATTTTTTCCAGACCAAATTTTTAAAGGGTCCTTTACTCTTGGAGGTAGACTGTTTCTTGGCATTATTGTGTCATTTTTGACCGGAAACGGCGCGTCAGCGACACCAAAATGTAGAACAATAACATCCAGGCATAGAACAACCTGGAACAACTTTTATTTTTTCCAGACCAAATTTTTAAAGGGTCCTTTACTCTTGGAGGTAGACTGTTTTTTTGCATTATTGTGTCATTTCTTACCGAAAAATGGTGCGTCAGCGACACCAAGATGTAGAACAATATTAAACGAGCGTACAAAAACCTGGCGCAACTTTTATTTTTTCCAGACCAAATTTTTAAAGGGTCCTTTACTCTTGGAGGTAGACTGTTTCTTGGCATTATTGTGTCATTTTTGACCGGAAACGGCGCGTCAGCGTCACCAAAATGTAGAACAATATTAAATGAGCATAAAACAACCTGGAACAACTTTTATTTTTTCCGGACCAAATTTTTAAAGTGTACTATACTCTTGGAGGTAGACTGTTTCTTGGCATTATTGTGTCATTTTTGACCTGAAACGGCACGTCAGCGACACCAAAATGTAGAACAATATTAAATGAGCATAAAACAACCTGGAACAACTTTTATTTTTTCCGGAACAAATTTTTAAAGTGTACTTTACTCTTGGAGGTAGACTGTTTATTTGCATTTTTGTGTCATTTTTTAGCGAAAACGGTGCGTCAGCGACACCAAAATGTAGAACAATATTAAACCAGCATCGAACAACCTGGAACAACTTTTATTTTTTCCAGACCAAATTTTTAAAGGGTCCTTTACTCTAGGATGTAGACTGTTTTTTTGCATTATTGTGTAATTCTTGAACGGAAACGGCGAGTTAGCGACACCAAAATGTAGAACAATATCAAATGAGCATAGAACAACCTGGATCAACTTTTATTTTTTCCGGTCCAAATTTTTAAAGGGTCCTTTACTCTTGGAGGTAGACTGTTTTTTTGCATTATTGTATCATTTTTGACCGAAAACGGCGAGTAAGCGACATTAAAATGTAGAACAATATCAAATGAGCATAGAACAACCTGGAACAACTTTTATTTTTTCCAGACCAAATTTTTAGAGGGTCCTTTACTCTTGGAGGTAGGCTGTGTTTTTGAATTAATGTGTCATTTTCGACCGAAAACGGCGAGTAAGCGATATCAAAATGTAGAACAATATTAAATGAGCATAGAACAACCTCGAACAACTTTTATTTTTTCCAGACCAAATTTTTACAGGGTACTATACTCTTGGAGGTACACACTTTTCTTGCATTTTTGTATCATTTCTTACCGAAAAATGGTGCGTCAGCAACACCAAAATGTAGAACAATATTAAACGAGCGTACAAAAACCTGGAACAACTTTTATTTTTTCCGGTCCAAATTTTTAAAGGGTACTTTACTCTTGGAGGTAGACTGTTTTTTTGCATTATTGTGTCATTTCTTACCGAAAAATGGTGCGTCAGCGACACCAAGATGTAGAACAATATTAAACGAGCGTACAAAAACCTGGCACAACTTTTATTTTTTCCAGACCAAATTTTTAAAGGGTCCTTTACTCTTGGAGGTAGACTGTTTCTTGGCATTATTGTGTCATTTTTGACCGGAAACGGCGCGTCAGCGACACCAAAATGTAGAACAATAACATCCAGGCATAGAACAACCTGGAACAACTTTTATTTTTTCCAGAACAAATTTATAAAGGGTCCTTTACTCTTGGAGGTAGACTCTTTTTTTGCATTATTGTGTCATTTTCGACCGGAAACGGCGAGTTAGCGACACCAAAATGTAGAACAATATCAAATGAGCATAGAACAACCTGGAACAACTTTTATTTTTTCCAGACCAAATTTTTAAAGGGTCCTTTACTCTTGGAGGTAGACTGTTTCTTGGCATTATTGTGTCATTTTTGACCGGAAACGGCGCGTCAGCGACACCAAAATGTAGAACAATATTAAATGAGCATAAAACAACCTGGAACAACTCTTATTTTTTCCGGAACAAATTTTTAAAGTGTACTTTATTCTTGGAGGTAGACTGTTTATTTGCACTTTTGTGTCATTTTTTAGCGAAAACGGTGCGTCAGCGACACCAAAATGTAGAACAATATTAAACGAGCATAGAACAACCTGGAACAACTTTTATTTTTTCGAGACCAAATTTTTAAAGGGTCCTTTACTCTTGGAGGTAGACTGTTTATTTGCATTTTTGTGTCATTTATTAGCGAAAACGGTTTGTCAGCGACACCAAAATGTAGAACAATATTAAACGAGCATAGAACAACCTGGAACAACTTTTATTTTTTCCAGACCAAATTTTTAAAGGGTCCTTTACTCTTGGATGTAGACTGTTTTTTTGCATTATTGTGTAATTCTTGACCGGAAACGGCGAGTTAGCGACACCAAAATGTAGAACAATATCAAATGAGCAGAGAACAACCTGGAACAACTTTTATCTTTTCCAGACCAAATTTTTAAAGGGTCCTTTACTCTTGGAGGTAGACTGTTTTTTTGCATTATTGTGTCATTTTTTAGCGAAAACGGTGCGTCAGCGACACCAAAATGTAGAACAATATTAAACGAGCATAGAACAACCTGGAACAACTTTTATTTTTTCCAGAACAAATTTTTAAAGGGTCCTTTACTCTTGGAGGTAGACTGTTTATTTGCACTTTTGTGTCATTTTTTAGCGAAAACGGTGCGTCAGCGACACCAAAATGTAGAACAATATTAAACGAGCATAGAACAACGTGGAACAACTTTTATTTTTTTGAGACCAAATTTTTAAAGGGTCCTTTACTCTTGGAGGTAGACTGTTAATTTGCATTTTTGTGTCATTTTTTTAGCGAAAACGGTTTGTCAGCGACACCAAAATGTAGAACAATATTAAACGAGCATAGAACAACCTGGAACAACTTTTATTTTTTCCAGACCAAATTTTTAAAGGGTCCTTTACCCTTGGATGTAGACTGTTTTTTTGCATTATTGTGTAATTCTTGACCGGAAACGGCGAGTTAGCGACACCAAAATGTAGAACAATATCAAATGAGCATAGAACAACCTGGAACAACTTTTATCTTTTCCAGACCAAATTTTTAAAGGGTCCTTTACTCTTGGAGGTAGACTGTTTTTTTGCATTATTGTGTCATTTTTTAGCGAAAACGGTGCGTCAGCGACACCAAAATGTAGAACAATATTAAACGAGCATAGAACAACCTGGAACAACTTTTATTTTTTCCAGAACAAATTTTTAAAGGGTCCTTTACTCTTGGAGGTAGACTGTTTATTTGCACTTTTGTGTCATTTTTTAGCGAAAACGGTGCGTCAGCGACACCAAAATGTAGAACAATATTAAACGAGCATAGAACAACGTGGAACAACTTTTATTTTTTTGAGACCAAATTTTTAAAGGGTCCTTTACTCTTGGAGGTAGACTGTTAATTTGCATTTTTGTGTCATTTTTTTAGCGAAAACGGTTTGTCAGCGACACCAAAATGTAGAACAATATTAAACGAGCATAGAACAACCTGGAACAACTTTTATTTTTTCCAGACCAAATTTTTAAAGGGTCCTTTACCCTTGGATGTAGACTGTTTTTTTGCATTATTGTGTAATTCTTGACCGGAAACGGCGAGTTAGCGACACCAAAATGTAGAACAATATCAAATGAGCATAGAACAACCTGGAACAACTTTTATCTTTTCCAGACCAAATTTTTAAAGGGTCCTTTACTCTTGGATGTAGACTGTTTTCTTGCATTATTGTGTAATTCTTGACCGGAAACGGCGAGTTAGCGACACCAAAATGTAGAACAATATTAAACGAGCATAGAACAACCTGGAACAACTTTTATTTTTTCCAGACCAAATTTTTAAAGGGTCCTTTACTCTTGGATGTAGACTGTTTTTTTGCATTATTGTGTAATTCTTGACCGGAAACGGCGAGTTAGCGACACCAAAATGTAGAACAATATCAAATGAGCATAGAACAACCTGGAACAACTTTTATCTTTTCCAGACCAAATTTTTAAAGGGTCCTCTACTCTTGGAGGTAGACTGTTTTTTTGCATTATTGTGTCATTTTTTAGCGAAAACGGTGCGTCAGCGACACCAAAATGTAGAACAATATTAAACGAGCATAGAACAACCTGGAACAACTTTTATTTTTTCCAGAACAAATTTTTAAAGGGTCCTTTACTCTTGGAGGTAGACTGTTTTTTGCATTATTGTGTCATTTTTGACCGAAAACGGCGCGTCAGCGACACCAAAATGTAGAACAATATTAAATGAGCATAAAACAACCTGGAACAACTTTTATTTTTTCCGGAACAAATTTTTAAAGTGTACTTTACGCTTGGAGGTAGACTGTTTATTTGCAATTTTGTGTAATTTTTTATCGAAAACGGTGCGTCAGCGACACCAAAATGTAGAACAATATTAAACGAGCATAGAACAACCTGGAACAACTTTTATTTTTTCCAGAACAAATTTTTAAAGGGTCCTTTACTCTTGGAGGTAGACTGTTTTTTTGCATTATTGTGTAATTCTTGAACGGAAACGGCGAGTTAGCGACACCAAAATGTAGAACAATATCAAATGAGCATAGAACAACCTGGATCAACTTTTATTTTTTCCGGTCCAAATTTTTAAAGGGTCCTTTACTCTTGGAGGTAGACTGTTTTTTTGCATTATTGTATCATTTTTGACCGAAAACGGCGAGTAAGCGACATTAAAATGTAGAACAATATCAAATGAGCATAGAACAACCTGGAACAACTTTTATTTTTTCCAGACCAAATTTTTAGAGGGTCCTTTACTCTTGGAGGTAGGCTGTGTTTTTGAATTAATGTGTCATTTTCGACCGAAAACGGCGAGTAAGCGATATCAAAATGTAGAACAATATTAAATGAGCATAGAACAACCTCGAACAACTTTTATTTTTTCCAGACCAAATTTTTACAGGGTACTATACTCTTGGAGGTACACACTTTTCTTGCATTTTTGTATCATTTCTTACCGAAAAATGGTGCGTCAGCAACACCAAAATGTAGAACAATATTAAACGAGCGTACAAAAACCTGGAACAACTTTTATTTTTTCCGGTCCAAATTTTTAAAGGGTACTTTACTCTTGGAGGTAGACTGTTTTTTTGCATTATTGTGTCATTTCTTACCGAAAAATGGTGCGTCAGCGACACCAAGATGTAGAACAATATTAAACGAGCGTACAAAAACCTGGCACAACTTTTATTTTTTCCAGACCAAATTTTTAAAGGGTCCTTTACTCTTGGAGGTAGACTGTTTCTTGGCATTATTGTGTCATTTTTGACCGGAAACGGCGCGTCAGCGACACCAAAATGTAGAACAATAACATCCAGGCATAGAACAACCTGGAACAACTTTTATTTTTTCCAGAACAAATTTATAAAGGGTCCTTTACTCTTGGAGGTAGACTCTTTTTTTGCATTATTGTGTCATTTTCGACCGGAAACGGCGAGTTAGCGACACCAAAATGTAGAACAATATCAAATGAGCATAGAACAACCTGGAACAACTTTTATTTTTTCCAGACCAAATTTTTAAAGGGTCCTTTACTCTTGGAGGTAGACTGTTTCTTGGCATTATTGTGTCATTTTTGACCGGAAACGGCGCGTCAGCGACACCAAAATGTAGAACAATATTAAATGAGCATAAAACAACCTGGAACAACTTTTATTTTTTCCGGAACAAATTTTTAAAGTGTACTTTATTCTTGGAGGTAGACTGTTTATTTGCACTTTTGTGTCATTTTTTTAGCGAAAACGGTGCGTCAGCGACACCAAAATGTAGAACAATATTAAACGAGCATAGAACAACCTGGAACAACTTTTATTTTTTCGAGACCAAATTTTTAAAGGGTCCTTTACTCTTGGAGGTAGACTGTTTATTTGCATTTTTGTGTCATTTATTAGCGAAAACGGTTTGTCAGCGACACCAAAATGTAGAACAATATTAAACGAGTATAGAACAACCTGGAACAACTTTTATTTTTTCCAGACCAAATTTTTAAAGGGTCCTTTACTCTTGGATGTAGACTGTTTTTTTGCATTATTGTGTAATTCTTGACCGGAAACGGCGAGTTAGCGACACCAAAATGTAGAACAATATCAAATGAGCAGAGAACAACCTGGAACAACTTTTATCTTTTCCAGACCAAATTTTTAAAGGGTCCTTTACTCTTGGAGTTAGACTGTTTTTTTGCATTATTGTGTCATTTTTTAGCGAAAACGGTGCGTCAGCGACACCAAAATGTAGAACAATATTAAACGAGCATAGAACAACCTGGAACAACTTTTATTTTTTCCAGAACAAATTTTTAAAGGGTCCTTTACTCTTGGAGGTAGACTGTTTATTTGCACTTTTGTGTCATTTTTTAGCGAAAACGGTGCGTCAGCGACACCAAAATGTAGAACAATATTAAACGAGCATAGAACAACGTGGAACAACTTTTATTTTTTTGAGACCAAATTTTTAAAGGGTCCTTTACTCTTGGAGGTAGACTGTTAATTTGCATTTTTGTGTCATTTTTTTAGCGAAAACGGTTTGTCAGCGACACCAAAATGTAGAACAATATTAAACGAGCATAGAACAACCTGGAACAACTTTTATTTTTTCCAGACCAAATTTTTAAAGGGTCCTTTACCCTTGGATGTAGACTGTTTTTTTGCATTATTGTGTAATTCTTGACCGGAAACGGCGAGTTAGCGACACCAAAATGTAGAACAATATCAAATGAGCATAGAACAACCTGGAACAACTTTTATCTTTTCCAGACCAAATTTTTAAAGGGTCCTTTACTCTTGGAGGTAGACTGTTTTTTTGCATTATTGTGTCATTTTTTAGCGAAAACGGTGCGTCAGCGACACCAAAATGTAGAACAATATTAAACGAGCATAGAACAACCTGGAACAACTTTTATTTTTTCCAGACCAAATTTTTAAAGGGTCCTTTACTCTTGGATGTAGACTGTTTTCTTGCATTATTGTGTAATTCTTGACCGGAAACGGCGAGTTAGCGACACCAAAATGTAGAACAATATTAAACGAGCATAGAACAACCTGGAACAACTTTTATTTTTTCCAGACCAAATTTTTAAAGGGTCCTTTACTCTTGGATGTAGACTGTTTTTTTGCATTATTGTGTAATTCTTGACCGGAAACGGCGAGTTAGCGACACCAAAATGTAGAACAATATCAAATGAGCATAGAACAACCTGGAACAACTTTTATCTTTTCCAGACCAAATTTTTAAAGGGTCCTCTACTCTTGGAGGTAGACTGTTTTTTTGCATTATTGTGTCATTTTTTAGCGAAAACGGTGCGTCAGCGACACCAAAATGTAGAACAATATTAAACGAGCATAGAACAACCTGGAACAACTTTTATTTTTTCCAGAACAAATTTTTAAAGGGTCCTTTACTCTTGGAGGTAGACTGTTTTTTGCATTATTGTGTCATTTTTGACCGAAAACGGCGCGTCAGCGACACCAAAATGTAGAACAATATTAAATGAGCATAAAACAACCTGGAACAACTTTTATTTTTTCCGGAACAAATTTTTAAAGTGTACTTTACGCTTGGAGGTAGACTGTTTATTTGCAATTTTGTGTAATTTTTTATCGAAAACGGTGCGTCAGCGACACCAAAATGTAGAACAATATTAAACGAGCATAGAACAACCTGGAACAACTTTTATTTTTTCGAGACCAAATTTCTAAAGGGTCCTTTACTCTTGGAGGTAGACTGTTTATTTGCATTTTTGTGTCATTTTTTAGCGAAAAATGGTGCGTCAGCGACACCAAGATGTAGAACAATATTAAACGAGCGTACAAAAACCTGGCGCAACTTTTATTTTTTCCAGACCAAATTTTTAAAGGGTCCTTTACTCTTGGAGGTAGACTGTTTCTTGGCATTATTGTGTCATTTTCGACCGAAAACGGCGAGTAAGCTACACCAAAATGTAGAACAATATCAAATGGGCATAGAACAACCTGGAACAACTTTTATCTTTTCCAGACCAAATTTTTAAAGGGTCCTTTACTCTTGGAGGTAGACTGTTTACTTGCATTTTTGTGTCATTTTTTAGCGAAAACGGAGCGTCAGCGACACCAAAATGTAGAACAATATTAAACGAGCATAGAACAACCTTGAACAACTTTTATTTTTTCAAGAACAAATTTTTAAAGGGTCCTTTACTGTTGGAGGTAGACTATTTTTTGGCATTATTGTGTCATTTCTGACCGAAAACGGCGCGTCAGCGACACCAAAATGTAGAACAATATCAAATGAGCATAGAACAACTTGGAACAACTTTTATTTTTTCGAGACCAAATTTTTAAAGGGTCCTTTACTCTTGGAGGTAGACTGTTTATTTGCATTTTTGTGTCATTTTTTAGCGAAAACGGTGCGTCAGCGACACCAAAATGTAGAACAATATTAAACGAGCATAGAACAACCTGGAACAACTTTTATTTTTCACAGCCCAAATTTTTAAAGGGTCCTTTACTCTTGGATGTAGACTGTTTTTTGGCATTATTGTGTAATTCTTGACCGGAAACGGCGAGTTAACGACACCAAAATGTAGAACAATATCAAATGAGCATAGAACAACCTGGATCAACTTTTATTTTTTCCGGTCCAAATTTTTAAAGGGTACTTTACTCTTGGAGGTAGACTGTTTTTTTGCATTATTGTGTCATTTCTTACCGAAAAATGGTGCGTCAGCGACACCAAGATGTAGAACAATATTAAACGAGCGTACAAAAACCTGGCACAACTTTTATTTTTTCCAGACCAAATTTTTAAAGGGTCCTTTACTCTTGGAGGTAGACTGTTTCTTGGCATTATTGTGTCATTTTCGACCGAAAACGGCGAGTAAGCGACACCAAAATGTAGAACAATATCAAATGGGCATAGAACAACCTGGAACAACTTTTATCTTTTCCAGACCAAATTTTTAAAGGGTCCTTTACTCTTGGAGGTAGACTGTTTTTTTGCATTATTGTGTCATTTTTGACCGAAAAATGGTGCGTCAGCGACACCAAGATGTAGAACAATATTAAACGAGCGTACAAAAACCTGGCACAACTTTTATTTTTTCCAGACCAAATTTTTAAAGGGTCCTTTACTCTTGGAGGTAGACTGTTTCTTGGCATTATTGTGTCATTTTTGAACGGAAACGGCGCGTCAGCGACACCAAAATGTAGAACAATATTAAACGAGCATAGAACAACCTGGGACAACTTTTATTTTTTCGAGACCAAATTTCTAAAGGGTCCTTTACTCTTGGAGGTAGACTGTTTCTTGGCATTATTGTGTCATTTTTGACCGGAAGCGGCGCGTCAGCGACACCAAAATGTAGAACAATATTAAATGAGCATAAAACAACCTGGAACAACTTTTATTTTTTCCGGACCAAATTTTTAAGGTGAACTATACTCTTGGAGGTAGACTGTTTATTTGCATTTTTGTGTCATTTTTTAGCGAAAACGGAGCGTCAGCGACACCAAAATGTAGAACAATATTAAACGAGCATAGAACAACCTGGAACAACTTTTATTTTTTCGAGACCAAATTTTTAAAGGGTCCTTTACTCTTGGAGGTAGACTGTTTCTTGGCATTATTGTGTCATTTTCGACCGAAAACGGCGAGTAAGCGACACCAAAATGTAGAACAATATCAAATGGGCATAGAACAACCTGGAACAACTTTTATCTTTTCCAGACCAAATTTTTAAAGGGTCCTTTACTCTTGGAGGTAGACTGTTTTTTTGCATTATTGTGTCATTTTTGACCGAAAACGGCGCGTCAGCGACACCAAAATGTAGAACAATATCAAATGAGCATAGAACAACCTGGAACAACTTTTATCTTTTCCAGACCAAATTTTTAAAGGGTCCTTTACTCTTGGAGGTAGACTGTTTTTTTGCATTATTGTGTCATTTTTGACCGAAAACGGCGCGTCAGCGACACCAAAATGTAGAACAATATCAAATGAGCATAGAACAACTTGGAACAACTTTTATTTTTTCGAGACCAAATTTTTAAAGGGTCCTTTACTCTTGAAGGTTGACTGTTTTTATTTGCATTTTTGTGTCATTTTTTAGCGAAAACGGCGCGTCAGCGACACCAAAATGTAGAACAATATCAAATGAGCATAGAACAACTTGGAACAACTTTTATTTTTTCGAGACCAAATTTTTAAAGGGTCCTTTACTCTTGGAGGTTGACTGTTTATTTGCATTTTTGTGTCATTTTTTAGCGAAAACGGCGAGTTAGCGACACCAAAATGTAGAACAATATCAAATGAGCATAGAACAACCTGGATCAACTTTTATTTTTTCCGGTCCAAATTTTTAAAGGGTACTTTACTCTTGGAGGTAGACTGTTTTTTTGCATTATTGTGTCATTTTTTAGCGAAAACGGTGCGTCAGCGACACCAAAATGTAGAACAATATTAAACGAGCATAGAACAACCTGGAACAACTTTTATTTTTTCGAGACCAAATTTTTAAAGGGTCCTTTACTCTTGGAGGTAGACTCTTTTTTTGCATTATTGTGTCATTTTTGACCGAAAACGGCGCGTCAGCGACACCAAAATGTAGAACAATATCAAATGAGCATAGAACAACCTGGAACAACTTTTATCTTTTCCAGACCAAATTTTTAAAGGGTCCTTTACTCTTGGAGGTAGACTGTTTTTTTGCATTATTGTGTCATTTTTGACCGAAAACGGCGCGTCAGCGACACCAAAATGTAGAACAATATCAAATGAGCATAGAACAACCTGGAACAACTTTTATCTTTTCCAGACCAAATTTTTAAAGGGTCCTTTACTCTTGGAGGTAGACTGTTTTTTTGCATTATTGTGTCATTTTTGACCGAAAACGGCGCGTCAGCGACACCAAAATGTAGAACAATATCAAATGAGCATAGAACAACTTGGAACAACTTTTATTTTTTCGAGACCAAATTTTTAAAGGGTCCTTTACTCTTGGAGGTTGACTGTTTATTTGCATTTTTGTGTCATTTTTTAGCGAAAACGGCGAGTTAGCGACACCAAAATGTAGAACAATATCAAATGAGCATAGAACAACCTGGATCAACTTTTATTTTTTCCGGTCCAAATTTTTAAAGGGTACTTTACTCTTGGAGGTAGACTGTTTTTTTGCATTATTGTGTCATTTTTTAGCGAAAACGGTGCGTCAGCGACACCAAAATGTAGAACAATATTAAACGAGCATAGAACAACCTGGAACAACTTTTATTTTTTCGAGACCAAATTTTTAAAGGGTCCTTTACTCTTGGAGGTAGACTGTTTTTTTGCATTATTGTGTCATTTTTGACCGAAAAATGGTGCGTCAGCGACACCAAGATGTAGAACAATATTAAACGAGCGTACAAAAACCTGGCACAACTTTTATTTTTTCCAGACCAAATTTTTAAAGGGTCCTTTACTCTTGGAGGTAGACTGTTTCTTGGCATTATTGTGTCATTTTTGAACGGAAACGGCGCGTCAGCGACACCAAAATGTAGAACAATATTAAACGAGCATAGAACAACCTGGAACAACTTTTATTTTTTCGAGACCAAATTTCTAAAGGGTCCTTTACTCTTGGAGGTAGACTGTTTCTTGGCATTATTGTGTCATTTTTGACCGGAAGCGGCGCGTCAGCGACACCAAAATGTAGAACAATATTAAACGAGCATAGAACAACCTGGAACAACTTTTATTTTTTCGAGACCAAATTTTTAAAGGGTCCTTTACTCTTGGAGGTAGACTATTTTTTTGCATTATTGTGTCATTTTTGACCGAAAACGGCGCGTCAGCGACACCAAAATGTAGAACAATATCAAATGAGCATAGAACAACTTGGAACAACTTTTATCTTTTCCAGACCAAATTTTTAAAGGGTCCTTTACTCTTGGAGGTAGACTGTTTTTTTGCATTATTGTGTCATTTTTGACCGAAAACGGCGCGTCAGCGACACCAAAATGTAGAACAATATCAAATGAGCATAGAACAACCTGGAACAACTTTTATCTTTTCCAGACCAAATTTTTAAAGGGTCCTTTACTCTTGGAGGTAGACTGTTTTTTTGCATTATTGTGTCATTTTTGACCGAAAACGGCGCGTCAGCGACACCAAAATGTAGAACAATATCAAATGAGCATAGAACAACTTGGAACAACTTTTATTTTTTCGAGACCAAATTTTTAAAGGGTCCTTTACTCTTGGAGGTTGACTGTTTATTTGCATTTTTGTGTCATTTTTTAGCGAAAACGGTGCGTCAGCGACACCAAAATGTAGAACAATATCAAATGAGCATAGAACAACCTGGAACAACTTTTGTCTTTTCCAGACCAAATTTTTAAAGGGTGCTTAACTCTTGGAGGTAGACTGTTTCTTGGCATTATTGTGTCATTTTTGACCTGAAACGGCGCGTCAGCAACACCAAAATGTAGAACAATATTAAATGAGCATAAAACAACCTGGAACAACTTTTATTTTTTCCGGACCAAATTTTTAAAGTGTACTATACTCTTGGAGGTAGACTGTTTATTTGCATTTTTGTGTCATTTTTTAGCGAAAACGGAGCGTCAGCGACACCAAAATGTAGAACAATATTAAACGAGCATAGAACAACCTGGAACAACTTTTATTTTTTCGAGACCAAATTTCTAAAGGGTCCTTTACTCTTGGAGGTAGACTGTTTCTTGGCATTATTGTGTCATTTTTGACCGGAAGCGGCGCGTCAGCGACACCAAAATGTAGAACAATATTAAATGAGCATAAAACAACCTGGAACAACTTTTATTTTTTCCGGACCAAATTTTTAAAGTGTACTATACTCTTGGAGGTAGACTGTTTATTTGCATTTTTGTGTAATTTTTTAGCGAAAACGGAGCGTCAGCGACACCAAAATGTAGAACAATATTAAACGAGCATAGAACAACCTGGAACAACTTTTATTTTTTCGAGACCAAATTTTTAAAGGGTCCTTTACTCTTGGAGGTTGACTGTTTATTTGCATTTTTGTGTCATTTTTTAGCGAAAACGGCGAGTTAGCGACACCAAAATGTAGAACAATATCAAATGAGCATAGAACAACCTGGATCAACTTTTATTTTTTCCGGTCCAAATTTTTAAAGGGTACTTTACTCTTGGAGGTAGACTGTTTTTTTGCATTATTGTCATTTTTTAGCGAAAACGGTGCGTCAGCGACACCAAAATGTAGAACAATATTAAACGAGCATAGAACAACCTGGAACAACTTTTATTTTTTCGAGACCAAATTTTTAAAGGGTCCTTTACTCTTGGAGGTAGACTGTTTATTTGCATTTTTGTGTCATTTTTTAGCGAAAACGGTCCGTCAGTGACACCAAAATGTAGAACAATATTAAGCGAGCATAGAACAACCTGGAACAACTTTTATTTTTCACAGCCCAAATTTTTAAAGGGTCCTTTACTCTTGGATGTAGACTGTTTTTTGGCATTATTGTGTAATTCTTGACCGGAAACGGCGAGTTAACGACACCAAAATGTAGAACAATATCAAATGAGCATAGAACAACCTGGATCAACTTTTATTTTTTCCGGTCCAAATTTTTAAAGGGTACTTTACTCTTGGAGGTAGACTGTTTTTTTGCATTATTGTGTCATTTCTTACCGAAAAATGGTGCGTCAGCGACACCAAGATGTAGAACAATATTAAACGAGCGTACAAAAACCTGGCACAACTTTTATTTTTTCCAGACCAAATTTTTAAAGGGTCCTTTACTCTTGGAGGTAGACTGTTTCTTGGCATTATTGTGTCATTTTTGACCGGAAACGGCGCGTCAGCGACACCAAAATGTAGAACAATATTAAATGAGCATAAAACAACCTGGAACAACTTTTATTTTTTCCGGACCAAATTTTTAAAGTGTACTATACTCTTGGAGGTAGACTGTTTATTTGCATTTTTGTGCCATTTTTTAGCGAAAACGGAGCGTCAGCGACACCAAAATGTAGAACAATATTAAACGAGCATGGAACAACCTGGAACAACTTTTATTTTTTCGAGACCAAATTTTTAAAGGGTCCTTTACTCTTGGAGGTAGACTCTTTATTTGCATTATCGTGTCATTTGTGACCGTAAACGGCGCGTCAGCGACAACAAAATGTAGAACAATAACATCCAGGCATAAAACGACCTGGAACAACTTTTATTTTTTCCAGAACAAATTTTTAAAGGGTCCTTTACTCTTGGAGGTAGACTCTTTTTTTGCATTATTGTGTCATTTTCGACCGAAAACGGCGAGTAAGCGACACCAAAATGTAGAACAATATCAAATGGGCATAGAACAACCTGGAACAACTTTTATCTTTTCCAGACCAAATTTTTAAAGGGTCCTTTACTCTTGGAGGTAGACTGTTTTTTTGCATTATTGTGTCATTTTTGACCGAAAACGGCGCGTCAGCGACACCAAAATGTAGAACAATATCAAATGAGCATAGAACAACTTGGAACAACTTTTATTTTTTCCAGACCAAATTTTTAAAGGGTCCTTTACTCTTGGAGGTAGACTGTTTCTTGGCATTATTGTGTCATTTTTGAACGGAAACGGCGCGTCAGCGACACCAAAATGTAGAACAATATCAAATGAGCATAGAACAACCTGGAACAACTTTTATTATTTCGAGACCAAATTTTTAAAGGGTCCTTTACTCTTGGAGGTTGACTGTTTATTTGCATTTTTGTCATTTTTTAGCGAAAACGGTGCGTCAGCGACACCAAAATGTAGAACAATATCAAATGAGCATAGAACAACCTGGAACAACTTTTGTCTTTTCCAGACCAAATTTTTAAAGGGTCATTTACTCTTGGAGGTAGACTGTTTTTTTGCATTATTGTGTCATTTTTGACCGAAAACGGCGCGTCAGCGACACCAAAATGTAGAACAATATCAAATGAGCATAGAACAACCTGGAACAACTTTTATTTTCTCCAGACCAAATTTTTAAAGGGTCCTTTACTCTTGGAGGTAGACTGTTTCTTGGCATTATTGTGTCATTTTTGACCGGAAACGGCGCGTCAGCGACACCAAAATGTAGAACAATATTAAATGAGCATAGAACAACCTCGAACAACTTTTATTTTTTCCAGACCAAATTTTTACAGCGTACTTTACTCTTGGAGGTACACACTTTTCTTGCATTTTTGTGTCATTTCTTACCGAAAAATGGTGCGTCAGCAACACCAAAATGTAGAACAATATTAAACGAGCGTACAAAAACCTGGAACAACTTTTATATTTTCCAGACCAAATTTTTAAAGGGTCCTTTACTCTTGGAGGTTGACTGTTTCTTGGCATTATTGTGTCATTTTTGACCTGAAACGGCGCGTCAGCGACACCAAAATGTAGAACAATATTAAATGAGCATAAAACAACCTGGAACAACTTGTATTTTTTCCGGAAAAAAATTTTTAAAGTGTACTTTACTCTTGGAGGTAGACTGTTTATTTGCATTTTTGTGTCATTTTTTAGCGAAAACGGCGAGTTAGCGACACCAAAATGTAGAACAATATCAAATGACCATAGAACAACCTGGATCAACTTTTATTTTTTCCGGTCCAAATTTTTAAAGGGTACTTTACTCTTGGAGGTAGACTGTTTTTTGCATTATTGTGTCATTTTTTAGCGAAAACGGTGCGTCAGCGACACCAAAATGTAGAACAATATTAAACGAGCATAGAACAACCTGGAACAACTTTTATTTTTTCAAGACCAAATTTTTAAAGGGTCCTTTACTCTTGGAGGTAGACTGTTTCTTGGCATTATTGTGTCATTTTTTACCGGAAACGGCGCGTCAGCGACACCAAAATGTAGAACAATATTAAATGAGCATAGAACAACCTCGAACAACTTTTATTTTTTCCACACCAAATTTTTACAGGGTACTTTACTCTTGGATGTAGACTGTTTTTTTGCATTATTGTATAATTCTTGACCGGAAACGGCGAGTTAGCGACACCAAAATGTAGAATAATATCAAATGAGCATAGAACAACCTGGACCAACTTTTATTTTTTCCAGACCAAACTTTTAAAGGGTCCTTTACTCTTGGAGGTAGACTCTTTTTTTGCATTAATGTTTCATTTTTAACCGAAAACGGTGCGTCAGTGACACCAAAATGTAGAACAATATCAAATAAGCATAGAACAACCTGGAACAACTTTTATTTTTTCCGGAACAAATTTATAAAGGGTACTTTACTCTTGGATGTAGACACTTTTTTTCATTTTTGTGTCATTTTCGACCGAAAACGGTGAGTAAGCGACACCAAAATATAGAACAATAGTAAATGAGCATAGAACAACCTGGAACAATTTTTTTTTTTCCAGAACAAATTTTCAAAGGTCCTTTACTCTTGGAGGTAGACTATTTTTTTGCATTATTGTGTCATTTTTGACCGAAATCGGCGCGTCAGCGACACCAAAATGTAGAACAATAACATCCAGGCTTAAAACAACCTGGAACAACTTTTATTTTTTCCAGACCAAACTTTTAAAGGGTCCTTTACTCTTGGAGGTAGACTCTTTTTTTGCATTAATGTTTCATTTTTAACCGAAAACGGCGCGTCAGCGACACCAAAATGTAGAACAATATTAAATCAGCATAGAACAACCTGGAACAACTTTTATTTTTTCCAGACCAAATTTTTAAACGGTACTTTACTCTTGGAGATAGACTCTTTTTTTGCATTTTTGTCATTTTCGTCCGAAAACAGTTAGTAAGCGACACCAAAATGTAGAACAATATCAAATGAGCATAGAACAACCTGGAGCAACTTTTATTTTTCCGGAACAATTTTTTAAAGGGTACTTTACTTTTGGAGGTAGACTCTTTGTTTGAATTTTTGTGTCATTTTTTACCGTAAACGGCGCGTCAGCGACACCAAAATGTAGAACAATAACATCCAGCCATAAAACAACCTGGGACAACTTTTATTTTTAACAGAACAAATTTTTAAAGGGTACTTTATGATATATATTTTGAATCGCGCGCCGATCGCCGAGTCGGTAGCGAGCGAAGACGGCGCTACACGCGCGGCGTTACGCACGCTTGCGGGCGGACGCGAATGTTCGCGGGGGGGGGGGGGGGGGCCGCTCTCTCCGGTGTGAACTGCCGCAGCGAACGGTGCGTATGGTGAGCACGTGCAGGTGCGTACGAAAACCTCATGGCGATGATACTAGCGGGCGCGCCCGAAGTCGGGCGGTAGCCGCAGACAAGTGTATTTTTGGTTGGTGCTTGGCTGGGTGCTGGGTTGTTGCACCCAGCCACTACAATAAACTAAGTGTTTGTTCAAAACCTATCATTTGGCGACGAGGTCGGTCGTAACCCGGGAGCCAAGATGGCGTCCCAAAGTGAAGACAAGGCGGTGGGCACCGCAACAAATGTACCAGCTCCGGTCTATGAGCCGTCGACGGAATCATTCGAGTTTTTCCTGGAAAGGTTGGAACTGTTCTTCGAGGTAACGAGTGTCAAGGACATGGAAAAAGTAAGTCGCTTATGTCTATACCTCGGAGCAGAAAAGTACAAACTGTTACGGGAGGCGTTGAGTCCTAAAGTAATTAAAGAAGTGTCCTTCGAAGAGTGTGTACAGTGTCTGAAGGACAAATTCTAGTCGAAGACTTGCACGATCGCGGAGCGATACAAGTTCTATAATCGCAGTCAACAGCCGGGGGAGTCGTTAACAGATTTCATTTCGGCAATTAAGGGCATTTCGATCACGTGTAAATTCGGCACGTTTCTGGATCAAGCCCTCAGGGATAAACTGGTGTGCGGGTTACAGAACGAGTCGATGACTCGCAAACTGCTATCGGAGAACGAAAGCCTAACCTTCGAAACAGCGTGTAAAATAATAATGGACATGGAGACCATTATGAAAAGTTCAGTGCAACTCCGGAACGTGTCGGCATGCGCGTCGTCGGATGCGCAGTCAAACGGAGTCCTAGGCCTCGAAGTGAGGAGAGGGCCTCGACAAAATGGCAGCGTTCCCCGCTCCAGAAGTCTAAGTCGGAGGAGGGATGGTCAGCCCCCCCAGCCCCCACAACACAAGCAGCGAAGTGGTGCAGATCGGGCACAGTTTTCCCCTCGACGGATGAGATGCAGCTCTTGCTTCGCCAAACATCAACCGGAGGAGTGCCCAGCCCGGAATTGGAAATGTTTCATTTGTCGTAAACAGGGTCACACAGCACAGTTTTGTTTTAATAATGCTAGCCAAAATTTGATTAGTTTGTCTTGTAATGCGTTGGCGGATGTGTTTTCAGATCCATTATCCGTAAAATTGGTTTTAAATGGCGTGGTCACGGAGCTCCTTGTGGACTGTGGAAGCTCGTCGTCACTGGTCAGCTGGTCTTTCTATAACAAACATTTTAAGCGGCTCCCGTTGCGTCCATTTCCGGGCCACTTGATTGCCGCAAATCGGAACAAGTTAGAGGTTCTTGAGGAGTTCATAGTGAAGGTTTCTTCTCCGGGGCAGGGGGCTCATAACCTCACACTACTGGTTGTGAAGCAGCTGTCGTGCCCCGCCTTGCTGGGCCGAAGCTGGTTAAACGTCTTGTTCCCGTCGTGGCGTGATTCGATATGTCGAGGTACGGCACTGGCTGTCGGACCGGAGAGAACGTCGGCTATTGCGAGCTTGGCGCAGAGATTTCCTCGTGCGTTTTCCAAAATTGATAATGATAAACCCATAAGGGAATTTTTGGTTGATATTAGTTTAAAAGAATGGGCATCGCCGGTATTTCATAGGGCGTACGATGTACCTTACGCGTTGAGAAGTGAGGTCTCGCGAGAATTAGAGTCCTTAGAATCCCACGGGATTATTTCTAGGGTCCGTCACAGCCAGTGGGCTAGTCCGCTTGTCTGCGTGCCGAAGAAAAATGGGCAAATACGCTTGTGCGTCGATCTCAAAACGACGGTGAACCCCCAGATTCGAGTTGACCAGTACCCAATACCGCGGCCAGACGATGTCTTTAATAAGTTCTTAGGATGTAAGATATTTTGTAGATTAGATTTAACCAACGCGTACCTGCAGGTTGAGGTGAGCGAGCAGAGTAAGCGGTTACTTACCGTCAATACCCAGAATGGTTTATTTGTGTATAACAGGTTAGTTTTTGGGTTAGCTTCGGCACCCGCCCTGTTCCAAATGGTCATTGAATCGGTCTTGAAGGGAATTGACGGGGTAGCGGCTTACCTGGATGATATACTAATAGGTGGACCAACCACGGAGGGCTGCGAGCGAACGCTGATTCGGGTTCTAACACGTCTTGACAGGTACAATGTGAAAATACATGTTGAGAAGAGCGAATTCTTCATTGAGTCTTTAGAGTTTCTGGGGTTTAAATTGTCGGTAGATGGTAAAAGTCCGGCAAAGTCGAAAATAGAAAAAATAAGGTCGGCCCCCACACCCCAAAATGTCACGCAGCTAAAATCATTCTTGTCAACATTGAACTTCTACAGGAACTTCATCCATATGTGCCCGGATTTGCTCGCACCTCTCCATGACCTGTTAAGGAAGGACGTGCCATGGTCGTGGTCGCAGGCGTGTGATCAGGCGTTTCAGAAAAGTAAAGTCGTCCTCTCCGAAAAAGCATTGCTAGTTTTGTTCGATCCGTCTAGACCTATTAGCTTAACAGTAGACGCGAGTGCGTATGGAGTAGGAGCAGTCCTCAGTCAAGAGATTGATGGCGTCGACTGTCCAATAGCCTTTGAGTCCGCATCCCTGTCACCGGCTCAAAAGAACTATAGTCAACTCCATAAGGAAGGTCTAGCGGTTGTCTACGGGTTGAAGAAGTTTCATAAATTTTTATTTGGTCGTGAATTTACGATTTTTAGTGATCACGAGCCTTTAAAATTTTTGTTTTCACCCGTCATGGCAGCGTCGCGGTTAATCCGTTGGTCCATACTCCTTTCAGGGTATAGATATAAGATTGTGTACAAGCCGGGTCGTATGATTCCACAGGCAGACGTGATGTCACGTCTACCGTCTGCTCAGATAGTTGAGTCTTCCGAGTGTAATTTTATCTATCTAACCACACCGTTAATTCCGTATGCGGAAATAAGTCAAGCCACAAGTGCAGATAAAGTGTTATCTCAGGTCATGGAATATGTGTCCACTAAGTGGCCGGCTAAGATAACCAATCCTGAGTTAGGTTCGTTTGTTAAAGTAAGAAATGCGTTGTCGGTCTCGGATAACTGTCTAGTTTTTGGCAACCGAGTGGTTGTTCCATCCAAATTGAGACCAGTAGTGTTAAGGATTCTACATCATAATCACCCGGGAATTGTTCGCACGAAATTATTGGCGCGGTCGTACGTCTGGTGGCCAAAAATGGACCACGACATAGAAAGAGTAGCAGGCGAGTGCGAAATTTGTCAATCGGTGCAACGAGCGAATAGCGATAGGTACCGGCAATCGTGGCCAGAGGCAAGATCCCCATGGGAGAGAATTCACTTAGATTTTTTTGATTTAAAGGGGTGTAGATACCTAATTATGTGCGATGCATACTCCAAGTGGGTAGAGTGCTTCCTAATGGACGGGGGAACGACATATATGAAATTAAAAGGGAAATTAGACGAAGTGTTCGCTAGATTTGCATTCCCACGCACGTTGGTTTGCGATAACGGTCCGCCTTTCTGTGCACACGAGTTCGAAACGTTTTGTAAAGAAAAAAAAATCAATCTTTTATTTTCGCCACCGTATAATCCGCAATCGAATGGCTTAGCCGAAAGGGCGGTACAAACGTTTAAAAAACTATTAATTAAAGCCATGTTGTCGAAAGAGTCGCAGAAGCTAAGCTTGGTTCAGCGGTTGTCAGACTGTCTATTAAGTTATCGTAGTACGCCGTCGTCGGTCACGGGAGTGTCACCAATGGCTAGTTTGTTTAAGTTTAGTCCCCGGACCCCGCTGTCCGCTATGTCAAAGGAGGCGGCGGCAAGTAGTAGTAGTTTTAATTATAGTCATAAGCCGGATAGTCGTCCTGGTCGCGGTATCCCCTCCTTTGTGCAGGAACGAAATGTCCTAGTTTATTTAAAGCACAACAAAGGTCCAGTCAAGTGGGTGAGAGCCATAATTAAGTTAAGGGTAAGCCCCTCAGTCTATTTGATAAGGTTGTGCGGAAGTGGATGCATCAGGAAGGTGCATGTCGGCCAGATCAAACGGTGGAGTCCTCATAGGCACCAGGAGGCTGACAGTGACTGGTTCGACGGGTTTTCCGGTCTACGAGGGGTTCCGGCCAAAAGCCCCGCCAAACCGCGAGTACACTTTCAATTAGACGATTCAGTCAACGATGACGAGGTCCTAGCGAAGCAGACCGTCACCGCGTCCGGTAGAGTTGTAAAACCGCCAGAGCGGTTCACGCATAGCGATTATAATTACTAAGAGTAAAAACCAAAACGTAGTTATAAGGTAACTGGTATCGCGGTAGTGGTAAGATTAGTTAATATTGCGATAGTCTTAAGTCGTTGTGAGACGCTCCCAACCCGATGTATGGGGGGGAGAGAATGATATATATTTTGAATCGCGCGCCGATCGCCGAGTCGGTAGCGAGCGAAGACGGCGCTACACGCGCGGCGTTACGCACGCTTGCGGGCGGACGCGAATGTTCGCGGGGGGGCCGCTCTCTCCGGTGTGAACTGCCGCAGCGAACGGTGCGTATGGTGAGCACGTGCAGGTGCGTACGAAAACCTCATGGCGATGATACTAGCGGGCGCGCCCGAAGTCGGGCGGTAGCCGCAGACAAGTGTATTTTTGGTTGGTGCTTGGCTGGGTGCTGGGTTGTCGCACCCAGCCACTACAATAAACTAAGTGTTTGTTCAAAACCTATCACTTTACTCTTGGAGATAGACTCTTTTTTTGCATTTTTGTCATTTTCGACCGAAAACGGCGAGTAAGCGACACCAAAATATAGAACAATAGTAAATGAGCATAGAACAACCCGGAACAACTTTTATTTTTTCCGGAACAAATTTTTAAAGTGTACTTTGCTCTTGGAGGTGGACTCTTTCTATGCATTGTGTTAATTTTGACCGAAAACGGCGCGGCAGCGACACCAAAATGTAGAACAATAACATCCAGGCATAAAACAACCTGGAACTACTTTTATTTTTTCCAGACCAAATTTTTAAAGGGTACTTTACTCTTGGAGGTAGACTGTTTTTTGCATTATTGTGTCATTTTCGACCGAAAACGGCGATTAAGCGACACCAAAATGTAGAACAATATCAAATGAGCATAGAACAACCTGGATCAACTTTTATTTTTTCCGGTCCAAATTTTTAAAGGGTACTTTACTCTTGGAGGTAGACTGTTTTTTTGCATTATTGTGTCATTTTTGACCGAAAACGGCGCGTCAGCGACACCAAAATGTAGAACAATAACATGCAGGCATAGAACAACCTGGAACAAGTTTTATTTTTTCCAGAACAAATTTATAAAGGGTACTTTACTCTTGGAGGTAGACTTTTTTTGCATTATTGTGTCATTTTTGACCGGAAACGGCGAGTTAGCGTGACCAAAATGTAGAACAATATTAAATGAGCATAAAACATCCTGGAAGAACTTTTATTTTTTCGAGACCAAATTTTTAAAGGGTCCTTTACTCTTGGAGGTAGACTGTTTTTTTTGCATTATTGTGTAATTTTTTACCGGAAACGGCGAGTTAGCGACACCAAAATGTAGAACAATATTAAATGAGCATAAAACAACCTGGAACAACTTTTATTTGTTCCAGACCAAATTTTTAAAGGGTACTTTACACTTGGAGATAGACACTTTTTTGGCTTTTTTGTGTCATTTTCGACCGAAAACGGCGAGTAAGCGACACCAAAGTGTAGAACAATATTAAATGAGCATAGAACATCCTGGAGCAACTTTTATTTTTTCCGGAACAAATTGATAAAGGGTACTTTACACTTGGAGACAGATCCTTTTTTGGCTTTTTTCTGTCATTTTCGACCGAAAACGGCGAGTAAGCGACACCAAAGTGTAGAACAATATTAAATGAGCATAGAACATCCTGGAGGAACTTTTATTTTTTCCAGACCAAATTTTTAAAGGGTCCTTTACTCTTGGAGGTAGACTGTTTCTTGGCATTATTGTGTCATTTTTGACCGAAAACGGCGCGTCACTGACACCAAAATGTAGAACAATATTAAATGAGGATAGAACAACCTGGAACAACTCTTATTTTTTCCAGAACAAATTTTTAAAGGTCTCTTGGAGGTAGACTATTTTTTTGCATTATTGTGTTGTTTTTGACCGAAAACGGCGCGTCAACGACACCAAAATGTAGAACAATATCAAATGAGCATAGAACAACCTGGAACAACTTTTATTTCTTCCAGACCAAATTTTTAAAGGGTCCTTTACTCTTGGAGGTAGACTGTTTTTTTGCATTATTGTGTAATTCTTGACCGGAAACGGCGAGTTAGCGACACCAAAATGTAGAACAATATCAAATGAGCATAGAACAACCTGGAACAGTTTTTATTTTTTCCAGACCAAATTTTTAAAGGGTCCTTTACTCTTGGAGTTAGACTGTTTTTTTGCATTATTGTGTCATTTTTTACCGAAAACGGCGCGTCAGCGACACCAAAATGTAGAACAATAACATCCAGGCATAGAACAACCTGGAACAAGTTTTATTTTTTCCAGAACAAATTTATAAAGGGTCCTTTACTCTTGGAGGTGGATTCTTTTTTTGCATTATTGTGTCATTTTTGACCGGAAACGGCGAGTTAGAGAGACCAAAATGTAGAACCATATTAAATGAGCATAAAACATCCTGGAACAACTTTTATTTTTTCCAGACCAAATTTTTACAGGGTACTTTACTCTTGGAGGTACACACTTTTCTTGCATTTTTGTGTCATTTCTTACCGAAAAATGGTGCGTCAGCGACACCAAGATGTAGAACAATATTAAACGAGCGTACAAAAACCTGGAACAACTTTTATTTTTTCCAGACCAAATTTTTAAAGTGTCCTTCACTCTTGGAGGTAGACTGTTTCTTAGCATTATTGTGTCATTTTTGACAGGAAACGGCGCGTCAGCGACACCAAAATGTAGAACAATATTAAATGAGCATAAAACAACCTGGAACAACTTTTATTTTTTCCGGAACAAATTTTTAAAGAGTACTTTACTCTTGGAGGTAGACTGTTTATTTGCATTTTTGTGTCATTTTTTAGCGAGAACGGCGAGTAAGCGACATTAAAATGTAGAACAATAACATCCAGGCATAAAACAACCTGGAACGACTTTTATTTTTTCCAGAACAAATTTTCAAAGGTCCTTTACTCTTGGAGGTAGACTATTTTTTTGCATTATTGTGTCATTTTTGACCGAAATCGGCGCGTCAGCGACACCAAAATGTAGAACAATAACATCCAGGCTTAAAACAACCTGGAACAACTTTTATTTTTTCCGGGCCAAATTTTTAAAGGGTACTTTACTCTTGGAGGTAGACTGTTTTTTTGCATTATTGTGTCATTTGTGACCGAAAACGGCGCGTCAGCGACACCAAAATGTAGAACAATAACATCCAGGCATAGAACAACCTGGAACAAGTTTTATTTTTTCCAGAACAAATTTATAAAGGGTCCTTTACTCTTGGAGGTAGACTCTTTTTTTTCATTATTGTGTCATTTTTGACCGGAGACGGCGAGTTAGAGAGACCAAAATGTAGAACAACATTAAATGAGCATAAAACATCCTGGAACAACTTTTATTTTTTCCGGACCAAATTTTTAAAGGGTCCTTTACTGTTGGAGGTAGACTTTTTTTTTGCATCATTGTGTCATTTTCGATCGAAAACGGGGAGTAAGCGATATCAAAATGTAGAACAATATTAAATGAGCATAGAACAACCTGTAACAACTTTTATTTTTTCCAGACCAAATTTTTACAGGGTACTTTACTCTTGGAGGTACACACTTTTCTTGCATTTTTGTGTCATTTCTTACCGAAAAATGGTGCGTCAGCGACACCAAGATGTAGAACAATATTAAACGAGCATAGAACAACCTGGAACAACTTTTATTTTTTCCGGACCAAATTTTTAAAGGGTCCTTTACTGTTGGAGGTAGACTGTTTCTTGGCATTATTGTGTCATTTTTGACCGGAAACGGCGCGTCAGCGACACCAAAATGTAGAACAATATTAAATGAGCATAAAACAACCTGGAACAACTTTTATTTTTTCCGGAACAAATTTTTAAAGTGTACTTTACTCTTGGAGGTAGACTGTTTATTTGCATTTTTGTGTCATTTTTTAGCGAAAACGGTGCGTCAGCGACACCAAAATGTAGAACAATATTAAACGAGCATAGAACAACCTGGAACAACTTTTATTTTTTCGAGACCAAATTTTTAAAGAGTCCTTTAGTCTTGGAGGTAGACTCTTTTTTTGCATTATTGTGTCATTTTCGATCGAAAACAGCGAGTAAGCGACACCAAAATGTAGAACAATATCAAATGAGCATAGAACAACCTGGAATAACTTTTATTTTTTCCAGACCAAATTTTTAAAGGGCACTTTACTCTTGGAGGTACTCACTTTTCTTGCATTTTTGTGTCATTTTTTACCGAAAACGGTGCGTCAGCAACACCAAAATGTAGAACAATATCAAATGAGCATAGAACAACCTGGACCAACTTTTATTTTTTCCAGACCAAATTTTTAAAGGGTCCTTTACTCTTGGAGGTAGACTCTGTTTTGGCATTTTTGTGTCATTTTCGACCGAAAACAGCTAGTAAGCGACAGCAAAATGTAGAACAATATCAAATGAGCATAGAACAAACCTGGGACAACTTTTATTTTTTCCGGAACAAATTTATAAAGGTCCTTTACTCTTGGAGGTAGACTATTTTTTTGCATTATTGTGTCATTTGTGACCGAAATCGGCGCGTCAGCGACACCAAAATGTAGAACAATATCAAATAAGCATAGAACAACCTGGAACAACTTTTATTTTTTCCGGAACAAATTTATAAAGGGTACTTTACTCTTGGATGTAGACACTTTTTTTGCATTTTTGTGTCATTTTCGACCGAAAACGGTGAGTAAGCGACACCAAAATGTAGAACAATAACATCCAGGCATAGAACAACCTGGAACAAGTTTTATTTTTTCCAGAACAAATTTATAAAGGGTCCTTTACTCTTGGAGGTGGATTCTTTTTTTGCATTATTGTGTCATTTTTGACCGGAAACGGCGAGTTAGAGAGACCAAAATGTAGAACAATATTAAATGAGCATAAAACATCCTGGAACAACTTTTATTTTTTCCAGACCAAATTTTTACAGGGTACTTTACTCTTGGAGGTACACACTTTTCTTGCATTTTTGTGTCATTTCTTACCGAAAAATGGTGCGTCAGCGACACCAAGATGTAGAACAATATTAAACGAGCGTACAAAAACCTGGAACAACTTTTATTTTTTCCAGACCAAATTTTTAAAGTGTCCTTCACTCTTGGAGGTAGACTGTTTCTTAGCACTATTGTGTCATTTTTGACAGGAAACGGCGCGTCAGCGACACCAAAATGTAGAACAATATTAAATGAGCATAAAACAACCTGGAACAACTTTTATTTTTTCCGGAACAAATTTATAAAGGGTACTTTACTCTTGGATGTAGACACTTTTTTTGCATTTTTGTGTCATTTTCGACCGAAAACGGTGAGTAAGCGACACCAAAATATAGAACAATAGTAAATGAGCATAGAACAACCTGGAACAATTTTTTTTTTCCAGAACAAATTTTCAAAGGTCCTTTACTCTTGGAGGTAGACTATTTTTTTGCATTATTGTGTCATTTTTGACCGAAATCGGCGCGTCAGCGACACCAAAATGTAGAACAATATTAAATGAGCATAAAACAACCTGGAACAACTTTTATTTTTTCCGGAACAAATTTTTAAAGTGTACTTTACTCTTGGAGGTAGACTGTTTATTTGCATTTTTGTGTCATTTTTTAGCGAAAACGGTGCGTCAGCGACACCAAAATGTAGAACAATATTAAACGAGCATAGAACAACCTGGAACAACTTTTATTTTTTCGAGACCAAATTTTTAAAGGGTCCTTTACTCTTGGATGTAGACTGTATTTTTTTGCATTATTGTGTCATTTTTGACCGAAAACGGCGCGTCAGCGAAAACAAATTGTAGAACAATAACATCCAGGCATAAAACAACCTGGAACAACTTTTATTTTTAACAGAACAAATTTTTAAAGGGTACTTTGCTCTTGGAGGTAGACTATTTTTTTGCATTATTGTGTTATTTTTGACCGAAACGGCGCGTCACCGACACCAAAATGTAGAACAATAACATCCAGGCATAAAACAACCTGGAATAACTTTTATATTTAACAGAACAAATTTTTAAAGCGTCCTTTACTCTTGGATATTGATTCTTTTTGTGCATTTTTGTGTCATTTTCGACCGAAAACGGCGAGTAAGCGACACCAAAATGTAGAACAATATCAAATGAGCATCAACCTGGAACAACTTTTATTTTACCGAAACAATTTTTTAAAGGGTTCTTTACTTTTGGAGGTGGACTCTTTGTTTGAATTTTTGTGTCATTTTTTACCGTAAACGGTGCGTCAGCGACACCAAAATGTAGAACAATATCAAATGAGCATAGAACAACCTGGACCAATTTTTATTTTTTCCAGACCAAATTTTTAAAGGGTCCTTTACTCTTGGAGGTAGACTATTTTTTTGCATTATTGTGTAATTTTTTACCGAAAACGGCGCGTCACCGACACCAAAATGTAGAACAAAAACATCCAGGCATAAAACAACCTGGAATAACTTTTATATTTAACAGAACAAATTTTCAAAGGGTACTTTACTCTTGGAGGTAGACTCTTTTTTTGCATTAATGTTTCATTTTTGACCGAAAACGGCGCGTCAGCGACACCAAAATGTAGAACAATAACAAACATGCATAAACCAACCTGGAACAACTTTTATTTTTAACCGAACAAATCGTTAAAGGGTTCTTTAATCTTGGAGGTAGACTCTTTTTTTTGCATTTTTGTTTCATTTTCGACCGAAAACAGCTAGTAAGCGACACCAAAATGTAGAACAATATTAAATGAGCATAGAACAACCTGGAACAACTTTTATTTTTTCCGGAACAAATTTATGAAAGGTCCTTTACTCTTGGAGGTAAACTGTTTTTTTGTATTATGTCATTTTATACCGGAAACGGCGAGTTAGCGACACCAAAATGTAGAACAATATTAAATGAGCATAGAACATCCTGAAACAACTTTTATTTTTTCCAGAACAAATTTTTAAAGGTCCTTCACTCTTGGTGGTAGACTATTTTTTTGCATTATTGTGTCATTTTTGACCGAAATCGGCGGGTCAGCGACACCAAAATGTAGAACAATAACAACCATGCATAAACCAACCTGGAACAACTTTTATATTTAACAGAACAAATTTTTGAAGGGTCCTTTACTCTAGGAGGTACTCACTTTCCTTGCATTTTTGTGTCATTTTTACCGAAAACGGTGCGTCAGCAACACCAAAATGTAGAACAATATCAAATGAGCATAGAACAGCCTGTACCAACTTTTATTTTTTCCAGACCAAATTTTTAAAGGGTCCTTTACTCTTGGAGATAGACTCTTTTTTTGCATTATTGTGTCATTTTCGACCGAAAACAGCTAGTAAGCGACACCAAAATGTAGAACAATATCAAATGAGCATAGAACAACCTGGAACAACTTTTATTTTTTCCAGACCAAATTTTTAAAGGGTCCTTTACTCTTGGATGTAGACTGTTTTTTTTTGCATTATTGTGTCATTTTTGACCAAAAACGGCGCGTCAGCGACAACAAAATGTAGAACAATAACATCCAGGCATAAAACAACCTGGAATAACTTTTATATTTAACAGAACAAATTTTTGAAGGGTCCTTTACTCTTGGAGGTAGACTTTTTTTTTGCTTTGTTGTGTAATTTTTGACCGAAAACGCCGCGTCAGCGACACCAAAATGTAGAACAATAACATCCAGGCATAAAACAACCTGGAACAACTTTTATTTTTAACCGAACAAATCGTTAAAGGGTACTTTAATCGTGGTGGTAGACTCTTTTTTTTGCATTTTTGTTTCATTTTCGACCGAAAACGGCGCGTCAGCGACACCAAAATGTAGAACAATAACAACCATGCATAAACCAACCTGGAACAACTTTTATTTTTAACCGAACCAGTCGTTAAAGTGTACTTTAATCTTGGAGGTTGTTGCGTATTCACAGTCGCCTCGGGCGGGCGGCCAATGGGCGCCCGCGACGCGCTCGCCCGAGATCAATCGTTGCGGTCGATACTCAGGAGATAATCTATGTAAACGTACCTGCTAATTAGCAGCGCCGCGTCGCGTTCTTCTCGGGTAATTGTTCTCTCGCGGTTCCCGCGCGCTCTCGACGGCCATTACCGTACTCTGCTCTGTCGTTTTCGGATGCTCTCTTTCTCGTTACGAATTGTAGTGAGTTTATCGGGTGCCATTCTCGCATAGTGCACATCAGAAAGTTACAGTGGTAGTGTAGGGATAGTGTAAAGACGCTTTGGTGCCCCTCAAACGTTTGTAATTCATAGTATTTAAGTGCTTAGTGAATAAAGACTCCTCGGAGATTCTCAACCACGTGTTTCGTTGTGCCGGCCACGCGCCGTGTAACTCTCTGTGCGGTCCTTCCCAAGGGTTCCTCTACGCTCCGAATCGTACACGCGCACCTCACCAGATCCCTCAGGCCCCTCTCAAGGCTTTGAAAATCTAACAGAGGTAGACTCTTTTTTTTGCATTTTTGTTTCATTTTCGATCGAAAACAGCTAGTAAGCGACACCAAAATGTAGAACAATATCAAATGAGCATAGAACAACCTGGAATGTTCGAAAACCCCGCTTTCGCGCCGGTTCGTGGTAGAGACGAGCACACGCCGCGGCTGCGCACAGCGCCGATCGCCCGGCCGGCTACGTGCTGCAAAGCACGCGCCTAATGGCGATGCGCGCGCGAAATACGCGCTTGCGGCCGTCTCACCCGCCAATACCCCGCCAGCTCGGGGGCCCACCGGCTTCCCGGAGCCGCCAATGTTTTGGCTTTTCAGCCGTTGAGTTTTCGAATAGCTCGACCGGGCGGCTCCTGGAGGTCGGCGGGCATGCGACCGAAGGAGGAGGCTACCGTTGCTTCCTAATTCGTGTAAGGACCTCCGAGCCGAAAAGACGTGCGTTAGGCGAGAAAAGAGAGAGAGAGACAAAAGGCGAGAAAGAAAAGAGTTTGTGGAGCGATTCCCGTTAAAGCCGGTGACTAATTTTATTCGGAGTGAGAAATCCCGTTCGAGTCGGAGAACACTTTTTAGCAGGTTCGGTTTAGCGAGGTGTGCGAGCCCGTTAAAGTCGGTGCGTTGTTTCTAAGTGTTTTAGCCCGTTTGAATCGGTGCGACATTGTTCAAAAGGTTTAGTGTCCCGTTCGAGTCGGTGACGAATTCCTCAGGTGCGTTGTAATAAAGTGTCGGTGTGAAAGGAGAGCAGTGTTCGTTCCACCCCTCCTTTCTCCGCGATCCGCAAAGAACAGTACGAGCTGCTCACAACGAGGAGTCCGGATACTCTTCGAACATGAAACAACTTTTATTTTTTCCGGAACAAATTTATAAAGGGTCCTTTACTCCTGGGGGTAAACTGTTTTTTTGCGCTATTATGTCATTTTTTACCGGAAACGGCGAGTTAGCGACACCAAAATGTAGAACAATATTAAATGAGCATAGAACAACCTGAAACAACTTTTATTTTTTCCGGAACAAATTGATAAAGGGTACTTTACACTTGGAGACAGATCCTTTTTTGGCTTTCTTCTGTCATTTTCGACCGAAAACGGCGAGTAAGCGACACCAAAGTGTAGAACAATATTAAATGAGCATAGAACATCCTGGAGGAACTTTTATTTTTTCCAGACCAAATTTTTAAAGGGTCCTTTACTCTTGGAGGTAGACTGTTTCTTGGCATTATTGTGTCATTTTTGACCGAAAACGGCGCGTCACTGACACCAAAATGTAGAACAATATTAAATGAGGATAGAACAACCTGGAACAACTCTTATTTTTTCCAGAACAAATTTTTAAAGGTCTCTTGGAGGTAGACTATTTTTTTGCATTATTGTGTTGTTTTTGACCGAAAACGGCGCGTCAACGATACCAAAATGTAGAACAATATCAAATGAGCATAGAACAACCTGGAACAACTTTTATTTCTTCCAGACCAAATTTTTAAAGGGTCCTTTACTCTTGGAGGTAGACTGTTTTTTTGCATTATTGTGTAATTCTTGACCGGAAACGGCGAGTTAGCGACACCAAAATGTAGAACAATATCAAATGAGCATAGAACAACCTGGAACAGTTTTTATTTTTTCCAGACCAAATTTTTAAAGGGTCCTTTACTCTTGGAGTTAGACTGTTTTTTTGCATTATTGTGTCATTTTTTACCGAAAACGGCGAGTAGGCGACATTAAAATGTAGAACAATAACATCCAGGCATAAAACAACCTGGAACAACTTTTATTTTTTCCGGAACAAATTGATAAAGGGTACTTGACACTTGGAGATAGACTCTTTTTTTGAATATTTGTGTCATTTTCGACCGAAAACAGCTAGTAAGCGAGACGAAAATGTAGAACAATATCAAATGAGCATAGAACAACCTGGATCAACTTTTTTTTTCCGGACCAAATTTTTAAAGGGTACTTTACTCTTGGAGGTAGACTGTTTTTTTGCATTATTGTGTCATTTGTGACCGAAAACGGCGCGTCAGCGACACCAAAATGTAGAACAATAACATCCAGGCATAGAACAACCTGGAACAAGTTTTATTTTTTCCAGAACAAATTTATAAAGGGTCCTTTACTCTTGGAGGTGGATTCTTTTTTTGCATTATTGTGTCATTTTTGACCGGAAACGGCGAGTTAGAGAGACCAAAATGTAGAACAATTTTAAATGAGCATAAAACATCCTGGAACAACTTTTATTTTTTCCAGACCAAATTTTTACAGGGTACTTTACTCTTGGAGGTACACACTTTTCTTGCATTTTTGTGTCATTTCTTACCGAAAAATGGTGCGTCAGCGACACCAAGATGTAGAACAATATTAAACGAGCGTACAAAAACCTGGAACAACTTTTATTTTTTCCAGACCAAATTTTTAAAGTGTCCTTCACTCTTGGAGGTAGACTGTTTCTTAGCATTATTGTGTCATTTTTGACCGGAAACGGCGCGTCAGCTACACCAAAATGTAGAACAATATTAAATGAGCATAAAACAACCTGGAACAACTTTTATTTTTTCCGGAACAAATTTTTAAAGAGTACTTTACTCTTGGAGGTAGACTGTTTATTTGCATTTTTGTGTCATTTTTTAGCGAGAACGGCGAGTAAGCGACATTAAAATGTAGAACAATAACATCCAGGCATAAAACAACCTGGAACAACTTTTATTTTTAACAGAACAAATTTTTAAAGGGTACTTTGCTCTTGGAGGTAGACTATTTTTTTGCATTATTGTGTTATTTTTGACCGAAAACGGCGCGTCACCGACACCAAAATGTAGAACAATAACATCCAGGCATAAAACAACCTGGAATAACTTTTATATTTAACAGAACAAATTTTTAAAGCGTCCTTTACTCTTGGATATTGATTCTTTTTGTGCATTTTTGTGTCATTTTCGACCGAAAACGGCGAGTAAGCGACACCAAAATGTAGAACAATATCAAATGAGCATCAACCTGGAACAACTTTTATTTTACCGGAACAATTTTTTAAAGGGTTCTTTACTTTTGGAGGTGGACTCTTTGTTTGAATTTTTGTGTCATTTTTTACCGTAAACGGTGCGTCAGCGACACCAAAATGTAGAACAATATCAAATGAGCATAGAACAACCTGGACCAACTTTTATTTTTTCCAGACCAAATTTTTAAAGGGTCCTTTACTCTTGGAGGTAGACTATTTTTTTGCATTATTGTGTAATTTTTTACCGAAAACGGCGCGTCACCGACACCAAAATGTAGAACAAAAACATCCAGGCATAAAACAACCTGGAATAACTTTTATATTTAACAGAACAAATTTTCAAAGGGTACTTTACTCTTGGAGGTAGACTCTTTTTTTGCATTAATGTTTCATTTTTGACCGAAAACGGCGCGTCAGCGACACCAAAATGTAGAACAATAACAAACATGCATAAACCAACCTGGAACAACTTTTATTTTTAACCGAACAAATCGTTAAAGGGTTCTTTAATCTTGGAGGTAGACTCTTTTTTTTGCATTTTTGTTTCATTTTCGACCGAAAACAGCTAGTAAGCGACACCAAAATGTAGAACAATATTAAATGAGCATAGAACAACCTGGAACAACTTTTATTTTTTCCGGAACAAATTTATAAAAGGTCCTTTACTCTTGGAGGTAAACTGTTTTTTTGTATTATGTCATTTTATACCGGAAACGGCGAGTTAGCGACACCAAAATGTAGAACAATATTAAATGAGCATAGAACATCCTGAAACAACTTTTATTTTTTCCAGAACAAATTTTTAAAGGTCCTTCACTCTTGGTGGTAGACTATTTTTTTGCATTATTGTGTCATTTTTGACCGAAATCGGCGGGTCAGCGACACCAAAATGTAGAACAATAACAACCATGCATAAACCAACCTGGAACAACTTTTATATTTAACAGAACAAATTTTTGAAGGGTCCTTTACTCTAGGAGGTACTCACTTTCCTTGCATTTTTGTGTCATTTTTACCGAAAACGGTGCGTCAGCAACACCAAAATGTAGAACAATATCAAATGAGCATAGAACAGCCTGTACCAACTTTTATTTTTTCCAGACCAAATTTTTAAAGGGTCCTTTACTCTTGGAGATAGACTCTTTTTTTGCATTATTGTGTCATTTTCGACCGAAAACAGCTAGTAAGCGACACCAAAATGTAGAACAATATCAAATGAGCATAGAACAACCTGGAACAACTTTTATTTTTTCCAGACCAAATTTTTAAAGGGTCCTTTACTCTTGGATGTAGACTGTTTTTTTTTGCATTATTGTGTCATTTTTGACCAAAAACGGCGCGTCAGCGACAACAAAATGTAGAACAATAACATCCAGGCATAAAACAACCTGGAATAACTTTTATATTTAACAGAACAAATTTTTGAAGGGTCCTTTACTCTTGGAGGTAGACTTTTTTTTTGCTTTGTTGTGTAATTTTTGACCGAAAACGCCGCGTCAGCGACACCAAAATGTAGAACAATAACATCCAGGCATAAAACAACCTGGAACAACTTTTATTTTTAACCGAACAAATCGTTAAAGGGTACTTTAATCGTGGTGGTAGACTCTTTTTTTTGCATTTTTGTTTCATTTTCGACCGAAAACGGCGCGTCAGCGACACCAAAATGTAGAACAATAACAACCATGCATAAACCAACCTGGAACAACTTTTATTTTTAACCGAACCAGTCGTTAAAGTGTACTTTAATCTTGGAGGTTGTTGCGTATTCACAGTCGCCTCGGGCGGGCGGCCAATGGGCGCCCGCGACGCGCTCGCCCGAGATCAATCGTTGCGGTCGATACTCAGGAGATAATCTATGTAAACGTACCTGCTAATTAGCAGCGCCGCGTCGCGTTCTTCTCGGGTAATTGTTCTCTCGCGGTTCCCGCGCGCTCTCGACGGCCATTACCGTACTCTGCTCTGTCGTTTTCGGATGCTCTCTTTCTCGTTACGAATTGTAGTGAGTTTATCGGGTGCCATTCTCGCATAGTGCACATCAGAAAGTTACAGTGGTAGTGTAGGGATAGTGTAAAGACGCTTTGGTGCCCCTCAAACGTTTGTAATTCATAGTATTTAAGTGCTTAGTGAATAAAGACTCCTCGGAGATTCTCAACCACGTGTTTCGTTGTGCCGGCCACGCGCCGTGTAACTCTCTGTGCGGTCCTTCCCAAGGGTTCCTCTACGCTCCGAATCGTACACGCGCACCTCACCAGATCCCTCAGGCCCCTCTCAAGGCTTTGAAAATCTAACAGAGGTAGACTCTTTTTTTTGCATTTTTGTTTCATTTTCGATCGAAAACAGCTAGTAAGCGACACCAAAGTGTAGAACAATATTAAATGAGCATAGAACATCCTGGAGGAACTTTTATTTTTTCCAGACCAAATTTTTAAAGGGTCCTTTACTCTTGGAGGTAGACTGTTTCTTGGCATTATTGTGTCATTTTTGACCGAAAACGGCGCGTCACTGACACCAAAATGTAGAACAATATTAAATGAGGATAGAACAACCTGGAACAACTCTTATTTTTTCCAGAACAAATTTTTAAAGGTCTCTTGGAGGTAGACTATTTTTTTGCATTATTGTGTTGTTTTTGACCGAAAACGGCGCGTCAACGACACGAAAATGTAGAACAATATCAAATGAGCATAGAACAACCTGGAACAACTTTTATTTCTTCCAGACCAAATTTTTAAAGGGTCCTTTACTCTTGGAGGTAGACTGTTTTTTTGCATTATTGTGTAATTCTTGACCGGAAACGGCGAGTTAGCGACACCAAAATGTAGAACAATATCAAATGAGCATAGAACAACCTGGAACAGTTTTTATTTTTTCCAGACCAAATTTTTAAAGGGTCCTTTACTCTTGGAGTTAGACTGTTTTTTTGCATTATTGTGTCATTTTTTACCGAAAACGGCGAGTTGGCGACATTAAAATGTAGAACAATAACATCCAGGCATAAAACAACCTGGAACAACTTTTATTTTTTCCGGAACAAATTGATAAAGGGTACTTTACACTTGGAGATAGACTCTTTTTTTGAATATTTGTGTCATTTTCGACCGAAAACAGCTAGTAAGCGAGACGAAAATGTAGAACAATATCAAATGAGCATAGAACAACCTGGATCAACTTTTTTTTTTCCGGACCAAATTTTTAAAGGGTACTTTACTCTTGGAGGTAGACTGTTTTTTTGCATTATTGTGTCATTTGTGACCGAAAACGGCGCGTCAGCGACACCAAAATGTAGAACAATAACATCCAGGCATAGAACAACCTGGAACAAGTTTTATTTTTTCCAGAACAAATTTATAAAGGGTCCTTTACTCTTGGAGGTGGATTCTTTTTTTGCATTATTGTGTCATATTTGACCGGAAACGGCGAGTTAGAGAGACCAAAATGTAGAACAATATTAAATGAGCATAAAACATCCTGGAACAACTTTTATTTTTTCCAGACCAAATTTTTACAGGGTACTTTACTCTTGGAGGTACACACTTTTCTTGCATTTTTGTGTCATTTCTTACCGAAAAATGGTGCGTCAGCGACACCAAGATGTAGAACAATATTAAACGAGCGTACAAAAACCTGGAACAACTTTTATTTTTTCCAGACCAAATTTTTAAAGTGTCCTTCACTCTTGGAGGTAGACTGTTTCTTAGCATTATTGTGTCATTTTTGACCGGAAACGGCGCGTCAGCGACACCAAAATGTAGAACAATATTAAATGAGCATAAAACAACCTGGAACAACTTTTATTTTTTCCGGAACAAATTTTTAAAGAGTACTTTACTCTTGGAGGTAGACTGTTTATTTGCATTTTTGTGTCATTTTTTAGCGAGAACGGCGAGTAAGCGACATTAAAATGTAGAACAATAACATCCAGGCATAAAACAACCTGGAACGACTTTTATTTTTTCCAGAACAAATTTTCAAAGGTCCTTTACTCTTGGAGGTAGACTATTTTTTTGCATTATTGTGTCATTTTTGACCGAAATCGGCGCGTCAGCGACACCAAAATGTAGAACAATAACATCCAGGCTTAAAACAACCTGGAACAACTTTTATTTTTTCCGGACCAAATTTTTAAAGGGTACTTTACTCTTGGAGGTAGACTGTTTTTTTGCATTATTGTGTCATTTGTGACCGAAAACGGCGCGTCAGCGACACCAAAATGTAGAACAATAACATCCAGGCATAGAACAACCTGGAACAAGTTTTATTTTTTCCAGAACAAATTTATAAAGGGTCCTTTACTCTTGGAGGTAGACTCTTTTTTTGCATTATTGTGTCATTTTTGACCGGAGACGGCGAGTTAGAGAGACCAAAATGTAGAACAACATTAAATGAGCATAAAACATCCTGGAACAACTTTTATTTTTTCCGGACCAAATTTTTAAAGGGTCCTTTACTGTTGGAGGTAGACTTTTTTTTTGCATCATTGTGTCATTTTCGATCGAAAACGGGGAGTAAGCGATATCAAAATGTAGAACAATATTAAATGAGCATAGAACAACCTGTAACAACTTTTATTTTTTCCAGACCAAATTTTTACAGGGTACTTTACTCTTGGAGGTACACACTTTTCTTGCATTTTTGTGTCATTTCTTACCGAAAAATGGTGCGTCAGCGACACCAAGATGTAGAACAATATTAAACGAGCATAGAACAACCTGGAACAACTTTTATTTTTTCCGGACCAAATTTTTAAAGGGTCCTTTACTGTTGGAGGTGGACTGTTTCTTGGCATTATTGTGTCATTTTTGACCGGAAACGGCGCGTCAGCGACACCAAAATGTAGAACAATATTAAATGAGCATAAAACAACCTGGAACAACTTTTATTTTTTCCGGAACAAATTTTTAAAGTGTACTTTACTCTTGGAGGTAGACTGTTTATTTGCATTTTTGTGTCATTTTTTTAGCGAAAACGGTACGTCAGCGACACCAAAATGTAGAACAATATTAAACGAGCATAGAACAACCTGGAACAACTTTTATTTTTTCGAGACCAAATTTTTAAAGAGTCCTTAACTCTTGGAGGTAGACTCTTTTTTTGCATTATTGTGTCATTTTCGATCGAAAACAGCGAGTAAGCGACACCAAAATGTAGAACAATATCAAATGAGCATAGAACAACCTGGAATAACTTTTATTTTTTCCAGACCAAATTTTTAAAGGGCACTTTACTCTTGGAGGTACTCACTTTTCTTGCATTTTTGTGTCATTTTTTACCGAAAACGGTGCGTCAGCAACACCAAAATGTAGAACAATATCAAATGAGCATAGAACAACCTGGACCAACTTTTATTTTTTCCAGACCAAATTTTTAAAGGGTCCTTTACTCTTGGAGGTAGACTCTGTTTTGGCATTTTTGTGTCATTTTCGACCGAAAACAGCTAGTAAGCGACAGCAAAATGTAGAACAATATCAAATGAGCATAGAACAAACCTGGGACAACTTTTATTTTTTCCGGAACAAATTTATAAAGGTCCTTTACTCTTGGAGGTAGACTATTTTTTTGCATTATTGTGTCATTTGTGACCGAAATCGGCGCGTCAGCGACACCAAAATGTAGAACAATATCAAATAAGCATAGAACAACCTGGAACAACTTTTATTTTTTCCGGAACAAATTTATAAAGGGTACTTCACTCTTGGATGTAGACACTTTTTTTGCATTTTTGTGTCATTTTCGACCGAAAACGGTGAGTAAGCGACACCAAAATATAGAACAATAGTAAATGAGCATAGAACAACCTGGAACAATTTTTTTTTTCCAGAACAAATTTTCAAAGGTCCTTTACTCTTGGAGGTAGACTATTTTTTTGCATTATTGTGTCATTTTTGACCGAAATCGGCGCGTCAGCGACACCAAAATGTAGAACAATATTAAACGAGCATAGAACAACCTGGAACAACTTTTATTTTTTCGAGACCAAATTTTTAAAGAGTCCTTTACTCTTGGAGGTAGACTCTTTTTTTGCATTATTGTGTCATTTTCGATCGAAAACAGCGAGTAAGCGACACCAAAATGTAGAACAATATCAAATGAGCATAGAACAACCTGGAGCAACTTTTATTTTTCCGGAACAATTTTTTAAAGGGTACTTTACTTTTGGAGGTGGACTCTTTGTTTGAATTTTTGTGTCATTTTTTACCGTAAACGGCGCGTCAGCGACACCAAAATGTAGAACAATATTAAATGAGCATAAAACAACCTGGAACAACTTTTATTTTTTCCGGAACAAATTTTTAAAGTGTACTTGGCGTCAGCGACACCAAAATGTAGAACAATATCAAATGAGCATAGAAAAACCTGGACCAACTTTTATTTTTTCCAGACCAAATTTTTAAAGGGTCCTTTACTCTTGGATGTAGACTGTATTTTTTTGCATTATTGTGTCATTTGTGACCGAAATCGGCGCGTCAGCGACACCAAAATGTAGAACAATATCAAATAAGCATAGAACAACCTGGAACAACTTTTATTTTTTCCGGAACAAATTTATAAAGGGTACTTCACTCTTGGATGTAGACACTTTTTTTGCATTTTTGTGTCATTTTCGACCGAAAACGGTGAGTAAGCGACACCAAAATATAGAACAATAGTAAATGAGCATAGAACAACCTGGAACAATTTTTTTTTTCCAGAACAAATTTTCAAAGGTCCTTTACTCTTGGAGGTAGACTATTTTTTTGCATTATTGTGTCATTTTTGACCGAAATCGGCGCGTCAGCGACACCAAAATGTAGAACAATATTAAACGAGCATAGAACAACCTGGAACAACTTTTATTTTTTCGAGACCAAATTTTTAAAGAGTCCTTTACTCTTGGAGGTAGACTCTTTTTTTGCATTATTGTGTCATTTTCGATCGAAAACAGCGAGTAAGCGACACCAAAATGTAGAACAATATCAAATGAGCATAGAACAACCTGGAGCAACTTTTATTTTTCCGGAACAATTTTTTAAAGGGTACTTTACTTTTGGAGGTGGACTCTTTGTTTGAATTTTTGTGTCATTTTTTACCGTAAACGGCGCGTCAGCGACACCAAAATGTAGAACAATATTAAATGAGCATAAAACAACCTGGAACAACTTTTATTTTTTCCGGAACAAATTTTTAAAGTGTACTTGGCGTCAGCGACACCAAAATGTAGAACAATATCAAATGAGCATAGAAAAACCTGGACCAACTTTTATTTTTTCCAGACCAAATTTTTAAAGGGTCCTTTACTCTTGGATGTAGACTGTATTTTTTTGCATTATTGTGTCATTTTTGACCGAAAACGGCGCGTCAGCGAAAACAAAATGTAGAACAATAACATCCAGGCATAAAACAACCTGGAACAACTTTTATTTTTAACAGAACAAATTTTTAAAGGGTACTTTGCTCTTGGAGGTAGACTTTTTTTTTGCATTATTGTGTTATTTTTGACCGAAAACGGCGCGTCACCGACACCAAAATGTAGAACAATAACATCCAGGCATAAAACAACCTGGAATAACTTTTATATTTAACAGAACAAATTTTTAAAGCGTCCTTTACTCTTGGATATTGATTCTTTTTGTGCATTTTTGTGTCATTTTCGACCGAAAACGGCGAGTAAGCGACACCAAAATGTAGAACAATATCAAATGAGCATCAACCTGGAACAACTTTTATTTTACCGGAACAATTTTTTAAAGGGTTCTTTACTTTTGGAGGTGGACTCTTTGTTTGAATTTTTGTGTCATTTTTTACCGTAAACGGTGCGTCAGCGACACCAAAATGTAGAACAATATCAAATGAGCATAGAACAACCTGGACCAACTTTTATTTTTTCCAGACCAAATTTTTAAAGGGTCCTTTACTCTTGGAGGTAGACTATTTTTTTGCATTATTGTGTAATTTTTTACCGAAAACGGCGCGTCACCGACACCAAAATGTAGAACAAAAACATCCAGGCATAAAACAACCTGGAATAACTTTTATATTTAACAGAACAAATTTTCAAAGGGTACTTTACTCTTGGAGGTAGACTCTTTTTTTGCATTAATGTTTCATTTTTGACCGAAAACGGCGCGTCAGCGACACCAAAATGTAGAACAATAACAAACATGCATAAACCAACCTGGAACAACTTTTATTTTTAACCGAACAAATCGTTAAAGGGTTCTTTAATCTTGGAGGTAGACTCTTTTTTTTGCATTTTTGTTTCATTTTCGACCGAAAACGGCGCGTCAGCGACACCAAAATGTAGAACAATAACAACCATGCATAAACCAACCTGGAACAACTTTTATTTTTAACCGAACCAGTCGTTAAAGTGTACTTTAATCTTGGAGGTTGTTGCGTATTCACAGTCGCCTCGGGCGGGCGGCCAATGGGCGCCCGCGACGCGCTCGCCCGAGATCAATCGTTGCGGTCGATACTCAGGAGATAATCTATGTAAACGCACCTGCTAATTAGCAGCGCCGCGTCGCGTTCTTCTCGGGTAATTGTTCTCTCGCGGTTCCCGCGCGCTCTCGACGGCCATTACCGTACTCTGCTCTGTCGTTTTCGGATGCTCTCTTTCTCGTTACGAATTGTAGTGAGTTTATCGGGTGCCATTCTCGCATAGTGCACATCAGAAAGTTACAGTGGTAGTGTAGGGATAGTGTAAAGACGCTTTGGTGCCCCTCAAACGTTTGTAATTCATAGTATTTAAGTGCTTAGTGAATAAAGACTCCTCGGAGATTCTCAACCACGTGTTTCGTTGTGCCGGCCACGCGCCGTGTAACTCTCTGTGCGGTCCTTCCCAAGGGTTCCTCTACGCTCCGAATCGTACACGCGCACCTCACCAGATCCCTCAGGCCCCTCTCAAGGCTTTGAAAATCTAACAGAGGTAGACTCTTTTTTTTGCATTTTTGTTTCATTTTCGATCGAAAACAGCTAGTAAGCGACACCAAAATGTAGAACAATATCAAATGAGCATAGAACAACCTGGAATGTTCGAAAACCCCGCTTTCGCGCCGGTTCGTGGTAGAGACGAGCACACGCCGCGGCTGCGCACAGCGCCGATCGCCCGGCCGGCTACGTGCTGCAAAGCACGCGCCTAATGGCGATGCGCGCGCGAAATACGCGCTTGCGGCCGTCTCACCCGCCAATACCCCGCCAGCTCGGGGGCCCACCGGCTTCCCGGAGCCGCCAATGTTTTGGCTTTTCAGCCGTTGAGTTTTCGAATAGCTCGACCGGGCGGCTCCTGGAGGTCGGCGGGCATGCGACCGAAGGAGGAGGCGACCGTTGCTTCCTAATTCGTGTAAGGACCTCCGAGCCGAAAAGACGTGCGTTAGGCGAGAAAAGAGAGAGAGAGACAAAAGGCGAGAAAGAAAAGAGTTTGTGGAGCGATTCCCGTTAAAGCCGGTGACTAATTTTATTCGGAGTGAGAAATCCCGTTCGAGTCGGAGAACACTTTTTAGCAGGTTCGGTTTAGCGAGGTGTGCGAGCCCGTTAAAGTCGGTGCGTTGTTTCTAAGTGTTTTAGCCCGTTCGAATCGGTGCGACATTGTTCAAAAGGTTTAGTGTCCCGTTCGAGTCGGTGACGAATTCCTCAGGTGCGTTGTAATAAAGTGTCGGTGTGAAAGGAGAGCAGTGTTCGTTCCACCCCTCCTTTCTCCGCGATCCGCAAAGAACAGTACGAGCTGCTCACAACGAGGAGTCCGGATACTCTTCGAACATGAAACAACTTTTATTTTTTCCGGAACAAATTTATAAAGGGTCCTTTACTCCTGGGGGTAAACTGTTTTTTTGCATTATTATGTCATTTTTTACCGGAAACGGCGAGTTAGCGACACCAAAATGTAGAACAATATTAAATGAGCATAGAACAACCTGAAACAACTTTTATTTTTTCCAGAACAAATTTTTAAAGGTGCTTTACTCTTGGAGGTAGACTATTTTTTTGCATTATTGTGTCATTTTTGACCGAAATCGGCGAGTAAGCGACACCAAACTGTAGAACAATTTTAAATGAGCATAGAACAACCTGGGCCAACTTTTATTTTTTCCAGACTATATTTTTAAAGGGTCCATTACTCTTGGAGATAGACTGTTTTTTTTGCATTATTGTGTCATTTTTGACCGAAAACGGCGCGTCAGCAACACCAAAATGTAGAACAATATCAAATGAGCATAGAACAACCTGGACCAGCTTATATTTTTTCCAGTCAAAATTTTTAAAGTGTACTTTACTCTTGGAGATAGACTCTTTTTTTGCATTTTTGTCATTTTCGACCGAAAACGGCGAGTAAGCGACACCAAAATATAGAACAATAGTAAATGAGCATAGAACACCCTGGAACAACTTTTATTTTTTCCAGACCCAATTTTTAAACGGTCCTTTACCCTTGGAGGTAGACTATTTCTTTGCATTATTGTGTTATTTTTTACCGAAAACGGCGCGTCACCGACACCAAAATGTAGAACAAAAACATCCAGGCATAAAACAACCTGGAATAACTTTTATATTTAACAGAACAAATTTTTAAAGGATACTTTGCTCTTGGAGGGAGACTATTTTTTTGCATTATTGTGTTATTTTTAAGCGAAAACGGCGCGTCACCGACACCAAAATGTAGAACAATAACATCCAGGCATAAAACAACCTGGAATAACTTTTATATTTAACAGAACAAATTTTTAAAGCGTCCTTTACTCTTGGATATTGATTCTTTTTTTGCATTTTTGTGTCATTTTCGACCGAAAACGGCGAGTAAGCGACACCAAAATGTAGAACAATATCAAATGAGCATCAACCTGGAACAACTTTTATTTTACCGGAACAATTTTTTAAAGGGTACTTTACTTTTGGAGGTAGACTCTTTGTTTGAATTTTTGTGTCATTTTTTACCGTAAACGGTGCGTCAGCGACACCAAAATGTAGAACAATATCAAATGAGCATAGAACATCCTGGACCAACTTTTATTTTTTCCAGACCAAATTTTTAAAGGGCCCTTTACTCTTGGAGGTAGACTATTTTTTTGCATTATTGTGTTATTTTTTTACCGAAAACGGCGCGTCACCGACACCAAAATGTAGAACAAAAACATCCAGGCATAAAACAACCTGGAATAACTTTTATATTTAACAGAACAAATTTTTAAAGGGTTCTTTACTCTTGGAGGTAGACTTTTTTTTTGCATTGTTGTGTAATTTTTGACCGAAAACGCCGCGTCAGCGACACCAAAATGTAGAACAATAACATCCAGGCATAAAACAACCTGGAACAACTTTTATTTTTTCCGGAACAAATTTTTAAAGTGTACTTTACTCTTGGAGATAGACTCTTTTTTTGCATTTTTGTCATTTTCGACTGAAAACGGCGAGTAAGCGACACCATAATATAGAACAATAGTAAATGAGTATAGAACACCCTGGAACAACTTTTATTTTTTCCAGACCAAATTTTTAAAGGGTCCTTTACTCTTGGAGGTAGACTGTTTTTTTGCATTATTGTGGTATTTTTGATCAAAAACGGCGCGTCAGCGACATCAAAATGTAGAACAATAACATCCAGGCATAAGAAAACCTGGAACAACTTTTATTTTTAACAGAACAAATTTTTAAAGGGTACTTTACTCTTGGAGATAGACTCTTTTTTTTGCATTTTTGTCATTTGCGACCGAAAACAGTTAGTAAGCGACACCAAAATGTAGAACAATATCAAATGAGCATAGAACAACCTGGACCAACTTTTATTTTTTCCAGACCAAATTTTTAAAGGGTCCTTTACTCTTGGAGATAGACTCTTTTTTCGCATTTTTGTGTCATTTTCAACCGAAAACAGCTAGTAAGCGACACAAAAATGTAGAACAATATCAAATGAGCATAGAACAACCTGGACCAACTTTTATTTTTTCCAGACCAAATTTTTAAAGGGTCCTTTACTCTTGGAGATAAACTCTTTTTTGCATTAATGTTTCATTTCTGACCGAAAACGGCGCGTCAGCGACACCAAAATGCAGAACAATATCAAATGAGCATAGAACAACCTGGAACAACTTTTATTTTTTCCGGAACAAATTTATAAAGGGTACTTTACTCTTGTATGTAGACTCTTTTTTTGCATTTTTGTGGCATTTTTGATCAAAAACGGCGCGTCAGCGACATCAAAATGTAGAACAATAACATTCAGGCATAAGACAACCTGGAACAACTTTTATTTTTAACAGAACAAATTTTTAAAGGGTACTTTACTCTTGGAGATACTCTTTTTTTTGCATTTTTGTCATTTGCGACCGAAAACAGTTAGTAAGCGACACCAAAATGTAGAACAATATCAAATGAGCATAAAACAACCTGGACCAACTTTTATTTTTTCCAGACCAAATTTTTAAAGGGTCCTTTACTCTTGGAGATAGACTCTTTTTTTGCATTAATGTTTCATTTTTGACCGAAAACGGCGCGTCAGCGACACCAAAATGTAGAACAAAAACATCCAGGCATAAAACAACCTGGAATAACTTTTATATTTAACAGAACAAATTTTTAAAGGGTACTTTACTCTTGGATGTAGACTTTTTTTTTGCATTATTGTGTAATTTTTGACCGAAAACGCCGCGTCCGCGACACCAAAATGTAGAACAATAACATCCAGGCATAAAACAACCTGGAACAACTTTGATTTTTTCCGGAACAAATTTGTAAAGTGTACTTTACTCTTGGAAAGAGACTCTTTTTTTGCATTTTTGTCATTTTCGACCGAAAACGCCGAGTAAGTGGAACCAAAATGTAGAACAATATTAAATGAGCATAGAACAACCTGGAACAACTTTTGTTTTTCGGAACAAATTTTTAAAGGGTACTTTACTCTTGGAGGTACACACTTTTCTTGCATTATTGTGTTATTTTTTACCAAAAACGGCGCGTCACCGACACCAAAATGTAGAACAAAAACATCCAGGCATAAAACAACCTGGAATAACTTATATATTTAACAGAACAAATTTTTAAAGGGTACTTTACTCTTGGAGGTAGACTTTGTTTTTGCATTATTGTGTTATTTTTGACCGAAAACGGCGCGTCAGCGACAACAAAATGTAGAACAATATCAAATGAGCATAGAACAACCTGGAACAACTTTTATTTTTTCCGGAACAATTTTTGAAAGGGTACTTTACTCTTGGAGGTAGACTCTTTTTTTGCATTTTTGTGTCATTTTCGACGAAAACGGTGAATAAACGACACCAAAATATAGAACAATAGTAAATGAGCATAGAACAACCTGGAACAACTTTTATTTTTAACAGAACAAATTTTTAAAGGGTCCTTTACTCTTGGAGGTAGACTGTTTTTTTGCATTATTGTGACATTTTTAATCGAAAACGGCGTTTCAGCGACATCAAAATGTAGAACAATAACATAGAACAACCTGGAAGAACTTTTATTTTTTCCAGAACAAATTTATAAAGGGTCCTTTACTCTTGGAGGTAGACTCTTTTTTTGCATTTTTGTGTAATTTTCGACCGAAAACGGCGAGTAAGTGACACCAAAATGTAGAACAATATCAAATGAGCATAGAACAACCTGGAACAACTTTTATTTTTTCCAGACCAAATTTTTAAAGGGTCCTTTACTCTTGGAGGTAGACGGTTTTTTTGCATTATTGTGTAATTTTTGACCGAAAACGGCGCGTCAGCGACACCAAAATGTAGAACAATAACATCCAGGCACAGAACAACCTGGAACAAGGTTTATTTTTTCCAGAACAAATTTTTACAGGGTACTTTACTCTTGGAGGTACACACTTTTCTTGCATTTTTGTGTCATTTCTTACCGAAAAATGGTGCGTCAGCAAAACCAAAATGTAGAGCAATATTAAACGATCGTACAAAAACCTGGAACAACTTTTATTTTTTCCAGACCAAATTTTTAAAGGGTTTTTTACTCTTGGAGGTAGACTCTTTTTTTGCATTATTGTGTCATTTTCGACCGAAAACGGCGAGTAAGCGATATCAAAATGTAGAACAATAACATCCAGGCATAGAACAACCTGGAACAAGTTTTATTTTTTCCAGACCAAATTTTTAAAGGGTCCTTTACTCTTGGAGGTAGACTGTTTCTTGGCATTATTGTGTCATTTTTGACCGGAAACGGCGCGTCAGCGACACTAAAATGTAGAACAATATTAAATAAGCATAAAACAACCCGGAACAACGTTTATTTTTTGCGGAACAAATTTTTAAAGTGTACTTTACTCTTGGAGGTAGACTGTTTATTTGCATTTTTGTGTCATTTTTTAGCGAAAACGGTGCGTCAGCGACACCAGAAATGTAGAACAATATTAAACGAGCATAGAACAACCTGGAACAACTTTTATTTTTTCCAGAACAAATTTTTAAAGGGTCCTTTACTCTTGGAGGTAGACTGTTTTTTTGCATTATTGTGTAATTCTTGCCCGGAAACGGCGAGTTAGCGACACCAAAATGTAGAACAATATCAAATGAGCATAGAACAACCTGGATCAACTTTTATTTTTTCCGGTCAAAATTTTTAAAGGGTACTTTACTCTTGGAGGTAGACTGTTTTTATGCATTATTGTGTCATTTCTTACCGACAAATGGTGCGTCAGCGACACCAAGATGTAGAACAATATTAAACGAGCGTACAAAAACCTGGCACAACTTTTATTTTTTCCAGACCAAATTTTTAAAGGGTCCTTTACTCTTGGAGGTAGACTGTTTTTTTGCATTATTGTGTCATTTTTGACCGAAAACGGCGCGTCAGCGACACCAAAATGTAGAACAATAACATCCAGGCATAGAACAACCTGGAACAACTTTTATTTTTTCCAGAACAAATTTATAAAGGGTCCTTTACTCTTGGAGGTAGACTGTTTATTTGCATTTTTGTGTCATTTTTTAGCGAAAACGGTGCGTCAGCGACACCAAAATGTAGAACAATATTAAATGAGCATAAAACATCCTGGAAGAACTTTTATTTTTTCCAGACCAAATTTTTAAAGGGTCCTTTACTCTTGGAGGTAGACTGTGCTTTTGCATTATTGTGTCATTTTCGACCGAAAACGGCGAGTAAGCGACACCAAAATGTAGAACAATATTAAACGATCGTACAAAAACCTGGAACTACTTTTATTTTTTCTAGACCAAATTTTTAAAGGGTCCTTTACTCTTGGAGGTAGACTATTTTTTTGCATTATTGTGTCATTTTTGACCGAAAACGGCGCGTCAGCGACACCAAAAGGTAGAACAATAACATCCAGGCATAGAACAACCTGGAACAACTTTTATTTTTTCCAGAACAAATTTATAAAGGGTCCTTTACTCTTGGAGGTAGACTCTTTTTTTGCATTATTGTGTCATTTTCGACCGAAAACGGCGAGTAAGTGACACCAAAATGTAGAACAATATCAAATGAGCATAGAACAACCTGGAACAACTTTTATTTTTTCCAGACCATATTTTTAAAGGGTCCTTTACTCTTGGAGGTAGACTCTTTTTTTGCATCATTGTGTCATTTTCGATCGAAAACGGCGAGTTAGCGACACCAAAATGTAGAACAATATCAAATGAGCATAGAACAACCTGGAACAACTTTTATTTTTTCCAGACCAAATTTATAAAGGGTCCTTTACTCTTGGAGGTAGACTCTTTTTTTGCATTATTTTGTCTTTTTCGACCGAAAACGGCGAGTAAGTGACACCAAAATGTAGAGCAATATTAAATGAGCATAAAACAACCTGGAACAACTTTTATTTTTTACGGAACAAATTTTTAAAGTGTACTTTACTCTTGGAGGTAGACTCTTTTTTTGCATCATTGTGTCATTTTCGATCGAAAACGGGGAGTAAGCGATATCAAAATGTAGAACAATATTAAATGAGCATAAAACATCCTGGAAGAACTTTTATTTTTTCCAGACCAAATTTTTAAAGGGTCCTTTACTCTTGGAGGTAGACTATTTTTTTGCATTATTGTGTCATTTTTGACCGAAAACGGCGCGTCAGCGACACCAAAATGTAGAACAATAACATCCAGGCATAGAACAACCTGGAACAACTTTTATTTTTTCCAGAACAAATTTATAAAGGGTCCTTTACTCTTGGAGGTAGACTCTTTTTTTGCATTATTGTGTCATTTTCGACCGAAAACGGCGAGTAAGTGACACCAAAATGTAGAACAATATCAAATGAGCATAGAACAACCTGGAACAACTTTTATTTTTTCCAGACCAAATTTTTAAAGGGTCCTTTACTCTTGGAGGTAGACTGTTTCTTGGCATTATTGTGTCATTTTTGACCGGAAACGGCGCGTCAGCGACACTAAAATGTAGAGCAATATTAAATGAGCATAAAACAACCTGGAACAACTTTTATTTTTTCCGGAACAAATTTTTAAAGTGTACTTTACTCTTGGAGGTAAACTGTTTATTTGCATTTTTGTGTCATTTTTTAGCGAAAACGGTGCGTCAGCGACACCAAAATGTAGAACAATATTAAATGAGCATAAAACATCCTGGAAGAACTTTTATTTTTTCCAGACCAAATTTTTAAAGGGTCCTTTACTCTTGGAGGTAGACTGTGCTTTTGAATTATTGTGTCATTTTCGACCGAAAACGGCGAGTAAGCGACACCAAAATGTAGAACAATATTAAACGATCGTACAAAAACCTGGAACAACTTTTATTTTTTCCGAACCAAATTTTTAAAGGGTCCTTTACTCTTGGAGGTAGACTGTTTTTTTGCATTATTGTGTCATTTTTGACCGAAAACGGCGCGTCAGCGACACCAAAATGTAGAACAATAACATCCAGGCATAGATCAACCTGGAACAACTTTTATTTTTTCCAGAACAAATTTATAAAGGGTCCTTTACTCTTGGAGGTAGACTCTTTTTTTGCATTATTGTGTAATTTTCGACCGAAAACGGCGAGTAAGTGACACCAAAATGTAGAACAATATCAAATGAGCATAGAACAACCTGGAACAACTTTTATTTTTTCCAGACCAAATTTTTGAAGGGTCCTTTACTCTTGGAGGTAGACTGTTTATTTGCATTTTTGTGTCATTTTTTAGCGAAAACGGGGAGTAAGCGATATCAAAATGTAGAACAATATTAAACGAGCATAGAACAACCTGGAACAACTTTTATTTTTTCCAGACCAAATTTTTAAAGGGTCCTTTACTCTTGGATGTAGACTGTTTTTTTGCATTATTGTGTAATTCTTGACCGGAAACGGCGAGTTAGCGACACCAAAATGTAGAACAATATCAAATGAGCATAGAACAACCTGGATCAACTTTTATTTTTTCCGGTCAAAATTTTTAAAGGGTACTTTACTCTTGGAGGTAGACTGTTTTTATGCATTATTGTGTCATTTCTTACCGACAAATGGTGCGTCAGCGACACCAAGATGTAGAACAATATTAAACGAGCGTACAAAAACCTGGCACAACTTTTATTTTTTCCAGACCAAATTTTTAAAGGGTCCTTTACTCTTGGAGGTAGACTGTTTTTTTGCATTATTGTGTCATTTTTGACCGAAAACGGCGCGTCAGCGACACCAAAATGTAGAACAATAACATCCAGGCATAGAACAACCTGGAACAACTTTTATTTTTTCCAGAACAAATTTATAAAGGGTCCTTTACTCTTGGAGGTAGACTGTTTATTTGCATTTTTGTGTCATTTTTTAGCGAAAACGGTGCGTCAGCGACACCAAAATGTAGAACAATATTAAACGAGCATAGAACAACCTGGAACAACTTTTATTTTTTCGAGACCAAATTTTTAAAGGGTCCTTTACTCTTGGAGGTAGACTGTTTATTTGCATTTTTGTGTCATTTTTTAGCGAAAACGGTGCGTCAGCGACACCAAAATGTAGAACAATATTAAATGAGCATAAAACAACCTGGAACAACTTTTATTTTTTCCGGAACAAATTTTTAAAGTGTACTTTACTCTTGGAGGTAGACTGTTTATTTGCATTTTTGTGTCATTTTGTAGCGAAAACGGTGCGTCAGCGACACCAAAATGTAGAACAATATTAAACGAGCATAGAACAACCCGGAACAACTTTTATTTTTTCGAGACCAAATTTTTAAAGGGTCCTTTACTCTTGGAGGTAGACTGTTTATTTGCATTTTTGTGTCATTTTTTAGCGAAAACGGTGCGTCAGCGACACCAAAATGTAGAACAATATTAAATGAGCATAAAACATCCTGGAAGAACTTTTATTTTTTCCAGACCAAATTTTTATAGGGTCCTTTACTCTTGGAGGTAGACTGTGCTTTTGCATTATTGTGTCATTTTCGACCGAAAACGGCGAGTAAGCGACACCAAAATGTAGAACAATATTAAACGATCGTACAAAAACCTGGAACAACTTTTATTTTTTCCAGACCAAATTTTTAAAGGGTCCTTTACTCTTGGAGGTAGACTATTTTTTTGCATTATTGTGTCATTTTTGACCGAAAACGGCGCGTCAGCGACACCAAAATGTAGAACAATAACATCCAGGCATAGAACAACCTGGAACAACTTTTATTTTTTCCAGAACAAATTTATAAAGGGTCCTTTACTCTTGGAGGTAGACTCTTTTTTTGCATTATTGTGTCATTTTCGACCGAAAACGGCGAGTAAGTGACACCAAAATGTAGAACAATATCAAATGAGCATAGAACAACCTGGAACAACTTTTATTTTTTCCAGACCATATTTTTAAAGGGTCCTTTACTCTTGGAGGTAGACTCTTTTTTTGCATCATTGTGTCATTTTCGATCGAAAACGGGGAGTAAGCGATATCAAAATGTAGAACAATATTAAATGAGCATAGAACAACCTGGAACAACTTTTATTTTTTCCACACCAAATTTTTACAGGGTACTTTACTATTGGAGGTACACACTCTTCTTGCATTTTTGTGTCATTTCTTACCGAAAAATGGTGCGTCAGCAACACCAAAATGTAGAACAATATTAAACGATCGTACAAAAACCTGGAACAACTTTTATTTTTTCCAGACCAAATTTTTAAAGGGTCCTTTACTCTTGGAGGTAGACTGTTTCTTGGCATTATTGTGTCATTTTTGACCGGAAACGGCGCGTCAGCGACACTAAAATGTAGAGCAATATTAAATGAGCATAAAACAACCTGGAACAACTTTTATTTTTTCCGGAACAAATTTTTAAAGTGTACTTTACTCTTGGAGGTAAACTGTTTATTTGCATTTTTGTGTCATTTTTTAGCGAAAACGGTGCGTCAGCGACACCAAAATGTAGAACAATATTAAATGAGCATAAAACATCCTGGAAGAACTTTTATTTTTTCCAGACCAAATTTTTAAAGGGTCCTTTACTCTTGGAGGTAGACTGTGCTTTTGCATTATTGTGTCATTTTCGACCGAAAACGGCGAGTAAGCGACACCAAAATGTAGAACAATATTAAACGATCGTACAAAAACCTGGAACAACTTTTATTTTTTCCGAACCAAATTTTTAAAGGGTCCTTTACTCTTGGAGGTAGACTGTTTTTTTGCATTATTGTGTCATTTTTGACCGAAAACGGCGCGTCAGCGACACCAAAATGTAGAACAATAACATCCAGGCATAGAACAACCTGGAACAACTTTTATTTTTTCCAGAACAAATTTATAAAGGGTCCTTTACTCTTGGAGGTAGACTCTTTTTTTGCATTATTGTGTATTTTTCGACCGAAAACGGCGAGTAAGTGACACCAAAATGTAGAACAATATCAAATGAGCATAGAACAACCTGGATCAACTTTTATTTTTTCCGGTCAAAATTTTTAAAGGGTACTTTACTCTTGGAGGTAGACTGTTTTTATGCATTATTGTGTCATTTCTTACCGACAAATGGTGCGTCAGCGACACCAAGATGTAGAACAATATTAAACGAGCGTACAAAAACCTGGCACAACTTTTATTTTTTCCAGACCAAATTTTTAAAGGGTCCTTTACTCTAGGAGGTAGACTCTTTTTTTGCATTATTGTGTAATTTTCGACCGAAAACGGCGAGTAAGTGACACCAAAATGTAGAACAATATCAAATGAGCATAGAACAACCTGGAACAACTTTAATTTTTTCCAGACCAAATTTTTAAAGGGTCCTTTACTCTTGGAGGTAGCCTGTTTATTTGCATTTTTGTGTCATTTTTTAGCGAAAACGGGGAGTAAGCGATATCAAAATGTAGAACAATATTAAACGAGCATAGAACAACCTGGAACAACTTTTATTTTTTCCAGACCAAATTTTTAAAGGGTCCTTTACTCTTGGAGGTAGACTGTTTATTTGCATCTTGTGTCATTTTTGAGCGAAAACGGTGCGTCAGCGACACCAAAATGTAGAACAATATTAAACGACCATAGAACAACCTGGAACAACTTTTATTTTTTCCAGACCAAATTTTTAAAGGGTCCTTTACTCTTGGAGGTAGACTGTTTTTTTGCATTATTGTGTAATTCTTGACCGGAAACGGCGAGTTAGCGACACCAAAATGTAGAACAATATCAAATGAGCAGAGAACAACCTGGATCAACTTTTATTTTTTCCGGTCCAAATTTTTAAAGGGTACTTTACTCTTGGAGGTAGACGGTTTTTTTGCATTATTGTGTCATTTTTGACCGAAAACGGCGCGTCAGCGACACCAAAATGTAGAACAATAACATCCAGGATAGAACAACCTGGAACAAGTTTTATTTTTTCCAGAACAAATTTTTACAGGGTACTTTACTTTTGGAGATACACACTTTTCTTGCATTTTTGTTTCATTTTTTAGCGAAAACGGTGCGTCAGCGACACCAAAATGTAGAACAATATTAAACGAGCATAGAACAACCTGGAACAACTTTTATTTTTTCCAGACCAAATTTTTAAAGGGTCCTTTACTCTTGGATGTAGACTGTTTTTTTGCATTATTGTGTAATTATTGACCGGAAACGGCGAGTTAGCGACACCAAAATGTAGAACAATATCAAATGAGCATAGAACAACCTGGATCAACTTTTATTTTTTCCGGTCAAAATTTTTAAAGGGTACTTTACTCTTGGAGGTAGACTGTTTTTATGCATTATTGTGTCATTTCTTACCGACAAATGGTGCGTCAGCGACACCAAGATGTAGCACAATATTAAACGAGCGTACAAAAACCTGGCACAACTTTTATTTTTTCCAGACCAAATTTTTAAAGGGTCCTTTACTCTTGGAGGTAGACTGTTTTTTTGCATTATTGTGTCATTTTTGACCGAAAACGGCGCGTCAGCGACACCAAAATGTAGAACAATAACATCCAGGCATAGAACAACCTGGAACAACTTTTATTTTTTCCAGAACAAATTTATAAAGGGTCCTTTACTCTTGGAGGTAGACTGTTTATTTGCATTTTTGTGTCATTTTTTAGCGAAAACGGTGCGTCAGCGACACCAAAATGTAGAACAATATTAAACGAGCATAGAACAACCTGGAACAACTTTTATTTTTTCGAGACCAAATTTTTAAAGGGTCCTTTACTCTTGGAGGTAGACTGTTTATTTGCATTTTTGTGTCATTTTTTAGCGAAAACGGTGCGTCAGCGACACCAAAATGTAGAACAATATTAAATGAGCATAAAACAACCTGGAACAACTTTTATTTTTTCCGGAACAAATTTTTAAAGTGTACTTTACTCTTGGAGGTAGACTGTTTATTTGCATTTTTGTGTCATTTTGTAGCGAAAACGGTGCGTCAGCGACACCAAAATGTAGAACAATATTAAACGAGCATAGAACAACCCGGAACAACTTTTATTTTTTCGAGACCAAATTTTTAAAGGGTCCTTTACTCTTGGAGGTAGACTGTTTATTTGCATTTTTGTGTCATTTTTTAGCGAAAACGGTGCGTCAGCGACACCAAAATGTAGAACAATATTAAATGAGCATAAAACATCCTGGAAGAACTTTTATTTTTTCCAGACCAAATTTTTAAAGGGTCCTTTACTCTTGGAGGTAGACTATGCTTTTGCATTATTGTGTCATTTTCGACCGAAAACGGCGAGTAAGCGACACCATAATGTAGAACAATATTAAACGATCGTACAAAAACCTGGAACAACTTTTATTTTTTCCAGACCAAATTTTTAAAGGGTCCTTTACTCTTGGAGGTAGACTATTTTTTTGCATTATTGTGTCATTTTTGACCGAAAACGGCGCGTCAGCGACACCAAAATGTAGAACAATAACATCCAGGCATAGAACAACCTGGAACAACTTTTATTTTTTCCAGAACAAATTTATAAAGGGTCCTTTACTCTTGGAGGTAGACTCTTTTTTTGCATTATTGTGTCATTTTCGACCGAAAACGGCGAGTAAGTGACACCAAAATGTAGAACAATATCAAATGAGCATAGAACAACCTGGAACAACTTTTATTTTTTCCAGACCATATTTTTAAAGGGTCCTTTACTCTTGGAGGTAGACTCTTTTTTTGCATCATTGTGTCATTTTCGATCGAAAACGGGGAGTAAGCGATATCAAAATGTAGAACAATATTAAATGAGCATAGAACAACCTGGAACAACTTTTATTTTTTCCAGACCAAATTTTTACAGGGTACTTTACTATTGGAGGTACACACTCTTCTTGCATTTTTGTGTCATTTCTTACCGAAAAATGGTGCGTCAGCAACACCAAAATGTAGAACAATATTAAACGATCGTACAAAAACCTGGAACAACTTTTATTTTTTCCAGACCAAATTTTTAAAGGGTCCTTTACTCTTGGAGGTAGACTGTTTCTTGGCATTATTGTGTCATTTTCGACCGAAAACGGCGAGTAAGTGACACCAAAATGTAGAACAATATCAAATGAGCATAGAACAACCTGGAACAACTTTTATTTTTTCCACACCAAATTTTTAAAGGGTCCTTTACTCTTGGAGGTAGACTGTTTATTTGCATTTTTGTGTCATTTTTTAGCGAAAACGGGGAGTAAGCGATATCAAAATGTAGAACAATATTAAACGAGCATAGAACAACCTGGAACAACTTTTATTTTTTCCAGACCAAATTTTTAAAGGGTCCTTTACTCTTGGAGGTAGACTGTTTATTTGCATCTTGTGTCAGTTTTTAGCGAAAACGGTGCGTCAGCGACACCAAAATGTAGAACAATATTAAACGACCATAGAACAACCTGGAACAACTTTTATTTTTTCCAGACCAAATTTTTAAAGGGTCCTTTACTCTTGGAGGTAGACTGTTTTTTTGCATTATTGTGTAATTCTTGACCGGAAACGGCGAGTTAGCGACACCAAAATGTAGAACAATATCAAATGAGCAGAGAACAACCTGGAACAACTTTTATTTTTTCCGGTCCAAATTTTTAAAGGGTACTTTACTCTTGGAGGTAGACTGTTTTTATGCATTATTGTGTCATTTTTGACCGAAAACGGCGCGTCAGCGACACCAAAATGTAGAACAATAACATCCAGGCATAGAACAACCTGGAACAACTTTTATTTTTTCCAGAACAAATTTATAAAGGGTCCTTTACTCTTGGAGGTAGACTCTTTTTTTGCATTATTGTGTCATTTTCGACCGAAAACGGCGAGTAAGTGACACCAAAATGTAGAACAATATCAAATGAGCATAGAACAACCTGGAACAACTTTTATTTTGTCCAGACCATATTTTTAAAGGGTCCTTTACTCTTGGAGGTAGACTCTTTTTTTGCATCATTGTGTCATTTTCGATCGAAAACGGGGAGTAAGCGATATCAAAATGTAGAACAATATTAAATGAGCATAGAACAACCTGGAACAACTTTTATTTTTTCCAGACCAAATTTTTACAGGGTACTTTACTCTTGGAGGTACACACTCTTCTTGCATTTTTGTGTCATTTCTTACCGAAAAATGGTGCGTCAGCAACACCAAAATGTAGAACAATATTAAACGATCGTACAAAAACTTGGAACAACTTTTATTTTTTCCAGACCAAATTTTTAAAGGGTCCTTTACTCTTGGAGGTAGACTGTTTCTTGGCATTATTGTGTCATTTTTGACCGGAAACGGCGCGTCAGCGACACTAAAATGTAGAGCAATATTAAATGAGCATAAAACAACCTGGAACAACTTTTATTTTTTCCGGAACAAATTTTTAAAGTGTACTTTACTCTTGGAGGTAAACTGTTTATTTGCATTTTTGTGTCATTTTTTAGCGAAAACGGTGCGTCAGCGACACCAAAATGTAGAACAATATTAAATGAGCATAAAACATCCTGGAAGAACTTTTATTTTTTCCAGACCAAATTTTTAAAGGGTCCTTTACTCTTGGAGGTAGACTGTGCTTTTGCATTATTGTGTCATTTTCGACCGAAAACGGCGAGTAAGCGACACCAAAATGTAGAACAATATTAAACGATCGTACAAAAACCTGGAACAACTTTTATTTTTTCCGGACCAAATTTTTAAAGGGTCCTTTACTCTTGGAGGTAGACTGTTTTTTTGCACTATTGTGTCATTTTTGACCGAAAACGGCGCGTCAGCGACACCAAAATGTAGAACAATAACATCCAGGCATAGAACAACCTGGAACAACTTTTATTTTTTCCAGAACAAATTTATAAAGGGTCCTTTACTCTTGGAGGTAGACTCTTTTTTTGCATTATTGTGTAATTTTCGACCGAAAACGGCGAGTAAGTGACACCAAAATGTAGAACAATATCAAATGAGCATAGAACAACCTGGAACAACTTTTATTTTTTCCAGACCAAATTTTTAAAGGGTCCTTTACTCTTGGAGGTAGACTGTTTATTTGCATTTTTGTGTCATTTTTTAGCGAAAACGGGGAGTAAGCGATATCAAAATGTAGAACAATATTAAACGAGCATAGAACAACCTGGAACAACTTTTATTTTTTCCAGACCAAATTTTTAAAGGGTCCTTTACTCTTGGAGGTAGACTGTTTATTTGCATCTTGTGTCATTTCTTACCGAAAAATGGTGCGTCAGCAACACCAAAATGTAGAACAATATTAAACGATCGTACAAAAACCTGGAACAACTTTTATTTTTTCCAGACCAAATTTTTACAGGGTACTTTACACTTGGAGGTACACACTCTTCTTGCATTTTTGTGTCATTTCTTACCGAAAAATGGTGCGTCAGCAACACCAAAATGTAGAACAATATTAAACGATCGTACAAAAACCTGGAACAACTTTTATTTTTTCCAGACCAAATTTTTAAAGGGTCCTTTACTCTTGGAGGTAGACTGTTTTTTTGCATTATTGTGTAATTCTTGACCGGAAACGGCGAGTTAGCGACACCAAAATGTAGAACAATATCAAATGAGCAGAGAACAACCTGGATCAACTTTTATTTTTTCCGGTCCAAATTTTTAAAGGGTACTTTACTCTTGGAGGTAGACGGTTTTTTTGCATTATTGTGTCATTTTTTACCGAAAACGGCGCGTCAGCGACACCAAAATGTAGAACAATAACATCCAAGCATAGAACAACCTGGAACAAGTTTTATTTTTTCCAGAACAAATTTTTACAGGGTACTTTACTTTTGGAGGTACACACTTTTCTTGCATTTTTGTGTCATTTCTTACCGAAAAATGGTGCGTCAGCAACACCAAAATGTAGAACAATATTAAACGATCGTACAAAAACCTGGAACAACTTTTATTTTTTCCAGACAAAATTTTTAAAGGGTCCTTTACTCTTGGAGGTAGACTGTTTATTTGCATTTTTGTGTCATTGTTTAGCGAAAACGGTGCGTCAGCGACACCAAAATGTAGAACAATATTAAATTAGCATAAAACATCCTGGAAGAACTTTTATTTTTTCCAGACCAAATGTTTAAAGGGTCCTTTACTCTTGGAGGTAGACTGTGTTTTTGCATTATTGTGTCATTTTTTAGCGAAAACGGTGCGTCAGCGACACCAAAATGTAGAACAATATTAAATGAGCATAAAACATCCTGGAACAACTTTTATTTTTTCGAGACCAAATTTTTAAAGGGTCCTTTACTCTTGGAGGTAGACTGTTTATTTGCATTTTTGTGTCATTTTTTAGCGAAAACGGTGCGTCAGCGACACCAAAATGTAGAACAATATTAAACGAGCATAGAACAACCCGGAACAACTTTTATTTTTTCGAGACCAAATTTTTAAAGGGTCCTTTACTCTTGGAGGTAGACTGTTTATTTGCATTTTTGTGTCATTTTTTAGCGAAAACGGTGCGTCAGCGACACCAAAATGTAGAACAATATTAAATGAGCATAAAACATCCTGGAAGAACTTTTATTTTTTCCAGACCAAATTTTTAAAGGGTCCTTTACTCTTGGAGGTAGACTGTGCTTTTGCATTATTGTGTCATTTTCGACCGAAAACGGCGAGTAAGCGACACCAAAATGTAGAACAATATTAAACGATCGTACAAAAACCTGGAACAACTTTTATTTTTTCCAGACCAAATTTTTAAAGGGTCCTTTACTCTTGGAGGTAGACTGTTTTTTTGCATTATTGTGTAATTCTTGACCGGAAACGGCGAGTTAGCGACACCAAAATGTAGAACAATATCAAATGAGCATAGAACAACCTGGATCAACTTTTATTTTTTCCGGTCCAAATTTTTAAAGGGTACTTTACTCTTGGTGGTAGACGGTTTTTTTGCATTATTGTGTCATTTTTGACTGAAAACGGCGCGTCAGTGACACCAAAATGTAGAACAATAACATCCAGGCATAGAACAACCTGGAACAAGTTTTATTTTTTCCAGAACAAATTTTTAAAGGGTCCTTTACTCTTGGAGGTAGACTCTTTTTTTGCATTATTGTGTCATTTTTTACCGGAAACGGCGAGTTAGCGAGACCAAAATGTAGAACATTATTAAATGAGCATAAAACATCCTGGAAGAACTTTTATTTTTTCCAGACAAAATTTTTAAAGGGTTCTTTACTCTTGGAGGTAGACTGTTTATTTGCATTTTTGTGTCATTGTTTAGCGAAAACGGTGCGTCAGCGACACCAAAATGTAGAACAATATTAAATTAGCATAAAACATCCTGGAAGAACTTTTATTTTTTCCAGACCAAATGTTTAAAGGGTCCTTTACTCTTGGAGGTAGACTGTGTTTTTGCATTATTGTGTCATTTTTTAGCGAAAACGGTGCGTCAGCGACACCAAAATGTAGAACAATATTAAATGAGCATAAAACATCCTGGAACAACTTTTATTTTTTCGAGACCAAATTTTTAAAGGGTCCTTTACTCTTGGAGGTAGACTGTTTATTTGCATTTTTGTGTCATTTTTTAGCGAAAACGGTGCGTCAGCGACACCAAAATGTAGAACAATATTAAACGAGCATAGAACAACCCGGAACAACTTTTATTTTTTCGAGACCAAATTTTTAAAGGGTCCTTTACTCTTGGAGGTAGACTGTTTATTTGCATTTTTGTCATTTTTTAGCGAAAACGGTGCGTCAGCGACACCAAAATGTAGAACAATATTAAATGAGCATAAAACATCCTGGAAGAACTTTTATTTTTTCCAGACCAAATTTTTAAAGGGTCCTTTACTCTTGGAGGTAGACTGTGCTTTTGCATTATTGTGTCATTTTCGACCGAAAACGGCGAGTAAGCGACACCAAAATTTAGAACAATATTAAACGATCGTACAAAAACCTGGAACAACTTTTATTTTTTCCAGACCAAATTTTTAAAGGGTCCTTTACTCTTGGAGGTAGACTGTTTTTTTGCATTATTGTGTCATTTTTGACCGAAAACGGCGCGTCAGCGACACTAAAATGTAGAGCAATATTAAATGAGCATAAAACAACCTGGAACAACTTTTATTTTTTCCGGAACAAATTTTTAAAGTGTACTTTACTCTTGGAGGTAAACTGTTTATTTGCATTTTTGTGTCATTTTTTAGCGAAAACGGTGCGTCAGCGACACCAAAATGTAGAACAATATTAAATGAGCATAAAACATCCTGGAAGAACTTTTATTTTTTCCAGACCAAATTTTTAAAGGGTCCTTTACTCTTGGAGGTAGACTGTGCTTTTGCATTATTGTGTCATTTTCGACCGAAAACGGCGAGTAAGCGACACCAAAATGTAGAACAATATTAAACGATCGTACAAAAACCTGGTACAACTTTTATTTTTTCCGGACCAAATTTTTAAAGGGTCCTTTACTCTTGGAGGTAGACTGTTTTTTTGCACTATTGTGTCATTTTTGACCGAAAACGGCGCGTCAGCGACACCAAAATGTAGAACAATAACATCCAGGCATAGAACAACCTGGAACAACTTTTATTTTTTCCAGAACAAATTTATAAAGGGTCCTTTACTCTTGGAGGTAGACTCTTTTTTTGCATTATTGTGTAATTTTCGACCGAAAACGGCGAGTAAGTGACACCAAAATGTAGAACAATATCAAATGAGCATAGAACAACCTGGAACAACTTTTATTTTTTCCAGACCAAATTTTTAAAGGGTCCTTTACTCTTGGAGGTAGAGTGTTTATTTGCATTTTTGTGTCATTTTTTAGCGAAAACGGGGAGTAAGCGATATCAAAATGTAGAACAATATTAAACGAGCATAGAACAACCTGGAACAACTTTTATTTTTTCCAGACCAAATTTTTAAAGGGTCCTTTACTCTTGGAGGTAGACTGTGCTTTTGCATTATTGTGTCATTTTCGACCGAAAACGGCGAGTAAGCGACACCAAAATGTAGAACAATATTAAACGATCGTACAAAAACCTGGAACAACTTTTATTTTTTCCAGACCAAATTTTTAAAGGGTCCTTTACTCTTGGAGGTAGACTGTTTTTTTGCATTATTGTGTAATTCTTGACCGGAAACGGCGAGTTAGCGACACCAAAATGTAGAACAATATCAAATGAGCAGAGAACAACCTGGATCAACTTTTATTTTTTCCGGTCCAAATTTTTAAAGGGTACTTTACTCTTGGAGGTAGACGGTTTTTTTGCATTATTGTGTCATTTTTGACCGAAAACGGCGCGTCAGCGACACCAAAATGTAGAACAATAACATCCAGGCATAGAACAACCTGGAACAAGTTTTATTTTTTCCAGAACAAATTTTTACAGGGTACTTTACTTTTGGAGGTACACACTTTTCTTGCATTTTTGTGTCATTTCTTACCGAAAAATGGTGCGTCAGCAACACCAAAATGTAGAACAATATTAAACGATCGTACAAAAACCTGGAACAACTTTTATTTTTTCCAGACCAAATTTTTACAGGGTACTTTACTCTTGGAGGTACACACTCTTCTTGCATTTTTGTGTCATTTCTTACCGAAAAATGGTGCGTCAGCAACACCAAAATGTAGAACAATATTAAACGATCGTACAAAAACCTGGAACAACTTTTATTTTTTCCAGACCAAATTTTTAAAGGGTCCTTTACTCTTGGAGGTAGACTGTTTATTTGCATTTTTGTGTCATTTTTTAGCGAAAACGGTGCGTCAGCGACACCAAAATGTAGAAAAATATTAAACGACCATAGAACAACCTGGAACCACTTTTATTTTTTCCAGACAAAATTTTTAAAGGGTCCTTTACTCTTGGAGGTAGACTGTTTATTTGCATCTTGTGTCATTTTTTAGCGAAAACGGTGCGTCAGCGACACCAAAATGTAGAACAATATTAAACGACCATAGAACAACCTGGAACAACTTTTATTTTTTCCAGACCAAATTTTTAAAGGGTCCTTGACTCTTGGAGGTAGACTGTTTTTTTGCATTATTGTGTAATTCTTGACCGGAAACGGCGAGTTAGCGACACCAAAATGTAGAACAATATCAAATGAGCAGAGAACAACCTGGATCAACTTTTATTTTTTCCGGTCCAAATTTTTAAAGGGTACTTTACTCTTGGAGGTAGACGGTTTTTTTGCATTATTGTGTCATTTTTGACCGAAAACGGCGCGTCAGCGACACCAAAATGTAGAACAATAACATCCAGGCATAGAACAACCTGGAACAAGTTTTATTTTTTCCAGAACAAATTTTTACAGGGTACTTTACTTTTGGAGGTACACACTTTTCTTGCATTTTTGTGTCATTTCTTACCGAAAAATGGTGCGTCAGCAACACCAAAATGTAGAACAATATTAAACGATCGTACAAAAACCTGGAACAACTTTTATTTTTTCCAGACCAAATTTTTACAGGGTACTTTACTCTTGGAGGTACACACTCTTCTTGCATTTTTGTGTCATTTCTTACCGAAAAATGGTGCGTCAGCAACACCAAAATGTAGAACAATATTAAACGAGCATAGAACAACCTGGAACAACTTTTATTTTTTCGAGACCAAATTTTTAAAGGGTCCTTTACTCTTGGAGGTAGACTGTGTTTTTGCATTATTGTGTCATTTTCGACTGAAAACGGCGAGTAAGCGACACCAAAATGTAGAACAATATCAAATGAGCGTAGATCAACCTGGAACAACTTTTATTTTTTCCAGACCAAATTTTTAAAGGGTCCTTTACTCTTGGAGGTAGACTGTTTTTTTGCATTATTGTGTCAATTTTGTCTGAAAACGGCGCGTCACCGACACCAAAATGTAGAACAATATTAAATGAGCATAGAACAACCTGAAACAACTTTTATTTTTTCCAGAACAAATTTTTAAAGGGTCCTTTACTCTTGGAGGTAGACTGTTTATGTGCATTTTGTGTCATTTTTTAGCGAAAACGGTGCGTCAGCGACACCAAAATGTAGAACAATATTAAATGAGCATAAAACATCCCGGAAGAACTTTTATTTTTTCCAGACCAAATTTTTAAAGGGTCCTTTACTCTTGGAGGTAGACTGTGTTTTTGCATTATTGTGTCATTTTCGACCGAAAACGGCGAGTAAGCGACACTAAAATGTAGAACAATATCAAATGAGCGTAGATCAACCTGGAACAACTTTTATTTTTTCCAGACCAAATTTTTAAAGGGTCCTTTACTCTTGGAGGTAGACTCTTTTTTTGCATCATTGTGTCATTTTCGATCGAAAACGGGGAGTAAGCGATATCAAAATGTAGAACAATATCAAATGAGCATAGAACAACCTGGATCAACTTTTATTTTTTCCGGTCCAAATTTTTAAAGGGTACTTTACTCTTGGAGGTAGATTGTTTTTTTGCATTATTGTGTCATTTTCGACCGAAAACGGCGCGTCAGCGACACCAAAATGTAGAACAATAACATCCAGGCATACAACAACCTGGAACAAGTTTTATTTTTTCCAGAACAAATTTATAAAGGGTCCTTTACTCTTGGATGTAGTCTCTTTTTTTGCATTATTGTGTCATTTTTGACCGGAAACGGCGAGTTAGCGAGACCAAAATGTAGAACAATATTAAATTAGCATAAAACATCCTGGAAGAACTTTTATTTTTTCCTGACCAAATTTTTAAAGTGTCCTTTACTCTTGGAGGTAGACTGTTTTTGCATTATTGTGTCATTTTCGACCGAAAACGGCGAGTAAGCGACACCAAAATGTAGAACAATATCAAATGAGCGTAGATCAACCTGGAACAACTTTTATTTTTTCCAGACCAAATTTTTAAAGGGTCCTTTACTCTTGGAGGTAGACTCTTTTTTTGCATCATTGTGTCATTTTCGATCGAAAACGGGGAATAAGCGATATCAAACTGTAGAACAATATTAAATGAGCATAAAACATCCTGGAAGAACTTTTATTTTTTCCAGACCAAATTTTTAAAGGGTCTTTACTCTTGGAGGTAGACTGTTTTTTTGCATTATTGTGTCAATTTTGACTGAAAACGGCGCGTCACCGACACCAAAATGTAGAACAATATTAAATGAGCATAGAACAACCTGAAACAACTTTTATTTATTCCAGAACAAATTTTTAAAGGGTCCTTTACTCTTGGAGGTAGACTGTTTTTTTGCATTATTGTGTCATTTTTGACCGAAAACGGCGAGTTAGCGACACCAAAATGTAGAACAATATCAAATGAGCATAGAACAACCTGGATCAACTTTTATTTTTTCCGGTCCAAATTTTTAAAGGGTACTTTACTCTTGTAGGTAGATTGTTTTTTTGCATTATTGTGTCATTTTCGACCGAAAACGGCGCGTCAGCGACACCAAAATGTAGAACAATAACATCCAGGCATACAACAACCTGGAACAAGTTTTATTTTTTCCAGAACAAATTTATAAAGGGTCCTTTACTCTTGGATGTAGTCTCTTTTTTTGCATTATTGTGTCATTTTTGACCGGAAACGGCGAGTTAGCGAGACCAAAATGTAGAACAATATTAAATTAGCATAAAACATCCTGGAAAAACTTTTATTTTTTCCAGACCAAATTTTTAAAGTATCCTTTACTCTTGGAGGTAGACTGTTTTTGCATTATTGTGTCATTTTCGACCGAAAACGGCGAGTAAGCGACACCAAAATGTAGAACAATATCAAATGAGCGTAAATCAACCTGGAACAACTTTTATTTTTTCCAGACCAAATTTTTAAAGGGTCCTTTACTCTTGGAGGTAGACTCTTTTTTTGCATCATTGTGTCATTTTCGATCGAAAACGGGGAGTAAGCGATATCAAACTGTAGAACAATATTAAATGAGCATAAAACATCCTGGAAGAACTTTTATTTTTTCCAGACCAAATTTTTAAAGGGTCTTTACTCTTGGAGGTAGACTGTTTTTTTGCATTATTGTGTCAATTTTGACTGAAACCGGCGCGTCAGCTACACCAAAATGTAGAACAATATTAAATGAGCATAGAACAACTTGAAACAACTTTTATTTTTTCCAGAACCAATTTTTAAAGGGTCCTTTACTCTTAGAGGTAGACTCTTTTTTTGCATTATTGTGTCATTTTGGACCGAAAACGGCGCGTCAGCGACACCAAAATGTAGAACAATAACATCCAGGCATAGAACAACCTGGAACAACTTTTATTTTTTCCAGAACAAATTTTTAAAGGGTTCTTTACTCTTGTAGGTAGACTGTTTTTTTGCATTATTGTGTCATTTTTGACCGAAAACGGCGCGTCAGCGACACCAAAATGTAGAACAATAACATCCAGGCATAGAACAACCTGGAACAACTTTTATTTGTTCCAGAAAAAATGTATAAAGGGTCCTTTACTCTTGGAGGTAGACTCTTTTTTTGCATTATTGTGTCATTTTCGAACGAAAACGGCGAGTAAGCGACACCAAAATGTAGAACAATATCAAATGAGCATAGAACAACCTGGAACAACTTTTATTTTTTCCAGACCAAATTTTTAAAGGGTCCTTTACTCTTGGAGGTAGACTGTGTTTTTGAATTATTCTGTCATTTGCGACCGAAAACGGCGAGTAAGCGACATTAAAATGTAGAACAATATTAAATGAGCATAGAACAACCTGGAACAACTTTTATTTTTTCCAGACCAAATTTTTAAAGGGTCCTTTACCCTTGGAGGTAGACTGTTTTTTTGCATTATTGTGTAATTCTTGACCGGAAACGGCGAGTTAGCGACACCAAAATGTAGAACAATATCAAATGAGCATAGAACAACCTGAAACAACTTTTATTTTTTCCAGAACAAATTTTTAAAGGGTCCTTTACTCTTGGAGGTAGACTGTTTTTTTGCATTATTGTGTCATTTTTGACCGAAAACGGCGCGTCAGCGACACCAAAATGTAGAACAATAACATCCAGGCATAGAACAACCTGGAATAACTTTTATTTGTTCCAGAAAAAATTTATAAAGGGTCCTTTACTCTTGGAGGTAGACTCTTTTTTTGCATTATTGTGTCATTTTCGACCGAAAACGGCGAGTAAGCGACACCAAAATGTAGAACAATATCAAATGAGCATAGAACAACCTGGAACAACTTTTATTTTTTCCAGACCAAATTTTTAAAGGGTCCTTTACTCTTGGAGGTAGTCTGTGTTTTTTAATTATTCTGTCATTTGCGACCGAAAACGGCGAGTAAGCGACATTAAAATGTAGAACAATATTAAATGAGCATAGAACAACCTAGAACAACTTTTATTTTTTCCAGACCAAATTTTTAAAGGGTCCTTTACTCTTGGAGGTAGACTGTTTTTTTGCATTATTGTGTCTTTCTTGACCGGAAACGGCGAGTTAGCGACACCAAAATGTAGAACAATATCCAATGAGCATAGAACAACCTGGATCAACTTTTATTTTTTCCGGTCCAAATTTTGAAAGGGTACTTTACTCTTGGAGGTAGATTGTTTTTTTGCATTATTGTGTCATTTTTGACCTAAAACGGCGCGTCAGCGACACCAAAATGTAGAACAATAACATCCAGGCATAGAACAACCTGGAATAACTTTTATTTGTTCCAGAAAAAATTTATAAAGGGTCCTTTACTCTTGGAGGTAGACTCTTTTTTTGCATTATTGTGTCATTTTCGACCGAAAACGGCGAGTAAGCGACACCAAAATGTAAAACAATATCAAATGAGCATAGAACAACCTGGAACAACTTTTATTTTTTCCAGACCAAATTTTTAAAGGGTCCTTTACTCTTGGAGGTAGACTGTGTTTTTGAATTATTCTGTCATTTGCGACCGAAAACGGCGAGTAAGCGACATTAAAATGTAGAACAATATTAAATGAGCATAGAACAACCTGGAACAACTTTTATTTTTTCCAGACCAAATTTTTAAAGGGTCCTTTACTCTTGGAGGTAGACTGTTTTTTTGCATTATTGTGTAATTCTTGACTGGAAACGGCGAGTTAGCGACACCAAAATGTAGAACAATATCAAATGAGCATAGAACAACCTGAAACAACTTTTATTTTTTCCAGAACAAATTTTTAAAGGGTCCTTTACTCTTGGAGGTAGACTGTGTTTTTGCATTATTGTGTCATTTTCGACCGAAAACGGCGAGTAAGCGACACCAAAATGTAGAACAATATTAAATGAGCATAAAACATCCTGGAAGAACTTTTACTTTTTCCAGACCAAATTTTTAAAGGGTCCTTTACTCTTGGAGGTAGACTCTTTTTTTGCATTATTGTGTAATTCTTGGCCGGAAACGGCGAGTTAGCGACATCAAAATGTAGAACAATATCAAATGAGCATAGAACAACCTGGATCAACTTTTATTTTTTCCGGTCCAAATTTTTAAAGGGTACTTTACTCTTGGAGGTAGGTTGTTTTTTTGCATTATTGTGTCATTTTTTACCGAAAACGGCGCGTCAGCGACACCAAAATGTAGAACAATAACATCCAGGCATACAACAACCTGGAACAAGTTTTATTTTTTCCAGAACAAATTTATAAAGGGTCCTTTACTCTTGGAGGTAGACTGTTTTTTTGCATTATTGTGTCATTTTTGACCGAAAACGGCGAGTAAGCGAGACCAAAATGTAGAACAATATTAAATGAGCATAAAACATCCTGGAAGAACTTTTATTTTTTCCAGACCAAATTTTTAAAGGGTCCTTTACTCTTGTAGGTAGACTGTGTTTTTGCATTATTGCGTCATTTTCGACCGAAAACGGCGAGTAAGCGACACCAAAATGTAGAACAATATCAAATGAGCGTAGATCAACCTGGAACAACTTTTATTTTTTCCAGACCAAATTTTTAAAGGGTCCTTTACTCTTGGAGGTAGACTCTTTTTTTGCATCATTGTGTCATTTTCGATCGAAAACGGGGAGTAAGCGATATCAAAATGTAGAACAATATTAAATGAGCATAGAACAACCTGGAACAACTTTTATTTTTGCCAGACCAAATTTTTACAGGGTACTTTACTCTTGGAGGTAGACTGTTTCTTGGCATTATTGTGTCATTTTTGACCGGAAACGGCGCGTCAGCGACACCAAAATGTAGAACAATATTAAATGAGCATAAAACAACCTGGAACAACTTTTATTTTTTCCGGACCAAATTTTTAAAGGGTCCTTTACTCTTGGAGGTAGACTGTTTATTTGCATTTTTGTGTCATTTTTTAGCGAAAACGGTGCGTCAGCGACACCAAAATGTAGAACAATATTAAACGAGCATAGAACAACCTGGAACAACTTTTATTTTTTCCGGAACAAATTTTTAAAGTGTACTTTACTCTTGGAGGTAGACTGTTTATTTGCATTTTTGTGTCATTTTTTAGCGAAAACGGTGCGTCAGCGACACCAAAATGTAGAACAATATTAAACGAGCCTAGAACAACCTGGAACAACTTTTATTTTTTCCGGAACAAATTTTTAAAGTGTACTTTACTCTTGGAGGTAGACTGTTTATTTGCATTTTTGTGTCATTTTTTAGCGAAAACGGAGCGTCAGCGACACCAAAAAGTAGAACAATATTAAACGAGCATAGAACAACCTGGAACAACTTTTATTTTTTCGAGACCAAATTTTTAAAGGGTCCTTTACTCTTGGAGGTAGACTCTTTATTTGCATTGTGTCATTTGTGACCGTAAACGGCGCGTCAGCGACAACAAAATGTAGAACAATAACAACCAGGCATAAAACGACCTGGAACAACTTTTATTTTTTCCAGAACAAAAATTTTTAAAGGGTCCTTTACTCTTGGAGGTAGACTCTTTTTTTGCATTATTGTGTCATTTTCGACCGAAAACGGCGAGTAAGCGACACCAAAATGTAGGACAATATCAAATGAGCGTAGATCAACCTGGAACAACTTTTATTTTTTCCAGACCAAATTTTTAAAGGGTCCTTTACTCTTGGAGGTAGACTCTTTTTTTGCATCATTGTGTCATTTTCGATCGAAAACGGGGAGTAAGCGATATCAAAATGTAGAACAATATTAAATGAGCCTAGAACAACCTGGAACAACTTTTATTTTTTCCAGACCAAATTTTTACAGGGTACTTTACTCTTGGAGGTACACACTTTTCTTGCATTTTTGTGTCTTTTCTTACCGAAAAATGGTGCGTCAGCAACACCAAAATGTAGAACAATATTAAAAGAGCGTACAAAAACCTGGAAGAACTTATTTTTTCCAGACCAAATTTTTAAAGTGTCCTTTACTCTTGGAGGTAGACTGTTTTTGCATTATTGTGTCATTTTCGACCGAAAACGGCGAGTAAGCGACACCAAAATGTAGAACAATATCAAATGAGCATAGAACAACCTGAAACAACTTTTATTTTTTCCAGACCAAATTTTTAAAGGGTCCTTTACTCTTGGAGGTAGACTCTTTTTTTGCATTATTGTGTCATTTTCGACCGAAAACGGCGAGTAAGCGACATTAAAATGTAGAACAATATTAAATGAACATAGAACAACCTGGAACAACTTTTATTTTTTCCAGACCAAATTTTTAAAGGGTCCTTTACTCTTGGAGGTAGACTGTTTTTTTGCATTATTGTGTAATTCTTGCGGGAAACGGCGAGTTAGCGACACCAAAATGTAGAACAATATCAAATGAGCATAGAACAACCTGGATCAACTTTTATTTTATCCGGTCCAAATTTTTAAAGGGTACTTTACTCTTGGAGGTAGATTGTTTTTTTGCATTATTGTGTCATTTTTTACCGAAAACGGCGCGTCAGCGACACCAAAATGTAGAACAATAACATCCAGGCATACAACAACCTGGAACAAGTTTTATTTTTTCCAGAACAAATTTATAAAGGGTCCTTTACTCTTGGATGTAGTCTCTTTTTTTGCATTATTGTGTCATTTTTGACCGGAAACGGCGAGTTAGCGAGACCAAAATGTAGAACAATATTAAATCAGCATAAAACATCCTGGAAGAACTTTTACTTTTTCCAGACCAAATTTTTATAGGGTCCTTTACTCTTGGAGGTAGACTGTTTTTTTGCATTATTGTGTCATTTTTGACCGGAAACGGCGAGTTAGCGAGACCAAAATGTAGAACAATATTAAATCAGCATAAAACATCCTGGAAGAACTTTTACTTTTTCCAGACCAAATTTTTAAAGGGTCCTTTACTCTTGGAGGTAGACTGTTTTTTTGCATTATTGTGTCATTTTTGACCGAAAACGGCGCGTCAGCGACACCAAAATGTAGAACAATAACATCCAGGCATAGAACAACCTGGAATAACTTTTATTTGTTCCAGAAAAAATTTATAAAGGGTCCTTTACTCTTGGAGGTAGACTCTTTTTTTGCATCATTGTGTCATTTTCGATCGAAAACGGGGAGTAAGCGATATCAAAATGTAGAACAATATTAAATGAGCATAAAACATCCTGGAAGAACTTTTACTTTTTCCAGACCAAATTTTTAAAGGGTCCTTTACTATTGGAGGTAGACTGTTTTTTTGCATTATTGTGTCATTTTCGACCGAAAACGGCGAGTAAGCGACACCAAAATGTAGAACAATATTAAATGAGCATAAAACATCCTGGAAGAACTTTTACTTTTTCCAGACCAAATTTTTAAAGGGTCCTTTACTCTTGGAGGTAGACTCTTTTTTTGCATCATTGTGTCATTTTCGATCGAAAACGGGGAGTAAGCGATATCAAAATGTAGAACAATATTAAATGAGCATAGAACAACCTTGAACAACTTTTATTTTTTCCAGACCAAATTTTTACAGGGTACTTTACTCTTGGAGGTAGACTGTTTTTTTGCATTATTGTGTCATTTTCGACCGAAAACGGCGAGTAAGCGACACCAAAATGTAGAACAATATTAAATGAGCATAAAACATCCTGGAAGAACTTTTACTTTTTCCAGACCAAATTTTTAAAGGGTCCTTTACTCTTGGAGGTAGACTCTTTTTTTGCATCATTGTGTCATTTTCGATCGAAAACGGGGAGTAAGCGATATCAAAATGTAGAACAATATTAAATGAGCATAGAACAACCTTGAACAACTTTTATTTTTTCCAGACCAAATTTTTACAGGGTACTTTACTCTTGGAGGTACACACTTTTCTTGCATTTTTGTGTCATTTCTTACCGAAAAATGGTGCGTCAGCGACACCAAAATGTAGAACAATATTAAACGAGCATAGAACAACCTGGAACAATTTTTATTTTTTCCAGACCAAATTTTTAAAGGGTCCTTTACTCTTGGAGGTAGACTGTTTCTTTGCATTATTGTGTAATTCTTGACCGGAAACGGCGAGTTAGCGACATCAAAATGTAGAACAATATCAAATGAGCATAGAACAACCTGGATCAACTTTTATTTTTTCCGGTCCAAATTTTTAAAGGGTACTTTACTCTTGGAGGTAGGTTGTTTTTTTGCATTATTGTGTCATTTTTTACCGAAAACGGCGCATCAGCGACACCAAAATGTAGAACAATAACATCCAGGCATACAACAACCTGGAACAAGTTTTAATTTTTCCAGAACAAATTTATAAAGGGTCCTTTACTCTTGGAGGTAGACTGTTTTTTTGCATTATTGTGTCATTTTTGACCGAAAACGGCGAGTAAGCGAGACCAAAATGTAGAACAATATTAAATGAGCAAAAAACATCCTGGAAGAACTTTTATTTTTTCCAGACCAAATTTTTAAAGGGTCCTTTACTCTTGGAGGTAGACTGTGTTTTTGCATTATTGCGTCATTTTCGACCGAAAACGGCGAGTAAGCGACACCAAAATGTAGAACAATATCAAATGAGCGTAGATCAACCTGGAACAACTTTTATTTTTTCCAGACCAAATTTTTAAAGGGTCCTTTACTCTTGGAGGTAGACTCTTTTTTTGCATCATTGTGTCATTTTCGATCGAAAACGGGGAGTAAGCGATATCAAAATGTAGAACAATATTAAATGAGCATAGAACAACCTGGAACAACTTTTATTTTTGCCAGACCAAATTTTTACAGGGTACTTTACTCTTGGAGGTAGACTGTTTCTTGGCATTATTGTGTCATTTTTGACCGGAAACGGCGCGTCAGCGACACCAAAATGTAGAACAATATTAAATGAGCATAAAACAACCTGGAACAACTTTTATTTTTTCCGGACCAAATTTTTAAAGGGTCCTTTACTCTTGGAGGTAGACTGTTTATTTGCATTTTTGTGTCATTTTTTAGCGAAAACGGTGCGTCAGCGACACCAAAATGTAGAACAATATTAAACGAGCATAGAACAACCTGGAACAACTTTTATTTTTTCCGGAACAAATTTTTAAAGTGTACTTTACTCTTGGAGGTAGACTGTTTATTTGCATTTTTGTGTCATTTTTTAGCGAAAACGGTGCGTCAGCGACACCAAAATGTAGAACAATATTAAACGAGCCTAGAACAACCTGGAACAACTTTTATTTTTTCCGGAACAAATTTTTAAAGTGTACTTTACTCTTGGAGGTACACTGTTTATTTGCATTTTTGTGTCATTTTTTAGCGAAAACGGAGCGTCAGCGACACCAAAAAGTAGAACAATATTAAACGAGCATAGAACAACCTGGAACAACTTTTATTTTTTCGAGACCAAATTTGTAAAGGGTCCTTTACTCTTGGAGGTAGACTCTTTATTTGCATTGTGTCATTTGTGACCGTAAACGGCGCGTCAGCGACAACAAAATGTAGAACAATAACAACCAGGCATAAAACGACCTGGAACAACTTTTATTTTTTCCAGAACAAATTTTTAAAGGGTCCTTTACTCTTGGAGGTAGACTCTTTTTTTGCATTATTGTGTCATTTTCGACCGAAAACGGCGAGTAAGCGACACCAAAATGTAGGACAATATCAAATGAGCGTAGATCAACCTGGAACAACTTTTATTTTTTCCAGACCAAATTTTTAAAGGGTCCTTTACTCTTGGAGGTAGACTCTTTTTTTGCATCATTGTGTCATTTTCGATCGAAAACGGGGAGTAAGCGATATCAAAATGTAGAACAATATTAAATGAGCCTAGAACAACCTGGAACAACTTTTATTTTTTCCAGACCAAATTTTTACAGGGTACTTTACTCTTGGAGGTACACACTTTTCTTGCATTTTTGTGTCTTTTCTTACCGAAAAATGGTGCGTCAGCAACACCAAAATGTAGAACAATATTAAAAGAGCGTACAAAAACCTGGAAGAACTTATTTTTTCCAGACCAAATTTTTAAAGTGTCCTTTACTCTTGGAGGTAGACTGTTTTTGCATTATTGTGTCATTTTCGACCGAAAACGGCGAGTAAGCGACACCAAAATGTAGAACAATATCAAATGAGCATAGAACAACCTGAAACAACTTTTATTTTTTCCAGACCAAATTTTTAAAGGGTCCTTTACTCTTGGAGGTAGACTCTTTTTTTGCATTATTGTGTCATTTTCGACCGAAAACGGCGAGTAAGCGACATTAAAATGTAGAACAATATTAAATGAACATAGAACAACCTGGAACAACTTTTATTTTTTCCAGACCAAATTTTTAAAGGGTCCTTTACTCTTGGAGGTAGACTGTTTTTTTGCATTATTGTGTAATTCTTGCGGGAAACGGCGAGTTAGCGACACCAAAATGTAGAACAATATCAAATGAGCATAGAACAACCTGGATCAACTTTTATTTTATCCGGTCCAAATTTTTAAAGGGTACTTTACTCTTGGAGGTAGATTGTTTTTTTGCATTATTGTGTCATTTTTTACCGAAAACGGCGCGTCAGCGACACCAAAATGTAGAACAATAACATCCAGGCATACAACAACCTGGAACAAGTTTTATTTTTTCCAGAACAAATTTATAAAGGGTCCTTTACTCTTGGATGTAGTCTCTTTTTTTGCATTATTGTGTCATTTTTGACCGGAAACGGCGAGTTAGCGAGACCAAAATGTAGAACAATATTAAATCAGCATAAAACATCCTGAAGAACTTTTACTTTTTCCAGACCAAATTTTTATAGGGTCCTTTACTCTTGGAGGTAGACTGTTTTTTTGCATTATTGTGTCATTTTTGACCGAAAACGGCGAGTAAGCGACATTAAAATGTAGAACAATATTAAATGAGCATAGAACAACCTGGAACAACTTTTATTTTTTCCAGACTAAATTTTTAAAGGGTCCTTTACTCTTGGATGTAGTCTCTTTTTTTGCATTATTGTGTCATTTTTGACCGGAAACGGCGAGTTAGCGAGACCAAAATGTAGAACAATATTAAATCAGCATAAAACATCCTGGAAGAACTTTTACTTTTTCCAGACCAAATTTTTAAAGGGTCCTTTACTCTTGGAGGTAGACTGTTTTTTTGCATTATTGTGTCATTTTTGACCGAAAACGGCGCGTCAGCGACACCAAAATGTAGAACAATAACATCCAGGCATAGAACAACCTGGAATAACTTTTATTTGTTCCAGAAAAAATTTATAAAGGGTCCTTTACTCTTGGAGGTAGACTCTTTTTTTGCATCATTGTGTCATTTTCGATCGAAAACGGGGAGTAAGCGATATCAAAATGTAGAACAATATTAAATGAGCATAAAACATCCTGGAAGAACTTTTACTTTTTCCAGACCAAATTTTTAAAGGGTCCTTTACTATTGGAGGTAGACTGTTTTTTTGCATTATTGTGTCATTTTCGACCGAAAACGGCGAGTAAGCGACACCAAAATGTAGAACAATATTAAATGAGCATAAAACATCCTGGAAGAACTTTTACTTTTTCCAGACCAAATTTTTAAAGGGTCCTTTACTCTTGGAGGTAGACTCTTTTTTTGCATCATTGTGTCATTTTCGATCGAAAACGGGGAGTAAGCGATATCAAAATGTAGAACAATATTAAATGAGCATAGAACAACCTTGAACAACTTTTATTTTTTCCAGACCAAATTTTTACAGGGTACTTTACTCTTGGAGGTAGACTGTTTTTTTGCATTATTGTGTCATTTTCGACCGAAAACGGCGAGTAAGCGACACCAAAATGTAGAACAATATTAAATGAGCATAAAACATCCTGGAAGAACTTTTACTTTTTCCAGACCAAATTTTTAAAGGGTCCTTTACTCTTGGAGGTAGACTCTTTTTTTGCATCATTGTGTCATTTTCGATCGAAAACGGGGAGTAAGCGATATCAAAATGTAGAACAATATTAAATGAGCATAGAACAACCTTGAACAACTTTTATTTTTTCCAGACCAAATTTTTACAGGGTACTTTACTCTTGGAGGTACACACTTTTCTTGCATTTTTGTGTCATTTCTTACCGAAAAATGGTGCGTCAGCGACACCAAAATGTAGAACAATATTAAACGAGCATAGAACAACCTGGAACAATTTTTATTTTTTCCAGACCAAATTTTTAAAGGGTCCTTTACTCTTGGAGGTAGACTGTTTCTTTGCATTATTGTGTAATTCTTGACCGGAAACGGCGAGTTAGCGACATCAAAATGTAGAACAATATCAAATGAGCATAGAACAACCTGGATCAACTTTTATTTTTTCCGGTCCAAATTTTTAAAGGGTACTTTACTCTTGGAGGTAGGTTGTTTTTTTGCATTATTGTGTCATTTTTTACCGAAAACGGCGCATCAGCGACACCAAAATGTAGAACAATAACATCCAGGCATACAACAACCTGGAACAAGTTTTAATTTTTCCAGAACAAATTTATAAAGGGTCCTTTACTCTTGGAGGTAGACTGTTTTTTTGCATTATTGTGTCATTTTTTACCGAAAACGGCGAGTAAGCGAGACCAAAATGTAGAACAATATTAAATGAGCATAAAACATCCTGGAAGAACTTTTATTTTTTCCAGACCAAATTTTTAAAGGGTCCTTTACTCTTGGAGGTAGACTGTGTTTTTGCATTATTGCGTCATTTTCGACCGAAAACGGCGAGTAAGCGACACCAAAATGTAGAACAATATCAAATGAGCGTAGATCAACCTGGAACAACTTTTATTTTTTCCAGACCAAATTTTTAAAGGGTCCTTTACTCTTGGAGGTAGACTCTTTTTTTGCATCATTGTGTCATTTTCGATCGAAAACGGGGAGTAAGCGATATCAAAATGTAGAACAATATTAAATGAGCATAGAACAACCTGGAACAACTTTTATTTTTGCCAGACCAAATTTTTACAGGGTACTTTACTCTTGGAGGTAGACTGTTTCTTGGCATTATTGTGTCATTTTTGACCGGAAACGGCGCGTCAGCGACACCAAAATGTAGAACAATATTAAATGAGCATAAAACAACCTGGAACAACTTTTATTTTTTCCGGACCAAATTTTTAAAGGGTCCTTTACTCTTGGAGGTAGACTGTTTATTTGCATTTTTGTGTCATTTTTTAGCGAAAACGGTGCGTCAGCGACACCAAAATGTAGAACAATATTAAACGAGCATAGAACAACCTGGAACAACTTTTATTTTTTCCGGAACAAATTTTTAAAGTGTACTTTACTCTTGGAGGTAGACTGTTTATTTGCATTTTTGTGTCATTTTTTAGCGAAAACGGTGCGTCAGCGACACCAAAATGTAGAACAATATTAAACGAGCCTAGAACAACCTGGAACAACTTTTATTTTTTCCGGAACAAATTTTTAAAGTGTACTTTACTCTTGGAGGTACACTGTTTATTTGCATTTTTGTGTCATTTTTTAGCGAAAACGGAGCGTCAGCGACACCAAAAAGTAGAACAATATTAAACGAGCATAGAACAACCTGGAACAACTTTTATTTTTTCGAGACCAAATTTGTAAAGGGTCCTTTACTCTTGGAGGTAGACTCTTTATTTGCATTGTGTCATTTGTGACCGTAAACGGCGCGTCAGCGACAACAAAATGTAGAACAATAACAACCAGGCATAAAACGACCTGGAACAACTTTTATTTTTTCCAGAACAAATTTTTAAAGGGTCCTTTACTCTTGGAGGTAGACTCTTTTTTTGCATTATTGTGTCATTTTCGACCGAAAACGGCGAGTAAGCGACACCAAAATGTAGGACAATATCAAATGAGCGTAGATCAACCTGGAACAACTTTTATTTTTTCCAGACCAAATTTTTAAAGGGTCCTTTACTCTTGGAGGTAGACTCTTTTTTTGCATCATTGTGTCATTTTCGATCGAAAACGGGGAGTAAGCGATATCAAAATGTAGAACAATATTAAATGAGCCTAGAACAACCTGGAACAACTTTTATTTTTTCCAGACCAAATTTTTACAGGGTACTTTACTCTTGGAGGTACACACTTTTCTTGCATTTTTGTGTCTTTTCTTACCGAAAAATGGTGCGTCAGCAACACCAAAATGTAGAACAATATTAAAAGAGCGTACAAAAACCTGGAAGAACTTATTTTTTCCAGACCAAATTTTTAAAGTGTCCTTTACTCTTGGAGGTAGACTGTTTTTGCATTATTGTGTCATTTTCGACCGAAAACGGCGAGTAAGCGACACCAAAATGTAGAACAATATCAAATGAGCATAGAACAACCTGAAACAACTTTTATTTTTTCCAGACCAAATTTTTAAAGGGTCCTTTACTCTTGGAGGTAGACTGTTTTTTTGCATTATTGTGTCATTTTCGACCGAAAACGGCGAGTAAGCGACATTAAAATGTAGAACAATATTAAATGAACATAGAACAACCTGGAACAACTTTTATTTTTTCCAGACCAAATTTTTAAAGGGTCCTTTACTCTTGGAGGTAGACTGTTTTTTTGCATTATTGTGTAATTCTTGCGGGAAACGGCGAGTTAGCGACACCAAAATGTAGAACAATATCAAATGAGCATAGAACAACCTGGATCAACTTTTATTTTTTCCAGAACAAATTTTTAAAGGGTCCTTTACTCTTGGAGGTAGACTGTGTTTTTGCATTATTGTGTCATTTTCGACCGAAAACGGCGAGTAAGCGACACCAAAATGTAGAACAATAACAAATGAGCGTAGATCAACCTGGAACAACTTTTATTTTTTCCAGACCAAATTTTTAAAGGGTCCTTTACTCTTGGAGGTAGACTCTTTTTTTGCATCATTGTGTCATTTTCGATCGAAAACGGGGAGTAAGCGATATCAAAATGTAGAACAATATTAAATGAGCATAGAACAACCTTGAACAACTTTTATTTTTTCCAGACCAAATTTTTACAGGGTACTTTACTCTTGGAGGTACACACTTTTCTTGCATTTTTGTGTCATTTCTTACCGAAAAATGGTGCGTCAGCAACACCAAAATGTAGAACAATATTAAACGAGCGTACAAAAACCTGGAACAACTTTTATTTTTTCCAGACCAAATTTTTAAAGGGTCCTTTACTCTTGGAGGTACACTGTTTATTTGCATTTTTGTGTCATTTTTTAGCGAAAACGGTGCGTCAGCGACACCAAAATGTAGAACAATATTAAACGAGCATAGAACAACCTGGAACAATTTTTATTTTTTCCAGACCAAATTTTTAAAGGGTCCTTTACTCTTGGAGGTAGACTGTTTTTTTGCATTATTGTGTAATTCTTGACCGGAAACGGCGAGTTAGCGACACCATAATGTAGAACAATATCAAAGGAGCATAGAACAACCTGGATCAACTTTTATTTTTTCCGGTCCAAATTTTTAAAGGGTACTTTACTCTTGGAGGTAGACTGTTTTTTTGCATTATTGTGTCATTTTTGACCGAAAACGGCGCGTCAGCGACACCAAAATGTAGAACAATAACATCCAGGCATAGAACAACCTGGAACAAGTTTTATTTTTTCCAGAACAAATTTTTAAAGGGTCCTTTACTCTTGGAGGTAGACTCTTTTTTTGCATTATTGTGTCATTTTTTACCGGAAACGGCGAGTTAGCGAGACCAAAATGTAGAACAATATCAAATGAGCATAGAACAACCTGGAATAACTTTTATTTTTTCCAGAACAAATTATTAAAGGGTCCTTTACTCTTGGAGGTAGACTCTTTTTTTGATTTATTGTGTCATTTTCGACCGAAAACGGCGAGTAAGCGACACCAAAATGTAGAACAATGTCAAATGAGCGTAGATCAACCTGGAACAACTTTTATTTTTTCCAGACCAAATTTTTAAAGGGTCCTTTACTCTTGGAGGTAGACTGTTTATTTGCATTTTTGTGTCATTTTTTAGCGAAAACGGAGCGTCAGCGACACCAAAATGTAGAACAATATTAAACGAGCATAGAACAACCTGGAACAACTTTTATTTTTTCGAGACCAAATTTTTAAAGGGTCCTTTACTCTTGGAGGTAGACTGTTTTTTTGCATTATTGTGACAATTTTGACTGAAAACGGCGCGTCAGCGACACCAAAATGTAGAACAATATCAAATGAGCATAGAACAACCTGGAACAACTTTTATTTTTTCCAGACCAAATGTTTAAAGGGTCCTTTACTCTTGGATGTAGACTCTTTTTTTGCATTATTGTGTCATTTTCGACCGAAAACGGCGAGTAAGCGACATTAAAATGTAGAACAATATTAAATGAACATAGAACAACCTGGAACAACTTTTATTTTTTCCAGACCAAATTTTTAAAGGGTCCTTCACTCTTGGAGGTAGACTGTTTTTTTGCATTATTGTGACAATTTTGACTGAAAACGGCGCGTCACCGACACCAAAATGTAGAACAATATCAAATGAGCATAGAACAACCTGGATCAACTTTTATTTTATCCGGTCCAAATTTTTAAAGGGTACTTTACTCTTGGAGGTAGTTTGTTTTTTTGCATTATTGTGTCATTTTTTACCGAAAACGGCGCGTCAGCGACACCAAAATGTAGAACAATAACATCCAGGCATACAACAACCTGGAACAAGTTTTATTTTTTCCAGAACAAATTTATAAAGGGTCCTTTACTCTTGGATGTAGTCTCTTTTTTTGCATTATTGTGTCATTTTTGACCGGAAACGGCGAGTTAGCGAGACCAAAATGTAGAACAATATTAAATCAGCATAAAACATCCTGGAAGAACTTTTACTTTTTCCAGACCAAATTTTTAAAGGGTCCTTTACTCTTGGAGGTAGACTGTTTTTTTGCATTATTGTGTCATTTTTGACCGAAAACGGCGAGTAAGCGACATTAAAATGTAGAACAATATTAAATGAGCATAGAACAACCTGGAACAACTTTTATTTTTTCCAGACTAAATTTTTAAAGGGTCCTTTACTCTTGGAGGTAGACTGTTTTTTTGCATTATTGTGTAATTCTTGACCGGAAACGGCGAGTTAGCGACACCAAAATGTAGAACAATATCAAATGAGCATAGAACAACCTGAAACAACTTTTATTTTTTCCAGAACAAATTTTTAAAGGGTCCTTTACTCTTGGAGGTAGACTGTGTTTTTGCATTATTGTGTCATTTTCGACCGAAAACGGCGAGTAAGCGACACCAAAATGTAGAACAATAACAAATGAGCGTAGATCAACCTGGAACAACTTTTATTTTTTCCAGACCAAATTTTTAAAGGGTCCTTTACTCTTGGAGGTAGACTCTTTTTTTGCATCATTGTGTCATTTTCGATCGAAAACGGGGAGTAAGCGATATCAAAATGTAGAACAATATTAAATGAGCATAGAACAACCTTGAACAACTTTTATTTTTTCCAGACCAAATTTTTACAGGGTACTTTACTCTTGGAGGTACACACTTTTCTTGCATTTTTGTGTCATTTCTTACCGAAAAATGGTGCGTCAGCAACACCAAAATGTAGAACAATATTAAACGAGCGTACAAAAACCTGGAACAACTTTTATTTTTTCCAGACCAAATTTTTAAAGGGTCCTTTACTCTTGGAGGTACACTGTTTATTTGCATTTTTGTGTCATTTTTTAGCGAAAACGGTGCGTCAGCGACACCAAAATGTAGAACAATATTAAACGAGCATAGAACAACCTGGAACAATTTTTATTTTTTCCAGACCAAATTTTTAAAGGGTCCTTTACTCTTGGAGGTAGACTGTTTTTTTGCATTATTGTGTAATTCTTGACCAGAAACGGCGAGTTAGCGACACCAAAATGTAGAACAATATCAAAGGAGCATAGAACAACCTGGATCAACTTTTATTTTTTCCGGTCCAAATTTTTAAAGGGTACTTTACTCTTGGAGGTAGACTGTTTTTTTGCATTATTGTGTCATTTTTGACCGAAAACGGCGCGTCAGCGACACCAAAATGTAGAACAATAACATCCAGGCATAGAACAACCTGGAACAAGTTTTATTTTTTCCAGAACAAATTTTTAAAGGGTCCTTTACTCTTGGAGGTAGACTCTTTTTTTGCATTATTGTGTCATTTTTTACCGGAAACGGCGAGTTAGCGAGACCAAAATGTAGAACAATATCAAATGAGCATAGAACAACCTGGAATAACTTTTATTTTTTCCAGAACAAATTATTAAACGGTCCTTTACTCTTGGAGGTAGACTCTTTTTTTGATTTATTGTGTCATTTTCGACCGAAAACGGCGAGTAAGCGACACCAAAATGTAGAACAATGTCAAATGAGCGTAGATCAACCTGGAACAACTTTTATTTTTTCCAGACCAAATTTTTAAAGGGTCCTTTACTCTTGGAGGTAGACTCTTTTTTTGCATCATTGTGTCATTTTCGATCGAAAACGGGGAGTAAATGATATCAAAATGTAGAACAATATTAAATGAGCCTAGAACAACCTGGAACAACTTTTATTTTTTCCAGACCAAATTTTTACAGGGTACTTTACTCTTGGAGGTACACACTTTTCTTGCATTTTTGTGTCTTTTCTTACCGAAAAATGGTGCGTCAGCAACACCAAAATGTAGAACAATATTAAACGAGCGTACAAAAACCTGGAACAACTTTTATTTTTTCCACATCAAATTTTTAAAGGGTCCTTTACTCTTGGAGGTAGACTGTTTATTTGCATTTTTGTGTCATTTTTTAGCGAAAACGGTGCGTCAGCGACACCAAAATGTAGAACAATATTAAACGAGCATAGAACAACCTGGAACAACTTTTATTTTTTCGAGACCAAATTTTTAAAGGGTCCTTTACTCTTGGAGGTAGACTGTTTTTTTGCATTATTGTGACAATTTTGACTGAAAACGGCGCGTCACCGACACCAAAATGTAGAACTATATTAAATGAGCATAGAACAACCTGAAACAACTTTTATTTTTTCCAGAACAAATTTTTAAAGGGTCTTTACTCTTGGAGGTAGACTGTTTTTTTGCATTATTGTGTCATTTTTGACCGAAAACGGCGCGTCAGCGACACCAAAATGTAGAACAATATTAAATGAGCATAGAACAACCTGAAACAACTTTTATTTTTTCCAGAACAAATTTTTAAAGGGTCCTTTACTCTTGGAGGTAGACTGTTTTTTTGCATTATTGTGACAATTTTGACTGAAAACGGCGCGTCAGCGACACCAAAATGTAGAACAATATCAAATGAGCATAGAACAACCTGGAACAACTTTTATTTTTTCCAGACCAAATGTTTAAAGGGTCCTTTACTCTTGGATGTAGACTGTTTTTTTGCATTATTGTGTAATTCCTGACCGGAAACGGCGAGTTAGCGACACCAAAATGTAGAACAATATCTAATGAGCATAGAACAACCTGGATCAACTTTTATTTTTTCCGGTCCAAATTTTTAAAGGGTACTTTACTCTTGGAGGTCGACCCTTTTTTGCTTTTTTGTGTTATTTTCGACCGAAAACGGCGAGTAAGCGACACCAAAATGTAGATCAATATTAAATGAGCATAGAACAACCTGGAACAACTTTTATTTTTTCCAGACCAAATTTTTAAAGGGTCCTTTGCTCTGGGAGGTAGACTGTTTTTTTGCATTATTGTGTCAATTTTGTCTGAAAACGGCGCGTCACCGACACCAAAATGTAGAACAATATTAAATGAGCATAGAACAACCTGAAACAACTTTTATTTTTTCCAGAACAAATTTTTTAAGGGTCCTTTACTTTTGGAGGTAGACTGTTATTTTGCATTATTGTGTCATTTTTAGCGAAAACGGTGCGACAGCGACACCAAAATGTAGAACAATATTAAACGAGCATAGAACAACCTGGAACAACTTTTATTTTTTCGAGACCAAATTTTTAAAGGGTCCTTTACTCTTGGAGGTAGACTGTTTTTTTGCATTATTGTGTAATTCTTGACCGGAAACGGCGAGTTAGCGACACCAAAATGTAGAACAATATCAAATGAGCATAGAACAACCTGAAACAACTTTTATTTTTTCCAGAACAAATTTTTAAAGGGTCCTTTACTCTTGGAGGTAGACTGTGTTTTTGCATTATTGTGTCATTTTCGACCGAAAACGGCGAGTAAGCGACACCAAAATGTAGAACAATATCAAATGAGCGTAGATCAACCTGGGACAACTTTTATTTTTTCCAGACCAAATTTTTAAAGGGTCCTTTACTCTTGGAGGTAGACTCTTTTTTTGCATCATTGTGTCATTTTCGATCGAAAACGGGGAGTAAGCGATATCAAAATGTAGAACAATATTAAATGAGCATAGAACAACCTGGAACAACTTTTATTTTTTCCAGACCAAATTTTTACAGCGTACTTTACTCTTGGAGGTAGACTGTTTCTTGGCATTATTGTGTCATTTTTTACCGGAAACGGCGCGTCAGCGACACCAAAATGTAGAAAAATATTAAATGAGCATAAAACAACCTGGAACAAATTTTATTTTTTCCGGACCAAATTTTTAAAGGGTCCTTTACTCTTGGAGGTAGACTGTTTATTTGCATTTTTGTGTCATTTCTTAGCGAAAACGGTGCGTCAGCGACACCAAAATGTAGAACAATATCAAATGAGCATAGAACAACCTGAAACAACTTTTATTTTTTCCAGAACAAATTTTTAAAGGGTCCTTTACTCTTGGAGGTAGACTGTGTTTTTGCATTATTGTGTCATTTTCGACCGAAAACGGCGAGTAAGCGACACCAAAACGTAGAACAATATCAAATGAGCGTAGATCAACCTGGAACAACTTTTATTTTTTCCAGACCAAATTTTTAAAGGGTCCTTTACTCTTGGAGGTAGACTCTTTTTTTGCATCATTGTGTCATTTTCGATCGAAAACGGGGAGTAAGCGATATCAAAATGTAGAACAATATTAAATGAGCATAGAACAACCTGGAAGAACTTTTATTTTTTCCAGACCAAATTTTTACAGGGTACTTTACTCTTGGAGGTAGACTGTTTCTTGGCATTATTGTGTCATTTTTGACCGGAAACGGCGCGTCAGCGACACCAAAATGTAGAACAATATTAAATGAGCATAAAACAACCTGGAACAACTTTCATTTTTTCCGGACCAAATTTTTAAAGGGTCCTTTACTCTTGGAGGTAGACGGTTTATTTGCATTTTTGTGTCATTTCTTAGCGAAAACGGTGCGTCAGCAACACCAAAATGTAGAACAATATCAAATGAGCATAGAAAAACCTGAAACAACTTTTATTTTTTCCAGAACAAATTTTTAAAGAGTCCTTTATTCTTGGAGGTAGACTCTTTTTTTGCATCATTGTGTCATTTTCGATCGAAAACGGGGAGTAAGCGATATCAAAATGTAGAACAATATTAAATGAGCATAGAACAACCTGGAACAACTTTTATTTTTTCCAGACCAAATTTTTACAGGGTACTTTACTCTTAGAGGTAGACTGTTTATTTGCATTTTTGTGTCATTTTTTAGCGAAAACGGTGCGTCAGCGACACCAAAATGTAGAACAATATTAAACGAGCCTAGAACAACCTGGAACAACTTTTATTTTTTCCAGACCAAATTTTTAAAGGGTCCTTTACTCTTGGATGTAGACTGTTTTTTTGCATTATTGTGTCATTTTCGACCGAAAACGGCGAGTAAGCGACACCAAAATGTAGAACAATATCAAATGAGCGTAGATCAACCTGGAACAACTTTTATTTTTTCCAGATCAAATTTTTAAAGGGTCCTTTACTCTTGGAGGTAGACTCTTTTTTTGCATCATTGTGTCATTTTCGATCGAAAACGGGGAGTAAGCGATATCAAAATGTAGAACAATATTAAATGAGCATAGAACAACCTGGAACAACTTTTATTTTTTCCAGACCAAATTTTTAAAGGGTCCTTCACTCTTGGAGGTAGACTGTTTTTTTGCATTATTGTGACAATTTTGACTGAAAACGGCGCGTCACCGACACCAAAATGTAGAACAATATCAAATGAGCATAGAACAACCTGGATCAACTTTTATTTTATCCGGTCCAAATTTTTAAAGGGTACTTTACTCTTGGAGGTAGTTTGTTTTTTTGCATTATTGTGTCATTTTTTACCGAAAACGGCGCGTCAGCGACACCAAAATGTAGAACAATAACATCCAGGCATACAACAACCTGGAACAAGTTTTATTTTTTCCAGAACAAATTTATAAAGGGTCCTTTACTCTTGGATGTAGTCTCTTTTTTTGCATTATTGTGTCATTTTTGACCGGAAACGGCGAGTTAGCGAGACCAAAATGTAGAACAATATTAAATCAGCATAAAACATCCTGGAAGAACTTTTACTTTTTCCAGACCAAATTTTTAAAGGGTCCTTTACTCTTGGAGGTAGACTGTTTTTTTGCATTATTGTGTCATTTTTGACCGAAAACGGCGAGTAAGCGACATTAAAATGTAGAACAATATTAAATGAGCATAGAACAACCTGGAACAACTTTTATTTTTTCCAGACTAAATTTTTAAAGGGTCCTTTACTCTTGGAGGTAGACTGTTTTTTTGCATTATTGTGTAATTCTTGACCGGAAACGGCGAGTTAGCGACACCAAAATGTAGAACAATATCAAATGAGCATAGAACAACCTGAAACAACTTTTATTTTTTCCAGAACAAATTTTTAAAGGGTCCTTTACTCTTGGAGGTAGACGGTTTATTTGCATTTTTGTGACATTTCTTAGCGAAAACGGTGCGTCAGCAACACCAAAATGTAGAACAATATCAAATGAGCATAGAAAAACCTGAAACAACTTTTATTTTTTCCAGAACAAATTTTTAAAGGGTCCTTTATTCTTGGAGGTAGACTCTTTTTTTGCATCATTGTGTCATTTTCGATCGAAAACGGGGAGTAAGCGATGTCAAAATGTAGAACAATATTAAATGAGCATAGAACAACCTGGAACAACTTTTATTTTTTCCAGACCAAATTTTTACAGGGTACTTTACTCTTAGAGGTAGACTGTTTATTTGCATTTTTGTGTCATTTTTTAGCGAAAACGGTGCGTCAGCGACACCAAAATGTAGAACAATATTAAACGAGCCTAGAACAACCTGGAACAACTTTTATTTTTTCCAGACCAAATTTTTAAAGGGTCCTTTACTCTTGGATGTAGACTGTTTTTTTGCATTATTGTGTCATTTTCGACCGAAAACGGCGAGTAAGCGACACCAAAATGTAGAACAATATCAAATGAGCGTAGATCAACCTGGAACAACTTTTATTTTTTCCAGACCAAATTTTTAAAGGGTCCTTTACTCTTGGAGGTAGACTCTTTTTTTGCATCATTGTGTCATTTTCGATCGAAAACGGGGAGTAAGCGATATCAAAATGTAGAACAATATTAAATGAGCATAGAACAACCTGGAACAACTTTTATCTTTTCCAGACCAAATTTTTAAAGGGTCCTTTACTCTTGGAGGTAGACTGTGTTTTTGAATTATTGTGTCATTTTCGACCGAAAACGGCGGGTAAGCGATATCAAAATATAGAACAATATTAAATGAGCATAGAACAACCTCGAACAACTTTTATTTTTTCCAGACCAAATTTTTACAGGGTACTTTACTCTTGGAGGTACACACTTTTCTTGCATTTTTGTGTCATTTCTTACCGAAAAATGGTGCGTCAGCAACACCAAAATGTAGAACAATATTAAACGAGCGTACAAAAACCTGGAACAACTTTTATTTTTTCCAGACCAAATTTTTAAAGGAGCCTTTACTCTTGGAGGTAGACTGTTTATTTGCATTTTTGTGTCATTTTTTAGCGAAAACGGTGTGTCAGCGACACCAAAATGTAGAACAATATTAAACGAGCATAGAACAACCTGGAACAATTTTTATTTTTTCCAGACCAAATTTTTAAAGGAGCCTTTACTCTTGGAGGTAGACTGTTTATTTGCATTTTTGTGTCATTTTTTAGCGAAAACGGTGTGTCAGCGACACCAAAATGTAGAACAATATTAAACGAGCATAGAACAACCTGAAACAACTTTTATTTTTTCCAGACCAAATTTTTACAGGGTACTTTACTCTTGGAGGTACACACTTTTCTTGCATTTTTGTGTCATTTCTTACCGAAAAATGGTGCGTCAGCAACACCAAAATGTAGAACAATATTAAACGAGCGTACAAAAACCTGGAACAACTTTTATTTTTTCCAGACCAAATTTTTAAAGGGTCCTTTACTCTTGGAGGTACACTGTTTATTTGCATTTTTGTGTCATTTTTTAGCGAAAACGGTGCGTCAGCGACACCAAAATGTAGAACAATATTAAACGAGCATAGAACAACCTGGAACAATTTTTATTTTTTCCAGACCAAATTTTTAAAGGGTCCTTTACTCTTGGAGGTAGACTGTTTTTTTGCATTATTGTGTAATTCTTGACCGGAAACGGCGAGTTAGCGACACCAAAATGTAGAACAATATCAAAGGAGCATAGAACAACCTGGATCAACTTTTATTTTTTCCGGTCCAAATTTTTAAAGGGTACTTTACTCTTGGAGGTAGACTGTTTTTTTGCATTATTGTGTAATTCTTGACCGGAAACGGCGAGTTAGCGACACCAAAATGTAGAACAATATCAAATGAGCATAGAACAACCTGAAACAACTTTTATTTTTTCCAGAACAAATTTTTAAAGGGTCCTTTACTCTTGGAGGTAGACTGTGTTTTTGCATTATTGTGTCATTTTCGACCGAAAACGGCGAGTAAGCGACACCAAAATGTAGAACAATAACAAATGAGCGTAGATCAACCTGGAACAACTTTTATTTTTTCCAGACCAAATTTTTAAAGGGTCCTTTACTCTTGGAGGTAGACTCTTTTTTTGCATCATTGTGTCATTTTCGATCGAAAACGGGGAGTAAGCGATATCAAAATGTAGAACAATATTAAATGAGCATAGAACAACCTTGAACAACTTTTATTTTTTCCAGACCAAATTTTTACAGGGTACTTTACTCTTGGAGGTACACACTTTTCTTGCATTTTTGTGTCATTTCTTACCGAAAAATGGTGCGTCAGCAACACCAAAATGTAGAACAATATTAAACGAGCGTACAAAAACCTGGAACAACTTTTATTTTTTCCAGACCAAATTTTTAAAGGGTCCTTTACTCTTGGAGGTAGACTGTTTATTTGCATTTTTGTGTCATTTTTTAGCGAAAACGGTGCGTCAGCGACACCAAAATGTAGAACAATATTAAACGAGCATAGAACAACCTGGAACAACTTTTATTTTTTCGAGACCAAATTTTTAAAGGGTCCTTTACTCTTGGAGGTAGACTGTTTTTTTGCATTATTGTGACAATTTTGACTGAAAACGGCGCGTCACCGACACCAAAATGTAGAACAATATTAAATGAGCATAGAACAACCTGAAACAACTTTTATTTTTTCCAGAACAAATTTTTAAAGGGTCCTTTACTCTTGGAGGTAGACTGTTTTTTTGCATTATTGTGTCATTTTTGACCGAAAACGGCGCGTCAGCGACACCAAAATGTAGAACAATATTAAATGAGCATAGAACAACCTGAAACAACTTTTATTTTTTCCAGAACAAATTTTTAAAGGGTCCTTTACTCTTGGAGGTAGACTGTTTTTTTGCATTATTGTGACAATTTTGACTGAAAACGGCGCGTCAGCGACACCAAAATGTAGAACAATATCAAATGAGCATAGAACAACCTGGAACAACTTTTATTTTTTACAGACCAAATGTTTAAAGGGTCCTTTACTCTTGGATGTAGACTGTTTTTTTGCATTATTGTGTAATTCCTGACCGGAAACGGCGAGTTAGCGACACCAAAATGTAGAACAATATCTAATGAGCATAGAACAACCTGGATCAACTTTTATTTTTTCCGGTCCAAATTTTTAAAGGGTACTTTACTCTTGGAGGTCGACCCTTTTTTGCTTTTTTGTGTTATTTTCGACCGAAAACGGCGAGTAAGCGACACCAAAATGTAGATCAATATTAAATGAGCATAGAACAACCTGGAACAACTTTTATTTTTTCCAGACCAAATTTTTAAAGGGTCCTTTGCTCTTGGAGGTAGACTGTTTTTTTGCATTATTGTGTCAATTTTGTTTGAAAACGGCGCGTCACCGACACCAAAATGTAGAACAATATTAAATGAGCATAGAACAACCTGAAACAACTTTTATTTTTTCCAGAACAAATTTTTTAAGGGTCCTTTACTTTTGGAGGTAGACTGTTATTTTGCATTATTGTGTCATTTTTAGCGAAAACGGTGCGACAGCGACACCAAAATGTAGAACAATATTAAACGAGCATAGAACAACCTGGAACAACTTTTATTTTTTCGAGACCAAATTTTTAAAGGGTCCTTTATTCTTGGAGGTAGCCTGTTTTTTTGCATTATTGTGTCAATTTTGACTGAAAACGGCGCGTCACCGACACCAAAATGTAGAACAATATTAAATGAGCATAGAACAACCTGAAACAACTTTTATTTTTTCCAGAACAAATTTTTAAAGGGTCCTTTATTCTTGGAGGTAGACTGTTTTTTTGCATTATTGTATCATTTTTGACCGAAAACGGCGCGTCAGCGACACCAAAATGTAGAACAATATTAAACGAGCATAAAACATCCTGGAAGAACTTTTATTTTTTCCAGAACAAATTTTTAAAGGGTCCTTTACTCTTGGAGGTAGACTGTTTTTTTGCATTATTGTGTCATTTTTGACCGAAAACGGCGCGTCAGCGACACCAAAATGTAGAACAATATTAAATGAGCATAGAACAACCCGGAACAACTTTTATTTTTTCCAGACCAAATTTTTACAGGGTACTTTACTCTTGGAGGTAGACTGTTTATTTGCATTTTTGTGTCATTTTTTAGCGAAAACGGTGCGTCAGCGACACCAAAATGTAGAACAATATTAAATGAGCATAGAACAACCTGGAACAACTTTTATTTTTTCCAGACTAAATTTTTAAAGGGTCCTTTACTCTTGGAGGTAGACTGTTTTTTTGCATTATTGTGTAATTCTTGACCGGAAACGGCGAGTTAGCGACACCAAAATGTAGAACAATATCAAATGAGCATAGAACAACCTGAAACAACTTTCATTTTTTCCAGAACAAATTTTTAAAGGGTCCTTTACTCTTGGAGGTAGACTGTGTTTTTGCATTATTGTGTCATTTTCGACCGAAAACGGCGAGTAAGCGACACCAAAATGTAGAACAATATCAAATGAGCGTAGATCAACCTGGAACAACTTTTATTTTTTCCAGACCAAATTTTTAAAGGGTCCTTTACTCTTGGAGGTAGACTCTTTTTTTGCATCATTGTGTCATTTTCGATCGAAAACGGGGAGTAAGCGATATCAAAATGTAGAACAATATTAAATGAGCATAGAACAACCTGGAAGAACTTTTATTTTTTCCAGACCAAATTTTTACAGGGTACTTTACTCTTGGAGGTAGACTGTTTCTTGGCATTATTGTGTCATTTTTGACCGGAAACGGCGCGTCAGCGACACCAAAATGTAGAACAATATTAAATGAGCATAAAACAACCTGGAACAACTTTCATTTTTTCCGGACCAAATTTTTAAAGGGTCCTGTACTCTTGGAGGTAGACGGTTTATTTGCATTTTTGTGTCATTTCTTAGCGAAAACGGTGCGTCAGCAACACCAAAATGTAGAACAATATCAAATGAGCATAGAACAACCTGAAACAACTTTTATTTTTTCCAGAACAAATTTTTAAAGGGTCCTTTACTCTTGGAGGTAGACTCTTTTTTTGCATCATTGTGTCATTTTCGATCGAAAACGGGGAGTAAGCGATATCAAAATGTAGAACAATATTAAATGAGCATAGAACAACCCGGAACAACTTTTATTTTTTCCAGACCAAATTTTTACAGGGTACTTTACTCTTGGAGGTAGACTGTTTATTTGCATTTTTGTGTCATTTTTTAGCGAAAACGGTGCGTCAGCGACACCAAAATGTAGAACAATATTAAACGAGCCTAGAACAACCTGGAACAACTTTTATTTTTTCCAGACCAAATTTTTAAAGGGTCCTTTACTCTTGGATGTAGACTGTTTTTTTGCATTATTGTGTCATTTTCGACCGAAAACGGCGAGTAAGCGACACCAAAATGTAGAACAATATCAAATGAGCGTAGATCAACCTGGAACAACTTTTATTTTTTCCAGACCAAATTTTTAAAGGGTCCTTTACTCTTGGAGGTAGACTCTTTTTTTGCATCATTGTGTCATTTTCGATCGAAAACGGGGAGTAAGCGATATCAAAATGTAGAACAATATTAAATGAGCATAGAACAACCTGGAACAACTTTTATTTTTTCCAGACCAAATTTTGGCAGGGTACTTTACTCTTGGAGGTAGACTGTTTCTTGGCATTATTGTGTCATTTTTGACCGGAAACGGCGCGTCAGCGACACCAAAATGTAGAACAATATCTAATGAGCATAGAACAACCTGGAACAACTTTTATCTTTTCCAGACCAAATTTTTAAAGGGTCCTTTACTCTTGGAGGTAGACTGTGTTTTTGAATTATTGTGTCATTTTCGACCGAAAACGGCGGGTAAGCGATATCAAAATGTAGAACAATATTAAATGAGCATAGAACAACCTCGAACAACTTTTATTTTTTCCAGACCAAATTTTTACAGGGTACTTTACTCTTGGAGGTACACACTTTTCTTGCATTTTTGTGTCATTTCTTACCGAAAAATGGTGCGTCAGCAACACCAAAATGTAGAACAATATTAAACGAGCGTACAAAAACCTGGAACAACTTTTATTTTTTCCAGACCAAATTTTTAAAGGAGCCTTTACTCTTGGAGGTAGACTGTTTATTTGCATTTTTGTGTCATTTTTTAGCGAAAACGGTGTGTCAGCGACACCAAAATGTAGAACAATATTAAACGAGCATAGAACAACCTGGAACAATTTTTATTTTTTCCAGACCAAATTTTTAAAGGAGCCTTTACTCTTGGAGGTAGACTGTTTATTTGCATTTTTGTGTCATTTTTTAGCGAAAACGGTGTGTCAGCGACACCAAAATGTAGAACAATATTAAACGAGCATAGAACGACCTGAAATAACTTTTATTTTTTCCAGAACAAAGTTTTAAAGGATCCTTTACTCTTGGAGGTAGACTGTTATTTTGCATTATTGTGTCATTTTTTAGCGAAAACGGTGCGACAGCGACACCAAAATGTAGAACAATATTAAACGAGCATAGAACAACCTGGAACAACTTTTATTTTTTCGAGACCAAATTTTTAAAGGGTCCTTTACTCTTGGAGGTAGACTGTTTATTTGCATTTTTGTGTCATTTTTTAGCGAAAACGGTGCGTCAGCGACACCAAAATGTAGAACAATATTAAATGAGCATAAAACATCCTGGAAGAACTTTTATTTTTTCCAGACCAAATTTTTAAAGGGTCCTTTACTCTTGGAGGTAGACTGTTTTTTTGCATTATTGTGTCAATTTTGACTGAAAACGGCGCGTCACCGACACCAAAATGTAGAACAATATTAAATGAGCATAGAACAACCTGAAACAACTTTTATTCTTTCCAGAACAAATTTTTAAAGGGTCCTTTACTCTTGGAGGTAGACTGTTTTTTTGCATTATTGTGTCATTTTTGACCGAAAACGGCGCGTCAGCGACACCAAAATGTAGAACAATATTAAATGAGCATAGAACAACCTGAAACAACTTTTATTTTTTCCAGAACAAATTTTTAAAGGGTCCTTTACTCTTGGAGGTAGACTGTTTTTTTGCATTATTGTGTCATTTTTGACCGAAAACGGCGCGTCAGCGACACCAAAATGTAGAACAATAACATCCAGGCATAGAACAACCTGGAACAACTTTTATTTGTTCCAGAAAAAATTTATAAAGGGTCCTTTACTCTTGGAGGTAGACTCTTTTTTTGCATTATTGTGTCATTTTCGACCGAAAACGGCGAGTAAGCGACACCAAAATGTAGAACAATATCAAATGAGCATAGAACAACCTGGAACAACTTTTATTTTTTCCAGACCAAATTTTTAAAGGGTCCTTTACTCTTGGAGGTAGACTGTTAATTTGCATTTTTGTGTCATTTTTTAGCGAAAACGGTGCGTCAGCGACACCAAAATGTAGAACAATATTAAACGAGCATAGAAGAACCTGGAACAACTTTTATTTTTTCCGGAACAAATTTTTAAAGTGTACTTTACTCTTGGAGGTAGACTCTTTTTTTGATTTATTGTGTCATTTTCGACCGAAAACGGCGAGTAAGCGACACCAAAATGTAGAACAATGTCAAATGAGCGTAGATCAACCTGGAACAACTTTTATTTTTTCCAGACCAAATTTTTAAAGGGTCCTTTACTCTTGGAGGTTGACTCTTTTTTTGCATCATTGTGTCATTTTCGATCGAAAACGGGGAGTAAGCGAAATCAAAATGTAGAACTATATTAAATGAGCCTAGAACAACCTGGAACAACTTTTATTTTTTCCAGACCAAATTTTTACAGGGTACTTTACTCTTGGAGGTACACACTTTTCTTGCATTTTTGTGTCTTTTCTTACTGAAAAATGGTGCGTCAGCAACACCAAAATGTAGAACAATATTAAACGAGCGTACAAAAATCTGGAACAACTTTTATTTTTTCGAGACCAAATTTTTAAAGGGTCCTTTACTCTTGGAGGTAGACTGTTTTTTTGCATTATTGTGACAATTTTGACTGAAAACGGCGCGTCACCGACACCAAAATGTAGAACAATATTAAATGAGCATAGAACAACCTGAAACAACTTTTATTTTTTCCAGAACAAATTTTTAAAGGGTCCTTTACTCTTGGAGGTAGACTGTTTTTTTGCATTATTGTGTCATTTTTGACCGAAAACGGCGCGTCAGCGACACCAAAATGTAGAACAATATTAAATGAGCATAGAACAACCTGAAACAACTTTTATTTTTTCCAGAACAAATTTTTAAAGGGTCCTTTAATCTTGGAGGTAGACTGTTTTTTTGCATTATTGTGTCATTTTTGTCCGAAAACGGCGCGTCAGCGACACCAAAATGTAGAACAATAACATCCAGGCATAGAACAAACTGGAACAACTTTTATTTGTTCCAGAAAAAATTTATAAAGGGTCCTTTACTCTGGGAGGTAGACTCTTTTTTTGCATTATTGTGTAATTCTTGACCGGAAACGGCGAGTTAGCGACACCAAAATGTAGAACAATATCAAATGAGCATAGAACAACCTGGATCAACTTTTATTTTTTCCGGTCCAAATTTTTAAAGGGTACTTTACTCTTGGAGGTAGAAGGTTTTTTTGCATTATTGTGTCATTTTTGACCGAAAACGGCGCGTCAGCGACACCAAAATGTAGAACAATAACATCCAGGCATAGAACAACCTGGAACAAGTTTTATTTTTTCCAGAACAAATTTTTAAAGGGTCCTTTACTCTTGGAGGTAGACTCTTTTTTTGCATTATTGTGTCATTTTTTACCGGCAACGGCGAGTTAGCGAGACCAAAATGTAGAACAATATTAAATGAGCATAAAACATCCTGGAAGAACTTTTATTTTTTCCAGACCAAATTTTTAAAGGGTCCTTTACTCTTGGAGGTAGACTGTGTTTTTGCATTATTGTGTCATTTTCGACCGAAAACGGCGAGTAAGCGACACCAAAATGTAGAACAATATCAAATGAGCGTAGAACAACCTGGAACAACTTTTATTTTTTCCAGACCAAATTTTTAAAGGGTCCTTTACTCTTGGAGGTAGACTCTTTTTTTGCATCATTGTGTCATTTTCGATCGAAAACGGGGAGTAAGCGATATCAAAATGTAGAACAATATTAAATGAGCATAGAACAACCTGGAACAACTTTTATTTTTTCCTGACCAAATTTTTACAGGGTACTTTACCCTTGGAGGTAGATTGTTTTTTTGCATTATTGTGACAATTTTGACTGAAAACGGCGCGTCACCGACACCAAAATGTAGAACAATATTAAATGAGCATAGAACAACCTGAAACAACTTTTATTTTTTCCAGAACAAATTTTTAAAGGGTCCTTTACTCTTGGAGGTAGACTGTTTTTTTGCATTATTGTGTCATTTTTGACCGAAAACGGCGCGTCAGCGACACGAAAATGTAGAACAATAACATCCAGGCATACAACAACCTGGAACAAGTTTTATTTTTTCCAGAACAAATTTATAAAGGGTCCTTTACTCTTGGATGTAGTCTCTTATTTTGCATTATTGTGTCATTTTTGACCGGAAACGGCGAGTTAGCGAGACCAAAATGTAGAACAATATTAAATGAGCATAAAACATCCTGGAAGAACTTTTATTTTTTCCAGACCAAATTTTTAAAGGGTCCTTTACTCTTGGAGGTAGACTGTGTTTTTGCATTATTGTGTCATTTTCGACCGAAAACGGCGAGTAAGCGACACCAAAATGTAGAACAATATTAAATGAGCATAAAACATCCTGGAAGAACTTTTATTTTTTCCAGACCAAATTTTTAAAGGGTCCTTTACTTTTGGAGGTAGACTGTGTTTTTGCATTATTGTGTCATTTTCGACCGAAAACGGCGAGTAAGCGACACCAAAATGTAGAACAATATCAAATGAGCGTAGATCAACCTGGAACAACTTTTATTTTTTCCAGACCAAATTTTTAAAGGGTCCTTTACTCTTGGAGGTAGACTCTTTTTTTGCATCATTGTGTCATTTTCGATCGAAAACGGGGAGTAAGCGATATCAAAATGTAGAACAATATTAAATGAGCATAGAACAACCTGGAACAACTTTTATTTTTACCAGACCAAATTTTTACAGGGTACTTTACTCTTGGAGGTAGACTGTTTCTTGGCATTATTGTGTCATTTTTGACCGGAAACGGCGCGTCAGCGACACCAAAATGTAGAACAATATCTAATGAGCATAGAACAACCTGGAACAACTTTTATCTTTTCCAGACCAAATTTTTAAAGAGTCCTTTACTCTTGGAGGTAGACTGTGTTTTTGAATTATTGTGTCATTTTCGACCGAAAACGGCGAGTAAGCGATATCAAAATGTAGAACAATATTAAATGAGCATAGAACAACCTCGAACAACTTTTATTTTTTCCAGACCAAATTTTTACAGGGTACTTTACTCTTGGAGGTACACACTTTTCTTGCATTTTTGTTTCATTTCTTACCGAAAAATGGTTCGTCAGCAACACCAAAATGTAGAACAATATTAAACGAGCGTACAAAAACCTGGAACAACTTTTATTTTTTCCAGACCAAATTTTTAAAGGGTCCTTTACTCTTGGAGGTAGACTGTTTATTTGCATTTTTGTGTCATTTTTTAGCGAAAACGGTGCGTCAGCGACACCAAAATGTAGAACAATATTAAACGAGCATAGAACAACCTGGAACAACTTTTACTTTTTCCAGACCAAATTTTTAAAGGGTCCTTTACTCTTGGAGGTAGACTGTTTTTTTTGCATTATTGTGTAATTCTTGACCGGAAACGGCGAGTTAGCGACACCAAAATGTAGAACAATATCAAATGAGCATAGAACAACCTGAATCAACTTTTATTTTTTCCGGTCCAAATTTTTAATGGGTACTTTACTCTTGGAGGTAGACTGTTTTTTTGCATTATTGTGTCATTTTTGACCGAAAACGGCGCGTCAGCGACACCAAAAGGTAGAACAATAACATCCAGGCATAGAACAACCTGGAACAAGTTTTATTTTTTCCAGAACAAATTTTTAAAGGGTCCTTTACTCTTGGAGGTAGACTCTTTTTTTGCATTATTGTGTCATTTTTTACCGGAAACGGCGAGTTAGCGAGACCAAAATGTAGAACAATGTCAAATGAGCGTAGATCAACCTGGAACAACTTTTATTTTTTCCAGACCAAATTTTTAAAGGGTCCTTTACTCTTGGAGGTAGACTGTTAATTTGCATTTTTGTGTCATTTTTTAGCGAAAACGGTGCGTCAGCGACACCAAAATGTAGAACAATATTAAACGAGCATAGAAGAACCTGGAACAACTTTTATTTTTTCCGGAACAAATTTTTAAAGTGTACTTTACTCTTGGAGGTAGACTCTTTTTTTGATTTATTGTGTCATTTTCGACCGAAAACGGCGAGTAAGCGACACCAAAATGTAGAACAATGTCAAATGAGCGTAGATCAACCTGGAACAACTTTTATTTTTTCCAGACCAAATTTTTAAAGGGTCCTTTACTCTTGGAGGTTGACTCTTTTTTTGCATCATTGTGTCATTTTCGATCGAAAACGGGGAGTAAGCGAAATCAAAATGTAGAACTATATTAAATGAGCCTAGAACAACCTGGAACAACTTTTATTTTTTCCAGACCAAATTTTTACAGGGTACTTTACTCTTGGAGGTACACACTTTTCTTGCATTTTTGTGTCTTTTCTTACTGAAAAATGGTGCGTCAGCAACACCAAAATGTAGAACAATATTAAACGAGCGTACAAAAATCTGGAACAACTTTTATTTTTTCGAGACCAAATTTTTAAAGGGTCCTTTACTCTTGGAGGTAGACTGTTTTTTTGCATTATTGTGACAATTTTGACTGAAAACGGCGCGTCACCGACACCAAAATGTAGAACAATATTAAATGAGCATAGAACAACCTGAAACAACTTTTATTTTTTCCAGAACAAATTTTTAAAGGGTCCTTTACTCTTGGAGGTAGACTGTTTTTTTGCATTATTGTGTCATTTTTGACCGAAAACGGCGCGTCAGCGACACCAAAATGTAGAACAATATTAAATGAGCATAGAACAACCTGAAACAACTTTTATTTTTTCCAGAACAAATTTTTAAAGGGTCCTTTAATCTTGGAGGTAGACTGTTTTTTTGCATTATTGTGTCATTTTTGTCCGAAAACGGCGCGTCAGCGACACCAAAATGTAGAACAATAACATCCAGGCATAGAACAAACTGGAACAACTTTTATTTGTTCCAGAAAAAATTTATAAAGGGTCCTTTACTCTGGGAGGTAGACTCTTTTTTTGCATTATTGTGTAATTCTTGACCGGAAACGGCGAGTTAGCGACACCAAAATGTAGAACAATATCAAATGAGCATAGAACAACCTGGATCAACTTTTATTTTTTCCGGTCCAAATTTTTAAAGGGTACTTTACTCTTGGAGGTAGACTGTTTTTTTGCATTATTGTGTCATTTTTGACCGAAAACGGCGCGTCAGCGACACCAAAATGTAGAACAATAACATCCAGGCATAGAACAACCTGGAACAAGTTTTATTTTTTCCAGAACAAATTTTTAAAGGGTCCTTTACTCTTGGAGGTAGACTCTTTTTTTGCATTATTGTGTCATTTTTTACCGGCAACGGCGAGTTAGCGAGACCAAAATGTAGAACAATATTAAATGAGCATAAAACATCCTGGAAGAACTTTTATTTTTTCCAGACCAAATTTTTAAAGGGTCCTTTACTCTTGGAGGTAGACTGTGTTTTTGCATTATTGTGTCATTTTCGACCGAAAACGGCGAGTAAGCGACACCAAAATGTAGAACAATATCAAATGAGCGTAGAACAACCTGGAACAACTTTTATTTTTTCCAGACCAAATTTTTAAAGGGTCCTTTACTCTTGGAGGTAGACTCTTTTTTTGCATCATTGTGTCATTTTCGATCGAAAACGGGGAGTAAGCGATATCAAAATGTAGAACAATATTAAATGAGCATAGAACAACCTGGAACAACTTTTATTTTTTCCTGACCAAATTTTTACAGGGTACTTTACTCTTGGAGGTAGATTGTTTTTTTGCATTATTGTGACAATTTTGACTGAAAACGGCGCGTCACCGACACCAAAATGTAGAACAATATTAAATGAGCATAGAACAACCTGAAACAACTTTTATTTTTTCCAGAACAAATTTTTAAAGGGTCCTTTACTCTTGGAGGTAGACTGTTTTTTTGCATTATTGTGTCATTTTTGACCGAAAACGGCGCGTCAGCAACACGAAAATGTAGAACAATAACATCCAGGCATACAACAACCTGGAACAAGTTTTATTTTTTCCAGAACAAATTTATAAAGGGTCCTTTACTCTTGGATGTAGTCTCTTATTTTGCATTATTGTGTCATTTTTGACCGGAAACGGCGAGTTAGCGAGACCAAAATGTAGAACAATATTAAATGAGCATAAAACATCCTGGAAGAACTTTTATTTTTTCCAGACCAAATTTTTAAAGGGTCCTTTACTCTTGGAGGTAGACTGTGTTTTTGCATTATTGTGTCATTTTCGACCGAAAACGGCGAGTAAGCGACACCAAAATGTAGAACAATATTAAATGAGCATAAAACATCCTGGAAGAACTTTTATTTCTTCCAGACCAAATTTTTAAAGGGTCCTTTACTTTTGGAGGTAGACTGTGTTTTTGCATTATTGTGTCATTTTCGACCGAAAACGGCGAGTAAGCGACACCAAAATGTAGAACAATATCAAATGAGCGTAGATCAACCTGGAACAACTTTTATTTTTTCCAGACCAAATTTTTAAAGGGTCCTTTACTCTTGGAGGTAGACTCTTTTTTTGCATCATTGTGTCATTTTCGATCGAAAACGGGGAGTAAGCGATATCAAAATGTAGAACAATATTAAATGAGCATAGAACAACCTGGAACAACTTTTATTTTTACCAGACCAAATTTTTACAGGGTACTTTACTCTTGGAGGTAGACTGTTTCTTGGCATTATTGTGTCATTTTTGACCGGAAACGGCGCGTCAGCGACACCAAAATGTAGAACAATATCTAATGAGCATAGAACAACCTGGAACAACTTTTATCTTTTCCAGACCAAATTTTTAAAGAGTCCTTTACTCTTGGAGGTAGACTGTGTTTTTGAATTATTGTGTCATTTTCGACCGAAAACGGCGAGTAAGCGATATCAAAATGTAGAACAATATTAAATGAGCATAGAACAACCTCGAACAACTTTTATTTTTTCCAGACCAAATTTTTACAGGGTACTTTACTCTTGGAGGTACACACTTTTCTTGCATTTTTGTTTCATTTCTTACCGAAAAATGGTTCGTCAGCAACACCAAAATGTAGAACAATATTAAACGAGCGTACAAAAACCTGGAACAACTTTTATTTTTTCCAGACCAAATTTTTAAAGGGTCCTTTACTCTTGGAGGTAGACTGTTTATTTGCATTTTTGTGTCATTTTTTAGCGAAAACGGTGCGTCAGCGACACCAAAATGTAGAACAATATTAAACGAGCATAGAACAACCTGGAACAACTTTTACTTTTTCCAGACCAAATTTTTAAAGGGTCCTTTACTCTTGGAGGTAGACTGTTTTTTTTGCATTATTGTGTAATTCTTGACCGGAAACGGCGAGTTAGCGACACCAAAATGTAGAACAATATCAAATGAGCATAGAACAACCTGAATCAACTTTTATTTTTTCCGGTCCAAATTTTTAATGGGTACTTTACTCTTGGAGGTAGACTGTTTTTTTGCATTATTGTGTCATTTTTGACCGAAAACGGCGCGTCAGCGACACCAAAAGGTAGAACAATAACATCCAGGCATAGAACAACCTGGAACAAGTTTTATTTTTTCCAGAACAAATTTTTAAAGGGTCCTTTACTCTTGGAGGTAGACTCTTTTTTTGCATTATTGTGTCATTTTTTACCGGAAACGGCGAGTTAGCGAGACCAAAATGTAGAACAATATTAAATGAGCATAAATCATCCTGGAAGAACTTTTATTTTTTCCAGACCAAATTTTTAAAGGGTCCTTTACTCTTGGAGGTAGACTGTGTTTTTGAATTATTCTGTCATTTGCGACCGAAAACGGCGAGTAAGCGACATTAAAATGTAGAACAATATTAAATGAGCATAGAACAACCTGGAACAACTTTTATTTTTTCCAGACCAATTTTTTAAAGGGTCCTTTACTCTTGGAGGTAGACTGTTTTTTTGCATTATTGTGTCATTTTGGACCGAAAACGGCGCGTCAGCGACACCAAAATGTAGAACAATAACATCCAGGCATGGAACAACCTGGAACAACTTTTATTTTTTCCAGAACAAATTTTTAAAGGGTCCTTTACTCTTGGAGGCAGACTGTTTTTTTGCATTATTGTGTCATTTTTGACCGAAAACGACGCGTCAGCGACACCAAAATGTAGAACAATAACATCCAGGCATAGAACAACCTGGAACAACTTTTATTTGTTCCAGGAAAAATGTATAAAGGGTCCTTTACTCTTGGAGGTAGACTCTTTTTTTGCATTATTGTGTCATTTTCGAACGAAAACGGCGAGTAAGCGACACCAAAATGTAGAACAATATCAAATGAGCATAGAACAACCTGGAACAACTTTTATTTTTTCCAGACCAAATTTTTAAAGGGTCCTTTACTCTTGGAGGTAGACTGTGTTTTTGAATTATTCTGTCATTTGCGACCGAAAACGGCGAGTAAGCGACATTAAAATGTAGAACAATATTAAATGAGCATAGAACAACCTGGAACAACTTTTATTTTTTCCGGACCAAATTTTTAAAGGGTCCTTTACTCTTGGAGGTAGACAGTTTATTTGCATTTTTGTGTCATTTTTTAGCGAAAACGGTGCGTCAGCGACACCAAAATGTAGAACAATATTAAACGAGCATAGAAGAACCTGGAACAACTTTTATTTTTTCCGGAACAAATTTTTAAAGTGTACTTTACTCTTGGAGGTAGACTGTTTATTTGCATTTTTGTGTCATTTTTTAGCGAAAACGGAGCGTCAGCGACACCAAAATGTAGAACAATATTAAACGAGCATAGAACAACCTGGAACAACTTTTATTTATTCCAGAACAAATTTTTAAAGGGTCCTTTACTCTTGGAGGTAGACTGTTTTTTTGCATTATTGTGTCATTTTTGACCGAAAACGGCGCGTCAGCTACACCAAAATGTAGAACAATATTAAATGAGCATAGAACAACTTGAAACAACTTTTATTTTTTCCAGAACCAATTTTTAAAGGGTCCTTTACTCTTGGAGGTAGACTGTTTTTTTGCATTATTGTGTCATTTTGGAACGAAAACGGCGCGTCAGCGACACCAAAATGTAGAACAATAACATCCAGGCATAGAACAACCTGGAACAAATTTTATTTTTTCCAGAACAAATTTTTAAAGGGTCCTTTACTCTTGGAGGTAGACTGTTTTTTTGCATTATTGTGTCATTTTTGACCGCAAACGACGCGTCAGCGACACCAAAATGTAGAACAATAACATCCAGGCATAGAACAACCTGGAACAACTCTTATTTGTTCCAGGAAAAATGTATAAAGGGTCCTTTACTCTTGGAGGTAGACTCTTTTTTTGCATTATTGTGTCATTTTCGAACGAAAACGGCGAGTAAGCGACACCAAAATGTAGAACAATATCAAATGAGCATAGAACAACCTGGAACAACTTTTATTTTTTCCAGACCAAATTTTTAAAGGGTCCTTTACTCTTGGAGGTAGACTGTGTTTTTGAATTATTCTGTCATTTGCGACCGAAAACGGCGAGTAAGCGACATTAAAATGTAGAACAATATTAAATGAGCATAGAACAACCTGGAACAACTTTTATTTTTTCCAGACCAAATTTTTAAAGGGTCCTTTACCCTTGGAGGTAGACTGTTTTTTTGCATTATTGTGTAATTCTTGACCGGAAACGGCGAGTTAGCGACACCAAAATGTAGAACAATATCAAATGAGCATAGAACAACCTGAAACAACTTTTATTTTTTCCAGAACAAATTTTTAAAGGGTCCTTTACTCTTGGAGGTAGACTGTTTTTTTGCATTATTGTGTCATTTTTGACCGAAAACGGCGCGTCAGCGACACCAAAATGTAGAACAATAACATCCAGGCATAGAACAACCTGGAATAACTTTTATTTGTTCCAGAAAAAATTTATAAAGGGTCCTTTACTCTTGGAGGTAGACTCTTTTTTTGCATTATTGTGTCATTTTCGACCGAAAACGGCGAGTAAGCGACACCAAAATGTAGAACAATATCAAATGAGCGTAGATCAACCTGGAACAACTTTTATTTTTTCCAGACCAAATTTTTAAAGGGTCCTTTACTCTTGGAGGTAGACTGTGTTTTTGAATTATTCTGTCATTTGCGACCGAAAACGGCGAGTAAGCGACATTAAAATGTAGAACAATATTAAATGAGCATAGAACAACCTGGAACAACTTTTATTTTTTCCAGACCAAATTTTTAAAGGGTCCTTTACTCTTGGAGGTAGACTGTTTTTTTGCATTATTGTGTTATTCTTGACCGGAAACGGCGAGTTAGCGACACCAAAATGTAGAACAATATCAAATGAGCATAGAACAACCTGGATCAACTTTTATTTTTTCCGGTCCAAAGTTTTAAAGGGTACTTTACTCTTGGAGGTAGATTGTTTTTTTGCATTATTGTGTCATTTTTTACCGAAAACGGCGCGTCAGCGACACCAAAATGTAGAACAATAACATCCAGGCATACAACAACCTGGAACAAGTTTTATTTTTTCCAGAACAAATTTATAAAGGGTCCTTTACTCTTGGAGGTAGACTGTTTATTTGCATTTTTGTGTAATTTTTTAGCGAAAACGGTGCGTCAGCGACACCAAAATGTAGAACAATATTAAACGAGCATAGAACAACCTGGAACAACTTTTACTTTTTCCAGACCAAATTTTTAAAGGGTCCTTTACTCTTGGAGGTAGACTGTTTTTTTGCATTATTGTGTAATTCTTGACCGGAAACGGCGAGTTAGCGACACCAAAATGTAGAACAATATCAAATGAGCATAGAACAACCTGGATCAACTTTTATTTTTTCCGGTCCAAATTTTTAAAGGGTACTTTACTCTTGGAGATAGATTGTTTTTTTGCATTATTGTGTCATTTTCGACCGAAAACGGCGCGTCAGCGACACCAAAATGTAGAACAATAACATCCAGGCATACAACAACCTGGAACAAGTTTTATTTTTTCCAGAACAAATTTATAAAGGGTCCTTTACTCTTGGATGTAGTCTCTTTTTTTGCATTATTGTGTCATTTTTGACCGGAAACGGCGAGTTAGCGAGACCAAAATGTAGAACAATATTAAATTAGCATAAAACATCCTGGAAGAACTTTTATTTTTTCCAGACCAAATTTTTAAAGTGTCCTTTACTCTTGGAGGTAGACTGTTTTTGCATTATTGTGTCATTTTCGACCGAAAACGGCGAGTAAGCGACACCAAAATGTAGAACAATATCAAATGAGCGTAGATCAACCTGGAACAACTTTTATTTTTTCCAGACCAAATTTTTAAAGCGTCCTTTACTCTTGGAGGTAGACTCTTTTTTTTGCATCATTGTGTCATTTTCGATCGAAAACGGGGAGTAAGCGATATCAAACTGTAGAACAATATTAAATGAGCATAAAACATCCTGGAAGAACTTTTATTTTTTCCAGACCAAATTTTTAAAGGGTCTTTACTCTTGGAGGTAGACTGTTTTTTTGCATTATTGTGTCAATTTTGACTGAAAACGGCGCGTCACCGACACCAAAATGTAGAACAATATTAAATGAGCATAGAACAACCTGAAACAACTTTTATTTATTCCAGAACAAATTTTTAAAGGGTCCTTTACTCTTGGAGGTAGACTCTTTTTTTGCATTATTGTGTCATTTTCGACCGAAAACGGCGAGTAAGCGACACCAAAATGTAGAACAATATCAAATGAGCATAGAACAACCTGGAACAACTTTTATTTTTTCCGGACCAAATTTTTAAAGGGTCCTTTACTCTTGGAGGTAGACAGTTTATTTGCATTTTTATGTCATTTTTTAGCGAAAACGGTGCGTCAGCGACACCAAAATGTAGAACAATATTAAACGAGCATAGAAGAACCTGGAACAACTTTTATTTTTTCCGGAACAAATTTTTAAAGTGTACTTTACTCTTGGAGGTAGACTGTTTATTTGCATTTTTGTGTCATTTTTTAGCGAAAACGGAGCGTCAGCGACACCAAAATGTAGAACAATAACATCCAGGCATAGAACAACCTGGAACAAATTTTATTTTTTCCAGAACAAATTTTTAAAGGGTCCTTTACTCTTGGAGGTAGACTGTTTTTTTGCATTATTGTGTCATTTTTGACCGAAAACGACGCGTCAGCGACACCAAAATGTAGAACAATAACATCCAGGCATAGAACAACCTGGAACAACTTTTATTTGTTCCAGGAAAAATGTATAAAGGGTCCTTTACTCTTGGAGGTAGACTCTTTTTTTGCATTATTGTGTCATTTTCGACCGAAAACGGCGAGTAAACGACACCAAAATGTAGAACAATATCAAATGAGCATAGAACAACCTGGAACAACTTTTATTTTTTCCAGACCAAATTTTTAAAGGGTCCTTTACTCTTGGAGGTAGACTGTGTTTTTGAATTATTCTGTCATTTGCGACCGAAAACGGCGAGTAAGCGACATTAAATTGTAGAACAATATTAAATGAGCATAGAACAACCTAGAACAACTTTTATTTTTTCCAGACCAAATTTTTAAAGGGTCCTTTACTCTTGGAGGTAGACTGTTTTTTGCATTATTGTGTCTTTCTTGACCGGAAACGGCGAGTTAGCGACACCAAAATGTAGAACAATATCAAATGAGCATAGAACAACCTGGATCAACTTTTATTTTTTCCGGTCCAAATTTTTAAAGGGTACTTTACTCTTGGAGGTAGATTGTTTTTTTGCATTATTGTGTCATTTTTGACCGAAAACGGCGCGTCAGCGACACCAAAATGTAGAACAATATCAAATGAGCGTAGATCAACCTGGAACAACTTTTATTTTTTCCAGACCAAATTTTTAAAGGGTCCTTTACTCTTGGAGGTAGACTCTTTTTTTGCATCATTGTGTCATTTTCGATCGAAAACGGGGAGTAAGCGATATCAAAATGTAGAACAATATTAAATGAGCATAGAACAACCTGGAACAACTTTTACTTTTGCCAGACCAAATTTTTACAGGGTACTTTACTCTTGGAGGTAGATTGTTTTTTTGCATTATTGTGTCATTTTTGACCGAAAACGGCGCGTCAGCGACACCAAAATGTAGAACAATAACATCCAGGCATACAACAACCTGGAACAAGTTTTATTTTTTCCAGAACAAATTTATAAAGGGTCCTTTACTCTTGGATGTAGTCTCTTTTTTTGCATTATTGTGTCATTTTTGACCGGAAACGCCGAGTTAGCGAGACCAAAATGTAGAACAATATTAAACGAGCATAGAACAACCTGAAACAACTTTTATTGTTTCCGGAACAAATTTTTAAAGTGTACTTTGTTACGTCCTCGTTTTCGGCACCCTGCGTTCACCGGGTATACCAGGGATCGAGGACAGACGGAAAGAGTGATCGCACCGAAAAGAGGGTTGTTTGATCCGTCAGTGGAGTGGCTCACTGACGTATCGAGGAATGTAAGAAGGAAGTGTCCGAATGGCTACGGCTTTGGATGTGTGGGAGTGTGTGTGGTTGTGGATAGCCGATCCCGAAGGTTTTCCCATAATGCGTGAGTTCACCAAGGTGGATGCCGGGGAGGGCGTCCGCGCTATGGATGGCTCGGCAATTACCGGGAGTCGACCACGGTGGATGCCTGGGAGGGCGTCCACGACTGTGGGTGACGATCACCGGGAGTTATACCACGGTGGACGCCTGTGAGGGCGTCCACGGCTGTAGGTAGTTCTCTGGGGCCCTGGGTAGAGGTAGAGGTGGTGGTGTTTGGTGTTGACGTGCAGGAAGGCCACGGTCGTGTGAATTAAATAATGTTCAGATGGTGAAAGTGGACTGGATGTTTTATCTCGAAGTACACTTAGCTGGTTTACAGTTGCCGAATTAACATGGGTGGTAGCCGAACTTGGTTGGTTGAAGAGCTTGATAACTTAGATTAACGAGTTGCCGAAAGTAAACTGACGTGACTTAGTGACGTTAACTATGGAGCGGAGTATTGTGACTGACTGACTGACTGACTGTGGCCCATTTAAGTAGTGGGTTTTGCTGATGGTCGCCAGGTCCTTCGTGGAACTGGCACCCTAGCTTCCGTTTGGAAGTTGGCGTTCTCGGAACGATGTGTTGCCGCGGATCGTTAGTCAATCGTTGGGGTTAGCCTGTGAGCTGATTCGGCGTCAGCATTCTTATGTCTCTACTTACATCGCTATTGTCGTCGTTATGTCATTCCTTCGCGTGGCGCGGATTACGTCCCGGATGGGCGTCAGCGTTACGTGAAGGAATTTCGGTGGCGCGGTGCGCCGGCTCTTGTTTCGTTTATGTACGACTTACATCTAATTAAATAGATACGCGGTGCGATGGGCTTGTTGCGAGAATATAGTCGTTAAAAAAGCGGGTGGAGGACGTAGGACGTAACACCTCCCCCCCTGGAAAAGAATTCACCTATTTATGGGTGAATTCGCTCAATTCTTGCAACGACCTCACGCACATCCTCGTTGCTCGCGGCGTCTGGTTGGCGTGGCGCGGCTGCTGGAGGGTCCTTGCGGTGTACCTCGATGCTTCGGAGGTCGTCGTCTCCGCTGTTGAGATTAGAGAACTGCTTCTGTCCATGATGTATCGGCAATACCGTGTTGCATTCCCTCTGGGTTCCTGCCTTCGCTAAGAGTTTTGACTTGGGCGTCAAGACTAGCGAGTGGTGTCCAGTAGAAAGGTGGCGGTAGAATGCGAATGGTGGCCCCGCAGTAGAGTCCCATCAGAGCCTAGTGGCTCGTCCGGCAGGTGGAAGAGGTCGGCTGAAACGTATTTATTATGTTTGTCGTCGGAATAGCTACCCCTCTATAGTTTGTTGCTTCGGGCGGTCCTTTAACCGGCCTACTGGTTGATTGCTTCGGACGGTGCTTTAACCGGCCTACTGGTTGCTTGGCTCGGGCGGTCCTTTAACCGGCCTACTGGTTGATTTGCTTTGGGCGGTCCTTTAACCGGCCTACTGGTTGGATTGTCTCGGGCGGTCCTTTAACCGGCCTACTGGTTGATTTGCTTCGGGCGGTCCTTTAACCGGCCTACTGGTTGGATTGTCTCGGGCGGTCCTTTAACCGGCCTACTGGTTGCTTGGCTTCGGGCGGTCCTTTAACCGGCCTACTGCTTGATTTGCTTCGGGCGGTCCTTTAACCGGCCTACTGGTTGCTTGGCTTCGGGCGGTCCTTTAACCGGCCTACTGTTTGGATTGTCTCGGGCGGTCCTTTAACCGGCCTACTGCTTGATTTGCTTCGGGCGGTCCTTTAACCGGCCTACTGGTTGATTTGCTTCGGGCGGTCCTTTAACCGGCCTACTGGTTGCTTGGCTTCGGACGGTGGTTTTACCGGCCTACTGGTTGCTTGATCGTCTTTCTCGTTCCCTTTTAGATGCCAGACGACGACATTCTTGAATGTCGTGTCCTGGGTTTCTACAATAACTGCACGCGGGATCGTCGGTGGGTACATGGGGTGGAGCGTAGCTATCCCTCGGATCTTCGTATCGTCGCGGGGGCGAACTTCTTGGGTCGTAGGTTCTTGGATCGTAGGTCCTTGGTTCGTGGTGATGTCGTGGTGGCGCGGGGGATGGGTCCCTATCGTAGAGTAGAGGGTTTTCCCGTTGCGGGTACTCACGGGAATTTTGTCTCCTACGACGGCTTGCCTCTGCCTCCAAGGCGTCCACCACTTGGTTGCTCCTGATGAAGGCGTCGTCTAGGCTTTCGTATCCTATGAGACGCAACCTAGTTTGGACGTCGTTGGGTAGTCCTGATACGAAACTATCCATGGCGTCCCATTCGATCCTTTCCCTTGTTTCCGTGTCCAGCCACCCATGCAGCTGTTCCTCTCCGTCTGTGATCGCTGTTACCAGGTCCATGACTCTCCCGATATAGTCCACTAGGTGTTCGTTGGGCTTCTGGCAGATGTTACTCAGTTCTCCTTTGTACCCATTTACTGACCTTTCTGGGCCGAACACGCTTTTCAGCCTATCTGTTAGTGCCTTGAGGGTTGTGAAGGTGATGCCTCCTGTTAGTCGGCGGGCGTGTCCCCTTAATTTGTTGCCAACTAACAGCGTGAAAGCCAGCTCTTGCCGGGGTGATATGAGTTCTCGTGCCTGCTCGCACGCCTTTGCGAACTGGAAGACTGAGATTTCATACCCGTCATATGCTGGGATCAATTCCAATGCGTCTTTTAGGCTGGTCGCCGGGGAAGGTGATGGCCGTCCTCGTTGGCTCCCCGTTGTCGGTTCCGCGGGAGCGCGGCGAGATTGTCTCCTCACTTGATCTAGGTGTGCTTGCAGTCGTGTCCCTCGGTCGGTGGGTTGGAACGTCCATGGGGCGTCTCCGTCGCGCCACTCTGGTTGGGGATCCGGAAGTTCGTCGGATTGTGTGGTAACGGAAGGTCGCCGCGTTTGCTCCGTTGCGGCACCTGCGTTTAATTCTTTGGCGTACGCTTGTAGCGTAGCGGCTCGTTGCTCGAGTTCCTTCTCCTTTGCCTTTAGCCTTTCTTGCAGGGCGTGCATTTCGTTTTGTGACCGGAGGCGTTGCGATGATGTGTTAGGATCCTGTGCCATCTTGTCCTTACTTGATTTACGAGGGGACAGGTGATAAGGTGCGATCGGAGGTTTTCCGTCTTTTGCTATCCCACTTCTGACACCAGAAAATAACGTACTCTGTTACGTCCTCGTTTTCGGCACCCTGCGTTCACCGGGTATACCAGGGATCGAGGACAGACGGAAAGAGTGATCGCACCGAAAAGAGGGTTGTTTGATCCGTCAGTGGAGTGGCTCACTGACGTATCGAGGAATGTAAGAAGGAAGTGTCCGAATGGCTACGGCTTTGGATGTGTGGGAGTGTGTGTGGTTGTGGATAGCCGATCCCGAAGGTTTTCCCATAATGCGTGAGTTCACCAAGGTGGATGCCGGGGAGGGCGTCCGCGCTATGGATGGCTCGGCAATTACCGGGAGTCGACCACGGTGGATGCCTGGGAGGGCGTCCACGACTGTGGGTGACGATCACCGGGAGTTATACCACGGTGGACGCCTGTGAGGGCGTCCACGGCTGTAGGTAGTTCTCTGGGGCCCTGGGTAGAGGTAGAGGTGGTGGTGTTTGGTGTTGACGTGCAGGAAGGCCACGGTCGTGTGAATTAAATAATGTTCAGATGGTGAAAGTGGACTGGATGTTTTATCTCGAAGTACACTTAGCTGGTTTACAGTTGCCGAATTAACATGGGTGGTAGCCGAACTTGGTTGGTTGAAGAGCTTGATAACTTAGATTAACGAGTTGCCGAAAGTAAACTGACGTGACTTAGTGACGTTAACTATGGAGCGGAGTATTGTGACTGACTGACTGACTGACTGTGGCCCATTTAAGTAGTGGGTTTTGCTGATGGTCGCCAGGTCCTTCGTGGAACTGGCACCCTAGCTTCCGTTTGGAAGTTGGCGTTCTCGGAACGATGTGTTGCCGCGGATCGTTAGTCAATCGTTGGGGTTAGCCTGTGAGCTGATTCGGCGTCAGCATTCTTATGTCTCTACTTACATCGCTATTGTCGTCGTTATGTCATTCCTTCGCGTGGCGCGGATTACGTCCCGGATGGGCGTCAGCGTTACGTGAAGGAATTTCGGTGGCGCGGTGCGCCGGCTCTTGTTTCGTTTATGTACGACTTACATCTAATTAAATAGATACGCGGTGCGATGGGCTTGTTGCGAGAATATAGTCGTTAAAAAAGCGGGTGGAGGACGTAGGACGTAACAACTTTACTCTTGGAGGTAGACTGTTTATTTGCATTTTTGTGTCATTTTTTAGCGAAAACGGTGCGTCAGCGACACCAAAATGTAGAACAATATTAAACGAGCCTAGAACAACCTGGAACAACTTTTATTTTTTCCAGACCAAATTTTTAAAGGGTCCTTTACTCTTGGATGTAGACTGTTTTTTTGCATTATTGTGTAATTCTTGACCGGAAACGGCGAGTTAGCGACACCAAAATGTAGAACAATATCAAATGAGCATAGAACAACCTGGATCAACTTTTATTTTTTCCGGTCCAAATTTTTAAAGGGTACTTTACTCTTGGAGGTAGATTGTTTTTTTGCATTATTGTGTCATTTTTGACCGAAAACGGCGCGTCAGCGACACCAAAATGTAGAACAATAACATCCAGGCATACAACAACCTGGAACAAGTTTTATTTTTTCCAGAACAAATTTATAAAGGGTCCTTTACTCTTGGATGTAGTCTCTTTTTTTGCATTATTGTGTCATTTTTGACCGGAAACGGCGAGTTAGCGAGACCAAAATGTAGAACAATATTAAATGAGCATAAAACATCCTGGAAGAACTTTTATTTTTTCCAGACCAAATTTTTAAAGTGTACTTTACTCTTGGAGGTAATCTGTTTATTTGCATTTTTGTGTCATTTTTTAGCGAAAACGGTGCGTCAGCGACACCAAAATGTAGAACAATATTAAATGAGCATAAAACATCCTGGAAGAACTTTTATTTTTTCCAGACCAAATTTTTAAAGGGTCCTTTACTCTTGGAGGTAGACTGTGTTTTTGCATTATTGTGTCATTTTCGACCGAAAACGGCGAGTAAGCGACACCAAAATGTAGAACAATATCAAATGAGCGTAGATCAACCTGGAACAACTTTTATTTTTTCCAGACCAAATTTTTAAAGGGTCCTTTACTCTTGGAGGTAGACTCTTTTTTTGCATCATTGTGTCATTTTCGATCGAAAACGGGGAGTAAGCGATATCAAAATGTAGAACAATATTAAATGAGCATAGAACAACCTGGAACAACTTTTATTTTTGCCAGACCAAATTTTTACAGGGTACTTTACTCTTGGAGGTAGACTGTTTCTTGGCATTATTGTGTCATTTTTGACCGGAAACGGCGCGTCAGCGACACCAAAATGTATAACAATATTAAATGAGCATAAAACAACCTGGAACAACTTTTATTTTTTCCGGACCAAATTTTTAAAGGGTCCTTTACTCTTGGAGGTAGACTGTTTTTTTTGCATTATTGTGTCTTTCTTGACCGGAAACGGCGAGTTAGCGACACCAAAATGTAGAACAATATCAAATGAGCATAGAACAACCTGGATCAACTTTTATTTTTTCCGGTCCAAATTTTTAAAGGGTACTTTACTCTTGGAGGTATATTGTTTTTTTGCATTATTGTGTCATTTTTTACCGAAAACGGCGCGTCTGCGACACCAAAATGTAGAACAATAACATCCAGGCATACAACAACCTGGAACAAGTTTTATTTTTTCCAGAACAAATTTATAAAGGGTCCTTTACTCTTGAATGTAGTCTCTTTTTTTGCATTATTGTGTCATTTTTGACCGGAAACGGCGAGTTAGCGAGACCAAAATGTAGAACAATATTAAATGAGCATAAAACATCATGGAAGAACTTTTATTTTTTCCAGACCAAATTTTTAAAGGGTCCTTTACTCTTGGAGGTAGACTGTGTTTTTGCATTATTGTGTCATTTTCGACCGAAAACGGCGAGTAAGCGACACCAAAATGTAGAACAATATCAAATGAGCGTAGATCAACCTGGAACAACTTTTATTTTTTCCAGACCAAATTTTTAAAGGGTCCTTTACTCTTGGAGGTAGACTCTTTTTTTGCATCATTGTGTCATTTTCGATCGAAAACGGGGAGTAAGCGATATCAAAATGTAGAACAATATTAAATGAGCATAGAACAACCTGGAACAACTTTTATTTTTGCCAGACCAAATTTTTACAGGGTACTTTACTCTTGGAGGTAGACTGTTTCTTGGCATTATTGTGTCATTTTTGACCGGATACGGCGCGTCAGCGTCACCAAAATGTAGAACAATATTAAATGAGCATGAAACAACCTGGAACAACTTTTATTTTTTCCGGACCAAATTTTTAAAGGGTCCTTTACTCTTGGATGTAGACTGTTTTTTTGCATTATTGTGTAATTCTTGACCGGAAACGGCGAGTTAGCGACACCAAAATGTAGAACAATATCAAATGAGCATAGAACAACCTGGATCAACTTTTATTTTTTCCGGTCCAAATTTTTAAAGGGTACTTTACTCTTGGAGGTAGATTGTTTTTTTGCATTATTGTGTCATTTTTTACCGAAAACGGCGCGTCAGCGACACCAAAATGTAGAACAATAACATCCAGGCATACAACAACCTGGAACAAGTTTTATTTTTTCCAGAACAAATTTATAAAGGGTCCTTTACTCTTGGAGGTAGACTGTTTTTTTGCATTATTGTGTCATTTTTGACCGAAAACGGCGAGTAAGCGAGACCAAAATGTAGAACAATATTAAATGAGCATAAAACATCCTGGAAGAACTTTTATTTTTTCTAGACCAAATTTTTAAAGGGTCCTTTACTCTTGGAGGTAGACTGTGTTTTTGCATTATTGTGTCATTTTCGACCGAAAACGGCGAGTAAGCGACACCAAAATGTAGAACAATATCAAATGAGCGTAGATCAACCTGGAACAACTTTTATTTTTTCTAGACCAAATTTTTAAAGGGTCCTTTACTCTTGGAGGTAGACTCTTTTTTTGCATCATTGTGTCATTTTCGATCGAAAACGGGGAGTAAGCGATATCAAAATGTAGAACAATATTAAATGAGCATAGAACAACCTGGAACAACTTTTATTTTTGCCAGACCAAATTTTTACAGGGTACTTTACTCTTGGAGGTAGACTGTTTCTTGGCATTATTGTGTCATTTTTGACCGGAAACGGCGCGTCAGCGTCACCAAAATGTAGAACAATATTAAATGAGCATAAAACAACCTGGAACAACTTTTATTTTTTCCGGACCAAATTTTTAAAGGGTCCTTTACTCTTGGATGTAGACTGTTTTTTTGCATTATTGTGTCATTTTTGACCGAAAACGGCGAGTAAGCGAGACCAAAATGTAGAACAATATTAAATGAGCATAAAACATCCTGGAAGAACTTTTATTTTTTCTAGACCAAATTTTTAAAGGGTCCTTTACTCTTGGAGGTAGACTGTGTTTTTGCATTATTGTGTCATTTTCGACCGAAAACGGCGAGTAAGCGACACCAAAATGTAGAACAATATCAAATGAGCGTAGATCAACCTGGAACAACTTTTATTTTTTCTAGACCAAATTTTTAAAGGGTCCTTTACTCTTGGAGGTAGACTCTTTTTTTGCATCATTGTGTCATTTTCGATCGAAAACGGGGAGTAAGCGATATCAAAATGTAGAACAATATTAAATGAGCATAGAACAACCTGGAACAACTTTTATTTTTGCCAGACCAAATTTTTACAGGGTACTTTACTCTTGGAGGTAGACTGTTTCTTGGCATTATTGTGTCATTTTTGACCGGAAACGGCGCGTCAGCGTCACCAAAATGTAGAACAATATTAAATGAGCATAAAACAACCTGGAACAACTTTTATTTTTTCCGGACCAAATTTTTAAAGGGTCCTTTACTCTTGGATGTAGACTGTTTTTTTGCATTATTGTGTAATTCTTGACCGGAAACGGCGAGTTAGCGACACCAAAATGTAGAACAATATCAAATGAGCATAGAACAACCTGGATCATCTTTTATTTTTTCCGGTCCAAATTTTTAAAGGGTACTTTACTCTTGGAGGTAGATTGTTTTTTTGGATTATTGTGTCATTTTTTACCGAAAACGGCGCGTCAGCGACACCAAAATGTAGAACAATAACATCCAGGCATACAACAACCTGGAACAAGTTTTATTTTTTCCAGAACAAATTTATAAAGGGTCCTTTACTCTTGGAGGTAGACAGTTTTTTTGCATTATTGTGTCATTTTTGACCGAAAACGGCGAGTAAGCGAGACCAAAATGTAGAACAATATTAAATGAGCATAAAACATCCTGGAAGAACTTTTATTTTTTCTAGACCAAATTTTTAAAGGGTCCTTTACTCTTGGAGGTAGACAGTGTTTTTGCATTATTGTGTCATTTTCGACCGAAAACGGCGAGTAAGCGACACCAAAATGTAGAACAATATCAAATGAGCGTAGATCAACCTGGAACAACTTTTATTTTTTCTAGACCAAATTTTTAAAGGGTCCTTTACTCTTGGAGGTAGACTCTTTTTTTGCATCATTGTGTCATTTTCGATCGAAAACGGGGAGTAAGCGATATCAAAATGTAGAACAATATTAAATGAGCATAGAACAACCTGGAACAACTTTTATTTTTGCCAGACCAAATTTTTACAGGGTACTTTACTCTTGGAGGTAGACTGTTTCTTGGCATTATTGTGTCATTTTTGACCGGAAACGGCGCGTCAGCGTCACCAAAATGTAGAACAATATTAAATGAGCATAAAACAACCTGGAACAACTTTTATTTTTTCCGGACCAAATTTTTAAAGGGTCCTTTACTCTTGGATGTAGACTGTTTTTTTGCATTATTGTGTAATTCTTGACCGGAAACGGCGAGTTAGCGACACCAAAATGTAGAACAATATCAAATGAGCATAGAACAACCTGGATCATCTTTTATTTTTTCCGGTCCAAATTTTTAAAGGGTACTTTACTCTTGGAGGTAGATTGTTTTTTTGGATTATTGTGTCATTTTTTACCGAAAACGGCGCGTCAGCGACACCAAAATGTAGAACAATAACATCCAGGCATACAACAACCTGGAACAAGTTTTATTTTTTCCAGAACAAATTTATAAAGGGTCCTTTACTCTTGGAGGTAGACTGTTTTTTTGCATTATTGTGTCATTTTTGACCGAAAACGGCGAGTAAGCGAGACCAAAATGTAGAACAATATTAAATGAGCATAAAACATCCTGGAAGAACTTTTATTTTTTCCAGACCAAATTTTTAAAGGGTCCTTTACTCTTGGAGGTGGACTGTGTTTTTGCATTATTGTGTCATTTTCGACCGAAAACGGCGAGTAAGCGACACCAAAATGTAGAACAATATCAAATGAGCGTAGATCAACCTGGAACAACTTTTATTTTTTCCAGACCAAATTTTTAAAGGGTCCTTTACTCTTGGAGGTAGACTCTTTTTTTGCATCATTGTGTCATTTTCGATCGAAAACGGGGAGTAAGCGATATCAAAATGTAGAACAATATTAAATGAGCATAGAACAACCTGGAACAACTTTTATTTTTGCCAGACCAAATTTTTACAGGGTACTTTACTCTTGGAGGTAGACTGTTTCTTGGCATTATTGTGTCATTTTTGACCGGAAACGGCGCGTCAGCGACACCAAAATGTAGAACAATATTAAATGAGCATAAAACAACCTGGAACAACTTTTATTTTTTCCGGACCAAATTTTTAAAGGGTCCTTTACTCTTGGAGGTAGACTGTTTTTTTGCATTATTGTGTCTTTCTTGACCGGAAACGGCGAGTTAGCGACACCAAAATGTAGAACAATATCAAATGAGCATAGAACAACCTGGATCAACTTTTATTTTTTCCGGTCCAAATTTTTAAAGGGTACTTTACTCTTGGAGGTAGATTGTTTTTTTGCATTATTGTGTCATTTTTTACCGAAAACGGCGCGTCAGCGACACCAAAATGTAGAACAATAACATCCAGGCATACAACAACCTGGAACAAGTTTTATTTTTTCCAGAACAAATTTATAAAGGGTCCTTTACTCTTGAATGTAGTCTCTTTTTTTGCATTATTGTGTCATTTTTGACCGGAAACGGCGAGTTAGCGAGACCAAAATGTAGAACAATATTAAATGAGCATAAAACATCATGGAAGAACTTTTATTTTTTCCAGACCAAATTTTTAAAGGGTCCTTTACTCTTGGAGGTAGACTGTGTTTTTGCATTATTGTGTCATTTTCGACCGAAAACGGCGAGTAAGCGACACCAAAATGTAGAACAATATCAAATGAGCGTAGATCAACCTGGAACAACTTTTATTTTTTCCAGACCAAATTTTTAAAGGGTCCTTTACTCTTGGAGGTAGACTCTTTTTTTGCATCATTGTGTCATTTTCGATCGAAAACGGGGAGTAAGCGATATCAAAATGTAGAACAATATTAAATGAGCATAGAACAACCTGGAACAACTTTTATTTTTGCCAGACCAAATTTTTACAGGGTACTTTACTCTTGGAGGTAGACTGTTTCTTGGCATTATTGTGTCATTTTTGACCGGAAACGGCGCGTCAGCGACACCAAAATGTAGAACAATATTAAATGAGCATAAAACAACCTGGAACAACTTTTATTTTTTCCGGACCAAATTTTTAAAGGGTCCTTTACTCTTGGAGGTAGACTGTTTTTTTGCATTATTGTGTCTTTCTTGACCGGAAACGGCGAGTTAGCGACACCAAAATGTAGAACAATATCAAATGAGCATAGAACAACCTGGATCAACTTTTATTTTTTCCGGTCCAAATTTTTAAAGGGTACTTTACTCTTGGAGGTAGATTGTTTTTTTGCATTATTGTGTCATTTTTTACCGAAAACGGCGCGTCAGCGACACCAAAATGTAGAACAATAACATCCAGGCATACAACAACCTGGAACAAGTTTTATTTTTTCCAGAACAAATTTATAAAGGGTCCTTTACTCTTGAATGTAGTCTCTTTTTTTGCATTATTGTGTCATTTTTTACCGGAAACGGCGAGTTAGCGAGACCAAAATGTAGAACAATATTAAATGAGCATAAAACATCATGGAAGAACTTTTATTTTTTCCAGACCAAATTTTTAAAGGGTCCTTTACTCTTGGAGGTAGACTGTGTTTTTGCATTATTGTGTCATTTTCGACCGAAAACGGCGAGTAAGCGACACCAAAATGTAGAACAATATCAAATGAGCGTAGATCAACCTGGAACAACTTTTATTTTTTCCGGACCAAATTTTTAAAGGGTCCTTTACTCTTGGATGTAGACTGTTTTTTTGCATTATTGTGTAATTCTTGACCGGAAACGGCGAGTTAGCGACACCAAAATGTAGAACAATATCAAATGAGCATAGAACAACCTGGATCAACTTTTATTTTTTCCGGTCCAAATTTTTAAAGGGTACTTTACTCTTGGAGGTAGATTGTTTTTTTGCATTATTGTGTCATTTTTTACCGAAAACGGCGCGTCAGCGACACCAAAATGTAGAACAATAACATCCAGGCATACAACAACCTGGAACAAGATTTATTTTTTCCAGAACAAATTTATAAAGGGTCCTTTACTCTTGGAGGTAGACTGTTTTTTTGCATTATTGTCATTTTTGACCGAAAACGGCGAGTAAGCGAGACCAAAATGTAGAACAATATTAAATGAGCATAAAACATCCTGGAAGAACTTTTATTTTTTCCAGACCAAATTTTTAAAGGGTCCTTTACTCTTGGAGGTAGACTGTGTTTTTGCATTATTGTGTCATTTTCGACCGAAAACGGCGAGTAAGCGACACCAAAATGTAGAACAATATCAAATGAGCGTAGATCAACCTGGAACAACTTTTATTTTTTCCAGACCAAATTTTTAAAGGGTCCTTTACTCTTGGAGGTAGACTCTTTTTTTGCATCATTGTGTCATTTTCGATCGAAAACGGGGAGTAAGCGATATCAAAATGTAGAACAATATTAAATGAGCATAGAACAACCTGGAACAACTTTTATTTTTGCCAGACCAAATTTTTACAGGGTACTTTACTCTTGGAGGTAGACTGTTTCTTGGCATTATTGTGTCATTTTTGACCGGAAACGGCGCGTCAGCGTCACCAAAATGTAGAACAATATTAAATGAGCATAAAACAACCTGGAACAACTTTTATTTTTTCCGGACCAAATTTTTAAAGGGCCCTTTACTCTTGGATGTAGACTGTTTTTTTGCATTATTGTGTAATTCTTGACCGGAAACGGCGAGTTAGCGACACCAAAATGTAGAACAATATCAAATGAGCATAGAACAACCTGGATCATCTTTTATTTTTTCCGGTCCAAATTTTTAAAGGGTACTTTACTCTTGGAGGTAGATTGTTTTTTTGCATTATTGTGTCATTTTTTACCGAAAACGGCGCGTCAGCGACACCAAAATGTAGAACAATAACATCCAGGCATACAACAACCTGGAACAAGTTTTATTTTTTCCAGAACAAATTTATAAAGGGTCCTTTACTCTTGGAGGTAGACTGTTTTTTAGCATTATTGTGTCATTTTTGACCGAAAACGGCGAGTAAGCGAGACCAAAATGTAGAACAATATTAAATGAGCATAAAACATCCTGGAAGAACTTTTATTTTTTCCAGACCAAATTTTTAAAGGGTCCTTTACTCTTGGAGGTAGACTGTGTTTTTGCATTATTGTGTCATTTTCGACCGAAAACGGCGAGTAAGCGACACCAAAATGTAGAACAATATCAAATGAGCGTAGATCAACCTGGAACAACTTTTATTTTTTCCAGACCAAATTTTTAAAGGGTCCTTTACTCTTGGAGGTAGACTCTTTTTTTGCATCATTGTGTCATTTTCGATCGAAAACGGGGAGTAAGCGATATCAAAATGTAGAACAATATTAAATGAGCATAGAACAACCTGGAACAACTTTTATTTTTGCCAGACCAAATTTTTACAGGGTACTTTACTCTTGGAGGTAGACTGTTTCTTGGCATTATTGTGTCATTTTTGACCGGAAACGGCGCGTCAGCGACACCAAAATGTAGAACAATATTAAATGAGCATAAAACAACCTGGAACAACTTTTATTTTTTCCGGACCAAATTTTTAAAGGGTCCTTTACTCTTGGAGGTAGACTGTTTTTTTGCATTATTGTGTCTTTCTTGACCGGAAACGGCGAGTTAGCGACACCAAAATGTAGAACAATATCAAATGAGCATAGAACAACCTGGATCAACTTTTATTTTTTCCGGTCCAAATTTTTAAAGGGTACTTTACTCTTGGAGGTAGATTGTTTTTTTGCATTATTGTGTCATTTTTTACCGAAAACGGCGCGTCAGCGACACCAAAATGTAGAACAATAACATCCAGGCATACAACAACCTGGAACAAGTTTTATTTTTTCCAGAACAAATTTATAAAGGGTCCTTTACTCTTGAATGTAGTCTCTTTTTTTGCATTATTGTGTCATTTTTGACCGGAAACGGCGAGTTAGCGAGACCAAAATGTAGAACAATATTAAATGAGCATAAAACATCATGGAAGAACTTTTATTTTTTCCAGACCAAATTTTTAAAGGGTCCTTTACTCTTGGAGGTAGACTGTGTTTTTGCATTATTGTGTCATTTTCGACCGAAAACGGCGAGTAAGCGACACCAAAATGTAGAACAATATCAAATGAGCGTAGATCAACCTGGAACAACTTTTATTTTTTCCGGACCAAATTTTTAAAGGGTCCTTTACTCTTGGATGTAGACTGTTTTTTTGCATTATTGTGTAATTCTTGACCGGAAACGGCGAGTTAGCGACACCAAAATGTAGAACAATATCAAATGAGCATAGAACAACCTGGATCAACTTTTATTTTTTCCGGTCCAAATTTTTAAAGGGTACTTTACTCTTGGAGGTAGATTGTTTTTTTGCATTATTGTGTCATTTTTTACCGAAAACGGCGCGTCAGCGACACCAAAATGTAGAACAATAACATCCAGGCATACAACAACCTGGAACAAGTTTTATTTTTTCCAGAACAAATTTATAAAGGGTCCTTTACTCTTGGAGGTAGACTGTTTTTTTGCATTATTGTGTCATTTTTGACCGAAAACGGCGAGTAAGCGAGACCAAAATGTAGAACAATATTAAATGAGCATAAAACATCCTGGAAGAACTTTTATTTTTTCCAGACCAAATTTTTAAAGGGTCCTTTACTCTTGGAGGTAGACTGTGTTTTTGCATTATTGTGTCATTTTCGACCGAAAACGGCGAGTAAGCGACACCAAAATGTAGAACAATATCAAATGAGCGTAGATCAACCTGGAACAACTTTTATTTTTTCCAGACCAAATTTTTAAAGGGTCCTTTACTCTTGGAGGTAGACTCTTTTTTTGCATCATTGTGTCATTTTCGATCGAAAACGGGGAGTAAGCGATATCAAAATGTAGAACAATATTAAATGAGCATAGAACAACCTGGAACAACTTTTATTTTTGCCAGACCAAATTTTTACAGGGTACTTTACTCTTGGAGGTAGACTGTTTCTTGGCATTATTGTGTCATTTTTGACCGGAAACGGCGCGTCAGCGTCACCAAAATGTAGAACAATATTAAATGAGCATAAAACAACCTGGAACAACTTTTATTTTTTCCGGACCAAATTTTTAAAGGGCCCTTTACTCTTGGATGTAGACTGTTTTTTTGCATTATTGTGTAATTCTTGACCGGAAACGGCGAGTTAGCGACACCAAAATGTAGAACAATATCAAATGAGCATAGAACAACCTGGATCATCTTTTATTTTTTCCGGTCCAAATTTTTAAAGGGTACTTTACTCTTGGAGGTAGATTGTTTTTTTGCATTATTGTGTCATTTTTTACCGAAAACGGCGCGTCAGCGACACCAAAATGTAGAACAATAACATCCAGGCATACAACAACCTGGAACAAGTTTTATTTTTTCCAGAACAAATTTATAAAGGGTCCTTTACTCTTGGAGGTAGACTGTTTTTTAGCATTATTGTGTCATTTTTGACCGAAAACGGCGAGTAAGCGAGACCAAAATGTAGAACAATATTAAATGAGCATAAAACATCCTGGAAGAACTTTTATTTTTTCCAGACCAAATTTTTAAAGGGTCCTTTACTCTTGGAGGTAGACTGTGTTTTTGCATTATTGTCATTTTCGACCGAAAACGGCGAGTAAGCGACACCAAAATGTAGAACAATATCAAATGAGCGTAGATCAACCTGGAACAACTTTTATTTTTTCCAGACCAAATTTTTAAAGGGTCCTTTACTCTTGGAGGTAGACTCTTTTTTTGCATCATTGTGTCATTTTCGATCGAAAACGGGGAGTAAGCGATATCAAAATGTAGAACAATATTAAATGAGCATAGAACAACCTGGAACAACTTTTATTTTTGCCAGACCAAATTTTTACAGGGTACTTTACTCTTGGAGGTAGACTGTTTCTTGGCATTATTGTGTCATTTTTGACCGGAAACGGCGCGTCAGCGACACCAAAATGTAGAACAATATTAAATGAGCATAAAACAACCTGGAACAACTTTTATTTTTTCCGGACCAAATTTTTAAAGGGTCCTTTACTCTTGGAGGTAGACTGTTTTTTTGCATTATTGTGTCTTTCTTGACCGGAAACGGCGAGTTAGCGACACCAAAATGTAGAACAATATCAAATGAGCATAGAACAACCTGGATCAACTTTTATTTTTTCCGGTCCAAATTTTTAAAGGGTACTTTACTCTTGGAGGTAGATTGTTTTTTTGCATTATTGTGTCATTTTTTACCGAAAACGGCGAGTAAGCGACACCAAAATGTAGAACAATATCAAATGAGCGTAGATCAACCTGGAACAACTTTTATTTTTTCCAGACCAAATTTTTAAAGGGTCCTTTACTCTTGGAGGTAGACTCTTTTTTTGCATCATTGTGTCATTTTCGATCGAAAACGGGGAGTAAGCGATATCAAAATGTAGAACAATATTAAATGAGCATAAAACATCATGGAAGAACTTTTATTTTTTCCAGACCAAATTTTTAAAGGGTCCTTTACTCTTGGAGGTAGACTGTGTTTTTGCATTATTGTGTCATTTTCGACCGAAAACGGCGAGTAAGCGACACCAAAATGTAGAACAATATCAAATGAGCGTAGATCAACCTGGAACAACTTTTATTTTTTCCAGACCAAATTTTTAAAGGGTCCTTTACTCTTGGAGGTAGACTCTTTTTTTGCATCATTGTGTCATTTTCGATCGAAAACGGGGAGTAAGCGATATCAAAATGTAGAACAATATTAAATGAGCATAGAACAACCTGGAACAACTTTTATTTTTGCCAGACCAAATTTTTACAGGGTACTTTACTCTTGGAGGTAGACTGTTTCTTGGCATTATTGTGTCATTTTTGACCGGAAACGGCGCGTCAGCGTCACCAAACTGTAGAACAATATTAAATGAGCATGAAACAACCTGGAACAACTTTTATTTTTTCCGGACCAAATTTTTAAAGGGTCCTTTACTCTTGGATGTAGACTGTTTTTTTGCATTATTGTGTAATTCTTGACCGGAAACGGCGAGTTAGCGACACCAAAATGTAGAACAATATCAAATGAGCATAGAACAACCTGGATCAACTTTTATTTTTTCCGGTCCAAATTTTTAAAGGGTACTTTACTCTTGGAGGTAGATTGTTTTTTTGCATTATTGTGTCATTTTTTACCGAAAACGGCGCGTCAGCGACACCAAAATGTAGAACAATAACATCCAGGCATACAACAACCTGGAACAAGTTTTATTTTTTCCAGAACAAATTTATAAAGGGTCCTTTACTCTTGGAGGTAGACTGTTTTTTTGCATTATTGTGTCATTTTTGACCGAAAACGGCGAGTAAGCGAGACCAAAATGTAGAACAATATTAAATGAGCATAAAACATCCTGGAAGAACTTTTATTTTTTCCAGACCAAATTTTTAAAGGGTCCTTTACTCTTGGAGGTAGACTGTGTTTTTGCATTATTGTGTCATTTTCGACCGAAAACGGCGAGTAAGCGACACCAAAATGTAGAACAATATCAAATGAGCGTAGATCAACCTGGAACAACTTTTATTTTTTCCAGACCAAATTTTTAAAGGGTCCTTTACTCTTGGAGGTAGACTCTTTTTTTGCATCATTGTGTCATTTTCGATCGAAAACGGGGAGTAAGCGATATCAAAATGTAGAACAATATTAAATGAGCATAGAACAACCTGGAACAACTTTTATTTTTGCCAGACCAAATTTTTACAGGGTACTTTACTCTTGGAGGTAGACTGTTTCTTGGCATTATTGTGTCATTTTTGACCGGAAACGGCGCGTCAGCGTCACCAAAATGTAGAACAATATTAAATGAGCATAAAACAACCTGGAACAACTTTTATTTTTTCCGGACCAAATTTTTAAAGGGCCCTTTACTCTTGGATGTAGACTGTTTTTTTGCATTATTGTGTAATTCTTGACCGGAAACGGCGAGTTAGCGACACCAAAATGTAGAACAATATCAAATGAGCATAGAACAACCTGGATCATCTTTTATTTTTTCCGGTCCAAATTTTTAAAGGGTACTTTACTCTTGGAGGTAGATTGTTTTTTTGCATTATTGTGTCATTTTTTACCGAAAACGGCGCGTCAGCGACACCAAAATGTAGAACAATAACATCCAGGCATACAACAACCTGGAACAAGTTTTATTTTTTCCAGAACAAATTTATGAAGGGTCCTTTACTCTTGGAGGTAGACTGTTTTTTAGCATTATTGTGTCATTTTTGACCGAAAACGGCGAGTAAGCGAGACCAAAATGTAGAACAATATTAAATGAGCATAAAACATCCTGGAAGAACTTTTATTTTTTCCAGACCAAATTTTTAAAGGGTCCTTTACTCTTGGAGGTAGACTGTGTTTTTGCATTATTGTGTCATTTTCGACCGAAAACGGCGAGTAAGCGACACCAAAATGTAGAACAATATCAAATGAGCGTAGATCAACCTGGAACAACTTTTATTTTTTCCGGACCAAATTTTTAAAGGGTCCTTTACTCTTGGAGGTAGACTCTTTTTTTGCATCATTGTGTCATTTTCGATCGAAAACGGGGAGTAAGCGATATCAAAATGTAGAACAATATTAAATGAGCATAGAACAACCTGGAACAACTTTTATTTTTGCCAGACCAAATTTTTACAGGGTACTTTACTCTTGGAGGTAGACTGTTTCTTGGCATTATTGTGTCATTTTTGACCGGAAACGGCGCGTCAGCGACACCAAAATATAGAACAATATTAAATGAGCATAAAACATCCTGGAAGAACTTTTATTTTTTCCAGACCAAATTTTTAAAGGGTCCTTTACTCTTGGAGGTAGACTGTGTTTTTGCATTATTGTGTCATTTTCGACCGAAAACGGCGAGTAAGCGACACCAAAATGTAGAACAATATCAAATGATCATAAAACAACCTGGAACAACTTTTATTTTTTCCGGACCAAATTTTTAAAGGGTCCTTTACTCTTGGAGGTAGACTGTTTATTTGCATTTTTGTGTCATTTTTTAGCGAAAACGGTGCGTCAGCGACACCAAAATGTAGAACAATATTAAACGAGCATAGGAGAACCTGGAACAACTTTTATTTTATCCGGATCAAATTTTTAAAGTGTACTTTACTTTTGGAGGTAGACTGTTTATTTGCATTTTTGTGTCATTTTTTAGCGAAAACGGAGCGTCAGCGACACCAAAATGTAGAACAATATTAAACGAGCATAGAACAACCTGGAACAACTTTTATTTTTTCGAGACAAAATTTTTAAAGGGTCCTTTACTCTTGGAGGTAGACTGTTAATTTGCATTTTTGTGTCATTTTTTAGCGAAAAGGGTGCGTCAGCGACACCAAAATGTAGAACAATATTAAACGAGCATAGAAGAACCTGGAACAACTTTTATTTTTTCCGGAACAAATTTTTAAAGTGTACTTTACTCTTGGAGGTAGACTGTTTATTTGCATTTTTGTGTCATTTTTTAGCGAAAACGGAGCGTCAGCGACACCAAAAAGTAGAACAATATTAAACGAGCATAGAACAACCTGGAACAACTTTTATTTTTTCGAGACCAAATTTTTCAAGGGTCCTTTACTCTTGGAGGTAGACTCTTTATTTGCATTGTGTCATTTGTGACCGTAAACGGCGCGTCAGCGACAACAAAATGTAGAACAATAACATCCAGGCATAAAACGACCTGGAACAACTTTTATTTTTTCCAGAACAAATTTTTAAAGGGTCCTTTACTCTTGGAGGTAGACTCTTTTTTTGCTTTATTGTGTCATTTTCGACCGAAAACGGCGAGTAAGCGACACCAAAATGTAGAACAATATCAAATGAGCATAAAACAACCTTGTTTTTGTGGAGCCCGGTAGTAGGCGGCAGGGTGATTCGAGGCTGGGGACAGCCTCTCGGAAGGGAAATTCGAGAAGGCACGAAGGGAGAAAGAAAGGAGAAATAGTACAGGTGTAAATTGTACTTGTAGTAAGAAGAATTCAGGAATACGTCGGAAAGGTTGTTGTAAATAAACTGAGTATAGGAGTATGTAGTTTGACTTGCAATCCTTGCTACACGGGTTTTAATTATACTTTTGGTTCGGAAATATACACAGTAAAATCTAGGAATTCGTGAGCGGCTTCTCGGAACAACGGTTGGAAAGCAAGTGAAGCAGTCACGCTTCCGCGATCGTCGTAACGATGACGAGAGGGGGTAATGGCGCCGTATCGATGCCAATAAGGTGTCAGAAAGGAATTTGTCCACCAATCCGTGTACCGTCGGAAATTACGCTCGCAGGCGCTAGTACACGAATTGGCGGCAAGTCGGTAAAATTGGCGGTAACGTGCCAGTTCGTAGGCAGCGGAGTGCGGGGCCCCGGGAGGGCTGCCGCAAGACGCGTTCGCGTGAGACGTCGCGTTTACATGTGATATCGCAAAAATTACCACCCGCCTCGTTCGCTTTGAGGACGAAACAGTTCCTCTGGTCAATACGGTAAGTACAATCATATAATAAGGCTTACATACTAACGCGCGTAACAAAATAATCGGATAGGCGTAGTGGATATAATACAGTGTAACCAAAAAACTCGGAAAATTCCAGTAATACAATGGCGACCGCGTCGCTGGCACATGGCCGAAAAGGACAGAAGTAGGATCAAGGAACGGACAGAGCAACGTAAGGCTCACATAGAGTAGTTTAGCTGGAACTGCTATCGGCGTCGATGTGAGTATCCACGGGCAATTTGCATACTTGAGTGATCGGACGGCGAAAATGCGACCTTGCGGTTCTTAATTCTAGGACGCGTACGAGTCCGTCGGGACCGGGAAACATCCTGACGACGCGGGCTAGCTCCCATTTTGTCGGAGGAAGTAGTGAATTTTTCACTAAAACAAGATCGTTAATCTTGATATTAGACTCAGGCCGTTGCCACTTTACCCTCTGGCGAAGACTATTAAGGTAATCGTTAGACCAGATTTTCCAGAAGGTTTGTTGGAACCTCTGTATTGTCTGCCAACGTGATAAACGATGGATATTAACTTCCAGCACAGAGGGCTCAGGGACGGCCTTCAAAGTAGTACCGACAAGGAAGTGTCCCGGTGTCAAGGCGTCGAAGGAGTTCGGATCGTCACGTAGAGGCACCATTGGACGAGAATTTAATACGGCCTCGATTTTGGCCAGGAGTGTAGAAAACTCCTCAAAAGTGGGAACGAAATTTCCCATTATACGACGCAAATGGTGCTTCACGCTCTTCACGCCCGATTCCCATAGCCCACCAAAGTGAGGGGAAGCAGGAGGGATAAATTGCCAGTTTACACCGTCCGCCGCGAGTTGATCGTGCAAATTCACATCTTCGGTGAGTATTTTAAAGTGCGCTCGAAGTTCACAGTCGGCACCCACAAAATTCGTGCCGTTATCGGAGTACATTGTGGACGGAAGTCCTCGGCGTGACGTAAACCGATTAAAGGCGGCTAAGAATGCGGCAGAAGTATAATCGGAGGCGCATTCCAGATGCACGGCGCGCACGGTTAGACACACGAAGATGACGCAATAACATTTGTGTGTCTTATAACCTCGACCGGTAGACGCGCGAATTGGAAAAGGGCCGGCGTAGTCGACGCCCGTGTTGGAAAATGGACGCGACGGTGTAACTCGGACGGCTGGCAATTCTCCCATACGCTGAGAGGCTAACGATGCCCTCTTTCGCACGCAAACAACGCAATGATTAATGCAGCGTTTAGTCAATGTTCTGGCATTCGTTATCCAGTAACGCTGACGCAATAACCGCAAGGTAAGCTGGAGGCCTCCGTGTAACGAGACGCGGTGCATGTAGAGAATGAGAAGTTGAGAGAGTCTACAGGGAGGTAGCAAAATCGGGAACTTGGCCGAGTAAGGTATGTCGGCAAACCTCAACCGGCCACCCGCCCTAACGAGACCCTTTTCGTCCATAAAGGGACTCAAAGCGCGCAGAGTCTTATGTCGCTCTGTATCTAGCGACGAATTTGGCTTGAGATTGCCAAGGTTGTAAGAATTAGCCTGCGTTACTTTACAGAGGATATCTGCAGCTCTCTCAAGTTCCCAGACGCGCACGTGCAGTCCCGTTACACGGGGCAATTGACGCTTCGCATTAAAACTAAATCTAAGCATGTACGCCACTATTCTTAATAATTTAGGCCACGACGAAACGCGATTCGGAAGATCGAGGAGCGGATTTACGGTAGCGGTCAGTACGGAGACGCTATTACGACGCTCGGAAGTAGTCTCGGAACTACCCACAGCATTGCTCAAAGGCCATTCGGAAGGCGCTAATGTCAGCCACGTCGGTCCCTCCCACCAAAGCGGATGTTTGAGTAATTCGGAAGAGGTAATACCGCGCGATGCGCAATCAGCCGGGTTCTGAGCGGTGGGGACGTGTCTCCAGGAAGCGTAAGGCATATTACTTTGAATTTCGGCTACGCGATTAGCAATAAAAACCTTCCATTTTGCAGGATGGCTACTAAGCCAGGCAAGGACGACGGCGGAGTCCGTCCAGCAATAAAGAGGAACTTCGGAAAGGTCCATGGATCTGACGTGTACAACAGAGAGCGCGTGAGAAGAACCGCTGCACACAACTCCAATCTTGGAATGCTCTGTACTTTGAGCGGGGCAACTTTCGTTTTAGAGTATACTAGAGTGATGCGAGTTTTACTGGTCTCGTCCATACAGCGCAGATAGATGACTGCGGCATAGGCGGAACTGGACGCATCGCAAAAGCCGTGTAACTCGGCGTTCTGACTCGTTGATCGTTGCCCCGTCCAGCGCGGAAGCGTAAGTGAGTGGAGAGTGGGCAGTCCGTTCTGTATGGAATGACATTGGGATAAAAGATCGGATGGTAAGATCTCATCCCAGTCAAGCTTGCGCAGCCAGATGGATTGCATTAGGATTTTTGCAGCTATTGTACACGGCGATACCCAACCCAGCGGATCGTAAAATCGCGCAATAAATGCCAAGAAGGTACGCTTCGTAGAGACCATGGGAGAAGGAGAAACACGGTAGGAGAAACTATCGGTTGTCGGATCCCAAAATACGCCCAATATCTTCAAGTGGGGAGTCTCCTCCAGCATTTTGCAAGGTTGAATTGCAAGCTCGGATTGAGGTAATTCCTCAAGTAGAACATGGGAATTGGAAGCCCATTTGTGGCAGTAAAAGCCACCCGCCATGAGGAGACTCTTCACTTGATCGCGCATTTCCCGTAAGCGTCCTATGGAGTCAGCCCCGAAAAGTAAGTCGTCAACGTAAATGTTTTCCCTTAGGATCTTCGCGGCCAAAGGAAATCGATCGCCATCGTCAGCTGCAAGCTGTTTGATGACGCGATTGGCAAGAAAGGGCGCACACGTAGTACCATAAGTAACTGTGGTGAGTCTGAAATGTCGGAGTTCCTGCTCGGAAGGAGGCCGCCACAATATACGTTGTAAGTCGGCATCAGGTAACGCGACAATTATCTGCCGGAACATCTGTTTCAAATCTGTCGTAAGCACGTAAAGGAAAGCACGCCATTTCATAATTAGTGCAGGTAGATCAGACTGCAGCTTGGGTCCGGCCATGAGAAAGTCATTCAGCGAGGATCCGTTAGATGAAGCAAATGACGCATTAAATACGACACGCGTTTTCGTCGTAGTACTCGATGGCTTTACGACAGGATGATGCGGCAGATAGGAAGCCCCCACAGTACCTATTTCGGAAACCGGTATAGATTCCATATGTCCTAACTCTAAGTATTCGCGAAGAAAATCGTGGTAACTGTTCGAAAGTTCCGTGTCCTTATTAATTCTATTTTCCTGTTTTAGATACAACAGGCGCGCGCGATGCATTGTATCACCGATAGGAAGTGGGCATGGAAGTTTAGTCGGAAGTCGGACTTGATAACGTCCGTTCGGAAGCCGCGTATGGTTGTCCCGGAAATAATCCTCACACCGTTGTTCCTCCGGGGTGAGGGGAATTTTACAAGGAACTTCTTCAATTTCCCAGAATTTCGAAATAGCTAACTGGATTTCTTTTTCTGTAGTGTGATGATTCACTACTACCCGTTCGGAGTCGTCGGTGGAATCTTGTACATGCCCGGACAAGATCCAACCGAACGTGGTTAGCTGGGCTATGGGACAACCCGGAGGGCCCTTTATTAACCCATCGCGGAGGAACGCGCCAAAATAATCAGCCCCAATGATTAGTTGAATGGGCTCGCGTTTATCGGAATTAAAATCGGCTAAATTGAGGCAATGTAAATATGTATACTCGGAATTTAATCGGATCGGAGGAGGCAAATAATTGGAAAGTGTAGGTAGTATCAAGGCGGATATATTAACCGGCGGCTGTTGCTCGTCACACGGACTGACACTAACTATCGTTTTGTATTTAGCAGTGCCAACACGATTAGTACCGAGCCCGGTGATGTTAACGGAGGTCTTCCTTCTATCAGACCGGAGAATTTGCGCGGCTGACTCGGAAATGAAGGAGACCTGAGAGCCCTGATCGAAAAGTGCACGTACACGAGTAGAGTATCCTTGTGGCGATTTGAGCAATACTATAGCGGTAGGTAAGATTGTATGAGTCACCGTCGCGTCGGAAAAGTGATTAGTCACTTCGCTATTGTGACCGCTCGCGGTATCCTGAATACGCTCTTGCGAACCGTTACGTATCGGCTGTTTTGGATTGCTAACGTTCGTAACGGTGTTTTGTTCCAGGTGTGTGAGTGTATGATGTTTGGCTCTACACAGGCGACACGTATTCTTACTAAAGCAGGCCTTCGTAGAGTGACCTTTGCGAAAACAATTAAGACACCGGTCGTTCGCACGCAATGTATCGATCCGGGTGGCTACCGAAAAATTCGTAAATTTCGGACACTGGTATAACGGGTGATCGCCAGAACAAACAAAACAATTAGCTTTTGTTGAAGTTAATTGGTGGCTTTTAACGAAAACCCTTTTTGTATCCCTAGGTGGAGAACGAGTAGCGGTAGATGTGCTCGGCCCGGCGATCTCGAATGCGCGTAATTGGATCGATAAATAACGATCAAGTGCCTCGAAAGTCGGAAATGTCGTGACGTCATGCTGTGTGAGCTCCCAATCGTGACGAGTCTGCTTATCTAATTTCGTCAGCAAAAAATGAACGAATTGGTCTTCCCACAGGTCAATGGGGCGCGAGAGACTCAGGATCGAATGATAAATATCATGCGCCTGATCTCGAAGGAAACGCAGATCCCGTTCACGATTGGATCCCACCCGTGGAATTTCTAAAAACGCATCTAGGTACGAATATAATATTGCTCGTGGATTCTCATACCGACGCTTCAGCAAGTCCCACGCTGAGAGATAATTTGCCTCGGTTGCTTCGGTGCTTTTTAGGACTTGGAATGCCTTCCCCTCGAGACTGGATTTCAGATAGTGCAGTTTCTGCACGTTGGATAGGTCTGACCGGGAGTCCACAAGAGATGTGAATAAATCACGAAAGCCTGACCACTCTTTCAGCTCGCCTGCAAATTTAGAAAGGCTTATCGGAGGCAGTGATACTATACTGCTCTTACTCGGTTCGGACGAGGTTCCCGTCGCCGGGGTTCCCTGACCGATCGCAGCGAGGTCGGCACGAGCCGCAAGTAGCGAATCACGCACTTCTTCAACGCAATCGTTGATGGAGCTAAAGGCGTTAGACTTAAAATAATCATGTTCGCTACGTATCTCTTTTGTAGATGCTGCGAGTATCTCCTTGTGCCGTTCCTGACAGTCCTGCCAATACTGTTGCAGCGAGGACAGACGAGCATCGATGGCAGCGGTGGTACGTCGGCTTATTCCGGACTTCTGGTAATTCGCCCAGAGTTTAAGGATGAGGTCCAAATAGTCCTGTTGCACTATGGCGAGCTGCTCGACCGAAGAGTCCATCTCGGAGGCTTTCGACGGTGGCATCGTGGACGTCCTTCGGATGGCTTAGGCTTCGACTTCGTACTTCTCAAATTTCACTCCCGAATCCGGCTCGAAGGAGCAAATGTTTTTGTGGAGCCCGGTAGTAGGCGGCAGGGTGATTCGAGGCTGGGGACAGCCTCTCGGAAGGGAAATTCGAGAAGGCACGAAGGGAGAAAGAAAGGAGAAATAGTACAGGTGTAAATTGTACTTGTAGTAAGAAGAATTCAGGAATATGTCGGAAAGGTTGTTGTAAATAAACTGAGTATAGGAGTATGTAGTTTGACTTGCAATCCTTGCTACACGGGTTTTAATTATACTTTTGGTTCGGAAATATACACAGTAAAATCTAGGAATTCGTGAGCGGCTTCTCGGAACAACGGTTGGAAAGCAAGTGAAGCAGTCACGCTTCCGCGATCGTCGTAACGATGACGAGAGGGGGTAATGGCGCCGTATCGATGCCAATAAGGTGTCAGAAAGGAATTTGTCCACCAATCCGTGTACCGTCGGAAATTACGCTCGCAGGCGCTAGTACACGAATTGGCGGCAAGTCGGTAAAATTGGCGGTAACGTGCCAGTTCGTAGGCAGCGGAGTGCGGGGCCCCGGGAGGGCTGCCGCAAGACGCGTCCGCGTGAGACGTCGCGTTTACATGTGATATCGCAAATAAACCTGGAACAACATTTATTTTTTCCGGACCAAATTTTTAAAGGGTCCTTTACTCTAGGAGGTAGACTGTTAATTTGCATTTTTGTGTCATTTTTTAGCGAAAACGGTGCGTCAGCGACACCAAAATGTAGAACAATATTAAACGAGCATAGAAGAACCTGGAACAACTTTTATTTTTTCCGGAACAAATTTTTAAAGTGTACTTTACTCTTGGAGGTAGACTGTTTATTTGCATTTTTGTGTCATTTTTTAGCGAAAACGGAGCGTCAGCGACACCAAAAAGTAGAACAATATCAAATGAGCGTAGATCAACCTGGAACAACTTTTATTTTTTCCAGACCAAATTTTTAAAGGGTCCTTTACTCTTGGAGGTAGACTCTTTTTTTGCATCATTGTGTCATTTTCGATCGAAAACGGCGAGTAAGCGACATTAAAATGTAGAACAATATTAAATGAACATAGAACAACCTGGAACAACTTTTATTTTTTCCAGACCAAATTTTTAAAGGGTCCTTCACTCTTGGAGGTAGACTGTTTTTTTGCATTCTTGTGACAATTTTGACTGAAAACGGCGCGTCACCGACACCAAAATGTAGAACAATATCAAATGAGCATAGAACAACCTGGATCAACTTTTATTTTATCCGGTCCAAATTTTTAAAGGGTACTTTACTCTTGGAGGTAGTTTGTTTTTTTGCATTATTGTGTCATTTTTTACCGAAAACGGCGCGTCAGCGACACCAAAATGTAGAACAATAACATCCAGGCATGCAACAACCTGGAACAAGTTTTATTTTTTCCAGAACAAATTTATAAAGGGTCCTTTACTCTTGGATGTAGTCTCTTTTTTTGCATTATTGTGTCATTTTTGACCGGAAACGGCGAGTTAGCGAGACCAAAATGTAGAACAATATTAAATCAGCATAAAACATCCTGGAAGAACTTTTACTTTTTCCAGACCAAATTTTTAAAGGGTCCTTTACTCTTGGAGGTAGACTGTTTTTTTGCATTATTGTGTCATTTTTGACCGAAAACGGCGAGTAAGCGACATTAAAATGTAGAACAATATTAAATGAGCATAGAACAACCTGGAACAACTTTTATTTTTTCCAGACTAAATTTTTAAAGGGTCCTTTACTCTTGGAGGTAGACTGTTTTTTGCATTATTGTGTAATTCTTGACCGGAAACGGCGAGTTAGCGACACCAAAATGTAGAACAATATCAAATGAGCATAGAACAACCTGAAACAACTTTTATTTTTTCCAGAACAAATTTTTAAAGGGTCCTTTACTCTTGGAGGTAGACTGTGTTTTTGCATTATTGTGTCATTTTCGACCGAAAACGGCGAGTAAGCGACACCAAAATGTAGAACAATATCAAATGAGCGTAGATCAACCTGGAACAACTTTTATTTTTTCCAGACCAAATTTTTAAAGGGTCCTTTACTCTTGGAGGTAGACTCTTTTTTTGCATCATTGTGTCATTTTCGATCGAAAACGGGGAGTAAACGATATCAAAATGTAGAACAATATTAAATCAGCATAGAACAACCTTGAACAACTTTTATTTTTTCCAGACCAAATTTTTACAGGGTACTTTACTCTTGGAGGTACACACTTTTCTTGCATTTTTGTGTCATTTCTTACCGAAAAATGGTGCGTCAGCAACACCAAAATGTAGAACAATATTAAACGAGCGTACAAAAACCTGGAACAACTTTTATTTTTTCCAGACCAAATTTTTAAAGGGTCCTTTACTCTTGGAGGTACACTGTTTATTTGCATTTTTGTGTCATTTTTTAGCGAAAACGGTGCGTCAGCGACACCAAAATGTAGAACAATATTAAACGAGCATAGAACAACCTGGAACAATTTTTATTTTTTCCAGACCAAATTTTTAAAGGGTCCTTTACTCTTGGAGGTAGACTGTTTTTTTGCATTATTGTGTAATTCTTGACCGGAAACGGCGAGTTAGCGACACCAAAATGTAGAACAATATCAAAGGAGCATAGAACAACCTGGATCAACTTTTATTTTTTCCGGTCCAAATTTTTAAAGGGTACTTTACTCTTGGAGGTAGACTGTTTTTTTGCATTATTGTGTCATTTTTTACCGAAAACGGCGCGTCAGCGACACCAAAATGTAGAATAATAACATCCAGGCATAGAACAACCTGGAACAAGTTTTATTTTTTCCAGAACAAATTTTTAAAGGGTCCTTTACTCTTGGAGGTAGACTCTTTTTTTGCATTATTGTGTCATTTTTTAGCGAAAACGGTGCGTCAGCGACACCAAAATGTAGAACAATATTAAACGAGCATAGAACAACCTGGAACAACTTTTATTTTTTCGAGACCAAATTTTTAAAGGGTCCTTTACTCTTGGAGGTAGACGGTTTTTTTGCATTATTGTGACAATTTTGACTGAAAACGGCGCGTCACCGACACCAAAATGTAGAACAATATTAAATGAGCATAGAACAACCTGAAACAAATTTTATTTTTTCCAGAACAAATTTTTAAAGGGTCCTTTACTCTTGGAGGTAGACTGTTTTTTTGCATTATTGTGTCATTTTTGACCGAAAACGGCGCGTCAGCGACACCAAAATGTAGAACAATAACATCCAGGCATAGAACAACCTGGAACAAGTTTTATTTTTTCCAGAACAAATTTTTAAAGGGTCCTTTACTCTTGGAGGTAGACTCTTTTTTTGCATTATTGTGTCATTTTTTAGCGAAAACGGTGCGTCAGCGACACCAAAATGTAGAACAATATTAAACGAGCATAGAACAACCTGGAACAACTTTTATTTTTTCGAGACCAAATTTTTAAAGGGTCCTTTACTCTTGGAGGTAGACTGTTTTTTTGCATTATTGTGACAATTTTGACTGAAAACGGCGCGTCACCGACACCAAAATGTAGAACAATATTAAATGAGCATAGAACAACCTGAAACAACTTTTATTTTTTCCAGAACAAATTTTTAAAGGCTCCTTTACTCTTGGAGGTAGACTGTTTTTTTGCATTATTGTGTCATTTTTGACCGAAAACGGCGCGTCAGCGACACCAAAATGTAGAACAATATTAAATGAGCATAGAACAACCTGAAACAACTTTTATTTTTTCCAGAACAAATTTTTAAAGGGTCCTTTACTCTTGGAGGTAGACTGTTTTTTTGCATTATTGTGTCATTTTTGACCGAAAACGGCGCGTCAGCGACACCAAAATGTAGAACAATGACATCCAGGCATAGAACAACCTGGAACAACTTTTATTTGTTCCAGAAAAAATTTATAAAGGGTCCTTTACTCTTGGAGGTAGACTCTTTTTTTGCATTATTGTGTCATTTTCGACCGAAAACGGCGAGTAAGCGACACCAAAATGTAGAACAATATCAAATGAGCATAGAACAACCTGGAACAACTTTTATTTTTTCCAGACCAAATTTTTAAAGGGTCCTTTACTCATGGAGGTAGACTGTTAATTTGCATTTTTGTGTCATTTTTTAGCGAAAACGGTGCGTCAGCGACACCAAAATGTAGAACAATATTAAACGAGCATAGAAGAACCTGGAACAACTTTTATTTTTTCCGGAACAAATTTTTAAAGTGTACTTTACTCTTGGAGGTAGACTCTTTATTTGCATTGTGTCATTTGTGACCGTAAACGGCGCGTCAGCGACAACAAAATGTAGAACAATATTAAACGATCGTACAAAAACCTGGAACAACTTTTATTTTTTCCAGACCAAATTTTTAAAGGGTCCTTTACTCTTGGAGGTAGACTGTTTATTTGCATTTTTGTGTCATTTTTTAGCGAAAACGGTGCGTTAGCGACACCAAAATGTAGAACAATATTAAACGAGCATAGAACAACCTGGAACAACTTTTATTTTTTCCAGACCAAATGTTTAAAGGGTCCTTTACTCTTGGATGTAGACTGTTTTTTTGCATTATTGTGTAATTCCTGACCGGAAACGGCGAGTTAGCGACACCAAAATGTAGAACAATATCTAATGAGCATAGAACAACCTGGATCAACTTTTATTTTTTCCGGTCCAAATTTTTAAAGGGTACTTTACTCTTGGAGGTCGACCCTTTTTTGCTTTTTTGTGTCATTTTCGACCGAAAACGGCGAGTAAGCGACACCAAAATGTAGAACAATATTAAACGAGCATAGAACAACCTGGAACAACTTTTATTTTTTCGAGACCAAATTTTTAAAGGGTCCTTTACTCTTGGAGGTAGACTGTTTTTTTGCATTATTGTGACAATTTTGACTGAAAACGGCGCGTCACCGACACCAAAATGTAGAACAATATTAAATGAGCATAGAACAACCTGGAACAACTTTTATTTGTTCCATAAAAAATTTTTAAAGGGTCCTTTACTCTTGGAGGTAGACTCTTTTTTTGCATTATTGTGTCATTTTCGACCGAAAACGGCGAGTAAGCGACACCAAAATGTAGAACAATATCAAATGAGCATAGAACAACCTGGAACAACTTTTATTTTTTCCAGACCAAATTTTTAAAGGGTCCTTTACTCATGGAGGTAGACTGTTAATTTGCATTTTTGTGTCATTTGTTAGCGAAAACGGTGCGTCAGCGACACCAAAATGTAGAACAATATTAAACGAGCATAGAACAACCTGGAACAACTTTCATTTTTTCCAGACCAAATTTTTACAGGGTACTTTACTCTTGGAGGTACACACTTTTCTTGCATTTTTGTGTCTTTTCTTACCGAAAAATGGTGCGTCAGCAACACCAAAATGTAGAACAATATTAAAAGAGCGTACAAAAACCTGGAAGAACTTTTATTTTTTCCAGACCAAATTTTTAAAGTGTCCTTTACTCTTGGAGGTAGACTGTTTTTGCATTATTGTGTCATTTTCGACCGAAAACGGCGAGTAAGCGACACCAAAATGTAGAACAATATCAAATGAGCATAGAACAACCTGGAACAACTTTTATTTTTTCCAGACCAAATTTTTAAAGGGTCCTTTACTCTTGGAGGTAGACTCTTTTTTTGCATTATTGTGTCATTTTCGACCGAAAACGGCGCGTCAGCGACACCAAAATGTAGAACAATAACATCCAGGCATGCAACAACCTGGAACAAGTTTTATTTTTTCCAGAACAAATTTATAAAGGGTCCTTTACTCTTGGATGTAGTCTCTTTTTTTGCATTATTGTGTCATTTTTGACCGGAAACGGCGAGTTAGCGAGACCAAAATGTAGAACAATATTAAATCAGCATAAAACATCCTGGAAGAACTTTTACTTTTTCCAGACCAAATTTTTAAAGGGTCCTTTACTCTTGGAGGTAGACTGTTTTTTTGCATTATTGTGTCATTTTTGACCGAAAACGGCGAGTAAGCGACATTAAAATGTAGAACAATATTAAATGAGCATAGAACAACCTGGAACAACTTTTATTTTTTCCAGACTAAATTTTTAAAGGGTCCTTTACTCTTGGAGGTAGACTGTTTTTTGCATTATTGTGTAATTCTTGACCGGAAACGGCGAGTTAGCGACACCAAAATGTATAACAATATCAAATGAGCATAGAACAACCTGAAACAACTTTTATTTTTTCCAGAACAAATTTTTAAAGGGTCCTTTACTCTTGGAGGTAGACTGTGTTTTTGCATTATTGTGTCATTTTCAACCGAAAACGGCGAGTAAGCGACACCAAAATGTAGAACAATATCAAATGAGCGTAGATCAACCTGGAACAACTTTTATTTTTTCCAGACCAAATTTTTAAAGGGTCCTTTACTCTTGGAGGTAGACTCTTTTTTTGCATCATTGTGTCATTTTCGATCGAAAACGGGGAGTAAACGATATCAAAATGTAGAACAATATTAAATGAGCATAGAACAACCTTGAACAACTTTTATTTTTTCCAGACCAAATTTTTACAGGGTACTTTACTCTTGGAGGTACACACTTTTCTTGCATTTTTGTGTCATTTCTTACCGAAAAATGGTGCGTCAGCAACACCAAAATGTAGAAAAATATTAAACGAGCGTACAAAAACCTGGAACAACTTTTATTTTTTCCAGACCAAATTTTTAAAGGGTCCTTTACTCTTGGAGGTACACTGTTTATTTGCATTTTTGTGTCATTTTTTAGCGAAAACGGTGCGTCAGCGACACCAAAATGTAGAACAATATTAAACGAGCATAGAACAACCTGGAACAATTTTTATTTTTTCCAGACCAAATTTTTAAAGGGTCCTTTACTCTTGGAGGTAGACTGTTTTTTTGCATTATTGTGTAATTCTTGACCGGAAACGGCGAGTTGGCGACACCAAAATGTAGAACAATATCAAAGGAGCATAGAACAACCTGGATCAACTTTTATTTTTTCCGGTCCAAATTTTTAAAGGGTACTTTACTCTTGGAGGTAGACTGTTTTTTTGCATTATTGTGTCATTTTTTACCGAAAACGGCGCGTCAGCGACACCAAAATGTAGAACAATAACATCCAGGCATAGAACAACCTGGAACAAGTTTTATTTTTTCCAGAACAAATTTTTAAAGGGTCCTTTACTCTTGGAGGTAGACTCTTTTTTTGCATTATTGTGTCATTTTTTAGCGAAAACGGTGCGTCAGCGACACCAAAATGTAGAACAATATTAAACGAGCATAGAACAACCTGGAACAACATTTATTTTTTCGAGACCAAATTTTTAAAGGGTCCTTTACTCTTGGAGGTAGACTCTTTTTTTGCATTATTGTGTCTTTTTCGACCGAAAACGGCGAGTAAGCGACACCAAAATGTAGAACAATATCAAATGAGCATAGAACAACCTGGAACAACTTTTATTTTTTCCAGACCAAATTTTTAAAGGGTCCTTTACTCATGGAGGTAGACTGTTAATTTGCATTTTTGTGTCATTTTTTAGCGAAAACGGTGCGTCAGCGACACCAAAATGTAGAACAATATTAAACGAGCATAGAAGAACCTGGAACAACTTTTATTTTTTCCGGAACAAATTTTTAAAGTGTACTTTACTCTTGGAGGTAGACTCTTTATTTGCATTGTGTCATTTGTGACCGTAAACGGCGCGTCAGCGACAACAAAATGTAGAACAATATTAAACGATCGTACAAAAACCTGGAACAACTTTTATTTTTTCCAGACCAAATTTTTAAAGGGTCCTTTACTCTTGGAGGTAGACTGTTTATTTGCATTTTTGTGTCATTTTTTAGCGAAAACGGTGCGTCAGCGACACCAAAATGTAGAACAATATTAAACGAGCATAGAACAACCTGGAACAACTTTTATTTTTTCCAGACCAAATGTTTAAAGGGTCCTTTACTCTTGGATGTAGACTGTTTTTTTGCATTATTGTGTAATTCCTGACCGGAAACGGCGAGTTAGCGACACCAAAATGTAGAACAATATCTAATGAGCATAGAACAACCTGGATCAACTTTTATTTTTTCTGGTCCAAATTTTTAAAGGGTACTTTACTCTTGGAGGTCGACCCTTTTTTGCTTTTTTGTGTCATTTTCGACCGAAAACGGCGAGTAAGCGACACCAAAATGTAGAACAATATTAAACGAGCATAGAACAACCTGGAACAACTTTTATTTTTTCGAGACCAAATTTTTAAAGGGTCCTTTACTCTTGGAGGTAGACTGTTTTTTTGCATTATTGTGACAATTTTGACTGAAAACGGCGCGTCACCGACACCAAAATGTAGAACAATATTAAATGAGCATAGAACAACCTGAAACAACTTTTATTTTTTCCAGAACAAATTTTTAAAGGGTCCTTTACTCTTGGAGGTAGACTGTTTTTTTGCATTATTGTGTCATTTTTGACCGAAAACGGCGCGTCAGCGACACCAAAATGTAGAACAATATTAAATGAGCATAGAACAACCTGAAACAACTTTTATTTTTTCCAGAACAAATTTTTAAAGGGTCCTTTACTCTTGGAGGTAGACTGTTTTTTTGCATTATTGTGTCATTTTTGACCGAAAACGGCGCGTCAGCGACACCAAAATGTAGAACAATGACATCCAGGCATAGAACAACCTGCAACAACTTTTATTTGTTCCATAAAAAATTTATAAAGGGTCCTTTACTCTTGGAGGTAGACTCTTTTTTTGCATTATTGTGTCATTTTCGACCGAAAACGGCGAGTAAGCGACACCAAAATGTAGAACAATATCAAATGAGCATAGAACAACCTGGAACAACTTTTATTTTTTCTGGTCCAAATTTTTAAAGGGTACTTTACTCTTGGAGGTCGACCCTTTTTTGCTTTTTTGTGTCATTTTCGACCGAAAACGGCGAGTAAGCGACACCAAAATGTAGAACAATATTAAACGAGCATAGAACAACCTGGAACAACTTTTATTTTTTCGAGACCAAATTTTTAAAGGGTCCTTTACTCTTGGAGGTAGACTGTTTTTTTGCATTATTGTGACAATTTTGACTGAAAACGGCGCGTCACCGACACCAAAATGTAGAACAATATTAAATGAGCATAGAACAACCTGAAACAACTTTTATTTTTTCCAGAACAAATTTTTAAAGGGTCCTTTACTCTTGGAGGTAGACTGTTTTTTTGCATTATTGTGTCATTTTTGACCGAAAACGGCGCGTCAGCGACACCAAAATGTAGAACAATATTAAATGAGCATAGAACAACCTGAAACAACTTTTATTTTTTCCAGAACAAATTTTTAAAGGGTCCTTTACTCTTGGAGGTAGACTGTTTTTTTGCATTATTGTGTCATTTTTGACCGAAAACGGCGCGTCAGCGACACCAAAATGTAGAACAATGACATCCAGGCATAGAACAACCTGCAACAACTTTTATTTGTTCCATAAAAAATTTATAAAGGGTCCTTTACTCTTGGAGGTAGACTCTTTTTTTGCATTATTGTGTCATTTTCGACCGAAAACGGCGAGTAAGCGACACCAAAATGTAGAACAATATCAAATGAGCATAGAACAACCTGGAACAACTTTTATTTTTTCCAGACCAAATTTTTAAAGGGTCCTTTACTCATGGAGGTAGACTGTTAATTTGCATTTTTGTGTCATTTTTTAGCGAAAACGGTGCGTCAGCGACACCAAAATGTAGAACAATATTAAACGAGCATAGAAGAACCTGGAACAACTTTTATTTTTTCCGGAACAAATTTTTAAAGTGTACTTTACTCTTGGAGGTAGACTCTTTATTTGCATTGTGTCATTTGTGACCGTAAACGGCGCGTCAGCGACAACAAAATGTAGAACAATATTAAACGATCGTACAAAAACCTGGAACAACTTTTATTTTTTCCAGACCAAATTTTTAAAGGGTCCTTTACTCTTGGAGGTAGACTGTTTATTTGCATTTTTGTGTCATTTTTTAGCGAAAACGGTGCGTCAGCGACACCAAAATGTAGAACAATATTAAACGAGCATAGAACAACCTGGAACAACTTTTATTTTTTCCAGACCAAATTTTTAAAGTGTCCTTTACTCTTGGAGGTAGACTCTTTTTGCATTAATGTGTCATTTTCGACCGAAAACGGCGAGTAAGCGAAACCAAAATGTAGAACAATATCAAATGAGCATAGAACAACCTGGAACAACTTTTATTTTTTCCAGACCAAATTTTTAAAGGGTCCTTTACTCTTGGAGGTAGACTCTTTTTTTGCATTATTGTGTCATTTTCGACCGAAAACGGCGAGTAAGCGACATTAAAATGTAGAACAATATTAAATGAACATAGAACAACCTGGAACAACTTTTATTTTTTCCAGACCAAATTTTTAAAGGGTCCTTCACTCTTGGAGGTAGACTGTTTTTTTGCATTATTGTGACAATTTTGACTGAAAACGGCGCGTCACCGACACCAAAATGTAGAACAATATCAAATGAGCATAGAACAACCTGGATCAACTTTTATTTTATCCGGTCCAAATTTTTAAAGGGTACTTTACTCTTGGAGGTAGTTTGTTTTTTTGCATTATTGTGTCATTTTTTACCGAAAACGGCGCGTCAGCGACACCAAAATGTAGAACAATAACATCCAGGCATGCAACAACCTGGAACAAGTTTTATTTTTTCCAGAACAAATTTTTACAGGGTACTTTACTCTTGGAGGTACACACTTTTCTTGCATTTTTGTGTCATTTCTTACCGAAAAATGGTGCGTCAGCAACACCAAAATGTAGAACAATATTAAACGAGCGTACAAAAACCTGGAACAACTTTTATTTTTTCCAGACCAAATTTTTAAAGGGTCCTTTACTCTTGGAGGTACACTGTTTATCTGCATTTTTGTGTCATTTTTTAGCGAAAACGGTGCGTCAGCGACACCAAAATGTAGAACAATATTAAACGAGCATAGAACAACCTGGAACAATTTTTATTTTTTCCAGACCAAATTTTTAAAGGGTCCTTTACTCTTGGAGGTAGACTGTTTTTTTGCATTATTGTGTAATTCTTGACCGGAAACGGCGAGTTAGCGACACCAAAATGTAGAACAATATCAAAGGAGCATAGAACAACCTGGATCAACTTTTATTTTTTCCGGTCCAAATTTTTAAAGGGTACTTTACTCTTGGAGGTAGACTGTTTTTTTGCATTATTGTGTCATTTTTTACCGAAAACGGCGCGTCAGCGACACCAAAATGTAGAACAATAACATCCAGGCATAGAACAACCTGGAACAAGTTTTATTTTTTCCAGAACAAATTTTTAAAGGGTCCTTTACTCTTGGAGGTAGACTCTTTTTTTGCATTATTGTGTCATTTTTTAGCGAAAACGGTGCGTCAGCGACACCAAAATGTAGAACAATATTAAACGAGCATAGAACAACCTGGAACAACTTTTATTTTTTCGAGACCAAATTTTTAAAGGGTCCTTTACTCTTGGAGGTAGACTGTTTTTTTGCATTATTGTGACAATTTTGACTGAAAACGGCGCGTCACCGACACCAAAATGTAGAACAATATTAAATGAGCATAGAACAACCTGAAACAACTTTTATTTTTTCCAGAACAAATTTTTAAAGGGTCCTTTACTCTTGGAGGTAGACTGTTTTTTTGCATTATTGTGTCATTTTTGACCGAAAACGGCGCGTCAGCGACACCAAAATGTAGAACAATAACATCCAGGCATAGAACAACCTGGAACAAGTTTTATTTTTTCCAGAACAAATTTTTAAAGGGTCCTTTACTCTTGGAGGTAGACTCTTTTTTTGCATTATTGTGTCATTTTTTAGCGAAAACGGTGCGTCAGCGACACCAAAATGTAGAACAATATTAAACGAGCATAGAACAACCTGGAACAACTTTTATTTTTTCGAGACCAAATTTTTAAAGGGTCCTTTACTCTTGGAGGTAGACTGTTTTTTTGCATTATTGTGACAATTTTGACTGAAAACGGCGCGTCACCGACACTAAAATGTAGAACAATATTAAATGAGCATAGAACAACCTGAAACAACTTTTATTTTTTCCAGACCAAATTTTTAAAGGGTCCTTTACTCTTGGAGGTAGACTGTTTTTTTGCATTATTGTGTCATTTTTGACCGAAAACGGCGCGTCAGCGACACCAAAATGTAGAACAATATTAAATGAGCATAGAACAACCTGAAACAACTTTTATTTTTTCCAGAACAAATTTTTAAAGGGTCCTTTACTCTTGGAGGTAGACTGTTTTTTTGCATTATTGTGTCATTTTTGACCGAAAACGGCGCGTCAGCGACACCAAAATGTAGAACAATGACATCCAGGCATAGAACAACCTGGAACAACTTTTATTTGTTCCAGAAAAAATTTATAAAGGGTCCTTTACTCTTGGAGGTAGACTCTTTTTTTGCATTATTGTGTCATTTTCGACCGAAAACGGCGAGTAAGCGACACCAAAATGTAGAACAATATCAAATGAGCATAGAACAACCTGGAACAACTTTTATTTTTTCCAGACCAAATTTTTAAAGGGTCCTTTACTCATGGAGGTAGACTGTTAATTTGCATTTTTGTGTCATTGTTTAGCGAAAACGGTGCGTCAGCGACACCAAAATGTAGAACAATATTAAACGAGCATAGAAGAACCTGGAACAACTTTTATTTTTTCCGGAACAAATTTTTAAAGTGTACTTTACTCTTGGAGGTAGACTCTTTATTTGCATTGTGTCATTTGTGACCGTAAACGGCGCGTCAGCGACAACAAAATGTAGAACAATATTAAACGATCGTACAAAAACCTGGAACAACTTTTATTTTTTCCAGACCAAATTTTTAAAGGGTCCTTTACTCTTGGAGGTAGACTGTTTATTTGCATTTTTGTGTCATTTTTTAGAGAAAACGGTGCGTCAGCGACACCAAAATGTAGAACAATATTAAACGAGCATAGAACAACCTGGAACAACTTTTATTTTTTCCAGACCAAATGTTTAAAGGGTCCTTTACTCTTGGATGTAGACTGTTTTTTTGCATTATTGTGTAATTCCTGACCGGAAACGGCGAGTTAGCGACACCAAAATGTAGAACAATATCTAATGAGCATAGAACAACCTGGATCAACTTTTATTTTTTCTGGTCCAAATTTTTAAAGGGTACTTTACTCTTGGAGGTCGACCCTTTTTTGCTTTTTTGTGTCATTTTCGACCGAAAACGGCGAGTAAGCGACACCAAAATGTAGAACAATATTAAACGAGCATAGAACAACCTGGAACAACTTTTATTTTTTCGAGACCAAATTTTTAAAGGGTCCTTTACTCTTGGAGGTAGACTGTTTTTTTGCATTATTGTGACAATTTTGACTGAAAACGGCGCGTCACCGACACCAAAATGTAGAACAATATTAAATGAGCATAGAACAACCTGAAACAACTTTTATTTTTTCCAGAACAAATTTTTAAAGGGTCCTTTACTCTTGGAGGTAGACTGTTTTTTTGCATTATTGTGTCATTTTTGACCGAAAACGGCGCGTCAGCGACACCAAAATGTAGAACAATATTAAATGAGCATAGAACAACCTGAAACAACTTTTATTTTTTCCAGAACAAATTTTTAAAGGGTCCTTTACTCATGGAGGTAGACTGTTAATTTGCATTTTTGTGTCATTTTTTAGCGAAAACGGTGCGTCAGCGACACCAAAATGTAGAACAATATTAAACGAGCATAGAACAACCTGGAACAATTTTTATTTTTTCCAGACCAAATTTTTAAAGGGTCCTTTACTCTTGGAGGTAGACTGTTTTTTTGCATTATTGTGTAATTCTTGACCGGAAACGGCGAGTTAGCGACACCAAAATGTAGAACAATATCAAAGGAGCATAGAACAACCTGGATCAACTTTTATTTTTTCCGGTCCAAATTTTTAAAGGGTACTTTACTCTTGGAGGTAGACTGTTTTTTTGCATTATTGTGTCATTTTTTACCGAAAACGGCGCGTCAGCGACACCAAAATGTAGAACAATAACATCCAGGCATAGAACAACCTGGAACAAGTTTTATTTTTTCCAGAACAAATTTTTAAAGGGTCCTTTACTCTTGGAGGTAGACTCTTTTTTTGCATTATTGTGTCATTTTTTAGCGAAAACGGTGCGTCAGCGACACCAAAATGTAGAACAATATTAAACGAGCATAGAACAACCTGGAACAACTTTTATTTTTTCGAGACCAAATTTTTAAAGGGTCCTTTACTCTTGGAGGTAGACTGTTTTTTTGCATTATTGTGACAATTTTGACTGAAAACGGCGCGTCACCGACACCAAAATGTAGAACAATATTAAATGAGCATAGAACAACCTGAAACAACTTTTATTTTTTCCAGAACAAATTTTTAAAGGGTCCTTTACTCTTGGAGGTAGACTGTTTTTTTGCATTATTGTGTCATTTTTGACCGAAAACGGCGCGTCAGCGACACCAAAATGTAGAACAATAACATCCAGGCATAGAACAACCTGGAACAAGTTTTATTTTTTCCAGAACAAATTTTTAAAGGGTCCTTTACTCTTGGAGGTAGACTCTTTTTTTGCATTATTGTGTCATTTTTTAGCGAAAACGGTGCGTCAGCGACACCAAAATGTAGAACAATATTAAACGAGCATAGAACAACCTGGAACAACTTTTATTTTTTCGAGACCAAATTTTTAAAGGGTCCTTTACTCTTGGAGGTAGACTGTTTTTTTGCATTATTGTGACAATTTTGACTGAAAACGGCGCGTCACCGACACCAAAATGTAGAACAATATTAAATGAGCATAGAACAACCTGAAACAACTTTTATTTTTTCCAGAACAAATTTTTAAAGGGTCCTTTACTCTTGGAGGTAGACTGTTTTTTTGCATTATTGTGTCATTTTTTACCGAAAACGGCGCGTCAGCGACACCAAAATGTAGAACAATATTAAATGAGCATAGAACAACCTGAAACAACTTTTATTTTTTCCAGAACAAATTTTTAAAGGGTCCTTTACTCTTGGAGGTAGACTGTTTTTTTGCATTATTGTGTCATTTTTTACCGAAAACGGCGCGTCAGCGACACCAAAATGTAGAACAATATTAAATGAGCATAGAACAACCTGAAACAACTTTTATTTTTTCCAGAACAAATTTTTAAAGGGTCCTTTACTCTTGGAGGTAGACTGTTTTTTTGCATTATTGTGTCATTTTTGACCGAAAACGGCGCGTCAGCGACACCAAAATGTAGAACAATGACATCCAGGCATAGAACAACCTGGAACAACTTTTATTTGTTCCAGAAAAAATTTATAAAGGGTCCTTTACTCTTGGAGGTAGACTCTTTTTTTGCATTATTGTGTCATTTTCGACCGAAAACGGCGAGTAAGCGACACCAAAATGTAGAACAATATCAAATGAGCATAGAACAACCTGGAACAACTTTTATTTTTTCCAGACCAAATTTTTAAAGGGTCCTTTACTCATGGAGGTAGACTGTTAATTTGCATTTTTGTGTCATTTTTTAGCGAAAACGGTGCGTCAGCGACACCAAAATGTAGAACAATATTAAACGAGCACAGAAGAACCTGGAACAACTTTTATTTTTTCCGGAACAAATTTTTAAAGTGTACTTTACTCTTGGAGGTAGACTCTTTATTTGCATTGTGTCATTTGTGACCGTAAACGGCGCGTTAGCGACAACAAAATGTAGAACAATATTAAACGATCGTACAAAAACCTGGAACAACTTTTATTTTTTCCAGTCCAAATTTTTAAAGGGTCCTTTACTCTTGGAGGTAGACTGTTTATTTGCATTTTTGTGTCATTTTTTAGCGAAAACGGTGCGTCAGCGACACCAAAATGTAGAACAATATTAAACGAGCATAGAACAACCTGGAACAACTTTTATTTTTTCCAGACCAAATGTTTAAAGGGTCCTTTACTCTTGGATGTAGACTGTTTTTTTGCATTATTGTGTAATTCCTGACCGGAAACGGCGAGTTAGCGACACCAAAATGTAGAACAATATCTAATGAGCATAGAACAACCTGGATCAACTTTTATTTTTTCCGGTCCAAATTTTTAAAGGGTACTTTACTCTTGGAGGTCGACCCTTTTTTGCTTTTTTGTGTCATTTTCGACCGAAAACGGCGAGTAAGCGACACCAAAATGTAGAATAATATTAAACGAGCATAGAACAACCTGGAACAACTTTTATTTTTTCCAGACCAAATTTTTAAAGGGTCCTTTACTCTTGGAGGTAGACTGTTTTTTTGCATTATTGTGTCATTTTTGACCGAAAACGGCGCGTCAGCGACACCAAAATGTAGAACAATATTAAATGAGCATAGAACAACCTGAAACAACTTTTATTTTTTCCAGAACAAATTTTTAAAGGGTCCTTTACTCATGGAGGTAGACTGTTAATTTGCATTTTTGTGTCATTTTTTAGCGAAAACGGTGCGTCAGCGACACCAAAATGTAGAACAATATTAAACGAGCATAGAAGAACCTGGAACAACTTTTATTTTTTCCGGAACAAATTTTTAAAGTGTACTTTACTCTTGGAGGTAGACTCTTTATTTGCATTGTGTCATTTGTGACCGTAAACGGCGCGTCAGCGACAACAAAATGTAGAACAATATTAAACGATCGTACAAAAACCTGGAACAACTTTTATTTTTTCCAGACCAAATTTTTAAAGGGTCCTTTACTCTTGGAGGTAGACTGTTTATTTGCATTTTTGTGTCATTTTTTAGCGAAAACGGTGCGTCAGCGACACCAAAATGTAGAACAATATTAAACGAGCATAGAACAACCTGGAACAACTTTTATTTTTTCCAGACCAAATTTTTAAAGTGTCCTTTACTCTTGGAGGTAGACTCTTTTTGCATTAATGTGTCATTTTCGACCGAAAACGGCGAGTAAGCGAAACCAAAATGTAGAACAATATCAAATGAGCATAGAACAACCTGGAACAACTTTTATTTTTTCCAGACCAAATTTTTAAAGGGTCCTTTACTCTTGGAGGTAGACTCTTTTTTTGCATTATTGTGTCATTTTCGACCGAAAACGGCGAGTAAGCGACATTAAAATGTAGAACAATATTAAATGAACATAGAACAACCTGGAACAACTTTTATTTTTTCCAGACCAAATTTTTAAAGGGTCCTTCACTCTTGGAGGTAGACTGTTTTTTTGCATTATTGTGACAATTTTGACTGAAAACGGCGCGTCACCGACACCAAAATGTAGAACAATATCAAATGAGCATAGAACAACCTGGATCAACTTTTATTTTATCCGGTCCAAATTTTTAAAGGGTACTTTACTCTTGGAGGTAGTTTGTTTTTTTGCATTATTGTGTCATTTTTTACCGAAAACGGCGCGTCAGCGACACCAAAATGTAGAACAATAACATCCAGGCATGCAACAACCTGGAACAAGTTTTATTTTTTCCAGAACAAATTTTTACAGGGTACTTTACTCTTGGAGGTACACACTTTTCTTGCATTTTTGTGTCATTTCTTACCGAAAAATGGTGCGTCAGCAACACCAAAATGTAGAACAATATTAAACGAGCGTACAAAAACCTGGAACAACTTTTATTTTTTCCAGACCAAATTTTTAAAGGGTCCTTTACTCTTGGAGGTACACTGTTTATTTGCATTTTTGTGTCATTTTTTAGCGAAAACGGTGCGTCAGCGACACCAAAATGTAGAACAATATTAAACGAGCATAGAACAACCTGGAACAATTTTTATTTTTTCCAGACCAAATTTTTAAAGGGTCCTTTACTCTTGGAGGTAGACTGTTTTTTTGCATTATTGTGTAATTCTTGACCGGAAACGGCGAGTTAGCGACACCAAAATGTAGAACAATATCAAAGGAGCATAGAACAACCTGGATCAACTTTTATTTTTTCCGGTCCAAATTTTTAAAGGGTACTTTACTCTTGGAGGTAGACTGTTTTTTTGCATTATTGTGTCATTTTTTACCGAAAACGGCGCGTCAGCGACACCAAAATGTAGAACAATAACATCCAGGCATAGAACAACCTGGAACAAGTTTTATTTTTTCCAGAACAAATTTTTAAAGGGTCCTTTACTCTTGGAGGTAGACTCTTTTTTTGCATTATTGTGTCATTTTTTAGCGAAAACGGTGCGTCAGCGACACCAAAATGTAGAACAATATTAAACGAGCATAGAACAACCTGGAACAACTTTTATTTTTTCGAGACCAAATTTTTAAAGGGTCCTTTACTCTTGGAGGTAGACTGTTTTTTTGCATTATTGTGACAATTTTGACTGAAAACGGCGCGTCACCGACACCAAAATGTAGAACAATATTAAATGAGCATAGAACAACCTGAAACAACTTTTATTTTTTCCAGAACAAATTTTTAAAGGGTCCTTTACTCTTGGAGGTAGACTGTTTTTTTGCATTATTGTGTCATTTTTGACCGAAAACGGCGCGTCAGCGACACCAAAATGTAGAACAATAACATCCAGGCATAGAACAACCTGGAACAAGTTTTATTTTTTCCAGAACAAATTTTTAAAGGGTCCTTTACTCTTGGAGGTAGACTCTTTTTTTGCATTATTGTGTCATTTTTTAGCGAAAACGGTGCGTCAGCGACACCAAAATGTAGAACAATATTAAACGAGCATAGAACAACCTGGAACAACTTTTATTTTTTCGAGACCAAATTTTTAAAGGGTCCTTTACTCTTGGAGGTAGACTGTTTTTTTGCATTATTGTGACAATTTTGACTGAAAACGGCGCGTCACCGACACCAAAATGTAGAACAATATTAAATGAGCATAGAACAACCTGAAACAACTTTTATTTTTTCCAGAACAAATTTTTAAAGGGTCCTTTACTCTTGGAGGTAGACTGTTTTTTTGCATTATTGTGTCATTTTTTACCGAAAACGGCGCGTCAGCGACACCAAAATGTAGAACAATATTAAATGAGCATAGAACAACCTGAAACAACTTTTATTTTTTCCAGAACAAATTTTTAAAGGGTCCTTTACTCTTGGAGGTAGACTGTTTTTTTGCATTATTGTGTCATTTTTTACCGAAAACGGCGCGTCAGCGACACCAAAATGTAGAACAATATTAAATGAGCATAGAACAACCTGAAACAACTTTTATTTTTTCCAGAACAAATTTTTAAAGGGTCCTTTACTCTTGGAGGTAGACTGTTTTTTTGCATTATTGTGTCATTTTTGACCGAAAACGGCGCGTCAGCGACACCAAAATGTAGAACAATGACATCCAGGCATAGAACAACCTGGAACAACTTTTATTTGTTCCAGAAAAAATTTATAAAGGGTCCTTTACTCTTGGAGGTAGACTCTTTTTTTGCATTATTGTGTCATTTTCGACCGAAAACGGCGAGTAAGCGACACCAAAATGTAGAACAATATCAAATGAGCATAGAACAACCTGGAACAACTTTTATTTTTTCCAGACCAAATTTTTAAAGGGTCCTTTACTCATGGAGGTAGACTGTTAATTTGCATTTTTGTGTCATTTTTTAGCGAAAACGGTGCGTCAGCGACACCAAAATGTAGAACAATATTAAACGAGCACAGAAGAACCTGGAACAACTTTTATTTTTTCCGGAACAAATTTTTAAAGTGTACTTTACTCTTGGAGGTAGACTCTTTATTTGCATTGTGTCATTTGTGACCGTAAACGGCGCGTCAGCGACAACAAAATGTAGAACAATATTAAACGATCGTACAAAAACCTGGAACAACTTTTATTTTTTCCAGTCCAAATTTTTAAAGGGTCCTTTACTCTTGGAGGTAGACTGTTTATTTGCATTTTTGTGTCATTTTTTAGCGAAAACGGTGCGTCAGCGACACCAAAATGTAGAACAATATTAAACGAGCATAGAACAACCTGGAACAACTTTTATTTTTTCCAGACCAAATGTTTAAAGGGTCCTTTACTCTTGGATGTAGACTGTTTTTTTGCATTATTGTGTAATTCCTGACCGGAAACGGCGAGTTAGCGACACCAAAATGTAGAACAATATCTAATGAGCATAGAACAACCTGGATCAACTTTTATTTTTTCCGGTCCAAATTTTTAAAGGGTACTTTACTCTTGGAGGTAGACTGTTTTTTTGCATTATTGTGTCATTTTTGACCGAAAACGGCGCGTCAGCGACACCAAAATGTAGAACAATATTAAATGAGCATAGAACAACCTGGAACAACTTTTATTTTTTCCAGACCAAATTTTTACAGGGTACTTTACTCTTGGAGGTAGACTGTTTCTTGGCATTATTGTGTCATTTTCGACCGGAAACGGCGCGTCAGCGACACCAAAATGTAGAAAAATATTAAATGAGCATAAAAGAACCTGGAACAAATTTTATTTTTTCCGGACCAAATTTTTAAAGGGTCCTTTACTCTTGGAGGTAGACTGTTTATTTGCATTTTTGTGTCATTTCTTAGCGAAAACGGTGCGTCAGCGACACCAAAATGTAGAACAATATCAAATGAGCGTAGATCAACCTGGAACAACTTTTATTTTTTCCAGACCAAATTTTTAAAGGGTCCTTTACTCTTGGAGGTAGACTGTGTTTTTGCATTATTGTGTCATTTTCGATCGAAAACGGGGAGTAAGCGATATCAAAATGTAGAACAATATCAAATGAGCATAGAACAACCTGGAAGAACTTTTATTTTTTCCAGACCAAATTTTTACAGGGTACTTTACTCTTGGAGGTAGACTGTTTCTTGGCATTAATGTGTCATTTTTTACCGGAAACGGCGCGTCAGCGACACCAAAATGTAGAACAATATTAAATGAGCATAAAACAACCTGGAACAACTTTCATTTTTTCCGGACCAAATTTTTAAAGGGTCCTTTACTCTTGGAGGTAGACTGTTTATTTGCATTTTTGTGTCATTTCTTAGCGAAAACGGTGCGTCAGCAACACCAAAATGTAGAACAATATCAAATGAGCATAGAACAACCTGAAAGAACTTTTATTTTTTCCAGAACAAATTTTTAAAGGGTCCTTTACTCTTGGAGGTAGACTCTTTTTTTGCATCATTGTGTCATGTTCGATCGAAAACGGGGAGTAAGCGATATCAAAATGTAGAACAATATTAATTGAGCATAGAACAACCTGGAACAATTTTTATTTTTTCCAGAACAAATTTTTAAAGGGACCTTTACTCTTGGAGGTAGACTGTGTTTTTGCATTATTGTGTCATTTTCGACCGAAAACGGCGAGTAAGCGACACCAAAATGTAGAACAATATCAAATGAGCATAGAACAACCTGGAAGAACTTTTATTTTTTCCAAACCAAATTTTTAAAGGGTCCTTTACTCTTGGAGGTAGACTGTGTTTTTGCATTATTGTGTCATTTTCGACCGAAAACGGCGAGTAAGCGACACCAAAATGTAGAACAATATCAAATGAGCGTAGATCAACCTGGAACAACTTTTATTTTTTCCAGACCAAATTTTTAAAGGGTCCTTTACTCTTGGAGGTAGACTCTTTTTTTGCATCATTGTGTCATTTTCGATCGAAAACGGGGAGTAAGCGATATCAAAATGTAGAACAATATTAAATGAGCATAGAACAACCTGGAACAACTTTTATTTTTTCCAGTGTTACGTCCTCCGTTTTTCGGCACCCTGCGTACACCGGGTATACCGGGGATCGGAAGACAGACGAAGTGACCGGGCTGATAAGAGATTTGACGTGTCAGCGGAGCGGCTCGCTGAGACGTCGCACGCGCCTAAATATACTCGGTGTCCTGATTCGACACTAAACCTACGTGTATCCTCGCGTCCGACTGGTTACGGCGCGGAAGTGTGGGCGTAGCTGGTGACTCGCAATTACACCAACCCGAGAATCTATTCGCGTCCGAATGGTTACGGCACAGGCAATGTGAGCGTCGCTGGTGACTCGGGATTACACCAACCTGAGAATCTACTCGCGTCCGAATGGTTACGGCACAGGCAATGTGAGCGTCGCTGGTGACTCGGGATTACACCAACCTGAGAATCTACTCGCGTCCGAATGGTTACGGCACAGAAAGTATGGGCGTCGCTGGTGACTCGGAATTACACCAACCCGAGAATCTACTCGCGTCCGAATGGTTACGGCACAGAAAGTATGGGCGTCGCTGGTGACTCGGAATTACACCAACCCGAGAATCTACTCGCGTCCGAATGGTTACGGCACAGAAAGTATGGGCGTCGCTGGTGACTCGGAATTACACCAACCCGAGAATCTACTCGCGTCCGAATGGTTACGGCACAGAAAGTATGGGCGTCGCTGGTGACTCGGAATTACACCAACCCGAGAATCTACTCGCGTCCGAATGGTTACGGCACAGAAAGTATGGGCGTCGCTGGTGACTCGGAATTACACCAACCCGAGAATCTACTCGCGTCCGAATGGGTACGGCACAGAAAGTATGGGCGTCGCTGGTGACTCGGAATTACACCAACCCGAGAATCTACTCGCGTCCGAATGGGTACGGCACTGGCAATGTCGGCGTAGCTGGTGACTCGGAATTACACCAACCCAAGAATCTATTCGCGTCCGAATGGTTACGGCACAGAAAGTATGGGCGTCGCTGGTGACTCGGAATTACACCAACCCGAGAATCTACTAGCGTCCGTGCGGTTACGGCGCAGAAAGTGTGGGCGTCGCTGGTGACTCGGAATTACACCAACCCGAGAATCTACTAGCGTCCGAATGGTTACGGCGCAGGCAATGTAAGCGTCGCTGGCGTCTCGGGGTGCTCTCTGGTTATGGGTTTGAGCGGGAGAATAGTTGCGATCCGTGGATACGACCACTAACCTCGGCCCCGAACCGTGGTGCGCCGAAAGTGGTTGAGGGGCCACGATCGTAGCGAGGGGGTCCGCCGCGGGCCAACGAAACCTGTGAGCTGAAGTCGCAGCAAAAGAGTTGCTGAGGGGTTACCGGAACTCAGAGGTTCGACGGTGCCCACGGAATTGCTCGTGAGACGACTCAGGCACAGGCTTGAAGGCGGCAGCAAGGACCACTCGACTTATGCGCACGGCGATTTCGGTATCACGGGAAGAAAAGGGGTGAGATCCCCTGTCTAATTACACTCAGAGAACACTCCGATAACCAAGTTTTACGCGGGTGTACGTGTAGTGTTGCGAGGATGGGTGTGCAGTGGGTAATTCACGAAACTGTGTACATGCTGTTTATTGGTTGATCGAATCCTACAATTTGGAGTGGACGGCTCCACTTCGTTATCGCGACCGGAGAATCGGAGATTGAGACTAGACGCAGTGTCTCGATCACGCAAGTTACTTATAATTAGTTGAATTTCAAAGGCTTCACCACGCTGGTTGCCTAGAATGGTCCGAATTGCAAAGACTGCTTGGTTACACAAACCTGGTGTTGCCTGACGAGATACAGGAACAATGGCACTGATTCTACCTCGTTGGTTGTTCACTTAGACTTAACTTGGTTCTATTGACTCGACTCGACTTGACTTGATTATATTCGTTACACTTGATTCACTTGAAAAATACCGAAGGTAAATAGTAAGTTGGGTGTTACGCTTCGCACCCGCACTTGAATTCTCTATACGCGAACAACGGTGCAGTTCGGAGCACTCCACCCAAAGAAGTGAATTGAAGTAAAACGTTCAAGAGTAAGTCACAAGTCCCGAACAGTAAGTCGCGGTAAGTGGTGACCAAGAGTGCGCGTACAGGTATTTGCCGTAACCAAGAGTGTCCGAAGAGGGTCTCGTACTGCCCTATATAGACGCCGTGCTCCGCTGAGCGGCATTCGCATGCTGACACTGCATCAGCGTTATATCCTGGGAACGGCGCGACAGATGCCTTTCCCAGGACTAGGCTACACATATTTTATCTTTTGGAATTCCTCCTCTGACAGATTGCATTACCTGGCGGTTGTCTGGTCGCGCAGCGCGAGAATTTGGCGGAGCTTTTCCTTGTACGTTTCGCTTGTTCCCTACTCGCGTCGTCTTGGCTATCGCTCGGGTGTAAGTTACCTCTACTTGTCGCGCGCGGCATGTCTTATCGCTAACGGGGGTTCGTGAGAACCGCACTTCATTCGTGAAGTTAGATTAGAGTAAATCTTAGAACTACTGAGCGAACGGGAGACTGCGGCGAGAATGATCGATTAGTTATTCTTAAATAAAAAGCGAAAAAATTGTGGCGGGTGGAGGACGTAGGACGTAACACCTCCCCCCCTAAAAAAAAAAGGACTCACACGTTTACGGGCGAGTGCTTTCAATTCTCGCAAAAGTCTCTCGCACGTTTTCGTGCGGGGCGGTGTCGGGCTTGGGGGTGTCCTCGTAGATTGGTTGGATGGCCTGTAGTTCGATGTTTCCGGTCTTCCTTGTTGGCTTGGCTCCCCCCTTGTGCAGCAACAGATGAGCGATCGAGCTCCAAATTGCTCCGAGGAGATGGGTGCTCCATCCGTACATCGAGTGCAAGGCGTACCCATGGATAAGCGTGTCGATGATCAGCTTTATCAATCGGATCAGAATGAAGATTCCAAGTACTCCTGCCGTGGCCGATCCGAAACTCATGAATCCGCCCCAGAGTCTTTCGGCGGTAGACTCCGCAATTTTCTTCAGCGCTTCCTCGTTTAGTAGGCCGGGCATCGAGACAGCTCCGTGCGGGACTCCTTGTCCGGTGGCGCCTCGGGTTATCGTATTTGGGAGTGCTGGCCTCTCCGCAGGGAGCATTACATGGTCCCGCGATTCCTCGACGTCGTCCTCCGAGTAGATCCCGCTGGTCGCCAATTTTCCTGGGGTGAGGTACTTCCAGGTGGGCTGCGTCAGCGGCTGGGTTACCTCAGGAGCGACGTTTTTTACGGGTGCTAGAGCAAGCCTATACCAGATCCTCTCGATTTGGTACATAGTCGGCAAAATACTACTGCACTCTCTCTGTGTGCCAATTTTGGTCAGGATTCTGGATTTAGATGTGAGGTAAAGTGACTAATTTCGGTGCGTCATTGGTAGTTCCGAACTTAGCATGACGGTGACCTCCTGATGGTCATTTCTGCCGGAATGCATTTGATGATATGCGCCACTTCGCCCGCAGGTACTGCCATATACCCTGGTTTCTTCATCAGGGCGTAGGCGAATTACATCCGCAGGTAGTGCTTACGGCTGACGTCAAATAAATACTCGTATCGTCCGTTTTTGGACAGTGGAGACATCCGAGTGCATTCCGCAGTAGTAGATGGTCTGCGATATTTCCACCTTACATTGGAGAATATCGGTATGTTGGTAGGCGGCCAGTAAGAGCAGCTGGATGTCCATCTTCGCCGATTTGGGGGTCTTCCGCTCGATGTCGCAGTCCCCGGTGTCCAAGAGATAGATGGTAGTGGAGTTGAGGTGTTGCCCTCCGCGATCGAACCCAATTAATGCGCCCGCCCCCGGCGCATAAGTTAATTATGATTAACGCGACGCGTGTGTCCATATTCCGCAACCAATGGAATACTAGCGAGTGGATTTTGGGACTTAATACTAATCGCGGCGGTTGCGGAGGATCGCGGGACGCCGAGGTTGTGTGTGCACGCTGGAGTGTTTTTGGATGTTCGTTTTGTGCGTTGTTTTTTTTTTTTTTTTTTGTTAATTTTTCGTCATATATTTTTTTGAATTAAAAACAAAAGTTTATTGTTTTGCTTAGGGCAACTAGGTTTACAAAAGAACAAAAGAGAAAGGATTGGTACAAAAATATTAGTATTTCTTAGCCTAAGGTTAGTAGCTGTATATATATCTTTTGTTTCGCCTCTCAGTCAGCCGTTTTTACGCCTATTATTTTGGCGAATCCGCCCCGCTCCCCGTTGTTTGTTACTACTTGGCCCGTCTGGCGCCACTCCTGCACGCATTGTGTGCAGTTCGCCGCTGGGCGCACGCGGAACGGCCGCCGCCGGCATCGATCACAGCATGGGAGAGGCGTTCTCGGGCCCACCAGCATGTGCACCATTACCGTCGGTGCCTCTTGAACCTCTGGGTTAAGATGCACCCTTGCACACGTGGGGCACAAACGCTCCAACCAATAATCTTTGTATGGCTGCGTGACGCACCTCGCGCGGTGCAGGCCCCTCAGATCCGCATTGGGCGCGGGGAATTGATTCGCCATCGGATTTTTCTTATGAACAATTTATTCCGGATCGGTCTATCCTGCTCGAGGCCTAACTGAGAAGTGACTGCTCCGGCGTTCTCGAGCGGCGTTGCCGACGTGATTCTACGCACGAGCATGCAGCGTAAGCTTTCCAAAAAATATTATCTAGATCGATACCGGGAACCTTGGTCATTAAAATCGAGCATGGTGCTTCAGCGGCACGCACGGATTTCCGATCCGTTTTAGATTCTCCCTGATACCTACACACACACAACCTTTGCGGTAATCTTATCCTAATCTACTAAGTTTAATCTTATCCTGATGCACTATTCGTGCCTTACCATTTACATTTATTTTAACATTATTCCTAGGCAGTATATCGAGCACTATGTGGGGGCCCGTATACTGATCGTCAAATTTCCCTTTTTTTTTGGGTTCTTTTAATAAAAATACGTGAACTCCCGGTTTGAAATTTTTGGGGTTCGCCCGCCGATTATAATAGGTGGCTGATCGGACCTTACTCGCTATCAGGTACTCGTGAGCGAGTTCTTGCGCATCGCGAATTTTATTAAATAATGCTTCTAGGTATTCTGTATACTTTACGTCTAACCCGTCTTCGATATGCGGCACGCTGGACGGGAGGCGCGCGAGTTTCCCGAATACTAACTCGTGCGGTGTGCGTTTCGCGCCTTCGTGCACGCTAGTATTATGTGACAGCATCGCGAGCTCTGTCCACTTATCCCAATCTTCGTGGGACTCCATATATTTTTTTTTGATATTCGGCAAGAACGTGATGCGATCTTTCCAAACACCCGTTGGTTTGCGTGTGGTACGCGCTAGTCCGAAATTGTTTCATTTTAAATCGTCTCGCGATGTGCCTCAACACGGATGAACAAAGTGGGGTGCCCCGATCTGTTAATATCGCCCGTGGTAATTTGTCTTTCAGTAAATTTTTTCGGTGTAAATTCGGATGACAATTCAACGAGTCTCGTGTATCCGATTGGGAGGTCCGTTCCGATAGGGCCTTGACTGAGAACAACCCCGATTGCGTATCCGGACGCGTTGGTTGTTAAATTAAATGGCTGCGAAAAATCGGGGCACCGCAGTCTTCGTCCCGTGGCCCGACGCACAGTGTCCCCGGCTCTTGCCCAGGTTGCCCGCGGGGCGGCGGCGCTCCAAAACGTTCGTTCTCCGTCTCGATCGCCATGTCGATTTGGGTGCTCTTCACGAAGGCATCGTCGAGGCTTTCATAACCCTGTACCCGCAGTCTCAATTGTATTTCTGGCGGCAAGCCGTTCACGAACCCGTCTAGAGTGTCTACTTCTATACTTTCCCTTATCCCGAGGTCGAGGTTTCCGTGGAGTGTCCGTTCTCCCTCGGTAATAACGGCTTTTAATTCTTTTGCGCGCTTAACGTAGTCCCACATGTGTTCGTGGGGCCCCTTTACCAAATTTGCCAACTCCCCGCGATATTGGTTCGTCGATTTTGTGGGTCCAAAACCGCTCTTTAATTTTTCCGTTAAATCCCTAATTCCGAAGATATCCGTATCCTCGGCCGCGTGAGACGCGTGTCCGCGTAGCTTAAGTAATATCATTTGTGTTAAACTGGCTTCCAAACGCGGCGGAAGCAGGTCGCGTGCCCGTTCGCAGGCGCGGCAGAATTGGAGCACGGGCATTGAGTAACCGTCGTAGATCGGGACCATCTCTAACGCCTCCTTGATTCCCATCGCGGCGGCGGACACAGGGGATTGGGGCTTTCTAGGAGCGGCCCGACGACTTCTGGTGTCGCGGACATCGGGCATTCCAGGTTCTCCCGCTGGAATCGCCTGTGTCTCTTCTCCCGAGTGCTCCGTCGCTTCACGAAGTAGGAGCTTCAAGGAGCTCACTATCTGTGGGAGACTGGCCTCTACGGATTTCTTCGCGGTACTAGTTTCAGCCCGTAGTTCTAGTAACGCAGCGGTCTTTTCCGCCAATTCTCGCTCTTTGACATTTAGTTTTTCTTGCAGTTGGGCTACCTCCTCATCGGTGAGGTACCGTCCCTTCGCGTGATTTTGCTCTTGCGACATTTTGTTTTCTTTCCCGAACAAATATTAACCGATCAAATCGTCAGATCCCACTTCTGACACCAAATTTTATACGTCTACTGTTACGTCCTCCGTTTTTCGGCACCCTGCGTACACCGGGTATACCGGGGATCGGAAGACAGACGAAGTGACCGGGCTGATAAGAGATTTGACGTGTCAGCGGAGCGGCTCGCTGAGACGTCGCACGCGCCTAAATATACTCGGTGTCCTGATTCGACACTAAACCTACGTGTATCCTCGCGTCCGACTGGTTACGGCGCGGAAGTGTGGGCGTAGCTGGTGACTCGCAATTACACCAACCCGAGAATCTATTCGCGTCCGAATGGTTACGGCACAGGCAATGTGAGCGTCGCTGGTGACTCGGGATTACACCAACCTGAGAATCTACTCGCGTCCGAATGGTTACGGCACAGGCAATGTGAGCGTCGCTGGTGACTCGGGATTACACCAACCTGAGAATCTACTCGCGTCCGAATGGTTACGGCACAGAAAGTATGGGCGTCGCTGGTGACTCGGAATTACACCAACCCGAGAATCTACTCGCGTCCGAATGGTTACGGCACAGAAAGTATGGGCGTCGCTGGTGACTCGGAATTACACCAACCCGAGAATCTACTCGCGTCCGAATGGTTACGGCACAGAAAGTATGGGCGTCGCTGGTGACTCGGAATTACACCAACCCGAGAATCTACTCGCGTCCGAATGGTTACGGCACAGAAAGTATGGGCGTCGCTGGTGACTCGGAATTACACCAACCCGAGAATCTACTCGCGTCCGAATGGTTACGGCACAGAAAGTATGGGCGTCGCTGGTGACTCGGAATTACACCAACCCGAGAATCTACTCGCGTCCGAATGGGTACGGCACAGAAAGTATGGGCGTCGCTGGTGACTCGGAATTACACCAACCCGAGAATCTACTCGCGTCCGAATGGGTACGGCACTGGCAATGTCGGCGTAGCTGGTGACTCGGAATTACACCAACCCAAGAATCTATTCGCGTCCGAATGGTTACGGCACAGAAAGTATGGGCGTCGCTGGTGACTCGGAATTACACCAACCCGAGAATCTACTAGCGTCCGTGCGGTTACGGCGCAGAAAGTGTGGGCGTCGCTGGTGACTCGGAATTACACCAACCCGAGAATCTACTAGCGTCCGAATGGTTACGGCGCAGGCAATGTAAGCGTCGCTGGCGTCTCGGGGTGCTCTCTGGTTATGGGTTTGAGCGGGAGAATAGTTGCGATCCGTGGATACGACCACTAACCTCGGCCCCGAACCGTGGTGCGCCGAAAGTGGTTGAGGGGCCACGATCGTAGCGAGGGGGTCCGCCGCGGGCCAACGAAACCTGTGAGCTGAAGTCGCAGCAAAAGAGTTGCTGAGGGGTTACCGGAACTCAGAGGTTCGACGGTGCCCACGGAATTGCTCGTGAGACGACTCAGGCACAGGCTTGAAGGCGGCAGCAAGGACCACTCGACTTATGCGCACGGCGATTTCGGTATCACGGGAAGAAAAGGGGTGAGATCCCCTGTCTAATTACACTCAGAGAACACTCCGATAACCAAGTTTTACGCGGGTGTACGTGTAGTGTTGCGAGGATGGGTGTGCAGTGGGTAATTCACGAAACTGTGTACATGCTGTTTATTGGTTGATCGAATCCTACAATTTGGAGTGGACGGCTCCACTTCGTTATCGCGACCGGAGAATCGGAGATTGAGACTAGACGCAGTGTCTCGATCACGCAAGTTACTTATAATTAGTTGAATTTCAAAGGCTTCACCACGCTGGTTGCCTAGAATGGTCCGAATTGCAAAGACTGCTTGGTTACACAAACCTGGTGTTGCCTGACGAGATACAGGAACAATGGCACTGATTCTACCTCGTTGGTTGTTCACTTAGACTTAACTTGGTTCTATTGACTCGACTCGACTTGACTTGATTATATTCGTTACACTTGATTCACTTGAAAAATACCGAAGGTAAATAGTAAGTTGGGTGTTACGCTTCGCACCCGCACTTGAATTCTCTATACGCGAACAACGGTGCAGTTCGGAGCACTCCACCCAAAGAAGTGAATTGAAGTAAAACGTTCAAGAGTAAGTCACAAGTCCCGAACAGTAAGTCGCGGTAAGTGGTGACCAAGAGTGCGCGTACAGGTATTTGCCGTAACCAAGAGTGTCCGAAGAGGGTCTCGTACTGCCCTATATAGACGCCGTGCTCCGCTGAGCGGCATTCGCATGCTGACACTGCATCAGCGTTATATCCTGGGAACGGCGCGACAGATGCCTTTCCCAGGACTAGGCTACACATATTTTATCTTTTGGAATTCCTCCTCTGACAGATTGCATTACCTGGCGGTTGTCTGGTCGCGCAGCGCGAGAATTTGGCGGAGCTTTTCCTTGTACGTTTCGCTTGTTCCCTACTCGCGTCGTCTTGGCTATCGCTCGGGTGTAAGTTACCTCTACTTGTCGCGCGCGGCATGTCTTATCGCTAACGGGGGTTCGTGAGAACCGCACTTCATTCGTGAAGTTAGATTAGAGTAAATCTTAGAACTACTGAGCGAACGGGAGACTGCGGCGAGAATGATCGATTAGTTATTCTTAAATAAAAAGCGAAAAAATTGTGGCGGGTGGAGGACGTAGGACGTAACACCAGACCAAATTTTGACAGGGTACTTTACTCTTGGAGGTAGACTGTTTCTTGGCATTATTGTGTCATTTTTGACCGGAAACGGCGAGTCAGCGACACCAAAATGTAGAACAATATCTAATGAGCATAGAACAACCTGAAACAACTTTTATCTTTTCCAGACCAAATTTTTAAAGGGTCCTTTACTCTTGGAGGTAGACTGTGTTTTTGAATTATTGTATCATTTTCGACCGAAAACGGCGAGTAAGCGATATCAAAATGTAGAACAATATCAAATGAGCATAGAACAACCTGAAACAACTTTTATTTTTTCAAGAACAAATTTTTAAAGGGTCCTTTACTCTTGGAGGTAGACTGGGTTTTTGCATTATTGTGTCATTTTCGACCGAAAACGGCGAGTAAGCGACACCAAAATGTAGAACAATATCAAATGAGCGTAGATCAACCTGGAACAACTTTTATTTTTTCCAGACCAAATTTTTAAAGTGTCCTTTACTCTTGGAGGTAGACTGTTTTTGCATTATTGTGTCATTTTCGACCGAAAACGGCGAGTAAGCGACACCAAAATGTAGAACAATATCAAATGAGCGTAGATCAACCTGGAACAACTTTTATTTTTTCCAGACCAAATTTTTAAAGGGTCCTTTACTCTTGGAGGTAGACTCTTTTTTTGCATCATTGTGTCATTTTCGATCGAAAATGGGGAGTAAGCGATATCAAAATGTAGAACAATATTAAATGAGCATAGAACAACCTGGAAGAACTTTTATTTTTTCCAGACCAAATTTTTACAGGGTACTTTACTCTTGGAGGTAGACTGTTTCTTGGCATTAATGTGTCATTTTTGACCGGAAACGGCGCGTCAGCGACACCAAAATGTAGAACAATATTAAATGAGCATAAAACAACCTGGAACAACTTTCATTTTTTCCGGACCAAATTTTTAAAGGGTCCTTTACTCTTGGAGGTAGACTCTTTTTTTGCATCATTGTGTCATTTTCGATCGAAAACGGGGAGTAAGCGATATCAAAATGTAGAACAATATTAAATGAGCATAGAACAACCTGGAACAATTTTTATTTTTTCCAGAACAAATTTTTAAAGGGACCTTTACTCTTGGAGGTAGACTGTGTTTTTGCATTATTGTGTCATTTTCGACCGAAAACGGCGAGTAAGCGACACCAAAATGTAGAACAATATCAAATGAGCATAGAACAACCTGAAACAACTTTTATTTTTTCCAGAACAAATTTTTAAAGGGTCCTTTACTCTTGGAGGTAGACTGTTTTTTTGCATTATTGTGTAATTCTTGACCGGAAACGGCGCGTCAGCGACACGAAAATGTAGAACAATAACATCCAGGCATACAACAACCTGGAACAAGTTTTATTTTTTCCAGAACAAATTTATAAAGGGTCCTTTACTCTTGGATGTAGTCTCTTTTTTTGCATTATTGTGTCATTTTTGACCGGAAACGGCGAGTTAGCGAGACCAAAATGTAGAACAATATTAAATGAGCATAAAACATCCTGGAAGAACTTTTATTTTTTCCAAACCAAATTTTTAAAGGGTCCTTTACTCTTGGAGGTAGACTGTGTTTTTGCATTATTGTGTCATTTTCGACCGAAAACGGCGAGTAAGCGACACCAAAATGTAGAACAATATCAAATGAGCGTAGATCAACCTGGAACAACTTTTATTTTTTCCAGACCAAATTTTTAAAGGGTCCTTTACTCTTGGAGGTAGACTCTTTTTTTGCATCATTGTGTCATTTTCGATCGAAAACGGGGAGTAAGCGATATCAAAATGTAGAACAATATTAAATGAGCATAGAACAACCTGGAACAACTTTTATTTTTTCCAGACCAAATTTTGACAGGGTACTTTACTCTTGGAGGTAGACTGTTTCTTGGCATTATTGTGTCATTTTTTACCGGAAACGGCGAGTCAGCGACACCAAAATGTAGAACAATATCTAATGAGCATAGAACAACCTGAAACAACTTTTATCTTTTCCAGACCAAATTTTTAAAGGGTCCTTTACTCTTGGAGGTAGACTGTGTTTTTGCATTATTGTGTCATTTTCGACCGAAAACGGCGAGTAAGCGACACCAAAATGTAGAACAATATCAAATGAGCGTAGATCAACCTGGAACAACTTTTATTTTTTCCAGACCAAATTTTTAAAGGGTCCTTTACTCTTGGAGGTAGACTCTTTTTTTGCATCATTGTGTCATTTTCGATCGAAAACGGGGAGTAAACGATATCAAAATGTAGAACAATATTAAATGAGCATAGAACAACCTTGAACAACTTTTATTTTTTCCAGACCAAATTTTTACAGGGTACTTTACTCTTGGAGGTACACACTTTTCTTGCATTTTTGTGTCATTTCTTACCGAAAAATGGTGCGTCAGCAACACCAAAATGTAGAACAATATTAAACGAGCGTACAAAAACCTGGAACAACTTTTATTTTTTCCAGACCAAATTTTTAAAGGGTCCTTTACTCTTGGAGGTACACTGTTTATTTGCATTTTTGTGTCATTTTTTAGCGAAAACGGTGCGTCAGCGACACCAAAATGTAGAACAATATTAAACGAGCATAGAACAACCTGGAACAATTTTTATTTTTTCCAGACCAAATTTTTAAAGGGTCCTTTACTCTTGGAGGTAGACTGTTTTTTTGCATTATTGTGTAATTCTTGACCGGAAACGGCGAGTTGGCGACACCAAAATGTAGAACAATATCAAAGGAGCATAGAACAACCTGGATCAACTTTTATTTTTTCCGGTCCAAATTTTTAAAGGGTACTTTACTCTTGGAGGTAGACTGTTTTTTTGCATTATTGTGTCATTTTTTACCGAAAACGGCGCGTCAGCGACACCAAAATGTAGAACAATAACATCCAGGCATAGAACAACCTGGAACAAGTTTTATTTTTTCCAGAACAAATTTTTAAAGGGTCCTTTACTCTTGGAGGTAGACTCTTTTTTTGCATTATTGTGTCATTTTTTAGCGAAAACGGTGCGTCAGCGACACCAAAATGTAGAACAATATTAAACGAGCATAGAACAACCTGGAACAACATTTATTTTTTCGAGACCAAATTTTTAAAGGGTCCTTTACTCTTGGAGGTAGACTGTTTTTTTGCATTATTGTGACAATTTTGACTGAAAACGGCGCGTCACCGACACCAAAATGTAGAACAATATTAAATGAGCATAGAACAACCTGAAACAACTTTTATTTTTTCCAGAACAAATTTTTAAAGGGTCCTTTACTCTTGGAGGTAGACTGTTTTTTTGCATTATTGTGTCATTTTTGACCGAAAACGGCGCGTCAGCGACACCAAAATGTAGAACAATAACATCCAGGCATAGAACAACCTGGAACAAGTTTTATTTTTTCCAGAACAAATTTTTAAAGGGTCCTTTACTCTTGGAGGTAGACTCTTTTTTTGCATTATTGTGTCATTTTTTAGCGAAAACGGTGCGTCAGCGACACCAAAATGTAGAACAATATTAAACGAGCATAGAACAACCTGGAACAACTTTTATTTTTTCGAGACCAAATTTTTAAAGGGTCCTTTACTCTTGGAGGTAGACTGTTTTTTTGCATTATTGTGACAATTTTGACTGAAAACGGCGCGTCACCGACACCAAAATGTAGAACAATATTAAATGAGCATAGAACAACCTGAAACAACTTTTATTTTTTCCAGAACAAATTTTTAAAGGGTCCTTTACTCTTGGAGGTAGACTGTTTTTTTGCATTATTGTGTCATTTTTGACCGAAAACGGCGCGTCAGCGACACCAAAATGTAGAACAATATTAAATGAGCATAGAACAACCTGAAACAACTTTTATTTTTTCCAGAACAAATTTTTAAAGGGTCCTTTACTCTTGGAGGTAGACTGTTTTTTTGCATTATTGTGTCATTTTTGACCGAAAACGGCGCGTCAGCGACACCAAAATGTAGAACAATGACATCCAGGCATAGAACAACCTGGAACAACTTTTATTTGTTCCAGAAAAAATTTATAAAGGGTCCTTTACTCTTGGAGGTAGACTCTTTTTTTGCATTATTGTGTCATTTTCGACCGAAAACGGCGAGTAAGCGACACCAAAATGTAGAACAATATCAAATGAGCATAGAACAACCTGGAACAACTTTTATTTTTTCCAGACCAAATTTTTAAAGGGTCCTTTACTCATGGAGGTAGACTGTTAATTTGCATTTTTGTGTCATTTTTTAGCGAAAACGGTGCGTCAGCGACACCAAAATGTAGAACAATATTAAACGAGCATAGAAGAACCTGGAACAACTTTTATTTTTTCCGGAACAAATTTTTAAAGTGTACTTTACTCTTGGAGGTAGACTCTTTATTTGCATTGTGTCATTTGTGACCGTAAACGGCGCGTCAGCGACAACAAAATGTAGAACAATATTAAACGATCGTACAAAAACCTGGAACAACTTTTATTTTTTCCAGACCAAATTTTTAAAGGGTCCTTTACTCTTGGAGGTAGACTGTTTATTTGCATTTTTGTGTCATTTTTTAGCGAAAACGGTGCGTCAGCGACACCAAAATGTAGAACAATATTAAACGAGCATAGAACAACCTGGAACAACTTTTATTTTTTCCAGACCAAATGTTTAAAGGGTCCTTTACTCTTGGATGTAGACTGTTTTTTTGCATTATTGTGTAATTCCTGACCGGAAACGGCGAGTTAGCGACACCAAAATGTAGAACAATATCTAATGAGCATAGAACAACCTGGATCAACTTTTATTTTTTCTGGTCCAAATTTTTAAAGGGTACTTTACTCTTGGAGGTCGACCCTTTTTTGCTTTTTTGTGTCATTTTCGACCGAAAACGGCGAGTAAGCGACACCAAAATGTAGAACAATATTAAACGAGCATAGAACAACCTGGAACAACTTTTATTTTTTCGAGACCAAATTTTTAAAGGGTCCTTTACTCTTGGAGGTAGACTGTTTTTTTGCATTATTGTGACAATTTTGACTGAAAACGGCGCGTCACCGACACCAAAATGTAGAACAATATTAAATGAGCATAGAACAACCTGAAACAACTTTTATTTTTTCCAGAACAAATTTTTAAAGGATCCTTTACTCTTGGAGGTAGACTGTTTTTTTGCATTATTGTGTCATTTTTGACCGAAAACGGCGCGTCAGCGACACCAAAATGTAGAACAATATTAAATGAGCATAGAACAACCTGAAACAACTTTTATTTTTTCCAGAACAAATTTTTAAAGGGTCCTTTACTCTTGGAGGTAGACTGTTTTTTTGCATTATTGTGTCATTTTTGACCGAAAACGGCGCGTCAGCGACACCAAAATGTAGAACAATGACATCCAGGCATAGAACAACCTGCAACAACTTTTATTTGTTCCATAAAAAATTTATAAAGGGTCCTTTACTCTTGGAGGTAGACTCTTTTTTTGCATTATTGTGTCATTTTCGACCGAAAACGGCGAGTAAGCGACACCAAAATGTAGAACAATATCAAATGAGCATAGAACAACCTGGAACAACTTTTATTTTTTCCAGACCAAATTTTTAAAGGGTCCTTTACTCATGGAGGTAGACTGTTAATTTGCATTTTTGTGTCATTTTTTAGCGAAAACGGTGCGTCAGCGACACCAAAATGTAGAACAATATTAAACGAGCATAGAAGAACCTGGAACAACTTTTATTTTTTCCGGAACAAATTTTTAAAGTGTACTTTACTCTTGGAGGTAGACTCTTTATTTGCATTGTGTCATTTGTGACCGTAAACGGCGCGTCAGCGACAACAAAATGTAGAACAATATTAAACGATCGTACAAAAACCTGGAACAACTTTTATTTTTTCCAGACCAAATTTTTAAAGGGTCCTTTACTCTTGGAGGTAGACTGTTTATTTGCATTTTTGTGTCATTTTTTAGCGAAAACGGTGCGTCAGCGACACCAAAATGTAGAACAATATTAAACGAGCATAGAACAACCTGGAACAACTTTTATTTTTTCCAGACCAAATTTTTAAAGTGTCCTTTACTCTTGGAGGTAGACTCTTTTTGCATTAATGTGTCATTTTCGACCGAAAACGGCGAGTAAGCGAAACCAAAATGTAGAACAATATCAAATGAGCATAGAACAACCTGGAACAACTTTTATTTTTTCCAGACCAAATTTTTAAAGGGTCCTTTACTCTTGGAGGTAGACTCTTTTTTTGCATTATTGTGTCATTTTCGACCGAAAACGGCGAGTAAGCGACATTAAAATGTAGAACAATATTAAATGAACATAGAACAACCTGGAACAACTTTTATTTTTTCCAGACCAAATTTTTAAAGGGTCCTTCACTCTTGGAGGTAGACTGTTTTTTTGCATTATTGTGACAATTTTGACTGAAAACGGCGCGTCACCGACACCAAAATGTAGAACAATATCAAATGAGCATAGAACAACCTGGATCAACTTTTATTTTATCCGGTCCAAATTTTTAAAGGGTACTTTACTCTTGGAGGTAGTTTGTTTTTTTGCATTATTGTGTCATTTTTTACCGAAAACGGCGCGTCAGCGACACCAAAATGTAGAACAATATTAAATGAGCATAGAACAACCTGAAACAACTTTTATTTTTTCCAGAACAAATTTTTAAAGGGTCCTTTACTCTTGGAGGTAGACTGTTTTTTGCATTATTGTGTCATTTTTGACCGAAAACGGCGCGTCAGCGACACCAAAATGTAGAACAATGACATCCAGGCATAGAACAACCTGGAACAACTTTTATTTGTTCCAGAAAAAATTTATAAAGGGTCCTTTACTCTTGGAGGTAGACTCTTTTTTTGCATTATTGTGTCATTTTCGACCGAAAACGGCGAGTAAGCGACACCAAAATGTAGAACAATATCAAATGAGCATAGAACAACCTGGAACAACTTTTATTTTTTCCAGACCAAATTTTTAAAGGGTCCTTTACTCATGGAGGTAGACTGTTAATTTGCATTTTTGTGTCATTTTTTAGCGAAAACGGTGCGTCAGCGACACCAAAATGTAGAACAATATTAAACGAGCACAGAAGAACCTGGAACAACTTTTATTTTTTCCGGAACAAATTTTTAAAGTGTACTTTACTCTTGGAGGTAGACTCTTTATTTGCATTGTGTCATTTGTGACCGTAAACGGCGCGTCAGCGACAACAAAATGTAGAACAATATTAAACGATCGTACAAAAACCTGGAACAACTTTTATTTTTTCCAGACCAAATTTTTAAAGGGTCCTTTACTCTTGGAGGTAGACTGTTTATTTGCATTTTTGTGTCATTTTTTAGCGAAAACGGTGCGTCAGCGACACCAAAATGTAGAACAATATTAAACGAGCATAGAACAACCTGGAACAACTTTTATTTTTTCCAGACCAAATGTTTAAAGGGTCCTTTACTCTTGGATGTAGACTGTTTTTTTGCATTATTGTGTAATTCCTGACCGGAAACGGCGAGTTAGCGACACCAAAATGTAGAACAATATCTAATGAGCATAGAACAACCTGGATCAACTTTTATTTTTTCCGGTCCAAATTTTTAAAGGGTACTTTACTCTTGGAGGTCGACCCTTTTTTGCTTTTTTGTGTCATTTTCGACCGAAAACGGCGAGTAAGCGACACCAAAATGTAGAATAATATTAAACGAGCATAGAACAACCTGGAACAACTTTTATTTTTTCGAGACCAAATTTTTAAAGGGTCCTTTACTCTTGGAGGTAGACTGTTTTTTTGCATTATTGTGACAATTTTGACTGAAAACGGCGCGTCACCGACACCAAAATGTAGAACAATATTAAATGAGCATAGAACAACCTGAAACAACTTTTATTTTTTCCAGAACAAATTTTTAAAGGGTCCTTTACTCTTGGAGGTAGACTGTTTTTTTGCATTATTGTGTCATTTTTGACCGAAAACGGCGCGTCAGCGACACCAAAATGTAGAACAATATTAAATGAGCATAGAACAACCTGGAACAACTTTTATTTTTTCCAGACCAAATTTTTACAGGGTACTTTACTCTTGGAGGTAGACTGTTTCTTGGCATTATTGTGTCATTTTTGACCGGAAACGGCGCGTCAGCGACACCAAAATGTAGAAAAATATTAAATGAGCATAAAAGAACCTGGAACAAATTTTATTTTTTCCGGACCAAATTTTTAAAGGGTCCTTTACTCTTGGAGGTAGACTGTTTATTTGCATTTTTGTGTCATTTCTTAGCGAAAACGGTGCGTCAGCGACACCAAAATGTAGAACAATATCAAATGAGCGTAGATCAACCTGGAACAACTTTTATTTTTTCCAGACCAAATTTTTAAAGGGTCCTTTACTCTTGGAGGTAGACTGTGTTTTTGCATTATTGTGTCATTTTCGATCGAAAACGGGGAGTAAGCGATATCAAAATGTAGAACAATATCAAATGAGCATAGAACAACCTGGAAGAACTTTTATTTTTTCCAGACCAAATTTTTACAGGGTACTTTACTCTTGGAGGTAGACTGTTTCTTGGCATTAATGTGTCATTTTTTACCGGAAACGGCGCGTCAGCGACACCAAAATGTAGAACAATATTAAATGAGCATAAAACAACCTGGAACAACTTTCATTTTTTCCGGACCAAATTTTTAAAGGGTCCTTTACTCTTGGAGGTAGACTGTTTATTTGCATTTTTGTGTCATTTCTTAGCGAAAACGGTGCGTCAGCAACACCAAAATGTAGAACAATATCAAATGAGCATAGAACAACCTGAAAGAACTTTTATTTTTTCCAGAACAAATTTTTAAAGGGTCCTTTACTCTTGGAGGTAGACTCTTTTTTTGCATCATTGTGTCATGTTCGATCGAAAACGGGGAGTAAGCGATATCAAAATGTAGAACAATATTAATTGAGCATAGAACAACCTGGAACAATTTTTATTTTTTCCAGAACAAATTTTTAAAGGGACCTTTACTCTTGGAGGTAGACTGTGTTTTTGCATTATTGTGTCATTTTCGACCGAAAACGGCGAGTAAGCGACACCAAAATGTAGAACAATATCAAATGAGCATAGAACAACCTGAAACAACTTATATTTTTTCCAGAACAAATTTTTAAAGGGTCCTTTACTCTTGGAGGTAGACTGTTTTTTTGCATTATTGTGTAATTCTTGACCGGAAACGGCGCGTCAGCGACACGAAAATGTAGAACAATAACATCCAGGCATACAACAACCTGGAACAAGTTTTATTTTTTCCAGAACAAATTTATAAAGGGTCCTTTACTCTTGGATGTAGTCTCTTTTTTTGCATTATTGTGTCATTTTTGACCGGAAACGGCGAGTTAGCGAGACCAAAATGTAGAACAATATTAAATGAGCATAAAACATCCTGGAAGAACTTTTATTTTTTCCAAACCAAATTTTTAAAGGGTCCTTTACTCTTGGAGGTAGACTGTGTTTTTGCATTATTGTGTCATTTTCGACCGAAAACGGCGAGTAAGCGACACCAAAATGTAGAACAATATCAAATGAGCGTAGATCAACCTGGAACAACTTTTATTTTTTCCAGACCAAATTTTTAAAGGGTCCTTTACTCTTGGAGGTAGACTCTTTTTTTGCATCATTGTGTCATTTTCGATCGAAAACGGGGAGTAAGCGATATCAAAATGTAGAACAATATTAAATGAGCATAGAACAACCTGGAACAACTTTTATTTTTTCCAGACCAAATTTTGACAGGGTACTTTACTCTTGGAGGTAGACTGTTTCCTGGCATTATTGTGTCATTTTTGACCGGAAACGGCGAGTCAGCGACACCAAAATGTAGAACAATATCTAATGAGCATAGAACAACCTGAAACAACTTTTATCTTTTCCAGACCAAATTTTTAAAGGGTCCTTTACTCTTGGAGGTAGACTGTGTTTTTGAATTATTGTATCATTTTCGACCGAAAACGGCGAGTAAGCGATATCAAAATGTAGAACAATATTAAATGAGCATAGAACAACCTCGAACAACTTTTATTTTTTCCAGACCAAATTTTAACAGGGTACTTTAGTCTTGGAGGTACACACTTTTCTTGCATTTTTGTGTCATTTCTTACCGAAAAATGGTGCGTCAGCAACACCAAAATGTAGAACAATATTAAACGAGCGTACAAAAACCTGGAACAACTTTTATTTTTTCCAGACCAAATTTTTAAAGGAGCCTTTACTCTTGGAGGTAGACTGTTTATTTGCATTTTTGTGTCATTTTTTAGCGAAAACGGTGTGTCAGCGACACCAAAATGTAGAACAATATTAAACGAGCATAGAACAACCTGGAACAATTTTTATTTTTTCCAGACCAAATTTTTAAAGGGTCCTTTACTCTTGGAGGTAGACTGTTTTTTTGCATTATTGTGTAATTCTTGACCGGAAACGGCGAGTTAGCGACACCAAAATGTAGAACAATATCAAATGAGCATAGAACAACCTGGATCAACTTTTATTTTTTCCGGTCCAAATTGTTAAAGGGTACTTTACTCTTGGAGGTAGACTGTTTTTTTGCATTATTGTGTCATTTTTGACCGAAAACGGCGCGTCAGCGACACCAAAATGTAGAACAATAACATCCAGGCATAGAACAACCTGGAACAAGTTTTATTTTTTCCAGAACAAATTTTTAAAGGGTCCTTTACTCTTGGAGGTAGACTCTTTTTTTGCATTATTGTGTCATTTTTTACCGGAAACGGCGAGTTAGCGAGACCAAAATGTAGAACAATAACATCCAGGCATAGAACAACCTGGAACAACTTTTATTTTTTCCAGACCAAATGGTTAAAGGGTCCTTTGCTCTGGGAGGTAGACTGTTTTTTTGCATTATTGTGTCAATTTTGTCTGAAAACGGCGCGTCACCGACACCAAAATGTAGAACAATATTAAATGAGCATAGAACAACCTGAAACAACTTTTATTTTTTCCAGAACAAAGTTTTAAAGGGTCCTTTACTCTTGGAGGTAGACTGTTATTTTGCATTATTGTGTCATTTTTTAGCGAAAACGGTGCGACAGCGACACCAAAATGTAGAACAATATTAAACGAGCATAGAACAACCTGGAACAACTTTTATTTTTTCGAGACCAAATTTTTAAAGGGTCCTTTACTCTTGGAGGTAGACTGTTTATTTGCATTTTTGTGTCATTTTTTAGCGAAAACGGTGCGTCAGCGACACCAAAATGTAGAACAATATTAAATGAGCATAAAACATCCTGGAAGAACTTTTATTTTTTCCAGACCAAATTTTTAAAGGGTCCTTTACTCTTGGAGGTAGACTGTTTTTTTGCATTATTGTGTCAATTTTGACTGAAAACGGCGCGTCACCGACACCAAAATGTAGAACAATACTAAATGAGCATAGAACAACCTGAAACAACTTTTATTTTTTCCAGACCAAATTTTGACAGGGTACTTTACTCTTGGAGGTAGACTGTTTCTTGGCATTATTGTGTCATTTTTGACCGGAAACGGCGAGTCAGCGACACCAAAATGTAGAACAATATCTAATGAGCATAGAACAACCTGAAACAACTTTTATCTTTTCCAGACCAAATTTTTAAAGGGTCCTTTACTCTTGGAGGTAGACTGTGTTTTTGAATTATTGTATCATTTTCGACCGAAAACGGCGAGTAAGCGATATCAAAATGTAGAACAATATCAAATGAGCATAGAACAACCTGAAACAACTTTTATTTTTTCAAGAACAAATTTTTAAAGGGTCCTTTACTCTTGGAGGTAGACTGGGTTTTTGCATTATTGTGTCATTTTCGACCGAAAACGGCGAGTAAGCGACACCAAAATGTAGAACAATATCAAATGAGCGTAGATCAACCTGGAACAACTTTTATTTTTTCCAGACCAAATTTTTAAAGTGTCCTTTACTCTTGGAGGTAGACTGTTTTTGCATTATTGTGTCATTTTCGACCGAAAACGGCGAGTAAGCGACACCAAAATGTAGAACAATATCAAATGAGCGTAGATCAACCTGGAACAACTTTTATTTTTTCCAGACCAAATTTTTAAAGGGTCCTTTACTCTTGGAGGTAGACTCTTTTTTTGCATCATTGTGTCATTTTCGATCGAAAATGGGGAGTAAGCGATATCAAAATGTAGAACAATATTAAATGAGCATAGAACAACCTGGAAGAACTTTTATTTTTTCCAGACCAAATTTTTACAGGGTACTTTACTCTTGGAGGTAGACTGTTTCTTGGCATTAATGTGTCATTTTTGACCGGAAACGGCGCGTCAGCGACACCAAAATGTAGAACAATATTAAATGAGCATAAAACAACCTGGAACAACTTTCATTTTTTCCGGACCAAATTTTTAAAGGGTCCTTTACTCTTGGAGGTAGACTCTTTTTTTGCATCATTGTGTCATTTTCGATCGAAAACGGGGAGTAAGCGATATCAAAATGTAGAACAATATTAAATGAGCATAGAACAACCTGGAACAATTTTTATTTTTTCCAGAACAAATTTTTAAAGGGACCTTTACTCTTGGAGGTAGACTGTGTTTTTGCATTATTGTGTCATTTTCGACCGAAAACGGCGAGTAAGCGACACCAAAATGTAGAACAATATCAAATGAGCATAGAACAACCTGAAACAACTTTTATTTTTTCCAGAACAAATTTTTAAAGGGTCCTTTACTCTTGGAGGTAGACTGTTTTTTTGCATTATTGTGTAATTCTTGACCGGAAACGGCGCGTCAGCGACACGAAAATGTAGAACAATAACATCCAGGCATACAACAACCTGGAACAAGTTTTATTTTTTCCAGAACAAATTTATAAAGGGTCCTTTACTCTTGGATGTAGTCTCTTTTTTTGCATTATTGTGTCATTTTTGACCGGAAACGGCGAGTTAGCGAGACCAAAATGTAGAACAATATTAAATGAGCATAAAACATCCTGGAAGAACTTTTATTTTTTCCAAACCAAATTTTTAAAGGGTCCTTTACTCTTGGAGGTAGACTGTGTTTTTGCATTATTGTGTCATTTTCGACCGAAAACGGCGAGTAAGCGACACCAAAATGTAGAACAATATCAAATGAGCGTAGATCAACCTGGAACAACTTTTATTTTTTCCAGACCAAATTTTTAAAGGGTCCTTTACTCTTGGAGGTAGACTCTTTTTTTGCATCATTGTGTCATTTTCGATCGAAAACGGGGAGTAAGCGATATCAAAATGTAGAACAATATTAAATGAGCATAGAACAACCTGGAACAACTTTTATTTTTTCCAGACCAAATTTTGACAGGGTACTTTACTCTTGGAGGTAGACTGTTTCTTGGCATTATTGTGTCATTTTTGACCGGAAACGGCGAGTCAGCGACACCAAAATGTAGAACAATATCTAATGAGCATAGAACAACCTGAAACAACTTTTATCTTTTCCAGACCAAATTTTTAAAGGGTCCTTTACTCTTGGAGGTAGACTGTGTTTTTGAATTATTGTATCATTTTCGACCGAAAACGGCGAGTAAGCGATATCAAAATGTAGAACAATATTAAATGAGCATAGAACAACCTCGAACAACTTTTATTTTTTCCAGACCAAATTTTAACAGGGTACTTTACTCTTGGAGGTACACACTTTTCTTGCATTTTTGTGTCATTTCTTACCGAAAAATGGTGCGTCAGCAACACCAAAATGTAGAACAATATTAAACGAGCGTACAAAAACCTGGAACAACTTTTATTTTTTCCAGACCAAATTTTTAAAGGAGCCTTTACTCTTGGAGGTAGACTGTTTATTTGCATTTTTGTGTCATTTTTTAGCGAAAACGGTGTGTCAGCGACACCAAAATGTAGAACAATATTAAACGAGCATAGAACAACCTGGAACAATTTTTATTTTTTCCAGACCAAATTTTTAAAGGGTCCTTTACTCTCGGAGGTAGACTGTTTTTTTGCATTATTGTGTAATTCTTGACCGGAAACGGCGAGTTAGCGACACCAAAATGTAGAACAATATCAAATGAGCATAGAACAACCTGGATCAACTTTTATTTTTTCCGGTCCAAATTGTTAAAGGGTACTTTACTCTTGGAGGTAGACTGTTTTTTTGCATTATTGTGTCATTTTTGACCGAAAACGGCGCGTCAGCGACACCAAAATGTAGAACAATAACATCCAGGCATAGAACAACCTGGAACAAGTTTTATTTTTTCCAGAACAAATTTTTAAAGGGTCCTTTACTCTTGGAGGTAGACTCTTTTTTTGCATTATTGTGTCAATTTTGTCTGAAAACGGCGCGTCACCGACACCAAAATGTAGAACAATATTAAATGAGCATAGAACAACCTGAAACAACTTTTATTTTTTCCAGAACAAAGTTTTAAAGGGTCCTTTACTCTTGGAGGTAGACTGTTATTTTGCATTATTGTGTCATTTTTTAGCGAAAACGGTGCGACAGCGACACCAAAATGTAGAACAATATTAAACGAGCATAGAACAACCTGGAACAACTTTTATTTTTTCCAGACCAAATTTTTAAAGGGTCCTTTACTCTTGGAGGTAGACTGTTTATTTGCATTTTTGTGTCATTTTTTAGCGAAAACGGTGCGTCAGCGACACCAAAATGTAGAACAATATTAAATGAGCATAAAACATCCTGGAAGAACTTTTATTTTTTCCAGACCAAATTTTTAAAGGGTCCTTTACTCTTGGAGGTAGACTGTTTTTTTGCATTATTGTGTCAATTTTGACTGAAAACGGCGCGTCACCGACACCAAAATGTAGAACAATACTAAATGAGCATAGAACAACCTGAAACAACTTTTATTTTTTCCAGACCAAATTTTGACAGGGTACTTTACTCTTGGAGGTAGACTGTTTCTTGGCATTATTGTGTCATTTTTGACCGGAAACGGCGAGTCAGCGACACCAAAATGTAGAACAATATCTAATGAGCATAGAACAACCTGAAACAACTTTTATCTTTTCCAGACCAAATTTTTAAAGGGTCCTTTACTCTTGGAGGTAGACTGTGTTTTTGAATTATTGTATCATTTTCGACCGAAAACGGCGAGTAAGCGATATCAAAATGTAGAACAATATCAAATGAGCATAGAACAACCTGAAACAACTTTTATTTTTTCAAGAACAAATTTTTAAAGGGTCCTTTACTCTTGGAGGTAGACTGGGTTTTTGCATTATTGTGTCATTTTCGACCGAAAACGGCGAGTAAGCGACACCAAAATGTAGAACAATAGCAAATGAGCGTAGATCAACCTGGAACAACTTTTATTTTTTCCAGACCAAATTTTTAAAGGGTCCTTTACTCTTGGAGGTAGACTGTTTTTTTGCATTATTGTGTAATTCTTGACCGGAAATGGCGAGTTAGCGACACCAAAATGTAGAACAATATCAAATGAGCATAGAACAACCTGGATCAACTTTTATTTTTTCCGGTCCAAATTTTTAAAGGGTACTTTACTCTTGGAGGTAAATTGTTTTTTTGCATTATTGTGTCATTTTTGACCGAAAACGGCGCGTCAGCGACACCAAAATGTAGAACAATAACATCCAGGCATACAACAACCTGGAACAAGTTTTATTTTTTCCAGAACAAATTTATAAAGGGTCCTTTACTCTTGGATGTAGTCTCTTGTTTTGCATTATTGTGTCATTTTTGACCGGAAACGGCGAGATAGCGAGACCAAAATGTAGACCAATATTAAATGAGCATAAAACATCCTGGAAGAACTTTTATTTTTTCCAGACCAAATTTTTAAAGGGTCCTTTACTCTTGGAGGTAGACTGTGTTTTTGCATTATTGTGTCATTTTCGACCGAAAACGGCGAGTAAGCGACACGAAAATGTAGAACAATATCAAATGAGCGTAGATCAACCTGGAACAACTTTTATTTTTTCCAGACCAAATTTTTAGAGGGTCCTTTACTCTTGGAGGTAGACTCTTTTTTTGCATCATTGTGTCATTTTCGATCGAAAACGGGGAGTAAGCGATATCAAAATGTAGAACAATATTAAATGAGCATAGAACAACCTGGAACAACTTTTATTTTTTCCAGACCAAATTTTTACAGGGTCCTTTACTCTTGGAGGTAGACTGTGTTTTTGAATTATTCTGTCATTTGCGACCGAAAACGGCGAGTAAGCGACAATAAAATGTAGAACAATATTAAATGAGCATAGAACAACCTGGAACAACTTTTATTTTTTCCAGACCAAATGTTTAAAGGGTCCTTTACTCTTGGAGGTAGACTGTTTGTTTGCATTATTGTGTAATTCTTGACCGGAAACGGCGAGTTAGCGACACCAAAATGTAGAACAATATCAAATGAGCATAGAACAACCTGGATCAACTTTTATTTTTTCCGGTCAAAATTTTTAAAGGATACTTTACTCTTGGAGGTAGACTGTTTTTTTGCATTATTGTGTCATTTCTTACCGAAAAATGGTGCGTCAGCGACACCAAGATGTAGAACAATATTAAATGAGCATAAAACAACCTGGAACAAGTTGTATTTTTTCCAGAACAAATTTATAAAGGGTCCTTTACTCTTGGAGGTAGACTCTTTTTTTGCATTATTGTGTCATTTTCGACCGAAAACGGCGAGTACGCGACACCAAAATGTAGAACAATATCAAATGAGCATAGATCAACCTGGAACAACTTTTATTTTTTCCAGACCAAATTTTTAAAGGGTCCTTTACTCTTGGAGGTAGACCCTTTTTTTGCATCATTGTGTCATTTTCGATCGAAAACGGGGAGTAAGCGATATCAAAATGTAGAACAATATTAAATGAGCATAGAACAACCTGGAACAACTTTTATTTTTTCCAAACCAAATTTTTACAGGGTACTTTACTCTTGGAGGTACACACTTTTCTTGCATTTTTGTGTCATTTCTTACCGAAAAATGGTGCGTCAGCAACACCAAAATGTAGAACAATATTAAACGAGCGTACAAAAACCTGGAACAACATTCATTTTTTCCAGACCAAATTTTTAAAGGGTCCTTTACTCTTGGAGGTAGACTGTTTCTTGGCATTATTGTGTCATTTTTGACCGGAAACGGCGCGTCAGCGACACCAAAATGTAGAACAATATTAAATGAGCATAAAACAACCTGGAACAACTTTTATTTTTTCCGGAACAAATTTTTAAAGTGTACTTTACTCTTGGAGGTAGACTGTTTATTTGCATTTTTGTGTCATTTTTTTTTAGCGGAAACGGTGCGTCAGCGACACCAAAATGTAGAACAATATTAAACGAGCATAGAACAACCTGGAACAACTTTTATTTTTTCGAGACCAAATTTTTAAAGGGTTCTTTACTCTTGGAGGTAGACTGTTTATTTGCATTTTTGTGTCATTTTTTAGCGAAAACGTTGCGTCAGCGACACCAAAATGTAGAACAATATTAAACGAGCATAGAACAAACTGGATCAACTTTTATTTTTTCCGGTCAAAATTTTTAAAGGATACTTTACTCTTGGAGGTAGACTGTTTTTTTGCATTATTGTGTCATTTCTTACCGAAAAATGGTGCGTCAGCGACACCAAAATGTAGAACAATATTAAACGAGCGTACAAAAACCTGGCACAACTTTTATTTTTTCCAGACCAAATTTTTAAAGGTTCCTTTACTCTTGGAGGTAGACTGTTTCTTGGCATTATTGTGTCATTTTTGACCGGAAACGGCGCGTCAGCGACACCAAAATATAGAACAATATTAAATGAGCATAAAACAACCTGGAACAACTTTTATTTGTTCCGGAACAAATTTTTAAAGTGTACTTTACTCTTGGAGGTATACTGTTTATTTGCATATTTGTGTCATTTTTTAGTGAAAACGGAGCGTCAGCGACACCAAAATGTAGAACAATATTAAATGAGCATAGAACAACCTGGAACAACTTTTATTTTTTCGAGACCAAATTTTTAAAGGGTCCTTTACTCTTGGAGGTTGACTGTTTTTTTGCATTATTGTGTAATTCTTGACCGGAAACGGCGAGTTAGCGACACCAAAATGTAGAACAATATCAAATGAGCATAGAACAACCTGGATCAACTTTTATTTTTTCCGGTCCAAATTTTTAAAGGGTACTTTACTCTTGGAGGTAGATTGTTTTTTTGCATTATTGTGTCATTTTTTACCGAAAACGGCGCGTCAGCGACACCAAAATGTAGAACAATAACAACCAGGCATACAACAACCTGGAACAACTTTTTTTTATCCAGAACAAATTTATAAAGGGTCCTTTACTCTTGGAGGTAGACTCTTTTTTTGCATTATTGTGTCATTTTCGACCGAAAACGGCGAGTAAGCGACACCAAAATGTAGAACAATATTAAACGAGCATAGAACAACCTGGAACAACTTTTATTTTTTCCAGACCAAATTTTTAAAGGGTCCTTTACTCTTGGATGTAGACTGTTTTTTTGCATTATTGTGTAATTCTTGACCGGAAACGGCGAGTTAGCGACACCAAAATGTAGAACAATATCAAATGAGCATAGAACAACCTGGATCAACTTTTATTTTTGCCGGTCAACATTTTTAAAGGATACTTTACTCTTGGAGGTAGACTGTTTTTTTGCATTATTGTGTCATTTCTTACCGAAAAATGGTGCGTCAGCGACACCAAAATTTAGAACAATATTAAACGAGCGTACAAAAACCTGGCACAACTTTTATTTTTTCCAGACCAAATTTTTAAAGGTTCCTTTACTCTTGGAGGTAGACTGTTTCTTGGCATTATTGTGTCATTTTTGACCGGAAACGGCGCGTCAGCGACACCAAAATATAGAACAATATTAAATGAGCATAAAACAACCTGGAACAACTTTTATTTGTTCCGGAACAAATTTTTAAAGTGTACTTTACTCTTGGAGGTATACTGTTTATTTGCATATTTGTGTCATTTTTTAGTGAAAACGGAGCGTCAGCGACACCAAAATGTAGAACAATATTAAATGAGCATAGAACAACCTGGAACAACTTTTATTTTTTCGAGACCAAATTTTTAAAGGGTCCTTTACTCTTGGAGGTTGACTGTTTTTTTGCATTATTGTGTAATTCTTGACCGGAAACGGCGAGTTAGCGACACCAAAATGTAGAACAATATCAAATGAGCATAGAACAACCTGGATCAACTTTTATTTTTTCCGGTCCAAATTTTTAAAGGGTACTTTACTCTTGGAGGTAGATTGTTTTTTTGCATTATTGTGTCATTTTTTACCGAAAACGGCGCGACAGCGACACCAAAATGTAGAACAATAACAACCAGGCATACAACAACCTGGAACAACTTTTTTTTATCCAGAACAAATTTATAAAGGGTCCTTTACTCTTGGAGGTAGACTCTTTTTTTGCATTATTGTGTCATTTTTTACCGGAAACGGCGAGTTAGCGAGACCAAAATGTAGAACAATATTAAATGAGCATAAAACATCCTGGAAGAACTTTTATTTTTTCCAGAACAGAGTTTTAAAGGGTCCTTTACTCTTGGAGGTAGACTGTTATTTTGCATTATTGTGTCATTTTTTAGCGAAAACGGTGCGACAGCGACACCAAAATGTAGAACAATATTAAACGAGCATAGAACAACCTGGAACAACTTTTATTTTTTCGAGACCAAATTTTTAAAGGGTCCTTTACCCTTGGAGGTAGACTGTTTATTTGCATTTTTGTGTCATTTTTTAGCGAAAACGGTGCGTCAGCGACACCAAAATGTAGAACAATATTAAATGAGCATAAAACATCCTGGAAGAACTTTTATTTTTTCCAGACCAAATTTTTAAAGGGTCCTTTACTCTTGGAGGTAGACTGTTTTTTTGCATTATTGTGTCAATTTTGACTGAAAACGGCGCGTCACCGACACCAAAATGTAGAACAATATTAAATGAGCATAGAACAACCTGAAACAACTTTTATTTTTTCCAGACCAAATTTTGACAGGGTACTTTACTCTTGGAGGTAGACTGTTTCTTGGCATTATTGTGTCATTTTTGACCGGAAACGGCGAGTCAGCGACACCAAAATGTAGAACAATATCTAATGAGCATAGAACAACCTGAAACAACTTTTATCTTTTCCAGACCAAATTTTTAAAGGGTCCTTTACTCTTGGAGGTAGACTGTGTTTTTGAATTATTGTATCATTTTCGACCGAAAACGGCGAGTAAGCGATATCAAAATGTAGAACAATATCAAATGAGCATAGAACAACCTGAAACAACTTTTATTTTTTCAAGAACAAATTTTTAAAGGGTCCTTTACTCTTGGAGGTAGACTGGGTTTTTGCATTATTGTGTCATTTTCGACCGAAAACGGCGAGTAAGCGACACCAAAATGTAGAACAATATCAAATGAGCGTAGATCAACCTGGAACAACTTTTATTTTTTCCAGACCAAATTTTTAAAGTGTCCTTTATTCTTGGAGGTAGACTGTTTTTGCATTATTGTGTCATTTTCGACCGAAAACGGCGAGTAAGCGACACCAAAATGTAGAACAATATCAAATGAGCGTAGATCAACCTGGAACAACTTTTATTTTTTCCAGACTAAATTTTTAAAGGGTCCTTTACTCTTGGAGGTAGACTCTTTTTTTGCATCATTGTGTCATTTTCGATCGAAAACGGGGAGTAAGCGACACCAAAATGTAGAACAATATTAAACGAGCCTAGAACAACCTGGAACAACTTTTGTTTTTTCCAGACCAAATTTTTAAAGGGTCCTTTACTCTTGGATGTAGACTGTTTTTTTGCATTATTGTGTAATTCTTGACCGGAAACGGCGAGTTAGCGACACCAAAATGTAGAACATTATCAAATGAGCATAGAACAACCTGGGTCAACTTTTATTTTTTCCGGTCCAAATTTTTAAAGGGTACTTTACTCTTGGAGGTAGATTGTTTTTTTGCATTATTGTGTCATTTTTGACCGAAAACGGCGCGTCAGCGACACGAAAATGTAGAACAATAACATCCAGGCATACAACAACCTGGAACAAGTTTTATTTTTTCCAGAACCAATTTATAAAGGGTCCTTTACTCTTGGATGTAGTCTCTTATTTTGCATTATTGTGTCATTTTTGACCGGAAACGGCGAGTTAGCGAGACCAAAATGTAGAACAATATTAAATGAGCATAAAACATCCTGGAAGAACTTTTATTTTTTCCAGACCAAATTTTTAAAGGGTCCTTTACTCTTGGAGGTAGACTGTGTTTTTGCATTATTGTGTCATTTTCGACCGAAAACGGCGAGTAAGCGACACCAAAATGTAGAACAATATCAAATGAGCGTAGATCAACCTGGAACAACTTTTATTTTTTCCAGACCAAATTTTTAAAGGGTCCTTTACTCTTGGAGGTAGACTCTTTTTTTGCATCATTGTGTCATTTTCGATCGAAAACGGGGAGTAAGAGATATCAAAATGTAGAACAATATTAAATGAGCATAGAACAACCTGGAACAACTTTTATTTTTTCCAGACCAAATTTTTACAGGGTACTTTACTCTTGGAGGTAGACTGTTTCTTGGCATTATTGTGTCATTTTTGACCGGAAACGGCGCGTCAGCGACACCAAAATGTAGAACAATATCTAATGAGCATAGAACAACCTGGAACAACTTTTATCTTTTCCAGACCAAATTTTTAAAGGGTCCTTTACTCTTGGAGGTAGACTGTGTTTTTGAATTATTGTGTCATTTTCGACCGAAAACGGCGAGTAAGCGATATCAAAATGTAGAACAATATTAAATGAGCATAGAACAACCTAGAACAACTTTTATTTTTTCCAGACCAAATTTTTAAAGGGTCCTTTACTCTTGGAGGTAGACTGTTTTTTGCATTATTGTGTAATTCTTGACCGGAAACGGCGAGTTAGCGACACCAAAATGTAGAACAATATCAAATGAGCATAGAACAACCTGGATCAACTTTTATTTTTTCCGGTCCAAATTTTTAAAGGGTACTTTACTCTTGGAGGTAAATTGTTTTTTTGCATTATTGTGTCATTTTTGACCGAAAACGGCGCGTCAGCGACACCAAAATGTAGAACAATAACATCCAGGCATACAACAACCTGGAACAAGTTTTATTTTTTCCAGAACAAATTTATAAAGGGTCCTTTACTCTTGGATGTAGTCTCTTTTTTTGCATTATTGTGTCATTTTTGACCGGAAACGGCGAGATAGCGAGACCAAAATGTAGAACAATATTAAATGAGCATAAAACAACCTGGAACAAGTTGTATTTTTTCCAGAACAAATTTATAAAGGGTCCTTTACTCTTGGAGGTAGACTCTTTTTTTGCATTATTGTGTCATTTTCGACCGAAAACGGCGAGTACGCGACACCAAAATGTAGAACAATATCAAATGAGCATAGATCAACCTGGAACAACTTTTATTTTTTCCAGACCAAATTTTTAAAGGGTCCTTTACTCTTGGAGGTAGACCCTTTTTTTGCATCATTGTGTCATTTTCGATCGAAAACGGGGAGTAAGCGATATCAAAATGTAGAACAATATTAAATGAGCATAGAACAACCTGGAACAACTTTTATTTTTTCCAAACCAAATTTTTACAGGGTACTTTACTCTTGGAGGTACACACTTTTCTTGCATTTTTGTGTCATTTCTTACCGAAAAATGGTGCGTCAGCAACACCAAAATGTAGAACAATATTAAACGAGCGTACAAAAACCTGGAACAACATTCATTTTTTCCAGACCAATTTTTTAAAGGGTCCTTTACTCTTGGAGGTAGACTGTTTCTTGGCATTATTGTGTCATTTTTGACCGGAAACGGCGCGTCAGCGACACCAAAATGTAGAACAATATTAAATGAGCATAAAACATCCTGGAAGAACTTTTATTTTTTCCAGAACAGAGTTTTAAAGGGTCCTTTACTCTTGGAGGTAGACTGTTATTTTGCATTATTGTGTCATTTTTTAGCGAAAACGGTGCGACAGCGACACCAAAATGTAGAACAATATCAAATGAGCATAGAACAACCTGGGTCAACTTTTATTTTTTCCGGTCCAAATTTTTAAAGGGTGCTTTACTCTTGGAGGTAGATTGTTTTTTTGCATTATTGTGTCATTTTTGACCGAAAACGGCGCGTCAGCGACACGAAAATGTAGAACAATAACATCCAGGCATACAACAACCTGGAACAAGTTTTATTTTTTCCAGAACAAATTTATAAAGGGTCCTTTACTCTTGGATGTAGTCTCTTATTTTGCATTATTGTGTCATTTTTGACCGGAAACGGCGAGTTAGCGAGACCAAAATGTAGAACAATATTAAATGAGCATAAAACATCCTGGAAGAACTTTTATTTTTTCCAGACCAAATTTTTAAAGGGTCCTTTACTCTTGGAGGTAGACTGTGTTTTTGCATTATTGTGTCATTTTCGACCGAAAACGGCGAGTAAGCGACACCAAAATGTAGAACAATATCAAATGAGCGTAGATCAACCTGGAACAACTTTTATTTTTTCCAGACCAAATTTTTAAAGGGTCCTTTACTCTTGGAGGTAGACTCTTTTTTTGCATCATTGTGTCATTTTCGATCGAAAACGGGGAGTAAGAGATATCAAAATGTAGAACAATATTAAATGAGCATAGAACAACCTGGAACAACTTTTATTTTTTCCAGACCAAATTTTTACAGGGTACTTTACTCTTGGAGGTAGACTGTTTCTTGGCATTATTGTGTCATTTTTGACCGGAAACGGCGCGTCAGCGACACCAAAATGTAGAACAATATCTAATGAGCATAGAACAACCTGGAGCAACTTTTATTTTTTCCAGACCAAATTTTTAAAGGGTCCTTTACTCTTGGAGGTAGACTGTTTTTTTGCATTATTGTGTAATTCTTGACCGGAAACGGCGAGTTAGCGACACCAAAATGTAGAACAATATCAAATGAGCATAGAACAACCTGGATCAACTTTTATTTTTTCCGGTCCAAATTTTTAAAGGGTACTCTACTCTTGGAGGTAAATTGTTTTTTTGCATTATTGTGTCATTTTTGACCGAAAACGGCGCGTCAGCGACACCAAAATGTAGAACAATAACATCCAGGCATACAACAACCTGGAACAAGTTTTATTTTTTCCAGAACAAATTTATAAAGGGTCCTTTACTCTTGGATGTAGTCTCTTTTTTTGCATTATTGTGTCATTTTTGACCGGAAACGGCGAGATAGCGAGACCAAAATGTAGAACAATATTAAATGAGCATAAAACAACCTGGAACAAGTTGTATTTTTTCCAGAACAAATTTATAAAGGGTCCTTTACTCTTGGAGGTAGACTCTTTTTTTGCATTATTGTGTCATTTTCGACCGAAAACGGCGAGTACGCGACACCAAAATGTAGAACAATATCAAATGAGCATAGATCAACCTGGAACAACTTTTATTTTTTCCAGACCAAATTTTTAAAGGGTCCTTTACTCTTGGAGGTAGACCCTTTTTTTGCATCATTGTGTCATTTTCGATCGAAAACGGGGAGTAAGCGATATCAAAATGTAGAACAATATTAAATGAGCATAGAACAACCTGGAACAACTTTTATTTTTTCCAAACCAAATTTTTACAGGGTACTTTACTCTTGGAGGTACACACTTTTCTTGCATTTTTGTGTCATTTCTTACCGAAAAATGGTGCGTCAGCAACACCAAAATGTAGAACAATATTAAACGAGCGTACAAAAACCTGGAACAACATTCATTTTTTCCAGACCAATTTTTTAAAGGATCCTTTACTCTTGGAGGTAGACTGTTTCTTGGCATTATTGTGTCATTTTTGACCGGAAACGGCGCGTCAGCGACACCAAAATGTAGAACAATATTAAATGAGCATAAAACAACCTGGAACAACTTTTATTTTTTCCGGAACAAATTTTTAAAGTGTACTTTACTCTTGGAGGTAGACTGTTTATTTGCATTTTTGTGTCATTTTTTTTAGCGAAAACGGTGCGTCAGCGACACCAAAATGTAGAACAATATTAAACGAGCATAGAACAACCTGGAACAACTTTTATTTTTTCGAGACCAAATTTTTAAAGGGTTCTTTACTCTTGGAGGTAGACTGTTTCTTGGCATTATTGTGTCATTTCTTACCGAAAAATGGTGCGTCAGCGACACCAAAATGTAGAACAATATTAAACGAGCGTACAAAAACCTGGCACAACTTTTATTTTTTCCAGACCAAATTTTTAAAGGTTCCTTTACTCTTGGAGGTAGACTGTTTCTTGGCATTATTGTGTCATTTTTGACCGGAAACGGCGCGTCAGCGACACCAAAATATAGAACAATATTAAATGAGCATAAAACAACCTGGAACAACTTTTATTTGTTCCGGAACAAATTTTTAAAGTGTACTTTACTCTTGGAGGTATACTGTTTATTTGCATATTTGTGTCATTTTATAGTGAAAACGGAGCGTCAGCGACACCAAAATGTAGAACAATATTAAATGAGCATAGAACAACCTGGAACAACTTTTATTTTTTCGAGACCGAATTTTTAAAGGGTCCTTTACTCTTGGAGGTTGACTGTTTTTTTGCATTATTGTGTAATTCTTGACCGGAAACGGCGATTTAGCGACACCAAAATGTAGAACAATATCAAATGAGCATAGAACAACCTGGATCAACTTTTATTTTTTCCGGTCCAAATTTTTAAAGGGTACTTTACTCTTGGAGGTAGATTGTTTTTTTGCATTATTGTGTCATTTTTTACCGAAAACGGCGCGTCAGCGACACCAAAATGTAGAACAATAACAACCAGGCATACAACCTGGAACAACTTTTTTTTATCCAGAACAAATTTATAAAGGGTCCTTTACTCTTGGAGGTAGACTCTTTTTTTGCATTATTGTGTCATTTCTTACCGAAAAATGGTGCGTCAGCGACACCAAAATTTAGAACAATATTAAACGAGGGTACAAAAACCTGGCACAACTTTTATTTTTTCCAGACCAAATTTTTAAAGGTTCCTTTACTCTTGGAGGTAGACTGTTTCTTGGCATTATTGTGTCATTTTTGACCGGAAACGGCGCGTCAGCGACACCAAAATATAGAACAATATTAAATGAGCATAAAACAACCTGGAACAACTTTTATTTGTTCCGGAACAAATTTTTAAAGTGTACTTTACTCTTGGAGGTATACTGTTTATTTGCATATTTGCGTCATTTTTTAGTGAAAACGGAGCGTCAGCGACACCAAAATGTAGAACAATATTAAATGAGCATAGAACAACCTGGAACAACTTTTATTTTTTCGAGACCAAATTTTTAAAGGGTCCTTTACTCTTGGAGGTTGACTGTTTTTTTGCATTATTGTGTAATTCGTGACCGGAAACGGCGAGTTAGCGACACCAAAATGTAGAACAATATCAAATGAGCATAGAACAACCTGGATCAACTTTTATTTTTTCCGGTCCAAATTTTTAAAGGGTACTTTACTCTTGGAGGTAGATTGTTTTTTTGCATTATTGTGTCATTTTTTACCGAAAACGGCGCGTCAGCGACACCAAAATGTAGAACAATAACAACCAGGCATACAACAACCTGGAACAACTTTTTTTTATCCAGAACAAATTTATAAAGGGTCCTTTACTCTTGGAGGTAGACTCTTTTTTTGCATTATTGTGTCATTTTCGACCGAAAACGGCGAGTAAGCGACACCAACATGTAGAACAATATCAAATGAGCATAAAACATCCTGGAAGAACTTTTATTTTTTTCCAGACCAAATTTTTAAAGGGTCCTTTACTCTTGGAGGTAGACTGTGTTTTTGCATTATTGTGTCATTTTCGACCGAAAACGGCGAGTAAGCGACAATAAAATGTAGAACAATATTAAATGAGCATAGAACAACCTGGAACAACTTTTATTTTTTCCAGACCAAATGTTTAAAGGGTCCTTTACTCTTGGAGGTAGACTGTTTGTTTGCATTATTGTGTAATTCTTGACCGGAAACGGCGAGTTAGCGACACCAAAATGTAGAACAATATCAAATGAGCATAGAACAACCTGGATCAACTTTTATTTTTTCCGGTCAAAATTTTTAAAGGATACTTTACTCTTGGAGGTAGACTGTTTTTTTGCATTATTGTGTCATTTCTTACCGAAAAATGGTGCGTCAGCGACACCAAGATGTAGAACAATATTAAACGAGCGTACAAAAACCTGGCACAACTTTTATTTTTTCCAGACCAAATTTTTAAAGGGTCCTTTACTCTTGGAGGTAGACTGTTTCTTGGCATTATTGTGTCATTTTTGACCGGAAACGGCGCGTCAGCGACACCAAAATGTAGAACAATATTAAATGAGCATAAAACAACCTGGAACAAGTTGTATTTTTTCCAGAACAAATTTATAAAGGGTCCTTTACTCTTGGAGGTAGACTCTTTTTTTGCATTATTGTGTCATTTTCGACCGAAAACGGCGAGTACGCGACACCAAAATGTAGAACAATATCAAATGAGCATAGATCAACCTGGAACAACTTTTATTTTTTCCAGACCAAATTTTTAAAGGGTCCTTTACTCTTGGAGGTAGACCCTTTTTTTGCATCATTGTGTCATTTTCGATCGAAAACGGGGAGTAAGCGATATCAAAATGTAGAACAATATTAAATGAGCATAGAACAACCTGGAACAACTTTTATTTTTTCCAAACCAAATTTTTACAGGGTACTTTACTCTTGGAGGTACACACTTTTCTTGCATTTTTGTGTCATTTCTTACCGAAAAATGGTGCGTCAGCAACACCAAAATGTAGAACAATATTAAACGAGCGTACAAAAACCTGGAACAACATTCATTTTTTCCAGACCAATTTTTTAAAGGGTCCTTTACTCTTGGAGGTAGACTGTTTCTTGGCATTATTGTGTCATTTTTGACCGGAAACGGCGCGTCAGCGACACCAAAATGTAGAACAATATTAAATGAGCATAAAACAACCTGGAACAACTTTTATTTTTTCCGGAACAAATTTTTAAAGTGTACTTTACTCTTGGAGGTAGACTGTTTATTTGCATTTTTGTGTCATTTTTTTTAGCGAAAACGGTGCGTCAGCGACACCAAAATGTAGAACAATATTAAACGAGCATAGAACAACCTGGAACAACTTTTATTTTTTCGAGACCAAATTTTTAAAGGGTTCTTTACTCTTGGAGGTAGACTGTTTCTTGGCATTATTGTGTCATTTCTTACCGAAAAATGGTGCGTCAGCGACACCAAAATGTAGAACAATATTAAACGAGCGTACAAAAACCTGGCACAACTTTTATTTTTTCCAGACCAAATTTTTAAAGGTTCCTTTACTCTTGGAGGTAGACTGTTTCTTGGCATTATTGTGTCATTTTTGACCGGAAACGGCGCGTCAGCGACACCAAAATATAGAACAATATTAAATGAGCATAAAACAACCTGGAACAACTTTTATTTGTTCCGGAACAAATTTTTAAAGTGTACTTTACTCTTGGAGGTATACTGTTTATTTGCATATTTGTGTCATTTTATAGTGAAAACGGAGCGTCAGCGACACCAAAATGTAGAACAATATTAAATGAGCATAGAACAACCTGGAACAACTTTTATTTTTTCGAGACCGAATTTTTAAAGGGTCCTTTACTCTTGGAGGTTGACTGTTTTTTTGCATTATTGTGTAATTCTTGACCGGAAACGGCGATTTAGCGACACCAAAATGTAGAACAATATCAAATGAGCATAGAACAAACTGGATCAACTTTTATTTTTTCCGGTCCAAATTTTTAAAGGGTACTTTACTCTTGGAGGTAGATTGTTTTTATGCATTATTGTGTCATTTTTTACCGAAAACGGCGCGTCAGCGACACCAAAATGTAGAACAATAACAACCAGGCATACAACAACCTGGAACAACTTTTTTTTATCCAGAACAAATTTATAAAGGGTCCTTTACTCTTGGAGGTAGACTCTTTTTTTGCATTATTGTGTCATTTTCGACCGAAAACGGCGAGTAAGCGACACCAACATGTAGAACAATATCAAATGAGCATAGAACAACCTGGAACAACTTTTATTTTTTCCAGACCAAATTTTTAAAGGGTCCTTTACTCTTGGAGGTAGACTGTGTTTTTGCATTATTGTGTCATTTTCGACCGAAAATGGCGAGTAAGCGACAATAAAATGTAGAACAATATTAAATGAGCATAGAACAACCTGGAACAACTTTTATTTTTTCCAGACCAAATGTTTAAAGGGTCCTTTACTCTTGGAGGTAGACTGTTTGTTTGCATTATTGTGTAATTCTTGACCGGAAACGGCGAGTTAGCGACACCAAAATGTAGAACAATATCAAATGAGCATAGAACAACCTGGATCAACTTTTATTTTTTCCGGTCAAAATTTTTAAAGGATACTTTACTCTTGGAGGTAGACTGTTTTTTTGCATTATTGTGTCATTTCTTACCGAAAAATGGTGCGTCAGCGACACCAAGATGTAGAACAATATTAAACGAGCGTACAAAAACCTGGCACAACTTTTATTTTTTCCAGACCAAATTTTTAAAGGGTCCTTTACTCTTGGAGGTAGACTGTTTCTTGGCATTATTGTGTCATTTTTGACCGGAAACGGCGCGTCAGCGACACCAAAATGTAGAACAATATTAAATGAGCATAAAACAACCTGGAACAAGTTGTATTTTTTCCAGAACAAATTTATAAAGGGTCCTTTACTCTTGGAGGTAGACTCTTTTTTTGCATTATTGTGTCATTTTCGACCGAAAACGGCGAGTACGCGACACCAAAATGTAGAACAATATCAAATGAGCATAGATCAACCTGGAACAACTTTTATTTTTTCCAGACCAAATTTTTAAAGGGTCCTTTACTCTTGGAGGTAGACCCTTTTTTTGCATCATTGTGTCATTTTCGATCGAAAACGGGGAGTAAGCGATATCAAAATGTAGAACAATATTAAATGAGCATAGAACAACCTGGAACAACTTTTATTTTTTCCAAACCAAATTTTTACAGGGTACTTTACTCTTGGAGGTACACACTTTTCTTGCATTTTTGTGTCATTTCTTACCGAAAAATGGTGCGTCAGCAACACCAAAATGTAGAACAATATTAAACGAGCGTACAAAAACCTGGAACAACATTCATTTTTTCCAGACCAATTTTTTAAAGGGTCCTTTACTCTTGGAGGTAGACTGTTTCTTGGCATTATTGTGTCATTTTTGACCGGAAACGGCGCGTCAGCGACACCAAAATGTAGAACAATATTAAATGAGCATAAAACAACCTGGAACAACTTTTATTTTTTCCGGAACAAATTTTTAAAGTGTACTTTACTCTTGGAGGTAGACTGTTTATTTGCATTTTTGTGTCATTTTTTTTAGCGAAAACGGTGCGTCAGCGACACCAAAATGTAGAACAATATTAAACGAGCATAGAACAACCTGGAACAACTTTTATTTTTTCGAGACCAAATTTTTAAAGGGTTCTTTACTCTTGGAGGTAGACTGTTTCTTGGCATTATTGTGTCATTTCTTACCGAAAAATGGTGCGTCAGCGACACCAAAATGTAGAACAATATTAAACGAGCGTACAAAAACCTGGCACAACTTTTATTTTTTCCAGACCAAATTTTTAAAGGTTCCTTTACTCTTGGAGGTAGACTGTTTCTTGGCATTATTGTGTCATTTTTGACCGGAAACGGCGCGTCAGCGACACCAAAATATAGAACAATATTAAATGAGCATAAAACAACCTGGAACAACTTTTATTTGTTCCGGAACAAATTTTTAAAGTGTACTTTACTCTTGGAGGTATACTGTTTATTTGCATATTTGTGTCATTTTATAGTGAAAACGGAGCGTCAGCGACACCAAAATGTAGAACAATATTAAATGAGCATAGAACAACCTGGAACAACTTTTATTTTTTCGAGACCGAATTTTTAAAGGGTCCTTTACTCTTGGAGGTTGACTGTTTTTTTGCATTATTGTGTAATTCTTGACCGGAAACGGCGATTTAGCGACACCAAAATGTAGAACAATATCAAATGAGCATAGAACAACCTGGATCAACTTTTATTTTTTCCGGTCCAAATTTTTAAAGGGTACTTTACTCTTGGAGGTAGATTGTTTTTTTGCATTATTGTGTCATTTTTTACCGAAAACGGCGCGTCAGCGACACCAAAATGTAGAACAATAACAACCAGGCATACAACAACCTGGAACAACTTTTTTTTATCCAGAACAAATTTATAAAGGGTCCTTTACTCTTGGAGGTAGACTCTTTTTTTGCATTATTGTGTCATTTTCGACCGAAAACGGCGAGTAAGCGACACCAACATGTAGAACAATATCAAATGAGCATAGAACAACCTGGAACAACTTTTATTTTTTCCAGACCAAATTTTTAAAGGGTCCTTTACTCTTGGATGTAGACTGTTTTTTTGAATTATTGTGTAATTCTTGACCGGAAACGGCGAGTTAGCGACGCCAAAATGTAGAACAATATCAAATGAGCATAGAACAACCTGGATCAACTTTTATTTTTTCCGTTCCAAATTTATAAAGGGTACTTTACTCTTGGAGGTAGACTGTTTATTTGCATTTTTGTGTCATTTTTTTTAGCGAAAACGGTGCGTCAGCGACACCAAAATGTAGAACAATATTAAACGAGCATAGAACAACCTGGAACAACTTTTATTTTTTCCAGACCAAATTTTTAAAGGGTCCTTTACTCTTGGATGTAGACTGTTTTTTTGCATTATTGTGTAATTCTTGACCGGAAACGGCGAGTTAGCGACACCAAAATGTAGAACAATATCAAATGAGCATAGAACAACCTGGATCAACTTTTATTTTTTCCGGTCAAAATTTTTAAAGGATACTTTACTCTTGGAGGTAGACTGTTTTTTTGCATTATTGTGTCATTTCTTACCGAAAAATGGTGCGTCAGCGACACCAAAATTTAGAACAATATTAAACGAGCGTACAAAAACCTGGCACAACTTTTATTTTTTCCAGACCAAATTTTTAAAGGGTCCTTTACTCTTGGAGGTAGACTGTTTCTTGGCATTATTGTGTCATTTTTGACCGGAAACGGCGCGTCAGCGACACCAAAATGTAGAACAATATTAAATGAGCATAAAACAACCTGGAACAAGTTGTATTTTTTCCAGAACAAATTTATAAAGGGTCCTTTACTCTTGGAGGTAGACTCTTTTTTTGCATTATTGTGTCATTTTCGACCGAAAACGGCGAGTACGCGACACCAAAATGTAGAACAATATCAAATGAGCATAGATCAACCTGGAACAACTTTTATTTTTTCCAGACCAAATTTTTAAAGGGTCCTTTACTCTTGGAGGTAGACCCTTTTTTTGCATCATTGTGTCATTTTCGATCGAAAACGGGGAGTAAGCGATATCAAAATGTAGAACAATATTAAATGGGCATAGAACAACCTGGAACAACTTTTATTTTTTCCAAACCAAATTTTTACAGGGTACTTTACTCTTGGAGGAACACACTTTTCTTGCATTTTTGTGTCATTTCTTACCGAAAAATGGTGCGTCAGCAACACCAAAATGTAGAACAATATTAAACGAGCGTACAAAAACCTGGAACAACATTCATTTTTTCCAGACCAATTTTTTAAAGGGTCCTTTACTCTTGGAGGTAGACTGTTTCTTGGCATTATTGTGTCATTTTTGACCGGAAACGGCGCGTCAGCGACACCAAAATGTAGAACAATATTAAATGAGCATAAAACAACCTGGAACAACTTTTATTTTTTCCGGAACAAATTTATAAAGGGTCCTTTACTCTTGGAGGTAGACTCTTTTTTTGCATTATTGTGTCATTTTCGACCGAAAACGGCGAGTACGCGACACCAAAATGTAGAACAATATCAAATGAGCATAGATCAACCTGGAACAACTTTTATTTTTTCCAGACCAAATTTTTAAAGGGTCCTTTACTCTTGGAGGTAGACCCTTTTTTTGCGTCATTGTGTCATTTTCGATCGAAAACGGGGAGTAAGCGATATCAAAATGTAGAACAATATTAAATGGGCATAGAACAACCTGGAACAACTTTTATTTTTTCCAAACCAAATTTTTACAGGGTACTTTACTCTTGGAGGAACACACTTTTCTTGCATTTTTGTGTCATTTCTTACCGAAAAATGGTGCGTCAGCAACACCAAAATGTAGAACAATATTAAACGAGCGTACAAAAACCTGGAACAACTTTTATTTTTTCCAGACCAAATTTTTAAAGGGTCCTTTACTCTTGGATGTAGACTGTTTTTTTGCATTATTGTGTAATTCTTGACCGGAAACGGCGAGTTAGCGACACCAAAATGTAGAACAATATCAAATGAGCATAGAACAACCTGGATCAACTTTTATTTTTTCCGGTCAAAATTTTTAAAGGATACTTTACTCTTGGAGGTAGACTGTTTTTTTGCATTATTGTGTCATTTCTTACCGAAAAATGGTGCGTCAGCGACACCAAAATTTAGAACAATATTAAACGAGCGTACAAAAACCTGGCACAACTTTTATTTTTTCCAGACCAAATTTTTAAAGGGTCCTTTACTCTTGGAGGTAGACTGTTTCTTGGCATTATTGTGTCATTTTTGACCGGAAACGGCGCGTCAGCGACACCAAAATGTAGAACAATATTAAATGAGCATAAAACAACCTGGAACAAGTTGTATTTTTTCCAGAACAAATTTATAAAGGGTCCTTTACTCTTGGAGGTAGACTCTTTTTTTGCATTATTGTGTCATTTTCGACCGAAAACGGCGAGTACGCGACACCAAAATGTAGAACAATATCAAATGAGCATAGATCAACCTGGAACAACTTTTATTTTTTCCAGACCAAATTTTTAAAGGGTCCTTTACTCTTGGAGGTAGACCCTTTTTTTGCATCATTGTGTCATTTTCGATCGAAAACGGGGAGTAAGCGATATCAAAATGTAGAACAATATTAAATGGGCATAGAACAACCTGGAACAACTTTTATTTTTTCCAAACCAAATTTTTACAGGGTACTTTACTCTTGGAGGAACACACTTTTCTTGCATTTTTGTGTCATTTCTTACCGAAAAATGGTGCGTCAGCAACACCAAAATGTAGAACAATATTAAACGAGCGTACAAAAACCTGGAACAACATTCATTTTTTCCAGACCAATTTTTTAAAGGGTCCTTTACTCTTGGAGGTAGACTGTTTCTTGGCATTATTGTGTCATTTTTGACCGGAAACGGCGCGTCAGCGACACCAAAATGTAGAACAATATTAAATGAGCATAAAACAACCTGGAACAACTTTTATTTTTTCCGGAACAAATTTATAAAGGGTCCTTTACTCTTGGAGGTAGACTCTTTTTTTGCATTATTGTGTCATTTTCGACCGAAAACGGCGAGTACGCGACACCAAAATGTAGAACAATATCAAATGAGCATAGATCAACCTGGAACAACTTTTATTTTTTCCAGACCAAATTTTTAAAGGGTCCTTTACTCTTGGAGGTAGACCCTTTTTTTGCATCATTGTGTCATTTTCGATCGAAAACGGGGAGTAAGCGATATCAAAATGTAGAACAATATTAAATGGGCATAGAACAACCTGGAACAACTTTTATTTTTTCCAAACCAAATTTTTACAGGGTACTTTACTCTTGGAGGAACACACTTTTCTTGCATTTTTGTGTCATTTCTTACCGAAAAATGGTGCGTCAGCAACACCAAAATGTAGAACAATATTAAACGAGCGTACAAAAACCTGGAACAACATTCATTTTTTCCAGACCAATTTTTTAAAGGGTCCTTTACTCTTGGAGGTAGACTGTTTCTTGGCATTATTGTGTCATTTTTGACCGGAAACGGCGCGTCAGCGACACCAAAATGTAGAACAATATTAAATGAGCATAAAACAACCTGGAACAACTTTTATTTTTTCCGGAACAAATTTTTAAAGTGTACTTTACTCTTGGAGGTAGACTGTTTATTTGCATTTTTGTGTCATTTTTTTTTAGCGAAAACGGTGCGTCAGCGACACCAAAATGTAGAACAATATTAAACGAGCATAGAACAACCTGGAACAACTTTTATTTTTTCGAGACCAAATTTTTAAAGGGTTCTTTACTCTTGGAGGTAGACTGTTTCTTGGCATTATTGTGTCATTTCTTACCGAAAAATGGTGCGTCAGCGACACCAAAATGTAGAACAATATTAAACGAGCGTACAAAAACCTGGCACAACTTTTATTTTTTCCAGACCAAATTTTTAAAGGTTCCTTTACTCTTGGAGGTAGACTGTTTCTTGGCATTATTGTGTCATTTTTGACCGGAAACGGCGCGTCAGCGACACCAAAATATAGAACAATATTAAATGAGCATAAAACAACCTGGAACAACTTTTATTTGTTCCGGAACAAATTTTTAAAGTGTACTTTACTCTTGGAGGTATACTGTTTATTTGCATATTTGTGTCATTTTATAGTGAAAACGGAGCGTCAGCGACACCAAAATGTAGAACAATATTAAATGAGCATAGAACAACCTGGAACAACTTTTATTTTTTCGAGACCGAATTTTTAAAGGGTCCTTTACTCTTGGAGGTTGACTGTTTTTTTGCATTATTGTGTAATTCTTGACCGGAAACGGCGATTTAGCGACACCAAAATGTAGAACAATATCAAATGAGCATAGAACAACCTGGATCAACTTTTATTTTTTCCGGTCCAAATTTTTAAAGGGTACTTTACTCTTGGAGGTAGATTGTTTTTTTGCATTATTGTGTCATTTTTTACCGAAAACGGCGCGTCAGCGACACCAAAATGTAGAACAATAACAACCAGGCATACAACAACCTGGAACAACTTTTTTTTATCCAGAACAAATTTATAAAGGGTCCTTTACTCTTGGAGGTAGACTCTTTTTTTGCATTATTGTGTCATTTTCGACCGAAAACGGCGAGTAAGCGACACCAACATGTAGAACAATATCAAATGAGCATAGAACAACCTGGAACAACTTTTATTTTTTCCAGACCAAATTTTTAAAGGGTCCTTTACTCTTGGATGTAGACTGTTTTTTTGAATTATTGTGTAATTCTTGACCGGAAACGGCGAGTTAGCGACGCCAAAATGTAGAACAATATCAAATGAGCATAGAACAACCTGGATCAACTTTTATTTTTTCCGGTCAAAATTTTTAAAGGATACTTTACTCTTGGAGGTAGACTGTTTTTTTGCATTATTGTGTCATTTCTTACCGAAAAATGGTGCGTCAGCGACACCAAAATTTAGAACAATATTAAACGAGCGTACAAAAACCTGGCACAACTTTTATTTTTTCCAGACCAAATTTTTAAAGGGTCCTTTACTCTTGGAGGTAGACTGTTACTTGGCATTATTGTGTCATTTTTGACCGGAAACGGCGCGTCAGCGACACCAAAATGTAGAACAATATTAAATGAGCATAAAACAACCTGGAACAAGTTGTATTTTTTCCAGAACAAATTTATAAAGGGTCCTTTACTCTTGGAGGTAGACTCTTTTTTTGCATTATTGTGTCATTTTCGACCGAAAACGGCGAGTACGCGACACCAAAATGTAGAACAATATCAAATGAGCATAGATCAACCTGGAACAACTTTTATTTTTTCCAGACCAAATTTTTAAAGGGTCCTTTACTCTTGGAGGTAGACCCTTTTTTTGCATCATTGTGTCATTTTCGATCGAAAACGGGGAGTAAGCGATATCAAAATGTAGAACAATATTAAATGAGCATAGAACAACCTGGAACAACTTTTATTTTTTCCAAACCAAATTTTTACAGGGTACTTTACTCTTGGAGGAACACACTTTTCTTGCATTTTTGTGTCATTTCTTACCGAAAAATGGTGCGTCAGCAACACCAAAATGTAGAACAATATTAAACGAGCGTACAAAAACCTGGAACAACATTCATTTTTTCCAGACCAATTTTTTAAAGGGTCCTTTACTCTTGGAGGTAGACTGTTTCTTGGCATTATTGTGTCATTTTTGACCGGAAACGGCGCGTCAGCGACACCAAAATGTAGAACAATATTAAATGAGCATAAAACAACCTGGAACAACTTTTATTTTTTCCGGAACAAATTTTTAAAGTGTACTTTACTCTTGGAGGTAGACTGTTTATTTGCATTTTTGTGTCATTTTTTTTAGCGAAAACGGTGCGTCAGCGACACCAAAATGTAGAACAATATTAAACGAGCATAGAACAACCTGGAACAACTTTTATTTTTTCGAGACCAAATTTTTAAAGGGTTCTTTACTCTTGGAGGTAGACTGTTTCTTGGCATTATTGTGTCATTTCTTACCGAAAAATGGTGCGTCAGCGACACCAAAATGTAGAACAATATTAAACGAGCGTACAAAAACCTGGCACAACTTTTATTTTTTCCAGACCAAATTTTTAAAGGTTCCTTTACTCTTGGAGGTAGACTGTTTCTTGGCATTATTGTGTCATTTTTGACCGGAAACGGCGCGTCAGCGACACCAAAATATAGAACAATATTAAATGAGCATAAAACAACCTGGAACAACTTTTATTTGTTCCGGAACAAATTTTTAAAGTGTACTTTACTCTTGGAGGTATACTGTTTATTTGCATATTTGTGTCATTTTATAGTGAAAACGGAGCGTCAGCGACACCAAAATGTAGAACAATATTAAATGAGCATAGAACAACCTGGAACAACTTTTATTTTTTCGAGACCGAATTTTTAAAGGGTCCTTTACTCTTGGAGGTTGACTGTTTTTTTGCATTATTGTGTAATTCTTGACCGGAAACGGCGATTTAGCGACACCAAAATGTAGAACAATATCAAATGAGCATAGAACAACCTGGATCAACTTTTATTTTTTCCGGTCCAAATTTTTAAAGGGTACTTTACTCTTGGAGGTAGATTGTTTTTTTGCATTATTGTGTCATTTTTGACCGGAAACGGCGCGTCAGCGACACTAAAATGTAGAACAATATCAAATGAGCATAGAACAACCTGGATCAACTTTTATTTTTTCCGGTCCAAATTTTTAAAGGGTACTTTACTCTTGGAGGTAGATTGTTTTTTTGCATTATTGTGTCATTTTTTACCGAAAACGGCGCGTCAGCGACACCAAAATGTAGAACAATAACAACCAGGCATACAACAACCTGGAACAACTTTTTTTTATCCAGAACAAATTTATAAAGGGTCCTTTACTCTTGGAGGTAGACTCTTTTTTTGCATTATTGTGTCATTTTCGACCGAAAACGGCGAGTAAGCGACACCAACATGTAGAACAATATCAAATGAGCATAGAACAACCTGGAACAACTTTTATTTTTTCCAGACCAAATTTTTAAAGGGTCCTTTACTCTTGGATGTAGACTGTTTTTTTGAATTATTGTGTAATTCTTGACCGGAAACGGCGAGTTAGCGACGCCAAAATGTAGAACAATATCAAATGAGCATAGAACAACCTGGATCAACTTTTATTTTTTCCGTTCCAAATTTATAAAGGGTACTTTACTCTTGGAGGTAGACTGTTTATTTGCATTTTTGTGTCATTTTTTTTAGCGAAAACGGTGCGTCAGCGACACCAAAATGTAGAACAATATTAAACGAGCATAGAACAACCTGGAACAACTTTTATTTTTTCCAGACCAAATTTTTAAAGGGTCCTTTACTCTTGGATGTAGACTGTTTTTTTGCATTATTGTGTAATTCTTGACCGGAAACGGCGAGTTAGCGACACCAAAATGTAGAACAATATCAAATGAGCATAGAACAACCTGGATCAACTTTTATTTTTTCCGGTCAAAATTTTTAAAGGATACTTTACTCTTGGAGGTAGACTGTTTTTTTGCATTATTGTGTCATTTCCTACCGAAAAATGGTGCGTCAGCGACACCAAAATTTAGAACAATATTAAACGAGCGTACAAAAACCTGGCACAACTTTTATTTTTTCCAGACCAAATTTTTAAAGGGTCCTTTACTCTTGGAGGTTGACTGTTTCTTGGCATTATTGTGTCATTTTTGACCGGAAACGGCGCGTCAGCGACACCAAAATGTAGAACAATATTAAATGAGCATAAAACAACCTGGAACAAGTTGTATTTTTTCCAGAACAAATTTATAAAGGGTCCTTTACTCTTGGAGGTAGACTCTTTTTTTGCATTATTGTGTCATTTTCGACCGAAAACGGCGAGTACGCGACACCAAAATGTAGAACAATATCAAATGAGCATAGATCAACCTGGAACAACTTTTATTTTTTCCAGACCAAATTTTTAAAGGGTCCTTTACTCTTGGAGGTAGACCCTTTTTTTGCATCATTGTGTCATTTTCGATCGAAAACGGGGAGTAAGCGATATCAAAATGTAGAACAATATTAAATGAGCATAGAACAACCTGGAACAACTTTTATTTTTTCCAAACCAAATTTTTACAGGGTACTTTACTCTTGGAGGTACACACTTTTCTTGCATTTTTGTGTCATTTCTTACCGAAAAATGGTGCGTCAGCAACACCAAAATGTAGAACAATATTAAACGAGCGTACAAAAACCTGGAACAACATTCATTTTTTCCAGACCAATTTTTTAAAGGGTCCTTTACTCTTGGAGGTAGACTGTTTCTTGGCATTATTGTGTCATTTTTGACCGGAAACGGCGCGTCAGCGACACCAAAATGTAGAACAATATTAAATGAGCATAAAACAACCTGGAACAACTTTTATTTTTTCCGGAACAAATTTTTAAAGTGTACTTTACTCTTGGAGGTAGACTGTTTATTTGCATTTTTGTGTCATTTTTTTTTAGCGAAAACGGTGCGTCAGCGACACCAAAATGTAGAACAATATTAAACGAGCATAGAACAACCTGGAACAACTTTTATTTTTTCGAGACCAAATTTTTAAAGGGTTCTTTACTCTTGGAGGTAGACTGTTTCTTGGCATTATTGTGTCATTTCTTACCGAAAAATGGTGCGTCAGCGACACCAAAATGTAGAACAATATTAAACGAGCGTACAAAAACCTGGCACAACTTTTATTTTTTCCAGACCAAATTTTTAAAGGTTCCTTTACTCTTGGAGGTAGACTGTTTCTTGGCATTATTGTGTCATTTTTGACCGGAAACGGCGCGTCAGCGACACCAAAATATAGAACAATATTAAATGAGCATAAAACAACCTGGAACAACTTTTATTTGTTCCGGAACAAATTTTTAAAGTGTACTTTACTCTTGGAGGTATACTGTTTATTTGCATATTTGTGTCATTTTATAGTGAAAACGGAGCGTCAGCGACACCAAAATGTAGAACAATATTAAATGAGCATAGAACAACCTGGAACAACTTTTATTTTTTCGAGACCGAATTTTTAAAGGGTCCTTTACTCTTGGAGGTTGACTGTTTTTTTGCATTATTGTGTAATTCTTGACCGGAAACGGCGATTTAGCGACACCAAAATGTAGAACAATATCAAATGAGCATAGAACAACCTGGATCAACTTTTATTTTTTCCGGTCCAAATTTTTAAAGGGTACTTTACTCTTGGAGGTAGATTGTTTTTTTGCATTATTGTGTCATTTTTTACCGAAAACGGCGCGTCAGCGACACCAAAATGTAGAACAATAACAACCAGGCATACAACAACCTGGAACAACTTTTTTTTATCCAGAACAAATTTATAAAGGGTCCTTTACTCTTGGAGGTAGACTCTTTTTTTGCATTATTGTGTCATTTTCGACCGAAAACGGCGAGTAAGCGACACCAACATGTAGAACAATATCAAATGAGCATAGAACAACCTGGAACAACTTTTATTTTTTCCAGACCAAATTTTTAAAGGGTCCTTTACTCTTGGATGTAGACTGTTTTTTTGAATTATTGTGTAATTCTTGACCGGAAACGGCGAGTTAGCGACGCCAAAATGTAGAACAATATCAAATGAGCATAGAACAACCTGGATCAACTTTTATTTTTTCCGTTCCAAATTTATAAAGGGTACTTTACTCTTGGAGGTAGACTGTTTATTTGCATTTTTGTGTCATTTTTTTTAGCGAAAACGGTGCGTCAGCGACACCAAAATGTAGAACAATATTAAACGAGCATAGAACAACCTGGAACAACTTTTATTTTTTCCAGACCAAATTTTTAAAGGGTCCTTTACTCTTGGATGTAGACTGTTTTTTTGCATTATTGTGTAATTCTTGACCGGAAACGGCGAGTTAGCGACACCAAAATGTAGAACAATATCAAATGAGCATAGAACAACCTGGATCAACTTTTATTTTTTCCGGTCAAAATTTTTAAAGGATACTTTACTCTTGGAGGTAGACTGTTTTTTTGCATTATTGTGTCATTTCTTACCGAAAAATGGTGCGTCAGCGACACCAAAATTTAGAACAATATTAAACGAGCGTACAAAAACCTGGCACAACTTTTATTTTTTCCAGACCAAATTTTTAAAGGTTCCTTTACTCTTGGAGGTAGACTGTTTCTTGGCATTATTGTGTCATTTTTTACCGGAAACGGCGCGTCAGCGACACCAAAATATAGAACAATATTAAATGAGCATAAAACAACCTGGAACAACTTTTATTTGTTCCGGAACAAATTTTTAAAGTGTACTTTACTCTTGGAGGTATACTGTTTATTTGCATATTTGCGTCATTTTTTAGTGAAAACGGAGCGTCAGCGACACCAAAATGTAGAACAATATTAAATGAGCATAGAACAACCTGGAACAACTTTTATTTTTTCGAGACCAAATTTTTAAAGGGTCCTTTACTCTTGGAGGTTGACTGTTTTTTTGCATTATTGTGTAATTCGTGACCGGAAACGGCGAGTTAGCGACACCAAAATGTAGAACAATATCAAATGAGCATAGAACAACCTGGATCAACTTTTATTTTTTCCGGTCCAAATTTTTAAAGGGTACTTTACTCTTGGAGGTAGATTGTTTTTTTGCATTATTGTGTCATTTTTTACCGAAAACGGCGCGTCAGCGACACCAAAATGTAGAACAATAACAACCAGGCATACAACAACCTGGAACAACTTTTTTTTATCCAGAACAAATTTATAAAGGGTCCTTTACTCTTGGAGGTAGACTCTTTTTTTGCATTATTGTGTCATTTTCGACCGAAAACGGCGAGTAAGCGACACCAACATGTAGAACAATATCAAATGAGCATAGAACAACCTGGAACAACTTTTATTTTTTCCACACCAAATTTTTAAAGGGTCCTTTACTCTTGGATGTAGACTGTTTTTTTGAATTATTGTGTAATTCTTGACCGGAAACGGCGAGTTAGCGACACCAAAATGTAGAACAATATTAAATGAGCATAGAACAACCTGAAACAACTTTTATTTTGTCCAGAACAAATTTATAAAGGGTCCTTTACTCTTGGAGGTAGACTGTTTTTTTGCATTATTGTGTCATTTTTTACCGAAAACGGAGCGTCAGCGACACCAAAATGTAGAACAATATTAAATGAGGATAGAACAACCTGAAACAACTTTTATTTTTTTCAGAACAAATTTTTAAAGGGTCCTTTACTCTTGGAGATAGACTGTTTTTTTGCATTATTGTGTCATTTTTGACCGAAAACGGCGCGTCAGCGACACCAAAATGTAGAACAATAACATCCAGGCATAGAAAAACCTGGAACAACTTTTATTTGTTCCAGAAAAAATTTATAAAGGGTCCTTTACTCTTGGAGGTAGACTCTTTTTTTGCATTATTGTGTCATTTTCGACCGAAAACGGCGAGTAAGCGACACCAAAATGTAGAACAATATCAAATGAGCATAGAACAACCTGGAACAACTTTTATTTTTTCCAGACCAAATTTTTAAAGGGTCCTTTACTCTTGGAGGTAGACTGTGTTTTTGAATTATTCTGTCATTTGCGACCGAAAACGGCGAGTAAGCGACATTAAAATGTAGAACAATATTAAATGAGCATAGAACAACCTGGAACAACTTTTATTTTTTCCAGACCAAATGTTTAAAGGGTCCTTTACTCTTGGAGGTAGACTGTTTTTTTGCATTATTGTGTAATTCTTGACCGGAAACGGCGAGTTAGCGACACCAAAATGTAGAACAATATCAAATGAGCATAGAACAACCTGGATAAACTTTTATTTTATCGGGTCCAAATTTTTAAAGGGTACTTTACTCTTGGAGGTAGATTGTTTTTTCGCATTATTGTGTCATTTTTTACCGAAAACGGCGCGTCAGCGACACCAAAATGCAGAACAATAACATCCAGGCATACAACAACCTGGAACAAGTTTTATTTTTTCCAGAACAAATTTATAAAGGGTCCTTTACTCTTGGAGGTAGACTCTTCTTTTGCATTATTGTGTCATTTTCGACCGAAAACGGCGAGTAAGCGACACCAAAATGTAGAACAATATCAAATGAGCATAGAACAACCTGGAACAACTTTTATTTTTTCCAGACCAAATTTTTAAAGGGTCCTTTACTCTTGGAGGTAGACTGTGGTTTTGAATTATTCTGTCATTTGCGACCGAAAACGGCGAGTAAGCGACATTAAAATGTAGAACAATATTAAATGAGCATACAACAACCTGGAACAAGTTTTATTTTTTCCAGAACAAATTTATAAAGGGTCCTTTACTCTTGGATGTAGTCTCTTTTTTTGCATTATTGTGTCATTTTTTACCGGAAACGGCGAGTTAGCGAGACCAAAATGTAGAACAATATTAAATGAGCATAAAACATCCTGGAAGAACTTTTATTTTTTCCAGACCAAATTTTTAAAGGGTCCTTTACTCTTGGAGGTAGACTGTGTTTTTGCATTATTGTGTCATTTTCGACCGAAAACGGCGAGTAAGCGACACCAAAATGTAGAACAATATCAAATGAGCGTAGATCAACCTGGAACAACTTTTATTTTTTCCAGACCAAATTTTTAAAGGGTCCTTTACTCTTGGAGGTAGACTCTTTTTTTGCATCATTGTGTCATTTTCGATCGAAAACGGGGAGTAAGCGATATCAAAATGTAGAACAATATTAAATGAGCATAAAACAACCTGGAACAACTTTTATTTTTTCCGGACCAAATTTTTAAAGGGTCCTTTACTCTTGGAGGTAGACTGTTTATTTGCATTTTTGTGTTTTTTTTAGCGAAAACGGTGCGTCAGCGACACCAAAATGTAGAACAATATTAAACGAGCATAGAACAACCTGAAACAACTTTTATTTTTTCCAGAACAAATTTTTAAAGGGTCCTTTACTCTTGGAGGTAGACTGTTTTTTTGCATTTTTGTGTCATTTTTTAGCGAAAACGGTGCGTCAGCGACACCAAAATGTAGAACAATAACATCCAGGCATAGGAAAACCTGGAACAACTTTTATTTGTTCCAGAAAAAATTTATAAAGGGTCCTTTACTCTTGGAGGTAGACTCTTTTTTTGCATTATTGTGTCATTTTCGACCGAAAACGGCGAGTAAGCGACACCAAAATGTAGAACAATATCAAATGAGCATAGAACAACCTGGAACAACTTTTATTTTTTCCAGACCAAATTTTTAAAGGGTCCTTTACTCTTGGAGGTAGACTGTGTTTTTGAATTATTCTGTCATTTGCGACCGAAAACGGCGAGTAAGCGACATTAAAATGTAGAACAATATTAAATGAGCATAGAACAACCTGGAACAACTTTTATTTTTTCCAGACCAAATGTTTAAAGGGTCCTTTACTCTTGGAGGTAGACTGTTTTTTTGCATTATTGTGTAATTCTTGACCGGAAACGGCGAGTTAGCGACACCAAAATGTAGAACAATATCAAATGAGCATAGAACAACCTGGATCAACTTTTATTTTTTCCGGTCCAAATTTTTAAAGGGTACTTTACTCTTGGAGGTAGATTGTTTTTTTGCATTATTGTGTCATTTTTGACCGGAAACGGCGAGTTAGCGAGACCAAAATGTAGAACAATATTAAATGAGCATAAAACATCCTGGAAGAACTTTTACTTTTTCCAGACCAAATTTTTAAAGGGTCCTTTACTCTTGGTGGTAGACTGTTTTTTTGCATTATTGTGTCATTTTTGACCGAAAACGGCGCGTCAGCGACACCAAAATGTAGAACAATAACATCCAGGCATAGAACAACCTGGAACAACTTTTATTTTTTCCAGACAAAATTTATAAAGGGTCCTTTACTCTTGGAGGTAGACTCTTTTTTTGCATTATTGTGTCATTTTCGACCGAAAACGGCGAGTAAGCGACACTAAAATGTAGAACAATATCGAATGAGCATAGAACAACCTGGAACAACTTTTATTTTTTCCAGACCAAATTTCTAAAGGGTCCTTTACTCTTGGAGGTAGACTGTGTTTTTGAATTATTCTGTCATTTGCGACCGAAAACGGCGAGTAAGCGACATTAAAATGTAGAACAATATTAAATGAGCATAGAACAACCTGGAACAACTTTTATTTTTTCCAGATCAAATTTTTAAAGGGTCCTTTACTCTTGGAGGTAGACTGTTTTTTTTGCATTATTGTGTAATTCTTGACCGGAAACGGCGAGTTAGCGACACCAAAATGTAGAACAATATCAAATGAGCATAGAACAACCTGGATCAACTTTTATTTTTTCCGGTCCAAATTTTTAAAGGGTACTTTACTCTTGGAGGTAGATTGTGTTTTTGCATTATTGTGTCATTTTTGACCGAAAACGGCGCGTCAGCGACACCAAAATGTAGAACAATATTAAACGAGCATAGAACAACATGAAACAACTTTTATTTTTTCCAGAACAAATTTTTAAAGGGTCCTTTACTCTTGGAGGTAGACTGTTTTTTTGCATTTTTGTGTCATTTTTTAGCGAAAACGGTGCGTCAGCGACACCAAAATGTAGAACAGTAACATCCAGGCATAGAAAAACCTGGAACAACTTTTATTTGTTCCAGAAAAAATTTATAAAGGGTCCTTTACTCTTGGAGGTAGACTCTTTTTTTGCATTATTGTGTCATTTTCGACCGAAAACGGCGAGTAAGCGACACCAAAATGTAGAACAATATCAAATGAGCATAGAACAACCTGGAACAACTTTTATTTTTTCCAGACCAAATTTTTAAAGGGTCCTTTACTCTTGGAGGTAGACTGTGTTTTTGAATTATTCTGTCATTTGCGACCGAAAACGGCGAGTAAGCGACATTAAAATGTAGAACAATATTAAATGAGCATAGAACAACCTGGAACAACTTTTATTTTTTCCAGACCAAATGTTTAAAGGGTCCTTTACTCTTGGAGGTAGACTGTTTTTTTGCATTATTGTGTAATTCTTGACCGGAAACGGCGAGTTAGCGACACCAAAATGTAGAACAATATCAAATGAGCATAGAACAACCTGGTTCAAGTTTTATTTTTTCCAGAACAAATTTATAAAGGGTCCTTTACTCTTGGATGTAGTCTCTTTTTTTGCATTATTGTGTCATTTTTGACCGGAAACGGCGAGTTAGCGAGACCAAAATGTAGAACAATATTAAATAAGCATAAAACATCCTGGAAGAACTTTTACTTTTTCCAGACCAAATTTTTAAAGGGTCCTTTACTCTTGGTGGTAGACTGTTTTTTTGCATTATTGTGTCATTTTTGACCGAAAACGGCGCGTCAGCGACACCAAAATGTAGAACAATAACATCCAGGCATAGAACAACCTGGAACAACTTTTATTTTTTCCAGAAAAAATTTATAAAGGGTCCTTTACTCTTGGAGGTAGACTCTTTTTTTGCATCATTGTGTCATTTTCGATCGAAAACGGGGAGTAAGCGATATCAAAATGTAGAACAATATTAAATGAGCATAGAACAACCTGGAACAACTTTTATTTTTTCCAGACCAAATTTTTACAGGGTACTTTACTTTTGGAGGTACACTGTTTCTTGGTATTATTGTGTCATTTTTGACCGGAAACGGCGCGTCAGCGACACCAAAATGTAGAACAATATTAAATGAGCATAAAACAACCTGGAACAACTTTTATTTTTTCCGGACCAAATTTTTAAAGGGTCCTTTACTCTTGGAGGTAGACTGTTTATTTGCATTTTTGTGTCATTTTTTAGCGAAAACGGTGCGTCAGCGACACCAAAATGTAGAACAATATTAAACGAGCATAGAACAACCTGAAACAACTTTTATTTTTTCCAGAATAAATTTTTAAAGGGTCCTTTACTCTTGGAGGTAGACTGTTTTTTTGCATTTTTGTGTCATTTTTTAGCGAAAACGGTGCGTCAGCGACACCAAAATGTAGAACAATAACATCCAGGCATAGAAAAACCTGGAACAACTTTTATTTGTTCCAGAAAAAATTTATAAAGGGTCCTTTACTCTTGGAGGTAGACTCTTTTTTTGCATTATTGTGTCATTTTCGACCGAAAACGGCGAGTAAGCGACACCAAAATGTAGAACAATATCAAATGAGCATAGAACAACCTGGAACAACTTTTATTTTTTCCAGACCAAATTTTTAAAGGGTCCTTTACTCTTGGAGGTAGACTGTGTTTTTGAATTATTCTGTCATTTGCGACCGAAAACGGCGAGTAAGCGACATTAAAATGTAAAACAATATTAAATGAGCATAGAACAACCTGGAACAACTTTTATTTTTTCCAGACCAAATGTTTAAAGGGTCCTTTACTCTTGGAGGTAGACTGTTTTTTTGCATTATTGTGTAATTCTTGACCGGAAACGGCGAGTTAGCGACACCAAAATGTAGAACAATATCAAATGAGCATAGAACAACCTGGATCAACTTTTATTGTTTCCGGTCCAAATTTTTAAAGGGTACTTTACTCTTGGAGGTAGATTGTTTTTTTGCATTATTGTGTCATTTTTGACTGAAAACGGCGCGTCAGCGACACCAAAATGTAGAACAATAACATCCAGGCATACTACAACCTGGAACAAGTTTTATTTTTTCCAGAACAAATTTATAAAGGGTCCTTTACTCTTGGATGTAGTCTCTTTTTTTGCATTATTGTGTCATTTTTGACCGGAAACGGCGAGTTAGCGAGACCAAAATGTAGAACAATATTAAATGAGCATAGAACAACCTGGAACAACTTTTATTTTTTCCAGACCAAATGTTTAAAGGGTCCTTTACTCTTGGAGGTAGACTGTTTTTTTGCATTATTGTGTAATTCTTGACCGGAAACGGCGAGTTAGCGACACCAAAATGTAGAACAATATCAAATGAGCATAGAACAACCTGGATCAGGTTTTATTTTTTCCAGAACAAATTTATAAAGGGTCCTTTACTCTTGGATGCAGTCTCTTTTTTTGCATTATTGTGTCATTTTTGACCGGAAACGGCGAGTTAGCGAGACCAAAATGTAGAACAATATTAAATGAGCATAAAACATCCTGGAAGAACTTTTACTTTTTCCAGACCAAATTTTTAAAGGGTCCTTTACTCTTGGTGGTAGACTGTTTTTTTTGCATTATTGTGTCATTTTTGACCGAAAACGGCGCGTCAGCGACACCAAAATGTAGAACAATAACATCCAGGCATAGAACAACCTGGAACAACTTTTATTTTTTCCAGAACAAATTTATAAAGGGTCCTTTACTCTTGGAGGTAGACTCTTTTTTTGCATTATTGTGTCATTTTCGACCGAAAACGGCGAGTAAGCGACACCAAAATATAGAACAATATCAAATGAGCATAGAACAACCTGGAACAACTTTTATTTTTTCCAGACCAAATTTTTAAAGGGTCCTTTACTCTTGGAGATAGACTGTTTCTTGGCATTATTGTATCATTTTTGACCGGAAACGGCGCGTCAGCGACACCAAAATGTAGAACAATATTAAATGAGCATAAAACAACCTGGAACAACTTTTATTTTTTCCGGAACAAATTTTTAAAGTGTACTTTACTCTTAGAGGTAGACTGTTTGTTTGCATTTTTGTGTCATTTTTTAGCGAAAATGGTGCGTCAGCGACACCTACATGTAGAACAATATTAAATGAGCATAAAACAACCTGGAACAACTTTTATTTTTTCCGGAACAAATTTTTAAAGGGTCCTTTACTCTTGGAGGTAGACTGTTTATTTGCACTTTTGTGTCATTTTTTAGCGAAAACGGTGCGTCAGCGACACCAAAATGTAGAACAATATTAAACGAGCATAGAACAACCTGGAACAACTTTTATTTTTTTGAGACCAAATTTTTAAAGGGTCCTTTACTCTTGGAGGTAGACTGTTAATTTGCATTTTTGTGTCATTTTTTTAGCGAAAACGGTTTGTCAGCGACACCAAAATGTAGAACAATATTAAACGAGCATAGAACAACCTGGAACAACTTTTATTTTTTCCAGACCAAATTTTTAAAGGGTCCTTTACCCTTGGATGTAGACTGTTTTTTTGCATTATTGTGTAATTCTTGACCGGAAACGGCGAGTTAGCGACACCAAAATGTAGAACAATATCAAATGAGCATAGAACAACCTGGAACAACTTTTATCTTTTCCAGACCAAATTTTTAAAGGGTCCTTTACTCTTGGAGGTAGACTGTTTTTTTGCATTATTGTGTCATTTTTTAGCGAAAACGGTGCGTCAGCGACACCAAAATGTAGAACAATATTAAACGAGCATAGAACAACCTGGAACAACTTTTATTTTTTCCAGACCAAATTTTTAAAGGGTCCTTTACTCTTGGAGGTAGACTGTTTTTTTGCATTATTGTGTCATTTTTTAGCGAAAACGGTGCGTCAGCGACACCAAAATGTAGAACAATATTAAACGAGCATAGAACAACCTGGAACAACTTTTATTTTTTCCAGAACAAATTTTTAAAGGGTCCTTTACTCTTGGAGGTAGACTGTTTATTTGCACTTTTGTGTCATTTTTTAGCGAAAACGGTGCGTCAGCGACACCAAAATGTAGAACAATATTAAACGAGCATAGAACAACCTGGAACAACTTTTATTTTTTTGAGACCAAATTTTTAAAGGGTCCTTTACTCTTGGAGGTAGACTGTTAATTTGCATTTTTGTGTCATTTTTTTAGCGAAAACGGTTTGTCAGCGACACCAAAATGTAGAACAATATTAAACGAGCATAGAACAACCTGGAACAACTTTTATTTTTTCCAGACCAAATTTTTAAAGGGTCCTTTACCCTTGGATGTAGACTGTTTTTTTGCATTATTGTGTAATTCTTGACCGGAAACGGCGAGTTAGCGACACCAAAATGTAGAACAATATCAAATGAGCATAGAACAACCTGGAACAACTTTTAACTTTTCCAGACCAAATTTTTAAAGGGTCCTTTACTCTTGGAGGTAGACTGTTTTTTTGCATTATTGTGTCATTTTTTAGCGAAAACGGTGCGTCAGCGACACCAAAATGTAGAACAATATTAAACGAGCATAGAACAACCTGGAACAACTTTTATTTTTTCCAGACCAAATTTTTAAAGGGTCCTTTACTCTTGGATGTAGACTGTTTTTTTGCATTATTGTGTAATTCTTGACCGGAAACGGCGAGTTAGCGACACCAAAATGTAGAACAAAATAAAATGAGCATAGAACAACCTGGAACAACTTTTATTTTTTCGAGACCAAATTTTTAAAGGGTCCTTTACTCTTGGAGGTAGACTGTTTATTTGCATTTTTGTGTCATTTTTTAGCGAAAACGGTTTGTCAGCGACACCGAAATGTAGAACAATATTAAACGAGCATAGAACAACCTGGAACAACTTTTATTTTTTCCAGACCAAATTTTTAAAGGGTCCTTTACTCTTGGATGTAGACTGTTTTTTTGCATTATTGTGTAATTCTTGACCGGAAACGGCGAGTTAGCGACACCAAAATGTAGAACAATATCAAATGAGCATAGAACAACCTGGAACAACTTTTATCTTTTCCAGACCAAATTTTTAAAGGGTCCTCTACTCTTGGAGGTAGACTGTTTTTTTGCATTATTGTGTCATTTTTTAGCGAAAACGGTGCGTCAGCGACACCAAAATGTAGAACAATATTAAACGAGCATAGAACAACCTGGAACAACTTTTATTTTTTCCAGAACAAATTTTTAAAGGGTCCTTTACTCTTGGAGGTAGACTGTTTTTTACATTATTGTGTCATTTTTGACCGAAAACGGCGCGTCAGCGACACCAAAATGTAGAACAATATTAAATGAGCATAAAACAACCTGGAACAACTTTTATTTTTTCCGGAACAAATTTTTAAAGTGTACTTTACGCTTGGAGGTAGACTGTTTATTTGCATTTTTGTGTAATTTTTTATCGAAAACGGTGCGTCAGCGACACCAAAATGTAGAACAATATTAAACGAGCATAGAACAACCTGGAACAACCTTTATTTTTTCGAGACCAAATTTCTAAAGGGTCCTTTACTCTTGGAGGTAGACTGTTTATTTGCATTTTTGTGTCATTTTTTAGCGAAAAATGGTGCGTCAGCGACACCAAGATGTAGAACAATATTAAACGAGCGTACAAAAACCTGGCGCAACTTTTATTTTTTCCAGACCAAATTTTTAAAGGGTCCTTTACTCTTGGAGGTAGACTGTTTCTTGGCATTATTGTGTCATTTTTGACCGGAAACGGCGCGTCAGCGACACCAAAATGTAGAACAATAACATCCAGGCATAGAACAACCTGGAACAACTTTTATTTTTTCCAGACCAAATTTTTAAAGGGTCCTTTACTCTTGGAGGTAGACTGTTTTTTTGCATTATTGTGTCATTTCTTACCGAAAAATGGTGCGTCAGCGACACCAAGATGTAGAACAATATTAAACGAGCGTACAAAAACCTGGCGCAACTTTTATTTTTTCCAGACCAAATTTTTAAAGGGTCCTTTACTCTTGGAGGTAGACTGTTTCTTGGCATTATTGTGTCATTTTTGACCGGAAACGGCGCGTCAGCGTCACCAAAATGTAGAACAATATTAAATGAGCATAAAACAACCTGGAACAACTTTTATTTTTTCCGGACCAAATTTTTAAAGTGTACTATACTCTTGGAGGTAGACTGTTTCTTGGCATTATTGTGTCATTTTTGACCTGAAACGGCACGTCAGCGACACCAAAATGTAGAACAATATTAAATGAGCATAAAACAACCTGGAACAACTTTTATTTTTTCCGGAACAAATTTTTAAAGTGTACTTTACTCTTGGAGGTAGACTGTTTATTTGCATTTTTGTGTCATTTTTTAGCGAAAACGGTGCGTCAGCGACACCAAAATGTAGAACAATATTAAACCAGCATCGAACAACCTGGAACAACTTTTATTTTTTCCAGACCAAATTTTTAAAGGGTCCTTTACTCTAGGATGTAGACTGTTTTTTTGCATTATTGTGTAATTCTTGAACGGAAACGGCGAGTTAGCGACACCAAAATGTAGAACAATATCAAATGAGCATAGAACAACCTGGATCAACTTTTATTTTTTCCGGTCCAAATTTTTAAAGGGTCCTTTACTCTTGGAGGTAGACTGTTTTTTTGCATTATTGTATCATTTTTGACCGAAAACGGCGAGTAAGCGACATTAAAATGTAGAACAATATCAAATGAGCATAGAACAACCTGGAACAACTTTTATTTTTTCCAGACCAAATTTTTAGAGGGTCCTTTACTCTTGGAGGTAGGCTGTGTTTTTGAATTAATGTGTCATTTTCGACCGAAAACGGCGAGTAAGCGATATCAAAATGTAGAACAATATTAAATGAGCATAGAACAACCTCGAACAACTTTTATTTTTTCCAGACCAAATTTTTACAGGGTACTATACTCTTGGAGGTACACACTTTTCTTGCATTTTTGTATCATTTCTTACCGAAAAATGGTGCGTCAGCAACACCAAAATGTAGAACAATATTAAACGAGCGTACAAAAACCTGGAACAACTTTTATTTTTTCCGGTCCAAATTTTTAAAGGGTACTTTACTCTTGGAGGTAGACTGTTTTTTTGCATTATTGTGTCATTTCTTACCGAAAAATGGTGCGTCAGCGACACCAAGATGTAGAACAATATTAAACGAGCGTACAAAAACCTGGCACAACTTTTATTTTTTCCAGACCAAATTTTTAAAGGGTCCTTTACTCTTGGAGGTAGACTGTTTCTTGGCATTTTTGTGTCATTTTTTAGCGAAAACGGTGCGTCAGCGACACCAAAATGTAGAACAATATTAAACGAGCATAGAACAACCTGGAACAACTTTTATTTTTTCGAGACCAAATTTCTAAAGGGTCCTTTACTCTTGGAGGTAGACTGTTTCTTGGCATTATTGTGTCATTTTTGACCGAAAACGGCGCGTCAGCGACACCAAAATGTAGAACAATATCAAATGAGCATAGAACAACTTGGAACAACTTTTATTTTTTCGAGACCAAATTTTTAAAGGGTCCTTTACTCTTGGAGGTTGACTGTTTATTTGCATTTTTGTGTCATTTTTTAGCGAAAACGGTGCGTCAGCGACACCAAAATGTAGAACAATATCAAATGAGCATAGAACAACCTGGAACAACTTTTGTCTTTCCCAGACCAAATTTTTAAAGGGTCCTTTACTCTTGGAGGTAGACTGTTTCTTGGCATTATTGTGTCATTTTTGACCTGAAACGGCGCGTCAGCGACACCAAAATGTAGAACAATATTAAATGAGCATAAAACAACCTGGAACAACTTTTATTTTTTCCGGAACAAATTTTTAAAGTGTACTATACTCTTGGAGGTAGACTGTTTACTTGCATTTTTGTGTCATTTTTTAGCGAAAACGGAGCGTCAGCGACACCAAAATGTAGAACAATATTAAACGAGCATAGAACAACCTTGAACAACTTTTATTTTTTCAAGAACAAATTTTTAAAGGGTCCTTTACTGTTGGAGGTAGACTGTTTTTTGGCATTATTGTGTCATTTTTGACCGAAAACGGCGCGTCAGCGACATCAAAATGTAGAACAATATCAAATGAGCATAGAACAACTTGGAACAACTTTTATTTTTTCGAGACCAAATTTTTAAAGGGTCCTTTACTCTTGGAGGTAGACTGTTTATTTGCATTTTTGTGTCATTTTTTAGCGAAAACGGTGCGTCAGCGACACCAAAATGTAGAACAATATTAAACGAGCATAGAACAACCTGGAACAACTTTTATTTTTTCCAGACCAAATTTTTAAAGGGTCCTTTACTCTAGGATGTAGACTGTTTTTTTGCATTATTGTGTAATTCTTGAACGGAAACGGCGAGTTAGCGACACCAAAATGTAGAACAATATCAAATGAGCATAGAACAACCTGGATCAACTTTTATTTTTTCCGGTCCAAATTTTTAAAGGGTCCTTTACTCTTGGAGGTAGACTGTTTTTTTGCATTATTGTATCATTTTTGACCGAAAACGGCGAGTAAGCGACATTAAAATGTAGAACAATATCAAATGAGCATAGAACAACCTGGAACAACTTTTATTTTTTCCAGACCAAATTTTTAGAGGGTCCTTTACTCTTGGAGGTAGGCTGTGTTTTTGAATTAATGTGTCATTTTCGACCGAAAACGGCGAGTAAGCGATATCAAAATGTAGAACAATATTAAATGAGCATAGAACAACCTCGAACAACTTTTATTTTTTCCAGACCAAATTTTTACAGGGTACTATACTCTTGGAGGTACACACTTTTCTTGCATTTTTGTATCATTTCTTACCGAAAAATGGTGCGTCAGCAACACCAAAATGTAGAACAATATTAAACGAGCGTACAAAAACCTGGAACAACTTTTATTTTTTCCGGTCCAAATTTTTAAAGGGTACTTTACTCTTGGAGGTAGACTGTTTTTTTGCATTATTGTGTCATTTCTTACCGAAAAATGGTGCGTCAGCGACACCAAGATGTAGAACAATATTAAACGAGCGTACAAAAACCTGGCACAACTTTTATTTTTTCCAGACCAAATTTTTAAAGGGTCCTTTACTCTTGGAGGTAGACTGTTTCTTGGCATTTTTGTGTCATTTTTTAGCGAAAACGGTGCGTCAGCGACACCAAAATGTAGAACAATATTAAACGAGCATAGAACAACCTGGAACAACTTTTATTTTTTCGAGACCAAATTTCTAAAGGGTCCTTTACTCTTGGAGGTAGACTGTTTCTTGGCATTATTGTGTCATTTTTGACCGAAAACGGCGCGTCAGCGACACCAAAATGTAGAACAATATCAAATGAGCATAGAACAACTTGGAACAACTTTTATTTTTTCGAGACCAAATTTTTAAAGGGTCCTTTACTCTTGGAGGTTGACTGTTTATTTGCATTTTTGTGTCATTTTTTAGCGAAAACGGTGCGTCAGCGACACCAAAATGTAGAACAATATCAAATGAGCATAGAACAACCTGGAACAACTTTTGTCTTTCCCAGACCAAATTTTTAAAGGGTCCTTTACTCTTGGAGGTAGACTGTTTCTTGGCATTATTGTGTCATTTTTGACCTGAAACGGCGCGTCAGCGACACCAAAATGTAGAACAATATTAAATGAGCATAAAACAACCTGGAACAACTTTTATTTTTTCCGGAACAAATTTTTAAAGTGTACTATACTCTTGGAGGTAGACTGTTTACTTGCATTTTTGTGTCATTTTTTAGCGAAAACGGAGCGTCAGCGACACCAAAATGTAGAACAATATTAAACGAGCATAGAACAACCTTGAACAACTTTTATTTTTTCAAGAACAAATTTTTAAAGGGTCCTTTACTGTTGGAGGTAGACTGTTTTTTGGCATTATTGTGTCATTTTTGACCGAAAACGGCGCGTCAGCGACATCAAAATGTAGAACAATATCAAATGAGCATAGAACAACTTGGAACAACTTTTATTTTTTCGAGACCAAATTTTTAAAGGGTCCTTTACTCTTGGAGGTAGACTGTTTATTTGCATTTTTGTGTCATTTTTTAGCGAAAACGGTGCGTCAGCGACACCAAAATGTAGAACAATATTAAACGAGCATAGAACAACCTGGAACAACTTTTATTTTTCACAGCCCAAATTTTTAAAGGGTCCTTTACTCTTGGATGTAGACTGTTTTTTGGCATTATTGTGTAATTCTTGACCGGAAACGGCGTGTTAACGACACCAAAATGTAGAACAATATCAAATGAGCATAGAACAACCTGGATCAACTTTTATTTTTTCCGGTCCAAATTTTTAAAGGGTACTTTACTCTTGGAGGTAGACTGATTTTTTGCATTATTGTGTCATTTCTTACCGAAAAATGGTGCGTCAGCTACACCAAGATGTAGAACAATATTAAACGAGCGTACAAAAACCTGGCACAACTTTTATTTTTTCCAGACCAAATTTTTAAAGGGTCCTTTACTCTTGGAGGTAGACTGTTTCTTGGCATTATTGTGTCATTTTTGAACGGAAACGGCGCGTCAGCGACACCAAAATGTAGAACAATATTAAACGAGCATAGAACAACCTGGAACAACTTTTATTTTTTCGAGACCAAATTTCTAAAGGGTCCTTTACTCTTGGAGGTAGACTGTTTCTTGGCATTATTGTGTCATTTTTGACCTGAAACGGCACGTCAGCGACACCAAAATGTAGAACAATATTAAATGAGCATAAAACAACCTGGAACAACTTTTATTTTTTCCGGAACAAATTTTTAAAGTGTACTTTACTCTTGGAGGTAGACTGTTTATTTGCATTTTTGTGTCATTTTTTAGCGAAAACGGTGCGTCAGCGACACCAAAATGTAGAACAATATTAAACCAGCATCGAACAACCTGGAACAACTTTTATTTTTTCCAGACCAAATTTTTAAAGGGTCCTTTACTCTAGGATGTAGACTGTTTTTTTGCATTATTGTGTAATTCTTGAACGGAAACGGCGAGTTAGCGACACCAAAATGTAGAACAATATCAAATGAGCATAGAACAACCTGGATCAACTTTTATTTTTTCCGGTCCAAATTTTTAAAGGGTCCTTTACTCTTGGAGGTAGGCTGTGTTTTTGAATTAATGTGTCATTTTCGACCGAAAACGGCGAGTAAGCGATATCAAAATGTAGAACAATATTAAATGAGCATAGAACAACCTCGAACAACTTTTATTTTTTCCAGACCAAATTTTTACAGGGTACTATACTCTTGGAGGTACACACTTTTCTTGCATTTTTGTATCATTTCTTACCGAAAAATGGTGCGTCAGCAACACCAAAATGTAGAACAATATTAAACGAGCGTACAAAAACCTGGAACAACTTTTATTTTTTCCGGTCCAAATTTTTAAAGGGTACTTTACTCTTGGAGGTAGACTGTTTTTTTGCATTATTGTGTCATTTCTTACCGAAAAATGGTGCGTCAGCGACACCAAGATGTAGAACAATATTAAACGAGCGTACAAAAACCTGGCACAACTTTTATTTTTTCCAGACCAAATTTTTAAAGGGTCCTTTACTCTTGGAGGTAGACTGTTTCTTGGCATTTTTGTGTCATTTTTTAGCGAAAACGGTGCGTCAGCGACACCAAAATGTAGAACAATATTAAACGAGCATAGAACAACCTGGAACAACTTTTATTTTTTCGAGACCAAATTTCTAAAGGGTCCTTTACTCTTGGAGGTAGACTGTTTCTTGGCATTATTGTGTCATTTTTGACCGAAAACGGCGCGTCAGCGACACCAAAATGTAGAACAATATCAAATGAGCATAGAACAACTTGGAACAACTTTTATTTTTTCGAGACCAAATTTTTAAAGGGTCCTTTACTCTTGGAGGTTGACTGTTTATTTGCATTTTTGTGTCATTTTTTAGCGAAAACGGTGCGTCAGCGACACCAAAATGTAGAACAATATCAAATGAGCATAGAACAACCTGGAACAACTTTTGTCTTTCCCAGACCAAATTTTTAAAGGGTCCTTTACTCTTGGAGGTAGACTGTTTCTTGGCATTATTGTGTCATTTTTGACCTGAAACGGCGCGTCAGCGACACCAAAATGTAGAACAATATTAAATGAGCATAAAACAACCTGGAACAACTTTTATTTTTTCCGGAACAAATTTTTAAAGTGTACTATACTCTTGGAGGTAGACTGTTTACTTGCATTTTTGTGTCATTTTTTAGCGAAAACGGAGCGTCAGCGACACCAAAATGTAGAACAATATTAAACGAGCATAGAACAACCTTGAACAACTTTTATTTTTTCAAGAACAAATTTTTAAAGGGTCCTTTACTGTTGGAGGTAGACTGTTTTTTGGCATTATTGTGTCATTTTTGACCGAAAACGGCGCGTCAGCGACATCAAAATGTAGAACAATATCAAATGAGCATAGAACAACTTGGAACAACTTTTATTTTTTCGAGACCAAATTTTTAAAGGGTCCTTTACTCTTGGAGGTAGACTGTTTATTTGCATTTTTGTGTCATTTTTTAGCGAAAACGGTGCGTCAGCGACACCAAAATGTAGAACAATATTAAACGAGCATAGAACAACCTGGAACAACTTTTATTTTTCACAGCCCAAATTTTTAAAGGGTCCTTTACTCTTGGATGTAGACTGTTTTTTGGCATTATTGTGTAATTCTTGACCGGAAACGGCGTGTTAACGACACCAAAATGTAGAACAATATCAAATGAGCATAGAACAACCTGGATCAACTTTTATTTTTTCCGGTCCAAATTTTTAAAGGGTACTTTACTCTTGGAGGTAGACTGTTTTTTTGCATTATTGTGTCATTTCTTACCGAAAAATGGTGCGTCAGCTACACCAAGATGTAGAACAATATTAAACGAGCGTACAAAAACCTGGCACAACTTTTATTTTTTCCAGACCAAATTTTTAAAGGGTCCTTTACTCTTGGAGGTAGACTGTTTCTTGGCATTATTGTGTCATTTTTGAACGGAAACGGCGCGTCAGCGACACCAAAATGTAGAACAATATTAAACGAGCATAGAACAACCTGGAACAACTTTTATTTTTTCGAGACCAAATTTCTAAAGGGTCCTTTACTCTTGGAGGTAGACTGTTTCTTGGCATTATTGTGTCATTTTTGACCGGAAGCGGCGCGTCAGCGACACCAAAATGTAGAACAATATTAAATGAGCATAAAACAACCTGGAACAACTTTTATTTTTTCCGGACCAAATTTTTAAAGTGTACTATACTCTTGGAGGTAGACTGTTTATTTGCATTTTTGTGTCATTTTTTAGCGAAAACGGAGCGTCAGCGACACCAAAATGTAGAACAATATTAAACGAGCATAGAACAACCTGGAACAACTTTTATTTTTTCGAGACCAAATTTTTAAAGGGTCCTTTACTCTTGGAGGTAGACTGTTTCTTGGCATTATTGTGTCATTTTCGACCGAAAACGGCGAGTAAGCGACACCAAAATGTAGAACAATATCAAATGGGCATAGAACAACCTGGAACAACTTTTATCTTTTCCAGACCAAATTTTTAAAGGGTCCTTTACTCTTGGAGGTAGACTGTTTTTTTGCATTATTGTGTCATTTTTGACCGAAAAATGGTGCGTCAGCGACACCAAGATGTGGAACAATATTAAACGAGCGTACAAAAACCTGGCACAACTTTTATTTTTTCCAGACCAAATTTTTAAAGGGTCCTTTACTCTTGGAGGTAGACTGTTTCTTGGCATTATTGTGTCATTTTTGAACGGAAACGGCGCGTCAGCGACACCAAAATGTAGAACAATATTAAACGAGCATAGAACAACCTGGAACAACTTTTATTTTTTCGAGACCAAATTTCTAAAGGGTCCTTTACTCTTGGAGGTAGACTGTTTCTTGGCATTATTGTGTCATTTTTGACCGAAAGCGGCGCGTCAGCGACACCAAAATGTAGAACAATATTAAATGAGCATAAAACAACCTGGAACAACTTTTATTTTTTCCGGACCAAATTTTTAAAGTGTACTATACTCTTGGAGGTAGACTGTTTATTTGCATTTTTGTGTCATTTTTTAGCGAAAACGGAGCGTCAGCGACACCAAAATGTAGAACAATATTAAACGAGCATAGAACAACCTGGAACAACTTTTATTTTTTCGAGACCAAATTTTTAAAGGGTCCTTTACTCTTGGAGGTAGACTATTTTTTTCATTATTGTGTCATTTTTGACCGAAAACGGCGCGTCAGCGACACCAAAATGTAGAACAATATCAAATGAGCATAGAACAACCTGGAACAACTTTTATCTTTTCCAGACCAAATTTTTAAAGGGTCCTTTACTCTTGGAGGTAGACTGTTTTTTTGCATTATTGTGTCATTTTTGACCGAAAACGGCGCGTCAGCGACACCAAAATGTAGAACAATATCAAATGAGCATAGAACAACCTGGAACAACTTTTATCTTTTCCAGACCAAATTTTTAAAGGGTCCTTTACTCTTGGAGGTAGACTGTTTTTTTGCATTATTGTGTCATTTTTGACCGAAAACGGCGCGTCAGCGACACCAAAATGTAGAACAATATCAAATGAGCATAGAACAACTTGGAACAACTTTTATTTTTTCGAGACCAAATTTTTAAAGGGTCCTTTACTCTTGGAGGTTGACTGTTTATTTGCATTTTTGTGTCATTTTTTAGCGAAAACGGTGCGTCAGCGACACCAAAATGTAGAACAATATCAAATGAGCATAGAACAACCTGGAACAACTTTTGTCTTTTCCAGACCAAATTTTTAAAGGGTCCTTAACTCTTGGAGGTAGACTGTTTCTTGGCATTATTGTGTCATTTTTGACCTGAAACGGCGCGTCAGCAACACCAAAATGTAGAACAATATTAAATGAGCATAAAACAACCTGGAACAACTTTTATTTTTTCCGGACCAAATTTTTAAAGTGTACTATACTCTTGGAGGTAGACTGTTTATTTGCATTTTTGTGTCATTTTTTAGCGAAAACGGAGCGTCAGCGACACCAAAATGTAGAACAATATTAAACGAGCATAGAACAACCTGGAACCACTTTTATTTTTTCGAGACCAAATTTCTAAAGGGTCCTTTACTCTTGGAGGTAGACTGTTTCTTGGCATTATTGTGTCATTTTTGACCGAAAACGGCGCGTCAGCGACACCAAAATGTAGAACAATATCAAATGAGCATAGAACAACTTGGAACAACTTTTATTTTTTCGAGACCAAATTTTTAAAGGGTCCTTTACTCTTGGAGGTTGACTGTTTATTTGCATTTTTGTGTCATTTTTTAGCGAAAACGGTGCGTCAGCGACACCAAAATGTAGAACAATATTAAACGAGCATAGAACAACCTGGAACAACTTTTATTTTTCACAGCCCAAATTTTTAAAGGGTCCTTTACTCTTGGAGGTAGACTGTTTCTTGGCATTATTGTGTCATTTTTGACCTGAAACGGCGCGTCAGCGACACCAAAATGTAGAACAATATCAAATGAGCATAGAACAACCTGGATCAACTTTTATTTTTTCCGGTCCAAATTTTTAAAGGGTACTTTACTCTTGGAGGTAGACTGTTTTTTTGCATTATTGTGTCATTTCTTACCGAAAAATGGTGCGTCAGCGACACCAAGATGTAGAACAATATTAAACGAGCGTACAAAAACCTGGCACAACTTTTATTTTTTCCAGACCAAATTTTTAAAGGGTCCTTTACTCTTGGAGGTAGACTGTTTCTTGGCATTATTGTGTCATTTTTGAACGGAAACGGCGCGTCAGCGACACCAAAATGTAGAACAATATTAAACGAGCATAGAACAACCTGGAACAACTTTTATTTTTTCGAGACCAAATTTCTAAAGGGTCCTTTACTCTTGGAGGTAGACTGTTTCTTGGCATTATTGTGTCATTTTTGACCGGAAGCGGCGCGTCAGCGACACCAAAATGTAGAACAATATTAAATGAGCATAAAACAACCTGGAACAACTTTTATTTTTTCCGGACCAAATTTTTAAAGTGTACTATACTCTTGGAGGTAGACTGTTTATTTGCATTTTTGTGTCATTTTTTAGCGAAAACGGAGCGTCAGCGACACCAAAATGTAGAACAATATTAAACGAGCATAGAACAACCTGGAACAACTTTTATTTTTTCGAGACCAAATTTTTAAAGGGTCCTTTACTCTTGGAGGTAGACTGTTTCTTGGCATTATTGTGTCATTTTCGACCGAAAACGGCGAGTAAGCGACACCAAAATGTAGAACAATATCAAATGGGCATAGAACAACCTGGAACAACTTTTATCTTTTCCAGACCAAATTTTTAAAGGGTCCTTTACTCTTGGAGGTAGACTGTTTTTTTGCATTATTGTGTCATTTTTGACCGAAAAATGGTGCGTCAGCGACACCAAGATGTAGAACAATATTAAACGAGCGTACAAAAACCTGGCACAACTTTTATTTTTTCCAGACCAAATTTTTAAAGGGTCCTTTACTCTTGGAGGTAGACTGTTTCTTGGCATTATTGTGTCATTTGTGAACGGAAACGGCGCGTCAGCGACACCAAAATGTAGAACAATATTAAACGAGCATAGAACAACCTGGAACAACTTTTATTTTTTCGAGACCAAATTTCTAAAGGGTCCTTTACTCTTGGAGGTAGACTGTTTCTTGGCATTATTGTGTCATTTTTGACCTGAAACGGCGCGTCAGCAACACCAAAATGTAGAACAATATTAAATGAGCATAAAACAACCTGGAACAACTTTTATTTTTTCCGGACCAAATTTTTAAAGTGTACTATACTCTTGGAGGTAGACTGTTTATTTGCATTTTTGTGTCATTTTTTAGCGAAAACGGAGCGTCAGCGACACCAAAATGTAGAACAATATTAAACGAGCATAGAACAACCTGGAACAACTTTTATTTTTTCGAGACCAAATTTTTAAAGGGTCCTTTACTCTTGGAGGTAGACTGTTTTTTTGCATTATTGTGTCATTTTTGACCGAAAACGGCGCGTCAGCGACACCAAAATGTAGAACAATATTAAGCGAGCATAGAACAACCTGGAACAACTTTTATCTTTTCACAGCCCAAATTTTTAAAGGGTCCTTTACTCTTGGATGTAGACTGTTTTTTGGCATTATTGTGTAATTCTGGCCGGAAACGGCGAGTTAACGACACCAAAATGTAGAACAATATCAAATGAGCATAGAACAACCTGGATCAACTTTTATTTTTTCCGGTCCAAATTTTTAAAGGGTACTTTACTCTTGGAGGTAGACTGTTTTTTTGCATTATTGTGTCATTTCTTACCGAAAAATGGTGCGTCAGCGACACCAAGATGTAGAACAATATTAAACGAGCGTACAAAAACCTGGCACAACTTTTATTTTTTCCAGACCAAATTTTTAAAGGGTCCTTTACTCTTGGAGGTAGACTGTTTCTTGGCATTATTGTGTCATTTTTGACCGGAAACGGCGCGTCAGCGACACCAAAATGTAGAACAATATTAAATGAGCATAAAACAACCTGGAACAACTTTTATTTTTTCCGGACCAAATTTTTAAAGTGTACTATACTCTTGGAGGTAGACTGTTTATTTGCATTTTTGTGTCATTTTTTAGCGAAAACGGAGCGTCAGCGACATCAAAATGTAGAACAATATCAAATGAGCATAGAACAACTTGGAACAACTTTTATTTTTTCCAGACCAAATTTTTAAAGGGTCCTTTACTCTAGGATGTAGACTGTTTTTTTGCATTATTGTGTAATTCTTGAACGGAAACGGCGAGTTAGCGACACCAAAATGTAGAACAATATCAAATGAGCATAGAACAACCTGGATCAACTTTTATTTTTTCCGGTCCAAATTTTTAAAGGGTCCTTTACTCTTGGAGGTAGACTGTTTTTTTGCATTATTGTATCATTTTTGACCGAAAACGGCGAGTAAGCGACATTAAAATGTAGAACAATATCAAATGAGCATAGAACAACCTGGAACAACTTTTATTTTTTCCAGACCAAATTTTTAGAGGGTCCTTTACTCTTGGAGGTAGGCTGTGTTTTTGAATTAATGTGTCATTTTCGACCGAAAACGGCGAGTAAGCGATATCAAAATGTAGAACAATATTAAATGAGCATAGAACAACCTCGAACAACTTTTATTTTTTCCAGACCAAATTTTTACAGGGTACTATACTCTTGGAGGTACACACTTTTCTTGCATTTTTGTATCATTTCTTACCGAAAAATGGTGCGTCAGCAACACCAAAATGTAGAACAATATTAAACGAGCGTACAAAAACCTGGAACAACTTTTATTTTTTCCGGTCCAAATTTTTAAAGGGTACTTTACTCTTGGAGGTAGACTGTTTTTTTGCATTATTGTGTCATTTCTTACCGAAAAATGGTGCGTCAGCGACACCAAGATGTAGAACAATATTAAACGAGCGTACAAAAACCTGGCACAACTTTTATTTTTTCCAGACCAAATTTTTAAAGGGTCCTTTACTCTTGGAGGTAGACTGTTTCTTGGCATTTTTGTGTCATTTTTTAGCGAAAACGGTGCGTCAGCGACACCAAAATGTAGAACAATATTAAACGAGCATAGAACAACCTGGAACAACTTTTATTTTTTCGAGACCAAATTTCTAAAGGGTCCTTTACTCTTGGAGGTAGACTGTTTCTTGGCATTATTGTGTCATTTTTGACCGAAAACGGCGCGTCAGCGACACCAAAATGTAGAACAATATCAAATGAGCATAGAACAACTTGGAACAACTTTTATTTTTTCGAGACCAAATTTTTAAAGGGTCCTTTACTCTTGGAGGTTGACTGTTTATTTGCATTTTTGTGTCATTTTTTAGCGAAAACGGTGCGTCAGCGACACCAAAATGTAGAACAATATCAAATGAGCATAGAACAACCTGGAACAACTTTTGTCTTTCCCAGACCAAATTTTTAAAGGGTCCTTTACTCTTGGAGGTAGACTGTTTCTTGGCATTATTGTGTCATTTTTGACCTGAAACGGCGCGTCAGCGACACCAAAATGTAGAACAATATTAAATGAGCATAAAACAACCTGGAACAACTTTTATTTTTTCCGGAACAAATTTTTAAAGTGTACTATACTCTTGGAGGTAGACTGTTTACTTGCATTTTTGTGTCATTTTTTAGCGAAAACGGAGCGTCAGCGACACCAAAATGTAGAACAATATTAAACGAGCATAGAACAACCTTGAACAACTTTTATTTTTTCAAGAACAAATTTTTAAAGGGTCCTTTACTGTTGGAGGTAGACTGTTTTTTGGCATTATTGTGTCATTTTTGACCGAAAACGGCGCGTCAGCGACATCAAAATGTAGAACAATATCAAATGAGCATAGAACAACTTGGAACAACTTTTATTTTTTCGAGACCAAATTTTTAAAGGGTCCTTTACTCTTGGAGGTAGACTGTTTATTTGCATTTTTGTGTCATTTTTTAGCGAAAACGGTGCGTCAGCGACACCAAAATGTAGAACAATATTAAACGAGCATAGAACAACCTGGAACAACTTTTATTTTTCACAGCCCAAATTTTTAAAGGGTCCTTTACTCTTGGATGTAGACTGTTTTTTGGCATTATTGTGTAATTCTTGACCGGAAACGGCGTGTTAACGACACCAAAATGTAGAACAATATCAAATGAGCATAGAACAACCTGGATCAACTTTTATTTTTTCCGGTCCAAATTTTTAAAGGGTACTTTACTCTTGGAGGTAGACTGATTTTTTGCATTATTGTGTCATTTCTTACCGAAAAATGGTGCGTCAGCTACACCAAGATGTAGAACAATATTAAACGAGCGTACAAAAACCTGGCACAACTTTTATTTTTTCCAGACCAAATTTTTAAAGGGTCCTTTACTCTTGGAGGTTAGACTGTTTCTTGGCATTATTGTGTCATTTTTGAACGGAAACGGCGCGTCAGCGACACCAAAATGTAGAACAATATTAAACGAGCATAGAACAACCTGGAACAACTTTTATTTTTTCGAGACCAAATTTCTAAAGGGTCCTTTACTCTTGGAGGTAGACTGTTTCTTGGCATTATTGTGTCATTTTTGACCTGAAACGGCACGTCAGCGACACCAAAATGTAGAACAATATTAAATGAGCATAAAACAACCTGGAACAACTTTTATTTTTTCCGGAACAAATTTTTAAAGTGTACTTTACTCTTGGAGGTAGACTGTTTATTTGCATTTTTGTGTCATTTTTTAGCGAAAACGGTGCGTCAGCGACACCAAAATGTAGAACAATATTAAACCAGCATCGAACAACCTGGAACAACTTTTATTTTTTCCAGACCAAATTTTTAAAGGGTCCTTTACTCTAGGATGTAGACTGTTTTTTTGCATTATTGTGTAATTCTTGAACGGAAACGGCGAGTTAGCGACACCAAAATGTAGAACAATATCAAATGAGCATAGAACATCCTGGATCAACTTTTATTTTTTCCGGTCCAAATTTTTAAAGGGTCCTTTACTCTTGGAGGTAGGCTGTGTTTTTGAATTAATGTGTCATTTTCGACCGAAAACGGCGAGTAAGCGATATCAAAATGTAGAACAATATTAAATGAGCATAGAACAACCTCGAACAACTTTTATTTTTTCCAGACCAAATTTTTACAGGGTACTATACTCTTGGAGGTACACACTTTTCTTGCATTTTTGTATCATTTCTTACCGAAAAATGGTGCGTCAGCAACACCAAAATGTAGAACAATATTAAACGAGCGTACAAAAACCTGGAACAACTTTTATTTTTTCCGGTCCAAATTTTTAAAGGGTACTTTACTCTTGGAGGTAGACTGTTTTTTTGCATTATTGTGTCATTTCTTACCGAAAAATGGTGCGTCAGCGACACCAAGATGTAGAACAATATTAAACGAGCGTACAAAAACCTGGCACAACTTTTATTTTTTCCAGACCAAATTTTTAAAGGGTCCTTTACTCTTGGAGGTAGACTGTTTCTTGGCATTTTTGTGTCATTTTTTAGCGAAAACGGTGCGTCAGCGACACCAAAATGTAGAACAATATTAAACGAGCATAGAACAACCTGGAACAACTTTTATTTTTTCGAGACCAAATTTCTAAAGGGTCCTTTACTCTTGGAGGTAGACTGTTTCTTGGCATTATTGTGTCATTTTTGACCGAAAACGGCGCGTCAGCGACACCAAAATGTAGAACAATATCAAATGAGCATAGAACAACTTGGAACAACTTTTATTTTTTCGAGACCAAATTTTTAAAGGGTCCTTTACTCTTGGAGGTTGACTGTTTATTTGCATTTTTGTGTCATTTTTTAGCGAAAACGGTGCGTCAGCGACACCAAAATGTAGAACAATATCAAATGAGCATAGAACAACCTGGAACAACTTTTGTCTTTCCCAGACCAAATTTTTAAAGGGTCCTTTACTCTTGGAGGTAGACTGTTTCTTGGCATTATTGTGTCATTTTTGACCTGAAACGGCGCGTCAGCGACACCAAAATGTAGAACAATATTAAATGAGCATAAAACAACCTGGAACAACTTTTATTTTTTCCGGAACAAATTTTTAAAGTGTACTATACTCTTGGAGGTAGACTGTTTACTTGCATTTTTGTGTCATTTTTTAGCGAAAACGGAGCGTCAGCGACACCAAAATGTAGAACAATATTAAACGAGCATAGAACAACCTTGAACAACTTTTATTTTTTCAAGAACAAATTTTTAAAGGGTCCTTTACTGTTGGAGGTAGACTGTTTTTTGGCATTATTGTGTCATTTTTGACCGAAAACGGCGCGTCAGCGACATCAAAATGTAGAACAATATCAAATGAGCATAGAACAACTTGGAACAACTTTTATTTTTTCGAGACCAAATTTTTAAAGGGTCCTTTACTCTTGGAGGTAGACTGTTTATTTGCATTTTTGTGTCATTTTTTAGCGAAAACGGTGCGTCAGCGACACCAAAATGTAGAACAATATTAAACGAGCATAGAACAACCTGGAACAACTTTTATTTTTCACAGCCCAAATTTTTAAAGGGTCCTTTACTCTTGGATGTAGACTGTTTTTTGGCATTATTGTGTAATTCTTGACCGGAAACGGCGTGTTAACGACACCAAAATGTAGAACAATATCAAATGAGCATAGAACAACCTGGATCAACTTTTATTTTTTCCGGTCCAAATTTTTAAAGGGTACTTTACTCTTGGAGGTAGACTGTTTTTTTGCATTATTGTGTCATTTCTTACCGAAAAATGGTGCGTCAGCTACACCAAGATGTAGAACAATATTAAACGAGCGTACAAAAACCTGGCACAACTTTTATTTTTTCCAGACCAAATTTTTAAAGGGTCCTTTACTCTTGGAGGTAGACTGTTTCTTGGCATTATTGTGTCATTTTTGAACGGAAACGGCGCGTCAGCGACACCAAAATGTAGAACAATATTAAACGAGCATAGAACAACCTGGAACAACTTTTATTTTTTCGAGACCAAATTTCTAAAGGGTCCTTTACTCTTGGAGGTAGACTGTTTCTTGGCATTATTGTGTCATTTTTGACCGGAAGCGGCGCGTCAGCGACACCAAAATGTAGAACAATATTAAATGAGCATAAAACAACCTGGAACAACTTTTATTTTTTCCGGACCAAATTTTTAAAGTGTACTATACTCTTGGAGGTAGACTGTTTATTTGCATTTTTGTGTCATTTTTTAGCGAAAACGGAGCGTCAGCGACACCAAAATGTAGAACAATATTAAACGAGCATAGAACAACCTGGAACAACTTTTATTTTTTCGAGACCAAATTTTTAAAGGGTCCTTTACTCTTGGAGGTAGACTGTTTCTTGGCATTATTGTGTCATTTTCGACCGAAAACGGCGAGTAAGCGACACCAAAATGTAGAACAATATCAAATGGGCATAGAACAACCTGGAACAACTTTTATCTTTTCCAGACCAAATTTTTAAAGGGTCCTTTACTCTTGGAGGTAGACTGTTTTTTTGCATTATTGTGTCATTTTTGACCGAAAAATGGTGCGTCAGCGACACCAAGATGTGGAACAATATTAAACGAGCGTACAAAAACCTGGCACAACTTTTATTTTTTCCAGACCAAATTTTTAAAGGGTCCTTTACTCTTGGAGGTAGACTGTTTCTTGGCATTATTGTGTCATTTTTGAACGGAAACGGCGCGTCAGCGACACCAAAATGTAGAACAATATTAAACGAGCATAGAACAACCTGGAACAACTTTTATTTTTTCGAGACCAAATTTCTAAAGGGTCCTTTACTCTTGGAGGTAGACTGTTTCTTGGCATTATTGTGTCATTTTTGACCGAAAGCGGCGCGTCAGCGACACCAAAATGTAGAACAATATTAAATGAGCATAAAACAACCTGGAACAACTTTTATTTTTTCCGGACCAAATTTTTAAAGTGTACTATACTCTTGGAGGTAGACTGTTTATTTGCATTTTTGTGTCATTTTTTAGCGAAAACGGAGCGTCAGCGACACCAAAATGTAGAACAATATTAAACGAGCATAGAACAACCTGGAACAACTTTTATTTTTTCGAGACCAAATTTTTAAAGGGTCCTTTACTCTTGGAGGTAGACTATTTTTTTCATTATTGTGTCATTTTTGACCGAAAACGGCGCGTCAGCGACACCAAAATGTAGAACAATATCAAATGAGCATAGAACAACCTGGAACAACTTTTATCTTTTCCAGACCAAATTTTTAAAGGGTCCTTTACTCTTGGAGGTAGACTGTTTTTTTGCATTATTGTGTCATTTTTGACCGAAAACGGCGCGTCAGCGACACCAAAATGTAGAACAATATCAAATGAGCATAGAACAACCTGGAACAACTTTTATCTTTTCCAGACCAAATTTTTAAAGGGTCCTTTACTCTTGGAGGTAGACTGTTTTTTTGCATTATTGTGTCATTTTTGACCGAAAACGGCGCGTCAGCGACACCAAAATGTAGAACAATATCAAATGAGCATAGAACAACTTGGAACAACTTTTATTTTTTCGAGACCAAATTTTTAAAGGGTCCTTTACTCTTGGAGGTTGACTGTTTATTTGCATTTTTGTGTCATTTTTTAGCGAAAACGGTGCGTCAGCGACACCAAAATGTAGAACAATATCAAATGAGCATAGAACAACCTGGAACAACTTTTGTCTTTTCCAGACCAAATTTTTAAAGGGTCCTTAACTCTTGGAGGTAGACTGTTTCTTGGCATTATTGTGTCATTTTTGACCTGAAACGGCGCGTCAGCAACACCAAAATGTAGAACAATATTAAATGAGCATAAAACAACCTGGAACAACTTTTATTTTTTCCGGACCAAATTTTTAAAGTGTACTATACTCTTGGAGGTAGACTGTTTATTTGCATTTTTGTGTCATTTTTTAGCGAAAACGGAGCGTCAGCGACACCAAAATGTAGAACAATATTAAACGAGCATAGAACAACCTGGAACCACTTTTATTTTTTCGAGACCAAATTTCTAAAGGGTCCTTTACTCTTGGAGGTAGACTGTTTCTTGGCATTATTGTGTCATTTTTGACCGAAAACGGCGCGTCAGCGACACCAAAATGTAGAACAATATCAAATGAGCATAGAACAACTTGGAACAACTTTTATTTTTTCGAGACCAAATTTTTAAAGGGTCCTTTACTCTTGGAGGTTGACTGTTTATTTGCATTTTTGTGTCATTTTTTAGCGAAAACGGTGCGTCAGCGACACCAAAATGTAGAACAATATTAAACGAGCATAGAACAACCTGGAACAACTTTTATTTTTCACAGCCCAAATTTTTAAAGGGTCCTTTACTCTTGGAGGTAGACTGTTTCTTGGCATTATTGTGTCATTTTTGACCTGAAACGGCGCGTCAGCGACACCAAAATGTAGAACAATATCAAATGAGCATAGAACAACCTGGATCAACTTTTATTTTTTCCGGTCCAAATTTTTAAAGGGTACTTTACTCTTGGAGGTAGACTGTTTTTTTGCATTATTGTGTCATTTCTTACCGAAAAATGGTGCGTCAGCGACACCAAGATGTAGAACAATATTAAACGAGCGTACAAAAACCTGGCACAACTTTTATTTTTTCCAGACCAAATTTTTAAAGGGTCCTTTACTCTTGGAGGTAGACTGTTTCTTGGCATTATTGTGTCATTTTTGAACGGAAACGGCGCGTCAGCGACACCAAAATGTAGAACAATATTAAACGAGCATAGAACAACCTGGAACAACTTTTATTTTTTCGAGACCAAATTTCTAAAGGGTCCTTTACTCTTGGAGGTAGACTGTTTCTTGGCATTATTGTGTCATTTTTGACCGGAAGCGGCGCGTCAGCGACACCAAAATGTAGAACAATATTAAATGAGCATAAAACAACCTGGAACAACTTTTATTTTTTCCGGACCAAATTTTTAAAGTGTACTATACTCTTGGAGGTAGACTGTTTATTTGCATTTTTGTGTCATTTTTTAGCGAAAACGGAGCGTCAGCGACACCAAAATGTAGAACAATATTAAACGAGCATAGAACAACCTGGAACAACTTTTATTTTTTCGAGACCAAATTTTTAAAGGGTCCTTTACTCTTGGAGGTAGACTGTTTCTTGGCATTATTGTGTCATTTTCGACCGAAAACGGCGAGTAAGCGACACCAAAATGTAGAACAATATCAAATGGGCATAGAACAACCTGGAACAACTTTTATCTTTTCCAGACCAAATTTTTAAAGGGTCCTTTACTCTTGGAGGTAGACTGTTTTTTTGCATTATTGTGTCATTTTTGACCGAAAAATGGTGCGTCAGCGACACCAAGATGTAGAACAATATTAAACGAGCGTACAAAAACCTGGCACAACTTTTATTTTTTCCAGACCAAATTTTTAAAGGGTCCTTTACTCTTGGAGGTAGACTGTTTCTTGGCATTATTGTGTCATTTGTGAACGGAAACGGCGCGTCAGCGACACCAAAATGTAGAACAATATTAAACGAGCATAGAACAACCTGGAACAACTTTTATTTTTTCGAGACCAAATTTCTAAAGGGTCCTTTACTCTTGGAGGTAGACTGTTTCTTGGCATTATTGTGTCATTTTTGACCTGAAACGGCGCGTCAGCAACACCAAAATGTAGAACAATATTAAATGAGCATAAAACAACCTGGAACAACTTTTATTTTTTCCGGACCAAATTTTTAAAGTGTACTATACTCTTGGAGGTAGACTGTTTATTTGCATTTTTGTGTCATTTTTTAGCGAAAACGGAGCGTCAGCGACACCAAAATGTAGAACAATATTAAACGAGCATAGAACAACCTGGAACAACTTTTATTTTTTCGAGACCAAATTTTTAAAGGGTCCTTTACTCTTGGAGGTAGACTGTTTTTTTGCATTATTGTGTCATTTTTGACCGAAAACGGCGCGTCAGCGACACCAAAATGTAGAACAATATTAAGCGAGCATAGAACAACCTGGAACAACTTTTATCTTTTCACAGCCCAAATTTTTAAAGGGTCCTTTACTCTTGGATGTAGACTGTTTTTTGGCATTATTGTGTAATTCTGGCCGGAAACGGCGAGTTAACGACACCAAAATGTAGAACAATATCAAATGAGCATAGAACAACCTGGATCAACTTTTATTTTTTCCGGTCCAAATTTTTAAAGGGTACTTTACTCTTGGAGGTAGACTGTTTTTTTGCATTATTGTGTCATTTCTTACCGAAAAATGGTGCGTCAGCGACACCAAGATGTAGAACAATATTAAACGAGCGTACAAAAACCTGGCACAACTTTTATTTTTTCCAGACCAAATTTTTAAAGGGTCCTTTACTCTTGGAGGTAGACTGTTTCTTGGCATTATTGTGTCATTTTTGACCGGAAACGGCGCGTCAGCGACACCAAAATGTAGAACAATATTAAATGAGCATAAAACAACCTGGAACAACTTTTATTTTTTCCGGACCAAATTTTTAAAGTGTACTATACTCTTGGAGGTAGACTGTTTATTTGCATTTTTGTGTCATTTTTTAGCGAAAACGGAGCGTCAGCGACACCAAAATGTAGAACAATATTAAACGAGCATGGAACAACCTGGAACAACTTTTATTTTTTCGAGACCAAATTTTTAAAGGGTCCTTTACTCTTGGAGGTAGACTCTTTATTTGCATTATCGTGTCATTTGTGACCGTAAACGGCGCGTCAGCGACAACAAAATGTAGAACAATAACATCCAGGCATAAAACGACCTGGAACAACTTTTATTTTTTCCAGAACAAATTTTTAAAGGGTCCTTTACTCTTGGAGGTAGACTCTTTTTTTGCATTATTGTGTCATTTTCGACCGAAAACGGCGAGTAAGCGACACCAAAATGTAGAACAATATCAAATGGGCATAGAACAACCTGGAACAACTTTTATCTTTTCCAGACCAAATTTTTAAAGGGTCCTTTACTCTTGGAGGTAGACTGTTTTTTTGCATTATTGTGTCATTTTTGACCGAAAACGGCGCGTCAGCGACACCAAAATGTAGAACAATATCAAATGAGCATAGAACAACTTGGAACAACTTTTATTTTTTCCAGACCAAATTTTTAAAGGGTCCTTTACTCTTGGAGGTAGACTGTTTTTTTGCATTATTGTGTCATTTTTGACCGAAAACGGCGCGTCAGCGACACCAAAATGTAGAACAATATCAAATGAGCATAGAACAACCTGGAACAACTTTTATTTTTTCCAGACCAAATTTTTAAAGGGTCCTTTACTCTTGGAGGTAGACTGTTTCTTGGCATTATTGTGTCATTTTTGACCGGAAACGGCGCGTCAGCGACACCAAAATGTAGAACAATATTAAATGAGCATAGAACAGCCTCGAACAACTTTTATTTTTTCCAGACCAAATTTTTACAGCGTACTTTACTCTTGGAGGTACACACTTTTCTTGCATTTTTGTGTCATTACTTACCGAAAAATGGTGCGTCAGCAACACCAAAATGTAGAACAATATTAAACGAGCGTACAAAAACCTGGAACAACTTTTATATTTTCCAGACCAAATTTTTAAAGGGTCCTTTACTCTTGGAGGTTGACTGTTTCTTGGCATTATTGTGTCATTTTTGACCTGAAACGGCGCGTCAGCGACACCAAAATGTAGAACAATATTAAATGAGCATAAAACAACCTGGAACAACTTGTATTTTTTCCGGAACAAATTTTTAAAGTGTACTTTACTCTTGGAGGTAGACTGTTTATTTGCATTTTTGTGTCATTTTTTAGCGAAAACGGCGAGTTAACGACACCAAAATGTAGAACAATATCAAATGACCATAGAACAACCTGGATCAACTTTTATTTTTTCCGGTCCAAATTTTTAAAGGGTACTTTACTCTTGGAGGTAGACTGTTTTTTGCATTATTGTGTCATTTTTTAGCGAAAACGGTGTGTCAGCGACACCAAAATGTAGAACAATATTAAACGAGCATAGAACAACCTGGAACAACTTTTATTTTTTCAAGACCAAATTTTTAAAGGGTCCTTTACTCTTGGAGGTAGACTGTTTCTTGGCATTATTGTGTCATTTTTTACCGGAAACGGCGCGTCAGCGACACCAAAATGTAGAACAATATTAAATGAGCATAGAACAACCTCGAACAACTTTTATTTTTTCCGGTCCAAATTTTTAAAGGGTACTTTACTCTTGGAGGTAGACTATTATTTTGCATTATTGTGTCATTTGTGACCGAAATCGGCGCGTCAGCGACACCAAAATGTAGAACAATATCAAATAAGCATAGAACAACCTGGAACAACTTTTATTTTTTCCGGAACAAATTTATAAAGGGTACTTTACTCTTGGATGTAGACACTTTTTTTGCATTTTTGTGTCATTTTCGACCGAAAACGGTGAGTAAGCGACACCAAAATATAGAACAATATTAAATGAGCATAGAACAACCTGGAACAACTTTTATTTTTTCCGGAACAAATTTATAAAAGGTCCTTTACTCTTGGAGGTAAACTGTTTTTTTGTATTGTCATTTTATACCGGAAACGGCGAGTTAGCGACACCAAAATGTAGAACAATATTAAATGAGCATAGAACATCCTGAAACAACTTTTATTTTTTCCAGAACAAATTTTTAAAGGTCCTTCACTCTTGGTGGTAGACTATTTTTTTGCATTATTGTGTCATTTTTGACCGAAATCGGCGGGTCAGCGACACCAAAATGTAGAACAATAACAACCATGCATAAACCAACCTGGAACAACTTTTATATTTAACAGAACAAATTTTTGAAGGGTCCTTTACTCTAGGAGGTACTCACTTTCCTTGCATTTTTGTGTCATTTTTACCGAAAACGGTGCGTCAGCAACACCAAAATGTAGAACAATATCAAATGAGCATCAACCTGGAACAACTTTTATTTTACCGGAACAATTTTTTAAAGGGTTCTTTACTTTTGGAGGTGGACTCTTTGTTTGAATTTTTGTGTCATTTTTTACCGTAAACGGTGCGTCAGCGACACCAAAATGTAGAACAATATCAAATGAGCATAGAACAACCTGGACCAACTTTTATTTTTTCCAGACCAAATTTTTAAAGGGTCCTTTACTCTTGGAGGTAGACTATTTTTTTGCATTATTGTGTAATTTTTTACCGAAAACGGCGCGTCACCGACACCAAAATGTAGAACAAAAACATCCAGGCATAAAACAACCTGGAATAACTTTTATATTTAACAGAACAAATTTTCAAAGGGTACTTTACTCTTGGAGGTAGACTCTTTTTTTGCATTAATGTTTCATTTTTGACCGAAAACGGCGCGTCAGCGACACCAAAATGTAGAACAATAACAAACATGCATAAACCAACCTGGAACAACTTTTATTTTTAACCGAACAAATCGTTAAACGGTTCTTTAATCTTGGAGGTAGACTCTTTTTTTTGCATTTTTGTTTCATTTTCGACCGAAAACAGCTAGTAAGCGACACCAAAATGTAGAACAATATTAAATGAGCATAGAACAACCTGGAACAACTTTTATTTTTTCCGGAACAAATTTATAAAAGGTCCTTTACTCTTGGAGGTAAACTGTTTTTTTGTATTATGTCATTTTATACCGGAAACGGCGAGTTAGCGACACCAAAATGTAGAACAATATTAAATGAGCATAGAACATCCTGAAACAACTTTTATTTTTTCCAGAACAAATTTTTAAAGGTCCTTCACTCTTGGTGGTAGACTATTTTTTTGCATTATTGTGTCATTTTTGACCGAAATCGGCGGGTCAGCGACACCAAAATGTAGAACAATAACAACCATGCATAAACCAACCTGGAACAACTTTTATATTTAACAGAACAAATTTTTGAAGGGTCCTTTACTCTAGGAGGTACTCACTTTCCTTGCATTTTTGTGTCATTTTTACCGAAAACGGTGCGTCAGCAACACCAAAATGTAGAACAATATCAAATGAGCATCAACCTGGAACAACTTTTATTTTACCGGAACAATTTTTTAAAGGGTTCTTTACTTTTGGAGGTGGACTCTTTGTTTGAATTTTTGTGTCATTTTTTACCGTAAACGGTGCGTCAGCGACACCAAAATGTAGAACAATATCAAATGAGCATAGAACAACCTGGACCAACTTTTATTTTTTCCAGACCAAATTTTTAAAGGGTCCTTTACTCTTGGAGGTAGACTATTTTTTTGCATTATTGTGTAATTTTTTACCGAAAACGGCGCGTCACCGACACCAAAATGTAGAACAAAAACATCCAGGCATAAAACAACCTGGAATAACTTTTATATTTAACAGAACAAATTTTCAAAGGGTACTTTACTCTTGGAGGTAGACTCTTTTTTTGCATTAATGTTTCATTTTTGACCGAAAACGGCGCGTCAGCGACACCAAAATGTAGAACAATAACAAACATGCATAAACCAACCTGGAACAACTTTTATTTTTAACCGAACAAATCGTTAAACGGTTCTTTAATCTTGGAGGTAGACTCTTTTTTTTGCATTTTTGTTTCATTTTCGACCGAAAACAGCTAGTAAGCGACACCAAAATGTAGAACAATATTAAATGAGCATAGAACAACCTGGAACAACTTTTATTTTTTCCGGAACAAATTTATAAAAGGTCCTTTACTCTTGGAGGTAAACTGTTTTTTTGTATTATGTCATTTTATACCGGAAACGGCGAGTTAGCGACACCAAAATGTAGAACAATATTAAATGAGCATAGAACATCCTGAAACAACTTTTATTTTTTCCAGAACAAATTTTTAAAGGTCCTTCACTCTTGGTGGTAGACTATTTTTTTGCATTATTGTGTCATTTTTGACCGAAATCGGCGGGTCAGCGACACCAAAATGTAGAACAATAACAAACATGCATAAACCAACCTGGAACAACTTTTATTTTTAACCGAACAAATCGTTAAAGGGTTCTTTAATCTTGGAGGTAGACTCTTTTTTTTGCATTTTTGTTTCATTTTCGACCGAAAACAGCTAGTAAGCGACACCAAAATGTAGATCAATATTAAATGAGCATAGAACAACCTGGAACAACTTTTATTTTTTCCAGACCAAATTTTTAAAGGGTCCTTTACTCTTGGAGATAGACTCTTTTTTTGCATTATTGTGTCATTTTCGACCGAAAACAGCTAGTAAGCGACACCAAAATGTAGAACAATATCAAATGAGAATAGAACAACCTGGAACAACTTTTATTTTTTCCAGACCAAATTTTTAAAGGGTCCTTTACTCTTGGATGTAGACTGTTTTTTTTGCATTATTGTGTCATTTTTGACCAAAAACGGCGCGTCAGCGACAACAAAATGTAGAACAATAACATCCAGGCATAAAACAACCTGGAATAACTTTTATATTTAACAGAACAAATTTTTGAAGGGTCCTTTACTCTTGGAGGTAGACTTTTTTTTTGCTTTGTTGTGTAATTTTTGACCGAAAACGCCGCGTCAGCGACACCAAAATGTAGAACAATAACATCCAGGCATAAAACAACCTGGAACAACTTTTATTTTTAACCGAACAAATCGTTAAAGGGTACTTTAATCTTGGTGGTAGACTCTTTTTTTTGCATTTTTGTTTCATTTTCGACCGAAAACGGCGCGTCAGCGACACCAAAATGTAGAACAATAACAACCATGCATAAACCAACCTGGAACAACTTTTATTTTTAACCGAAGCAGTCGTTAAAGTGTACTTTAATCTTGGAGGTTGTTGCGTATTCACAGTCGCCTCGGGCGGGCGGCCAATGGGCGCCCGCGACGCGCTCGCCCGAGATCAATCGTTGCGGTCGATACTCAGGAGATAATCTATGTAAACGCACCTGCTAATTAGCAGCGCCGCGTCGCGTTCTTCTCGGGTAATTGTTCTCTCGCGGTTCCCGCGCGCTCTCGACGGCCATTACCGTACTCTGCTCTGTCGTTTTCGGATGCTCTCTTTCTCGTTACGAATTGTAGTGAGTTTATCGGGTGCCATTCTCGCATAGTGCACATCAGAAAGTTACAGTGGTAGTGTAGGGATAGTGTAAAGACGCTTTGGTGCCCCTCAAACGTTTGTAATTCATAGTATTTAAGTGCTTAGTGAATAAAGACTCCTCGGACATTCTCAACCACGTGTTTCGTTGTGCCGGCCACGCGCCGTGTAACTCTGTGTGCGGTCCTTCCCAGGGGTTCCTCTACGCTCCGAATCGTACACGCGCACCTCACCAGATCCCTCAGGCCCCTCTCAAGGCTTTGAAAATCTAACAGAGGTAGACTCTTTTTTTTGCATTTTTGTTTCATTTTCGATCGAAAACAGCTAGTAAGCGACACCAAAATGTAGAACAATATCAAATGAGCATAGAACAACCTGGAATGTTCGAAAACCCCGCTTTCGCGCCGGTTCGTGGTAGAGACGAGCACACGCCGCGGCTGCGCACAGCGCCGATCGCCCGGCCGGCTACGTGCTGCAAAGCACGCGCCTAATGGCGATGCGCGCGCGAAATACGCGCTTGCGGCCGTCTCACCCGCCAATACCCCGCCAGCTCGGGGGCCCACCGGCTTCCCGGAGCCGCCAATGTTTTGGCTTTTCAGCCGTTGAGTTTTCGAATAGCTCGACCGGGCGGCTCCTGGAGGTCGGCGGGCATGCGACCGAAGGAGGAGGCGACCGTTGCTTCCTAATTCGTGTAAGGACCTCCGAGCCGAAAAGACGTGCGTTAGGCGAGAAAAGAGAGAGAGAGACAAAAGGCGAGAAAGAAAAGAGTTTGTGGAGCGATTCCCGTTAAAGCCGGTGACTAATTTTATTCGGAGTGAGAAATCCCGTTCGAGTCGGAGAACACTTTTTAGCAGGTTCGGTTTAGCGAGGTGTGCGAGCCCGTTAAAGTCGGTGCGTTGTTTCTAAGTGTTTTAGCCCGTTCGAATCGGTGCGACATTGTTCAAAAGGTTTAGTGTCCCGTTCGAGTCGGTGACGAATTCCTCAGGTGCGTTGTAATAAAGTGTCGGTGTGAAAGGAGAGCAGTGTTCGTTCCACCCCTCCTTTCTCCGCGATCCGCAAAGAACAGTACGAGCTGCTCACAACGAGGAGTCCGGATACTCTTCGAACATGAAACAACTTTTATTTTTTCCGGAACAAATTTATAAAGGGTCCTTTACTCCTGGGGGTAAACTGTTTTTTTGCATTATTATGTCATTTTTTACCGGAAACGGCGAGTTAGCGACACCAAAATGTAGAACAATATTAAATGAGCATAGAACAACCTGAAACAACTTTTATTTTTTCCGGAACAAATTTTTAAAGGGTCCTTTACTGTTGGAGGTAGACTTTTTTTTTGCATCATTGTGTCATTTTCGATCGAAAACGGGGAGTAAGCGATATCAAAATGTAGAACAATATTAAATGAGCATAGAACAACCTGTAACAACTTTTATTTTTTCCAGACCAAATTTTTACAGGGTACTTTACTCTCGGAGGTACACACTTTTCTTGCATTTTTGTGTCATTTCTTACCGAAAAATGGTGCGTCAGCGACACCAAGATGTAGAACAATATTAAACGAGCATAGAACAACCTGGAACAACTTTTATTTTTTCCGGACCAAATTTTTAAAGGGTCCTTTACTGTTGGAGGTAGACTGTTTCTTGGCATTATTGTGTCATTTTTGACCGGAAACGGCGCGTCAGCGACACCAAAATGTAGAACAATATTAAATGAGCATAAAACAACCTGGAACAACTTTTATTTTTTCCGGAACAAATTTTTAAAGTGTACTTTACTCTTGGAGGTAGACTGTTTATTTGCATTTTTGTGTCATTTTTTAGCGAAAACGGTGCGTCAGCGACACCAAAATGTAGAACAATATTAAACGAGCATAGAACAACCTGGAACAACTTTTGTCTTTTCCAGACCAAATTTTTAAAGGGTCCTTTACTCTTGGAGGTAGACTGTTTTTTTGCATTATTGTGTCATTTTTGACCGAAAACGGCGCGTCAGCGACACCAAAATGTAGAACAATATCAAATGAGCATAGAACAACTTGGAACAACTTTTATTTTTTCCAGACCAAATTTTTAAAGGGTCCTTTACTCTTGGAGGTAGACTGTTTCTTGGCATTATTGTGTCATTTTTGAACGGAAACGGCGCGTCAGCGACACCAAAATGTAGAACAATATCAAATGAGCATAGAACAACCTGGAACAACTTTTATTATTTCGAGACCAAATTTTTAAAGGGTCCTTTACTCTTGGAGGTTGACTGTTTATTTGCATTTTTGTCATTTTTTAGCGCAAACGGTGCGTCAGCGACACCAAAATGTAGAACAATATCAAATGAGCATAGAACAACCTGGAACAACTTTTGTCTTTTCCAGACCAAATTTTTAAAGGGTCATTTACTCTTGGAGGTAGACTGTTTTTTTGCATTATTGTGTCATTTTTGACCGAAAACGGCGCGTCAGCGACACCAAAATGTAGAACAATATCAAATGAGCATAGAACAACCTGGAACAACTTTTATTTTTTCCAGACCAAATTTTTAAAGGGTCCTTTACTCTTGGAGGTAGACTGTTTCTTGGCATTATTGTGTCATTTTTGACCGGAAACGGCGCGTCAGCGACACCAAAATGTAGAACAATATTAAATGAGCATAGAACAACCTCGAACAACTTTTATTTTTTCCAGACCAAATTTTTACAGCGTACTTTACTCTTGGAGGTACACACTTTTCTTGCATTTTTGTGTCATTTCTTACCGAAAAATGGTGCGTCAGCAACACCAAAATGTAGAACAATATTAAACGAGCGTACAAAAACCTGGAACAACTTTTATATTTTCCAGACCAAATTTTTAAAGGGTCCTTTACTCTTGGAGGTTGACTGTTTCTTGGCATTATTGTGTCATTTTTGACCTGAAACGGCGCGTCAGCGACACCAAAATGTAGAACAATATTAAATGAGCATAAAACAACCTGGAACAACTTGTATTTTTTCCGGAACAAATTTTTAAAGTGTACTTTACTCTTGGAGGTAGACTGTTTATTTGCATTTTTGTGTCATTTTTTAGCGAAAACGGCGAGTTAGCGACACCAAAATGTAGAACAATATCCAATGACCATAGAACAACCTGGATCAACTTTTATTTTTTCCGGTCCAAATTTTTAAAGGGTACTTTACTCTTGGAGGTAGACTGTTTTTTGCATTATTGTGTCATTTTTTAGCGAAAACGGTGCGTCAGCGACACCAAAATGTAGAACAATATTAAACGAGCATAGAACAACCTGGAACAACTTTTATTTTTTCAAGACCAAATTTTTAAAGGGTCCTTTACTCTTGGAGGTAGACTGTTTCTTGGCATTATTGTGTCATTTTTTACCGGAAACGGCGCGTCAGCGACACCAAAATGTAGAACAATATTAAATGAGCATAGAACAACCTCGAACAACTTTTATTTTTTCCACACCAAATTTTTACAGGGTACTTTACTCTTGGATGTACACTGTTTTTTTGCATTATTGTATAATTCTTGACCGGAAACGGCGAGTTAGCGACACCAAAATGTAGAACAATATCAAATGAGCATAGAACAACCTGGAACAACTTTTATTTTTTCCGGAACAAATTTATAAAGGGTACTTTACTCTTGGATGTAGACACTTTTTTTGCATTTTTGTGTCATTTTCGACCGAAAACGGTGAGTAAGCGACACCAAAATATAGAACAATAGTAAATGAGCATAGAACAACCTGGAACAATTTTTTTTTTCCAGAACAAATTTTCAAAGGTCCTTTACTCTTGGAGGTAGACTATTTTTTTGCATTATTGTGTCATTTTTGACCGAAATCGGCGCGTCAGCGACACCAAAATGTAGAACAATATTAAATGAGCATAAAACAACCTGGAACAACTTTTATTTTTTCCGGAACAAATTTTTAAAGTGTACTTTACTCTTGGAGGTAGACTGTTTATTTGCATTTTTGTGTCATTTTTTAGCGAAAACGGTGCGTCAGCGACACCAAAATGTAGAACAATATTAAACGAGCATAGAACAACCTGGAACAACTTTTATTTTTTCGAGACCAAATTTTTAAAGAGTCCTTTACTCTTGGAGGTAGACTCTTTTTTTGCATTATTGTGTCATTTTCGATCGAAAACAGCGAGTAAGCGACACCAAAATGTAGAACAATATCAAATGAGCATAGAACAACCTGGAGCAACTTTTATTTTTCCGGAACAATTTTTTAAAGGGTACTTTACTTTTGGAGGTGGACTCTTTGTTTGAATTTTTGTGTCATTTTTTACCGTAAACGGCGCGTCAGCGACACCAAAATGTAGAACAATATCAAATGAGCATAGAAAAACCTGGACCAACTTTTATTTTTTCCAGACCAAATTTTTAAAGGGTCCTTTACTCTTGGATGTAGACTGTATTTTTTTGCATTATTGTGTCATTTTTGACCGAAAACGGCGCGTCAGCGAAAACAAAATGTAGAACAATAACATCCAGGCATAAAACAACCTGGAACAACTTTTATTTTTAACAGAACAAATTTTTAAAGGGTACTTTGCTCTTGGAGGTAGACTATTTTTTTGCATTATTGTGTTATTTTTGACCGAAAACGGCGCGTCACCGACACCAAAATGTAGAACAATAACATCCAGGCATAAAACAACCTGGAATAACTTTTATATTTAACAGAACAAATTTTTAAAGCGTCCTTTACTCTTGGATATTGATTCTTTTTGTGCATTTTTGTGTCATTTTCGACCGAAAACGGCGAGTAAGCGACACCAAAATGTAGAACAATATCAAATGAGCATCAACCTGGAACAACTTTTATTTTACCGGAACAATTTTTTAAAGGGTTCTTTACTTTTGGAGGTGGACTCTTTGTTTGAATTTTTGTGTCATTTTTTACCGTAAACGGTGCGTCAGCGACACCAAAATGTAGAACAATATCAAATGAGCATAGAACAACCTGGACCAACTTTTATTTTTTCCAGACCAAATTTTTAAAGGGTCCTTTACTCTTGGAGGTAGACTATTTTTTTGCATTATTGTGTAATTTTTTACCGAAAACGGCGCGTCACCGACACCAAAATGTAGAACAAAAACATCCAGGCATAAAACAACCTGGAATAACTTTTATATTTAACAGAACAAATTTTCAAAGGGTACTTTACTCTTGGAGGTAGACTCTTTTTTTGCATTAATGTTTCATTTTTGACCGAAAACGGCGCGTCAGCGACACCAAAATGTAGAACAATAACAAACATGCATAAACCAACCTGGAACAACTTTTATTTTTAACCGAACAAATCGTTAAAGGGTTCTTTAATCTTGGAGGTAGACTCTTTTTTTTGCATTTTTGTTTCATTTTCGACCGAAAACAGCTAGTAAGCGACACCAAAATGTAGAACAATATTAAATGAGCATAGAACAACCTGGAACAACTTTTATTTTTTCCGGAACAAATTTATAAAAGGTCCTTTACTCTTGGAGGTAAACTGTTTTTTTGTATTATGTCATTTTATACCGGAAACGGCGAGTTAGCGACACCAAAATGTAGAACAATATTAAATGAGCATAGAACATCCTGAAACAACTTTTATTTTTTCCAGAACAAATTTTTAAAGGTCCTTCACTCTTGGTGGTAGACTATTTTTTTGCATTATTGTGTCATTTTTGACCGAAATCGGCGGGTCAGCGACACCAAAATGTAGAACAATAACAACCATGCATAAACCAACCTGGAACAACTTTTATATTTAACAGAACAAATTTTTGAAGGGTCCTTTACTCTAGGAGGTACTCACTTTCCTTGCATTTTTGTGTCATTTTTACCGAAAACGGTGCGTCAGCAACACCAAAATGTAGAACAATATCAAATGAGCATAGAACAGCCTGTACCAACTTTTATTTTTTCCAGACCAAATTTTTAAAGGGTCCTTTACTCTTGGAGATAGACTCTTTTTTTGCATTATTGTGTCATTTTCGACCGAAAACAGCTAGTAAGCGACACCAAAATGTAGAACAATATCAAATGAGCATAGAACAACCTGGAACAACTTTTATTTTTTCCAGACCAAATTTTTAAAGGGTCCTTTACTCTTGGATGTAGACTGTTTTTTTTTGCATTATTGTGTCATTTTTGACCAAAAACGGCGCGTCAGCGACAACAAAATGTAGAACAATAACATCCAGGCATAAAACAACCTGGAATAACTTTTATATTTAACAGAACAAATTTTTGAAGGGTCCTTTACTCTTGGAGGTAGACTTTTTTTTTGCTTTGTTGTGTAATTTTTGACCGAAAATGCCGCGTCAGCGACACCAAAATGTAGAACAATAACATCCAGGCATAAAACAACCTGGAACAACTTTTATTTTTAACCGAACAAATCGTTAAAGGGTACTTTAATCTTGGTGGTAGACTCTTTTTTTTGCATTTTTGTTTCATTTTCGACCGAAAACGGCGCGTCAGCGACACCAAAATGTAGAACAATAACAACCATGCATAAACCAACCTGGAACAACTTTTATTTTTAACCGAACCAGTCGTTAAAGTGTACTTTAATCTTGGAGGTTGTTGCGTATTCACAGTCGCCTCGGGCGGGCGGCCAATGGGCGCCCGCGACGCGCTCGCCCGAGATCAATCGTTGCGGTCGATACTCAGGAGATAATCTATGTAAACGCACCTGCTAATTAGCAGCGCCGCGTCGCGTTCTTCTCGGGTAATTGTTCTCTCGCGGTTCCCGCGCGCTCTCGACGGCCATTACCGTACTCTGCTCTGTCGTTTTCGGATGCTCTCTTTCTCGTTACGAATTGTAGTGAGTTTATCGGGTGCCATTCTCGCATAGTGCACATCAGAAAGTTACAGTGGTAGTGTAGGGATAGTGTAAAGACGCTTTGGTGCCCCTCAAACGTTTGTAATTCATAGTATTTAAGTGCTTAGTGAATAAAGACTCCTCGGAGATTCTCAACCACGTGTTTCGTTGTGCCGGCCACGCGCCGTGTAACTCTCTGTGCGGTCCTTCCCAAGGGTTCCTCTACGCTCCGAATCGTACACGCGCACCTCACCAGATCCCTCAGGCCCCTCTCAAGGCTTTGAAAATCTAACAGAGGTAGACTCTTTTTTTTGCATTTTTGTTTCATTTTCGATCGGAAACAGCTAGTAAGCGACACCAAAATGTAGAACAATATCAAATGAGCATAGAACAACCTGGAATGTTCGAAAACCCCGCTTTCGCGCCGGTTCGTGGTAGAGACGAGCACACGCCGCGGCTGCGCACAGCGCCGATCGCCCGGCCGGCTACGTGCTGCAAAGCACGCGCCTAATGGCGATGCGCGCGCGAAATACGCGCTTGCGGCCGTCTCACCCGCCAATACCCCGCCAGCTCGGGGGAACACCGGCTTCCCGGAGCCGCCAATGTTTTGGCTTTTCAGCCGTTGAGTTTTCGAATAGCTCGACCGGGCGGCTCCTGGAGGTCGGCGGGCATGCGACCGAAGGAGGAGGCGACCGTTGCTTCCTAATTCGTGTAAGGACCTCCGAGCCGAAAAGACGTGCGTTAGGCGAGAAAAGAGAGAGAGAGACAAACGGCGAGAAAGAAAAGAGTTTGTGGAGCGATTCCCGTTAAAGCCGGTGACTAATTTTATTCGGAGTGAGAAATCCCGTTCGAGTCGGAGAACACTTTTTAGCAGGTTCGGTTTAGCGAGGTGTGCGAGCCCGTTAAAGTCGGTGCGTTGTTTCTAAGTGTTTTAGCCCGTTCGAATCGGTGCGACATTGTTCAAAAGGTTTAGTGTCCCGTTCGAGTCGGTGACGAATTCCTCAGGTGCGTTGTAATAAAGTGTCGGTGTGAAAGGAGAGCAGTGTTCGTTCCACCCCTCCTTTCTCCGCGATCCGCAAAGAACAGTACGAGCTGCTCACAACGAGGAGTCCGGATACTCTTCGAACATGAAACAACTTTTATTTTTTCCGGAACAAATTTATAAAGGGTCCTTTACTCCTGGGGGTAAACTGTTTTTTTGCATTATTATGTCATTTTTTACCGGAAACGGCGAGTTAGCGACACCAAAATGTAGAACAATATTAAATGAGCATAGAACAACCTGGAACAACTTTTATTTTTTCCAGAACAAATTTTTAAAGGTGCTTTACTCTTGGAGGTAGACTATTTTTTTGCATTATTGTGTCATTTTTGACCGAAATCGGCGAGTAAGCGACACCAAACTGTAGAACAATTTTAAATGAGCATAGAACAACCTGGGCCAACTTTTATTTTTTCCAGACTATATTTTTAAAGGGTCCATTACTCTTGGAGATAGACTGTTTTTTTTGCATTATTGTGTCATTTTCAACCGAAAACAGCTAATAAGCGACACAAAAATGTAGAACAATATCAAATGAGCATAGAACAACCTGGACCAACTTTTATTTTTTCCAAACCAAATTTTTAAAGGGTCCTTTACTCTTGGAGATAAACTCTTTTTTGCATTAATGTTTCATTTCTGACCGAAAACGGCGCGTCAGCGACACCAAAATGCAGAACAATATCAAATGAGCATAGAACAACCTGGAACAACTTTTATTTTTTCCGGAACAAATTTATAAAGGGTACTTTACTCTTGTATGTAGACTCTTTTTTTGCATTTTTGTGGCATTTTTGATCAAAAACGGCGCGTCAGCGACATCAAAATGTAGAACAATAACATTCAGGCATAAGACAACCTGGAACAACTTTTATTTTTAACAGAACAAATTTTTAAAGGGTACTTTACTCTTGGATGTAGACTTTTTTTTTGCATTATTGTGTAATTTTTGACCGAAAACGCCGCGTCCGCGACACCAAAATGTAGAACAATAACATCCAGGCATAAAACAACCTGGAACAACTTTGATTTTTTCCGGAACAAATTTGTAAAGTGTACTTTACTCTTGGAAAGAGACTCTTTTTTTGCATTTTTGTCATTTTCGACCGAAAACGGCGAGTAAGTGGAACCAAAATGTAGAACAATATTAAATGAGCATAGAACAACCTGGAACAACTTTTGTTTTTCGGAACAAATTTTTAAAGGGTACTTTACTCTTGGAGGTACACACTTTTCTTGAATTATTGTGTTATTTTTTACCAAAAACGGCGCGTCACCGACACCAAAATGTAGAACAAAAACATCCAGGCATAAAACAACCTGGAATAACTTTTATATTTAACAGAACAAATTTTTAAAGGGTACTTTACTCTTGGAGGTAGACTTTGTTTTTGCATTATTGTGTTATTTTTGACCGAAAACGGCGCGTCAGCGACAACAAAATGTAGAACAATATCAAATGAGCATAGAACAACCTGGAACAACTTTTATTTTTTCCGGAACAATTTTTGAAAGGGTACTTTACTCTTGGAGGTAGACTCTTTTTTTGCATTTTTGTGTCATTTTCGACGAAAACGGTGAATAAACGACACCAAAATATAGAACAATAGTAAATGAGCATAGAACAACCTGGAACAACTTTTATTTTTAACAGAACAAATTTTTAAAGGGTCCTTTACTCTTGGAGGTAGACTGTTTTTTTGCATTATTGTGACATTTTTAATCGAAAACGGCGTTTCAGCGACATCAAAATGTAGAACAATAACATCCAGGCATAAAACAACCTGGAACAACTTTTATATTTAACGGAACAAATTATTAAAGGGTACTTTACTCTTGGAGGTAGACTCTTTTTTTGCATAATTGTGTCATTTTTGACCGAAATCGGTGCGACACCAAAATGTTGAACAATAACATCCAGGCATAAAACAACCTGGAACAACTTTTATTTTTAACAGAACATATTTTTAAAGGGTACTTTACTCTTGGTGATAGAAACTTTTTTTTTGCATTTTTGTCATTTTCGACCGAAAACAGTTAGTAAGCGACACCAAAATGTAGAACAATATTAAATGAGCATAGAATAACCTGGAACAACTTTTATTTTTTCCGGAACAAATTTTCAAAGGGTACTTTACTCTTGGAGGTAGCCTGTTTTTTTGCATTATTGTGTCATTTTTGACCGAAATCGGCGCGTCAGCGACACCAAAATGTAGAACAATAACATCCAGGCACAAAACAACCTGGAACAACTTTTATATTTAACAGAACAAATTTTTAAAGGTGCTACACTCTTGGAGGTAGACTATTTTTTTGCATTATTGTGCCATTTTTTACCGAAATCGGCGCGTCAGCGACACCAAAATGTAGAACAATAATATCCAGGCACAAAACAACCTGGAACAACTTTTATTTTTAACAGAACAAATTTTTAAAGGGTACTTTACACTGGGAGGTACACACTTTTCTTGCATTTTTGTGTCATTTTTTACCGATAACGGCGAGTTAGCGACACCAACATGTAGAACAATATTAAATTAGCATAAAACAACCTGGAACAACTTTTATTTTTTCCAGACCAAATTTTTAAAGGGTCCTTTACTCTTGAATGTAGACTGCTTTTTTTTGCATTATTGTGTCATTTTTGATCGAAAACGGCGCGTCAGCGACATCAAACTGTAGAACCATAACATCCAGGCATAAAACAATCTGGAACAACTTTTATTTTTTCCGGAACAAATTTTTAAAGTGTACTTTACGCTTGGAGATAGACTCTTTTTTTGCATTTTTGTCATTTTCGACCGAAAACGGCGTGTCAGCGACATCAAAATGTAGAACAATAACATCCAGGCATAAAACAATCTGGAACAACTTTTATTTTTTCCGGAACAAATTTTTAAAGTGTACTTTACTCTTGGAGATAGACTCTTTTTTTGCATTTTTGTCATTTTCGACCGAAAACGGCGAGTAAGCGACACCAAACTGTAGAACAATTTTAAATGACCATAGAACAACCTGGAACAACTTTTATGTTTTTCGGAACAAATTTTTAAAGGGTACTTTACTCTTGGAGGTACACACTTTTCTTGCATTTTTGTGTCATTTTTTACCGAAAACGGTGCGTCAGCGACACCAAAATGTAGAACAATATCAAATGAGCATAGAACAACCTGGAACAACTTTTATTTTTAACAGAACAAATTTTTAAAGGGTCCTTTACTCTTGGAGGTAGACTGTTTTTTTGCATTATTGTGACATTTTTAATCGAAAACGGCGTTTCAGCGACATCAAAATGTAGAACAATAACATCCAGGCATAAGACAACCTGGAACAACTTTTATTTTTAACAGGACAAATTTTTAAAGGGTACTTTACTCAGGGAGGTACACACTTTTCTTGCATTTTTGTGTCATTTTTTACCGAAAACGCCGCGTCAGCGACACCAAAATGTAGAACAATAACATCCAGGCATAAAACAACCTGGAACAACTTTTATATTTAACGGAACAACTTATTAAAGGGTACTTTACTCTTGGAGGTAGACTCTTTTTTTGCATAATTGTGTCATTTTTGACCGAAATCGGTGCGACACCAAAATGTTGAACAATAACATCCAGGCATAAAACAACCTGGAACAACTTTTATTTTTAACAGAACATATTTTTAAAGGGTACTTTACTCTTGGTGATAGAAACTTTTTTTTTGCATTTTTGTCATTTTCGACCGAAAACAGTTAGTAAGCGACACCAAAATGTAGAACAATATTAAATGAGCATAGAACAACCTGGAACAACTTTTATTTTTTCCGGAACAAATTTTCAAAGGGTACTTTACTCTTGGAGGTAGCCTGTTTTTTTGCATTATTGTGTCATTTTTGACCGAAATCGGCGCGTCAGCGACACCAAAATGTAGAACAATAATATCCAGGCACAAAACAACCTGGAACAACTTTTATTTTTAACAGAACAAATTTTTAAAGGGTACTTTACACTGGGAGGTACACACTTTTCTTGCATTTTTGTGTCATTTTTTACCGATAACGGCGAGTTAGCGACACCAACATGTAGAACAATATTAAATGAGCATAAAACAACCTGGAACAACTTTTATTTTTTCCAGACCAAATTTTTAAAGGGTCCTTTACTCTTGAATGTAGACTGCTTTTTTTTGCATTATTGTGTCATTTTTGATCGAAAACGGCGCGTCAGCGACATCAAACTGTAGAACCATAACATCCAGGCATAAAACAATCTGGAACAACTTTTATTTTTTCCGGAACAAATTTTTAAAGTGTACTTTACTCTTGGAGATAGACTCTTCTTTTGCATTTTTGTCATTTTCGACCGAAAACGGCGAGTAAGCGACACCAAAATGTAGAACAATATCAAATGAGCATCAACCTGGAACAACTTTTATTTTTCCGGAACAATTTTTTAAAGGGTACTTTACTTTTGGAGGTAGACTCTTTGTTTGAATTTTTGTGTCATTTTTTACCGTAAACGGTGCGTCAGCGACACCAAAATGTAGAACAATATCAAATGAGCATAGAACAACCTGGACCAACTTTTATTTTTTCCAGACCAAATTTTTAAAGGGTCCTTTACTCTTGGAGGCAGACTATTTTTTTGCATTATTGTGTTATTGTTTACCGAAAACGGCGCGTCACCGACACCAAAATGTAGAACAAAAACATCCAGGCATAAAACAACCTGGAATAACTTTTATATTTAACAGAACAAATTTTTAAAGAGTACTTTCCTCTTGAATGCAGACTGCTTTTTTTTTTGCATTATTGTGTCATTTTTGATCGAAAACGGCGTGTCAGCGACATCAAAATGTAGAACAATAACATCCAGGCATAAAACAATCTGGAACAACTTTTATTTTTTCCGGAACAAATTTTTAAAGTGTACTTTACTCTTGGAGATAGACTCTTTTTTTGCATTTTTGTCATTTTCGACCGAAAACGGCGAGTAAGCGACACCAAACTGTAGAACAATTTTAAATGACCATAGAACAACCTGGAACAACTTTTATGTTTTTCGGAACAAATTTTTAAAGGGTACTTTACTCTTGGAGGTACACACTTTTCTTGCATTTTTGTGTCATTTTTTACCGAAAACGGTGCGTCAGCGACACCAAAATGTAGAACAATATCAAATGAGCATAGAACAACCTGGAACAACTTTTATTTTTAACAGAACAAATTTTTAAAGGGTCCTTTACTCTTGGAGGTAGACTGTTTTTTTGCATTATTGTGACATTTTTAATCGAAAACGGCGTTTCAGCGACATCAAAATGTAGAACAATAACATCCAGGCATAAGACAACCTGGAACAACTTTTATTTTTAACAGGACAAATTTTTAAAGGGTACTTTACTCAGGGAGGTACACACTTTTCTTGCATTTTTGTGTCATTTTTTACCGAAAACGCCGCGTCAGCGACACCAAAATGTAGAACAATAACATCCAGGCATAAAACAACCTGGAACAACTTTTATATTTAACGGAACAAATTATTAAAGGGTACTTTACTCTTGGAGGTACACACTTTTTTTGCATTTTTGTGTCATTTTCGACCGAAAACGGTGAGTAAGCGACACCAAAATGTAGAACAATAGTAAATGAGCTAAGAACAACCTGGAAGAACTTTTATTTTTAACAGAACAAATTTTTAAAGGGTCCTTTACTCTTGGAGGTAGACTGTTTTTTTGCATTATTGTGTCATTTTTGACCGAAATCGGCGCGTCAGCGACACCAAAATGTAGAACAATAATATCCAGGCACAAAACAACCTGGAACAACTTTCATTTTTAACAGAACAAATTTTTAAAGGGTACGTTACTCTAGGAGATAGACCCTTTTTTTGCATTTTTGTGTCATTTTCGACCGAAACAGCTAGTAAGCGACACCAAAATGTAGAACAATATCAAATGAGCATAGAACAACCTGGAACAACTTTTATTTTTTCCGGAACAATTGTTGAAAGGGTACTTTACTCTAGGAGGTAGACTCTTTTTTTGCATTTTTGTGTCATTTTCGACCGAAAACGGTGAGTAAGCGACACCAAAATATAGAACAATAGTAAATGAGCATAGAACAACCTGGAACAACTTTTATTTTTAACAGAACAAATTTTTAAAGGGTCCTTTACTCTTGGAGGTAGACTCTTTTCTTGCATTTTTGTGTCATTTTTTACCGAAAACGGTGCGTCAGCGACACCAAAATGTAGAACAATATCAAATGAGCATAGAACAACCTGGAACAACTTTTATTTTTAACAGAACAAATTTTTAAAGGGTCCTTTACTCTTGGAGGTAGACTGTTTTTTTGCATTATTGTGACATTTTTAATCGAAAACGGCGTTTCAGCGACATCAAAATGTAGAACAATAACATCCAGGCATAAGACAACCTGGAACAACTTTTATTTTTAACAGGACAAAGTTTTAAAGGGAACTTTACTCTGGGAGGTACACACTTTTCTTGCATTTTTGTGTCATTTTCGACCGAAACAGCTAGTAAGCGACACCAAAATGTAGAACAATATCAAATGAGCATAGAACAAACTGGAACAACTTTTATTTTTTCCGGAACAATTTTTTAAAAGGTACTTTACTCTTGGAGGTTGACTCTTTTTTTGCATTTTTGTGTCATTTTTTACCGATAACGGCGAGTTAGCGACACCAAAATGTAGAACAATATTAAATGAGCATAGAACAACCTGGAACAACTTTTATTTTTTCCGGAACAATTTTTGAAAGGGTCCTTTACTCTTGGAGGTAGACTCTTTTTTTGCATTTTTGTGTCATTTTCGACGAAAACGGTGAGTAAACGACACCAAAATATAGAACAATAGTAAATGAGCATAGAACAACCTGGAGCAACTTTTATTTTTAACAGGACAAATTTTTAAAGGGTACTTTACTCTTGGAGATTGACTCTTTTTTTGCATTTTTGTCATTTGCGACCGAGAACAGTTAGTAAGCGACACCAAAATGTAGAACAATATCAAATGAGCATAGAACAACCTGCAACAACTTTTATTTTTAACAGAACAAATTTTTAAAGGGTCCTTTACTCTTAGAGGTAGACTGTTTTTTTGCATTATTGTGACATTTTTAATCGAAAACGGCGCGTCAGCGACATCAAAATGTAGAACAATAACATCCAGGCATAAGACAACATGGAACAACTTTTATTTTTAACAGAACAAATTTTTAAAGGGTACGTTACTCTAGGAGATAGACCCTTTTTTTGCATTTTTGTGTCATTTTCGACCGAAACAGCTAGTAAGCGACACCAAAATGTAGAACAATATCAAATGAGCATAGAACAACTTGGAACAACTTTTATTTTTTCCGGAACAATTTTTGAAAGGGTACTTTACTCTGGGAGGTACACACTTTTCTTGCATTTTTGTGTCATTTTTTACCGATAACGGCGAGTTAGCGACACCAAAATGTAGAACAATATCAAATGAGCATAGAACAACCTGGAACAACTTTTATTTTTTCCAGACCAAATTTTTAAAGGGTCCTTTACTCTTGGATGTAGACTGTTTTTTTTGCATTATTGTGTCATTTTTGACCGAAAACGGTGAGTAAACGACACCAAAATATAGAACAATAGTAAATGAGCATAGAACAACCTGCAATAACTTTTATTTTTAACAGAACAAATTTTTAAAGGGTCCTTTACTCTTGGAGGTAGACTGTTTTTTTGCATTATTGTGGCATTTTTGATCGAAAACGGCGCGTCAGCGACATCAAAATGTAGAACCATAACATCCAGGCATAAAACAACCTGGAACAACTTTTATTTTTAACAGAACAAATTTTTAAAGGGTACTTTACACTGGGAGGTACACACTTTTCTTGCATTTTTGTGTCATTTTTTACCGATAACGGCGAGTTAGCGACACCAACATGTAGAACAATATTAAATGAGCATAAAACAACCTGGAACAACTTTTATTTTTTCCAGACCAAATTTTTAAAGGGTCCTTTACTCTTGAATGTAGACTGCTTTTTTTTTGCATTATTGTGTCATTTTTGATGGAAAACGGCGCGTCAGCGACATCAAACTGTAGAACCATAACATCCAGGCATAAAACAATCTGGAACAACTTTTATTTTTTCCGGAACAAATTTTTAAAGTGTACTTTACTCTTGGAGACAGACTCTTTTTTTGCATTTTTGTCATTTTCGACCGAAAACGGCGAGTAAGCGATACCAAACTGTAGAACAATTTTAAATGACCATAGAACAACCTGGAACAACTTTTATGTTTTTCGGAACAAATTTTTAAAGGGTACTTTACTCTTGGAGGTACACACTTTTCTTGCATTTTTGTGTCATTTTTTACCGGAAACGGTGCGTCAGCGACACCAAAATGTAGAACAATATCAAATGAGCATAGAACAACCTGGAGCAACTTTTATTTTTAACAGAACAAATTTTTAAAGGGTCCTTTACTCTTGGAGGTAGACTGTTTTTTTGCATTATTGTCACATTTTTGATCGTAAACGGCGTGTCAGCGACATCAAAATGTAGAACAATAACATCCAGGCATAAGACAACCTGGAACAACTTTTATTTTTAACAGGACAAAGTTTTAAAGGGAACTTTACTCTGGGAGGTACACACTTTTCTTGCATTTTTGTGTCATTTTCGACCGAAACAGCTAGTAAGCGACACCAAAATGTAGAACAATATCAAATGAGCATATAAACAAACTGGAACAACTTTTATTTTTTCCGGAACAATTTTTTAAAAGGTACTTTACTCTTGGAGGTTGACTCTTTTTTTGCATTTTTGTGTCATTTTTTACCGATAACGGCGAGTTAGCGACACCAAAATGTAGAACAATATTAAATGAGCATAGAACAACCTGGAACAACTTTTATTTTTTCCGGAACAATTTTTGAAAGGGTCCTTTACTCTTGGAGGTAGACTCTTTTTTTGCGTTTTTGTGTCATTTTCGACGAAAACGGTGAGTAAACGACACCAAAATATAGAACAATAGTAAATGAGCATAGAACAACCTGGAGCAACTTTTATTTTTAACAGGACAAATTTTTAAAGGGTACTTTACTCTTGGAGATTGACTCTTTTTTTGCATTTTTGTCATTTGCGACCGAGAACAGTTAGTAAGCGACACCAAAATGTAGAACAATATCAAATGAGCATAGAACAACCTGCAACAACTTTTATTTTTAACAGAACAAATTTTTAAAGGGTCCTTTACTCTTGGAGGTAGACTGTTTTTTTGCATTATTGTGGCATTTTTGATCGAAAACGGCGCGTCAGCGACATCAAAATGTAGAACCATAACATCCAGGCATAAAACAACCTGGAACAACTTTTATTTTTAACAGAACAAATTTTTAAAGGGTACTTTACTCTGGGAGGTACACACTTTTCTTGCATTTTTGTGTCATTTTCGACCGAAACAGCTAGTAAGCGACACCAAAATGTAGAACAATATCAAATGAGCATAGAACAAACTGGAACAACTTTTATTTTTTCCGGAACAATTTTTTAAAGGGTACTTTACTCTTGGAGGTTGACTCTTTTTTTGCATTTTTGTGTCATTTTCGACCGAAAACGGTGAGTAAGCGACACCAAAATATAGAACAATAGTAAATGAGCATAGAACAACCTGTACCAACTTTTATTTTTTCCAGACCAAATTTTTAAAGGGTCTTTTACTCTTGGAGATAGACTCTTTTTTCGCATTTTTGTGTCATTTTAGAAAACAGCTAGTAAGCGACACCAAAATGTAGAACAATATCAAATGAGCATAGAACAACCTGGACCAACTTTTATTTTTAACAGAACAAATTTTTAAAGGGTCCTTTACTCTTGGAGGTAGACTGTTTTTTTGCATTATTGTGACATTTTTAATCGAAAACGGCGTTTCAGCGACATCAAAATGTAGAACAATAACATCCAGGCATAAGACAACCTGGAACAACTTTTATTTTTAACAGGACAAATTTTTAAAGGGTACTTTACTCAGGGAGGTACACACTTTTCTTGCATTTTTGTGTCATTTTTTACCGAAAACGCCGCGTCAGCGACACCAAAATGTAGAACAATAACATCCAGGCATAAAACAACCTGGAACAACTTTTATATTTAACGGAACAAATTATTAAAGGGTACTTTACTCTTGGAGGTACACACTTTTTTTGCATTTTTGTGTCATTTTCGACCGAAAACGGTGAGTAAGCGACACCAAAATGTAGAACAATAGTAAATGAGCTAAGAACAACCTGGAACAACTTTTATTTTTAACAGAACAAATATTTAAAGGGTCCTTTACTCTTGGAGGTAGACTGTTTTTTTGCATTATTGAGTTATTTTTGACCGAAATCGGCGCGTCAGCGACACCAAAATGTAGAACAATAACATCCAGGCACAAAACAACCTGGAACAACTTTTATATTTAACAGAACAAATTTTTAAAGGTGCTATACTCTTGGAGGTAGACTATTTTTTTGCATTATTGTGCCATTTTTTACCGAAATCGGCTCGTCAGCGACACCAAAATGTAGAACAATAATATCCAGGCACAAAACAACCTGGAACAACTTTCATTTTTAACAGAACAAATTTTTAAAGGGTACGTTACTCTAGGAGATAGACCCTTTTTTTGCATTTTTGTGTAATTTTTGACCGAAACAGCTAGTAAGCGACACCAAAATGTAGAACAATATCAAATGAGCATAGAACAACCTGGAACAACTTTTATTTTTTCCGGAACAATTTTTGAAAGGGTACTTTACTCTTGGAGGTAGACTCTTTTTTTGCATTTTTGTGTCATTTTCGACGAAAACGGTGAATAAACGACACCAAAATATAGAACAATAGTAAATGAGCATAGAACAACCTGGAACAACTTTTATTTTTAACAGAACAAATTTTTAAAGGGTCCTTTACTCTTGGAGGTAGACTGTTTTTTTGCATTATTGTGACATTTTTAATCGAAAACGGCGTGTCAGCGACATCAAAATGTAGAACAATAACATCCAGGCATAAGACAACCTGGAACAACTTTTATTTTTAACAGGACAAATTTTTAAAGGGAACTTTACTCTGGAAGGTACACACTTTTCTTGCATTTTTGTGTCATTTACGACCAAAACAGCTAGTAAGCGACACCAAAATGTAGAACAATATCAAATGAGCATAGAACAAACTGGAACAACTTTTATTTTTTCCGGAACAATTTTTTAAAAGGTACTTTACTCTTGGAGGTTGACTCTTTTTTTGCATTTTTGTGTCATTTTTTACCGATAACGGCGAGTTAGCGACACCAAAATGTAGAACAATATTAAATGAGCATAGAACAACCTGGAACAACTTTTATTTTTTCCGGAACAATTTTTGAAAGGGTCCTTTACTCTTGGAGGTAGACTCTTTTTTTGCATTTTTGTGTAATTTTCGACGAAAACGGTGAGTAAACGACACCAAAATATAGAACAATAGTAAATGAGCATAGAACAACCTGGAACAACTTTTATTTTTAACAGAACAAATTTTTAAAGGGTCCTTTACTCTTGGAGGTAGACTGTTTTTTTGCATTATTGTGACATTTTTAATCGAAAACGGCGTTTCAGCGACATCAAAATGTAGAACAATAACATCCAGGCATAAGACAACCTGGAACAACTTTTATTTTTAACAGGATAAATTTTTAAAGGGTACTTTACTCAGTGAGGTACACACTTTTCTTGCATTTTTGTGTCATTTTTTACCGAAAACGCCGCGTCAGCGACACCAAAATGTAGAACGATAACATCCAGGCATAAAACAACCTGGAACAACTTTTATATTTAACGGAACAAATTATTAAAGGGTACTTTACTCTTGGAGGTAGACTCTTTTTTTGCATAATTGTGTCATTTTTGACCGAAATCGGTGCGACACCAAAATGTTGAACAATAACATCCAGGCATAAAACAACCTGGAACAACTTTTATTTTTAACAGAACATATTTTAAAGGGTACTTTACTCTTGGAGATAGAAACTTTTTTTTTGCATTTTTGTCATTTTCGACCGAAAACAGTTAGTAAGCGACACCAAAATGTAGAACAATATTAAATGAGCATAGAACAACCTGGAACAACTTTTATTTTTTCCGGAACAAATTTTCAAAGGGTACTTTACTCTTGGAGGTAGACTGTTTTTTTGCATTCTTGTGTCATTTTTGACCGAAATCGGCGCGTCAGCGACACCAAAATGTAGAACAATAACATCCAGGCACAAAACAACCTGGAACAACTTTTATATTTAACAGAACAAATTTTTAAAGGTGCTATACTCTTGGAGGTAGACTATTTTTTTGCATTATTGTGCCATTTTTTACCGAAATCGGCGCGTCAGCGACACCAAAATGTAGAACAATAATATCCAGGCACAAAACAACCTGGAACAACTTTCATTTTTAACAGAACAAATTTTTAAAGGGTACGTTACTCTAGGAGATAGACCCTTTTTTTGCATTTTTGTGTCATTTTCGACCGAAACAGCTAGTAAGCGACACCAAAATGTAGAACAATATCAAATGAGCATAGAACAACCTGGAACAACTTTTATTTTTTGCGGAACAATTTTTGAAAGGGTACTTTACTCTTGGAGGTAGACTCTTTTTTTGCATTTTTGTGTCATTTTCGACCAAAACGGTGAGTAAACGACACCAAAATATAGAACAATAGTAAATGAGCATAGAACAACATGGAGCAACTTTTATTTTTAACAAAACAAATTTTTAAAGGGTCCTTTACTCTTAGAGGTAGACTGTTTTTTTGCATTATTGTGACATTTTTAATCGAAAACGTCGTGTCAGCGACATCAAAATGTAGAACAATAACATCCAGGCATAAGACAACCTGGAACAACTTTTATTTTTAACAGGACAAATTTTTAAAGGGTACTTTACTCATGGAGGTAGACTCTTTTTTTGCATAATTGTGTCATTTTTGACCGAAATCGGTGCGACACCAAAATGTTGAACAATAACATCCAGGCATAAAACAACCTGGAACAACTTTTATTTTTAACAGAACATATTTTTAAAGGGTACTTTACTCTTGGAGATAGAAACTTTTTTTTTGCATTTTTGTCATTTTCGACCGAAAACAGATAGTAAGCGACACCAAAATGTAGAACAATATTAAATGAGCATAGAACAACCTGGACCAACTTTTATTTTTTCCAGACCAAATTTTTAAAGGGTCCTTTACTCTTGGAGGTAGACTGTTTTTTGGCATTATTGTGGCATTTTTGATCGAAATCGGCGCGTCAGCGACACCAAAATGTAGAACAATTACATCCAGGCACAAAACAACCTGGAACAACTTTTATATTTAACAGAACAAATTTTTAAAGGGTACGTTACTCTAGGAGATAGACCCTTTTTTTGCATTTTTGTGTCATTTTCGACCGAAACAGCTAGTAAGCGACACCAAAATGTAGAACAATATCAAATGAGCATAGAACAACTTGGAACAACTTTTATTTTTTCCGGAACAATTTTTGAAAGGGTGCTTTACTCTTGGAGGTAGACTCTTTTTTTGCATAATTGTGTCATTTTTGACCGAAATCGGTGCGACACCAAAATGTTGAACAATAACATCCAGGCATAAAACAACCTGGAACAACTTTTATTTTTAACAGAACATATTTTTAAAGGGTACTTTACTCTTGGAGATAGAAACTTTTTTTTTGCATTTTTGTCATTTTCGACCGAAAACAGTTAGTAAGCGACACCAAAATGTAGAACAATATTAAATGAGCATAGAACAACCTGGAACAACTTTTATTTTTAACAGAACAAATTTTTAAAGGCTCCTTTACTCTTGGAGGTAGACTGTTTTTTTGCATTATTGTGGCATTTTTGATCGAAAACGGCGCGTCAGCGACATCAAAATGTAGAACCATAACATCCAGGCATAAAACAACCTGGAACAACTTTTATTTTTAACAGAACAAATTTTTAAAGGGTACTTTACTCAGTAAGGTACACACTTTTCTTGCATTTTTGTGTCATTTTTTACCGAAAACGCCGCGTCAGCGACACCAAAATGTAGAACAATAACATCCAGGCATAAAACAACCTGGAACAACTTTTATTTTTTCCAGACCAATTTTTTAAAGGGTGCTTTACTCTTGGAGGTAGACTGTTTTTTTGCATTATTGTGTCATTTTTGACCGAAATCGGCGCGTCAGCGACACCAAAATGTAGAACAATAACATCCAGGTACAAAACAACCTGGAACAACTTTTATATTTAACAGAACACATTTTTAAAGGTGCTTTACTCTTGGAGGTAGACTCTTTTTTTGCATTATTGTGGCATTTTTGTTCGAAAACGGCGCGTCAGCGACATCAAAATGTAGAACCATAACATCCAGGCATAAAACAACCTGGAACAATGTTTATTTTTAACAGAACAAATTTTTAAAGGGTACTTTACTCTGGGAGGTACACACTTTTCTTTCATTTTTGTGTCATTTTTTACCGATAACGGCGAGTTAGCGACACCAAAATGTAGAACAATATTAAATGAGCATAAAACAACCTGGAACAACTTTTATTTTTTCCAGACCAAATTTTTAAAGGGTACTTTACTCTTGGAGGTAGACTGTTTTTTTGCATTATTGTGTCATTTTTGACCGAAATCGGCGCGTCAGCGACACCAAAATGTAGAACAATATCTGATAAGATTTCTTATCAGACAGAAAGTGGGAATGAAGTAAAGGGCTCAACACAGTATTTGTATAATAAAAGATATATATATATTCTATTCTGTTTCTTATCTAACCTTATTACACGTTCGCACGTTAGCCTGGCCAGGCGGGAAGAGATCGCTTCCGTTCGCGGTATGACCCACAAGGCCCTCGGTTTCAGCAGCGTCACCCTGCATCGACGCTTCGCATAGCGCGCCTAACTCAAAAACACCCGACACACAATTACCTTTCTCAACACTGTCTCTTAATTTTGTGTCGGTTCACTCATTAATCTTTCCTTACAATTATTAAATTTGTCTCGATTCAACGGCTTTGTTAAAATGTCTGCAATTTGCTTATTAGTTGGACAGTACTTAAGTTTAATTTTATTTGTCTTAACTAAATCGTGAACAAACCTATATTTTACGTCAATGTGTTTTGACCGCTTATTTATTATACCATTAGTCATTAGCATTATTGCGCTTTGGTTGTCTACATTCAACTCAATTGAAATTTCTTCGCCTGTCAATTCTTCTATTAAAGTTTTAAGGTACATCAGTTCTTTGCAGCACTCTGCAGCTGCTACATACTCCGCTTCCGTGCTGGACAGTGCTATGATGGGTTGTCTTCTAGAGCACCAGCTAATTGGCCCTCCACCTAGAATATTACGTACCCAGATGTGCTTCGCCTTGTTTCCAGGTCTCCTGCATAGTCAGAGTCGCAATATCCCTCCAACAGATCCGGTCTTGCATCGCTTCTATATTTTATTCCTAAGTTTTGGCTTCCATTCAGGTACTTCAAAATATGCTTTACATCATTGATATTTTCTTGAGTGTAGGATTCCATATGTCTGCTACAGTAATTGACACCGTATGCTATATCTGGTCTCGTTTTCGTTGACAGGTATAACAAACTACCTATTACTTCTCTATAACGATAGTTACTGTTTTTCGGTACAGTCTTGCCACCGTCGCCTTTTGTTAATGGGATGTATATAGGTTTGGCACAGCTCATCTCATATTCTTTCAATACATTTTTTACATATTCGGTCTGTGCCAGACTCATGTGTTCCCTGCCTCTTGTTATCTCTAATCCTACGAAAGCTTTTGGTTTCTCCAACACTGTCATTTTAAATTCTTTATTCAGGTCTCTTATTATTTGTTCAAGTTCCTTTGAGTCCGTTCCCATTAGAATCCCGTCGTCCACATATATTCCTAGTATTGTTTTATTTTTACCTTTTGAGAACAAGCATTGGTCACTTTCCAATTGCTCAAATCCTTTACCTTTCAGGAATGTGGTGAACCTCAGATTCCATCTTAGAGGTGCTTGTTTTAGCCCGTAGAGTGCTTTCTTTAGTTTTAGTATTTTATTCTTAAAATTGTATCCTTCTGGAGGATACATATATACCTCTTCTTCCAGCGTCCCGTACAGGAAAGCTGTTTTTACATGAAATGTTATTATTGCATATTTTTTAACTTCTGCTACTGCAAGAAGGCTTCTTAATGCACTTGTTCCCATCACAGGACTGAATGTCTCCTCGTAATCCACTCCATAGTTTTGTCCACATCCCTTTACTACTAGTCTAGCTCTATATGTCCCATTTTCTTTTATTTTAAATACCCACTTTCCTTTTAGCGGTTTTTGTATTGTTGTCTTATTAGCTTCTATTACTTCCCAGGTGTCGTTTTCCTTTAGTGATTTTTTTTCTTCATTTATGGCTTCTATCCGCTTGTTTTTCTCTGGACCTGTGATTGCATCTGTGTATGTCATCAGGGCATAGTAGCCATATCTGTCCGGTAATGCTGTCACTCTCTTTGATCTTCTTGGTTCTGTTGTCTCTTCTTCTTCTTCTTGAATTTTATTTTCTTCTATTGTTTCAATACATTCTTCAAATTCCTCTTCTTGCTCTTCAGAATCCTCTTCTCCTTCCTCTTGGTCTTCTTCCTCTTCCGTCATCAGTCTTATCTTTCTTAATTTTATGTTTTCAGTCTTCTCCTGTTCTCCTTCTTCAAATTTCACATCTCGTGCAATTATTATTCTTCTAGACTCTTTGCACCACAGCCTGTATCCATTGGGGGCACAGCCAACAAAGACAAGTTTTCTACTCCTTTCATCCAACTTCTTTATGGGGCCCAGCACTTTGGCATGTGCATTGCACCCAAATATTTGAATGTTTTTCAGGTCCGGTTTTTTATTTTCCCATTTCTCATATGGAGTGATTTTTAGTGACTCTGTTGGCGACCTATTTAGTAAAAACACAGAGGTGTAGAGAGCTTCTCCCCACATCTCTTTGTTCATTTTTGAGTCAAATAGCAATGCTCTTACCTTGTTCATTAGTGTCCTATTCAGTCTTTCGGCTCTTCCGTTTAATTGTGGCGTGTATGGCACAGTGTTATCTATTTGTATTCCTTTTAGTTTGCACCATTGCATTAGATTATTATTTATGTACTCTTTGCCATTATCACACCTCACCTTTGCTACTCTCAAGTTCCAGTTCGCTTCTACTCTTTCAACATACTCCTTCATTTTATCCAGAACTTCATGTTTATGTTTCAGTAGAAACACCATAGTATGGTGTGTATAGTCATCAAGGAATGTTAAGAAATACCTATTTCAATCCCATGTGGCAGGATCTATAGGTCCACACAAGTCTGTGTGTATTATCTGTAAGGGTCTTGTTGCCCTATTCCTTGACTCACCAAATTTCAGCCTCGTTTGTTTTGCCTCCTGACATGTTTTACAAAAGAATTTCTCTTCCTTGATGTCCTCTTGTGTCAGTTTTATTCCTTCTGCCAATACGGTTAACTTCTTCATATTCTCATGGCTCAGGTGTCCGAGTTTGCGATGCCATGTCTCCACTTCATTTTTCAAGTTTTTGCTTAGGTAAGAATCCTGTTTCTCTTCTCGTTTTAGTTTTACTTCAAACAGCCCATTAGACATTTTTGTTCCCTTCATTATTGTTTTGTTATCCTGGCTTATTATGACTTCATCCTTTCTAAACAATACTTCACCGTTGTTCTTGGTTATCGAATTCACTGATAATAGGTTTGCACTCAAGTCTGGAACATACATGACCTCTTTAAGTGTGCAGTTGTTGAATTTTATGGATCCAAGTCCTTCCGCTTCCATAGACTCTGTTGCTTTGGCCACCCCAATCAAAGAGTTCATCTTTTTAAATCCTCTTATGGCAGCTCTGCTATTGGTCATATTGGATGTGCTACCCGAGTCTACTATCCATGTGTCAGGATTGCCTATTCCTGATGTCAGGAGTGCCACTGAGTTGGCATTCTCAGTTTTGCCACTTTTATTCCTAAAGAAGCAGTTTCTCTCATTGTGATTCGTTTTCTTACATATGGAACACTTCTGTTCCTTTGTGTCCTGTGTCTCATTGCACATTTTCGCAATGTGCCCTGTTTGATTGCACATGCAAGCAACGTCCTATCCCTTTTCCACTGGCTTGTGATGTTTTTCGGCATGTCTTTGCCCAGTGACCGGTTTTATTACATTTGAAACATGTTTTATCAGTAGCTTTGAAGGCTACTGGCTTTTCTTCTTGTTCCTTTAAAGAGTTTCTCGTCTCTTCTGCTATTAGTCTCGCAGTTAGATTTTCCAGTGTCTTTTCTTTCCTCTCTGCTGACTCCCAAGCACTGACAAAATATCTGTACTTTTCAGGTAATGTTGCCAGTATTTTCGACACAATCATTTCATTGTCTATCTTAACATCTAACGCATTTAATCTATAGGCTAAATTTCTTAAGCTAGTAACATATGTTGCAATATCTTTGTTGTTATTATAAACCTTACTGTAAAATTCCTGAAGTAGACTACATTTTTGTTGTTCTGACTGTCTCTCAAATATACTTTCTATTTTTAACCACATCTCATATGCAGTTTTACAATCTAATACATGCATTAACGGTTTTTTAGTTATCGTTGTTATTATTAATTTTGTTGCATTCGCGTCTTTCTTAGCCCACACAGCATTTCGATTTTCCTCAGGTTCATCTTTTGCTACCATGTGATACAGATCATGTGCTTCTAATATTATTTTTAATTGGAATTTCCATAGCTGAAAGTTTTCAGCATCTCTCAGCTTCTCAATGTTACTTATATCCTCTGATATTGTGTGTGCCATTGTTAGTTTACCGCTTTTTACAGAAAATGCTCTTAATTATTCTTTACTGCGCAGTTAACTGCCTAACCTTTTATGCGTATCGCTTACCGGTTAACCTCTACTTCTCTCCCTCCTTTTCTGTCTCTGAATTTCTGCCCATTTTATTTTAATTGAACACGGTTCCTGGGCCCATAACCTGATAAGATTTCTTATCAGACAGAAAGTGGGAATTAAGTAAAGGGCTCAACACAGTATTTGTATAATAAAAGATATATATATATTCCATTCTGTTTCTTATCTAACCTTATTACACGTTCGCACGCTAGCCTGGCCAGGCGGGAAGAGATCGCTTCCGTTCGCGGTATGACCCACAAGGCCCTCGGTTTCAGCAGCGCCACCCTGCATCGACACTTCGCATAGCGCGCCTAACTCAAAAACACCCGACACACAATTACCTTTCTCAACAATATCAAATGAGCATAGAACAACCTGGAACAACTTTTATTTTTTCCGGAACAATTTTTTAAAGGGTACTTTACTCTTGGAGGTAGACTCTTTTTTTGCATTTTTGTGTCATTTTCGAACGAAAACGGTGAGTAAGCGACACCAAAATATAGAACAATAGTAAATGAGCATAGAACAACCTGGAACAACTTTTATTTTTAACAGAACAAATTTTTAAAGGGTCCTTTACTCTTGGAGGTAGACTCTTTTTTTGCATTTTTGTGTCATTTTCGACGAAAACGGTGAGTAAACGACACCAAAATATAGAACAATAGTAAATGAGCATAGAACAACCCGCAACAACTTTTATTTTTAACAGAACAAATTTTTAAAGGGTCCTTTACTCTTGGAGGTAGACTGTTTTTTGCATTATTGTGGCATTTTTGATCGAAAACGGCGCGTCAGCGACATGAAAATGTAGAACAATAACATCCAGGCATAAGACAACCTGGAACCACTTTTATTTTTAACAGAACAAATTTTTAAAAGGTACTTTACTCTAGGAGATAGACCCTTTTTTTGCATTTTTGTGTCATTTTCGACCGAAACAGCTCGTAAGCGACACCAAAATGTAGAACAATATCAAATGAGCATAGAACAACCTGGAACAACTTTTATTTTTTCCGGAACAATTTTTTAAAGGGTACTTTACTCTTGGAGGTAGACTCTTTTTTTGCATTTTTGTGTCATTTTCGACAAAAACGGTGAGTAAACGACACCAAAATATAGAACAATAGTAAATGAGCATAGAACAATCTGCAACAACTTTTATTTTTAACAGAACAAATTTTTAAAGGGTCCTTTACTCCTGGAGGTAGACTGTTTTTTTGCATTATTGTGGCATTTTTGATCGAAAACGGCGCGTCAGCGACATGAAAATGTAGAACCATAACATCCAGGCATAAACCAACCTGGAACAACTTTTATTTTTAACAGAACAAATTTTTAAAGGGTACTTTACTCTGGGAGGTACACACTTTTCTTGCATTTTTGTGTCATTTTTTACCGATAACGGCGAGTTAGCGACACCAAAATGTAGAATAATATTAAATGAGCATAAAACAACCTGGAACAACTTTTATTTTTTCCGGAACAATTTTTTAAAGGGTACTTTACTCTTGGAGGTAGACTCTTTTTTTGCATTTTTGTGTCATTTTCGACGAAAACGGTGAGTAAACGACACCAAAATATAGAACAATAGTAAATGAGCATAGAACAACCTGGAACAACTTTTATTTTTATTGAACAAATTTTAAAAGGGTCCTTTACTCTTGGAGGTAGACTGTTTTTTTGCATTATTGTGACATTTTTAATCGAAAACGGCGTGTCAGCGACATCAAAATGTAGAACAATAACATCCAGGCATAAGACAACCTGGAACAACTTTTATTTTTAACAGGACAAATTTTTAAAGGGTACTTTACTCAGGGAGGTACACACTTTTCTTGCATTTTTGTGTCATTTTTTACCGAAAACGCCGCGTCAGCGACACCAAAATGTAGAACAATAACATCCAGGCATAAAACAACCTGGAACAACTTTTATATTTAACGGAACAAATTATTAAAGGGTACTTTACTCTTGGAGGTAGACTCTTTTTTTGCATAATTGTGTCATTTTTGACCGAAATCGGTGCGACACCAAAATGTTGAACAATAACATTCAGGCATAAAACAACCTGGAACAACTTTTATTTTTAACAGAACATATTTTTAAAGGGTACTTTACACTGGAGATAGAAACTTTTTTTTTGCATTTTTGTCATTTTCGACCGAAAACAGTTAGTAAGCGACACCAAAATGTAGAACAATATTAAATGAGCATAGAACAACCTGGAACAACTTTTATTTTTTCCGGAACAAATTTTCAAAGGGTATTCTACTCTAGGAGGTACTCACTTTTCTTGCATTTTTGTGTCATTTTTTACCGAAAACGGTGCGTCAGCAACACCAAAATGTAGAACAATATCAAATGAGCATAGAACAACCTGGACCAACTTTTATTTTTTCCAGACCAAATTTTTAAAGGGTCCTTTACTCTTGGAGGTAGACGGTTTTTTTGCATTATTGTGGCATTTTTGATCGAAAACGGCGCGTCAGCGACATCAAAATGTAGAACCATAACATCCAGGCATAAACCAACCTGGAACAACTTTTATTTTTAACCGGACAAATTTTTAAAGGGTACTTTACTCTTGGAGATTGACTCTTTTTTTGCATTTTTGTCATTTGCAACCGAAAACAGTTAGTAAGCGACACCAAAATGTAGAACAATATCAAATGAGCATAGAACAACCTGGATCAACTTTTATTTTTTCCGTAACAATTTTTTGAAGGATACTTTACTCTTGGAGGTAGACTCTTTTTTTGCATTATTATGTTATTTTTTACCGGAAACGACGAGTTGGCGACACCAAAATGTAGAACAATAGTAAATGAGCATAGAACAACCTGGAACAACTTTTATTTTTAACAGAACAAATTTTTAAAGGGTGCTTTACTCTAGGAGATAGACCCTTTTTTTGTATTTTTGTGTCATTTTCGACCGAAAACGGTGAGTAAGCGACACCAAAATATAGAACAATAGTAAATAAGCATAGAACAACCTGGAACAACTTTTATTTTTAACAGAACAAATTTTTAAAGGGTCCTTTACTCTTGGAGGTAGACTATTGTTTTGCATTTTTGTGTCATTTTCGACGAAAACGGTGAGTAAACGACACCAAAATATAGAACAATAGTAAATGAGCATCGAACAACCTGCAACAACTTTTATTTTTAACAGAACAAATTTTTAAAGGGTACTTTACTCTAGGAGGTAGACTGTTTATTTGCATTATTGTGGCATTTTTGACCGAAATCGGCGCGTCAGCGACACCAAAATGTAGAACAATAATATCCAGGTACAAAACAACCTGGAACAACTTTCATTTTTAACAGAACAAATTTTTAAAGGGTACTTTACTCTAGGAGATAGATCCTTTTTTTGCATTTTTGTGTCATTTTCGACCGAAACAGCTAGTAAGCGACACCAAAATGTAGAACAATATCAAATGAGCATAGAACAAACTGGAACCAATTTTATTTTTTCCGGAACAATTTTTTAAAGGGTGCTTTACTCTTGGAGATAGACTGTTTTTTTGCATTATTGTGTCATTTTCGACCGAAAACGGTGAGTAAGCGACACCAAAATATAGAACAATAGTAAATGAGCATAGAACAACCTGGAACAACTTTTATTTTTAACAGAACAAATTTTTAAAGGGTCCTTTACTCTTGGAGGTAGACTATTGTTTTGCATTTTTGTGTCATTTTCGACGAAAACGGTGAGTAAACGACACCAAAATATAGAACAATAGTAAATGAGCATAGAACAACCTGCAACAATTTTTATTTTTAACAGAACAAATTTTTAAAGCGTCCTTTACTCTTGGAGGTAGACTGTTTATTTGCATTATTGTGGCATTTCTGATCGAAAACGGCGCGTCAGCGACATCAAAATGTAGAACCATAACATCCAGGCATAAACCAACCTGGAACAACTTTTATGTTTAACAGAACAAATTTTTAAAGGGTACTTTACTCTGGGAGGTACACACTTTTCTTGCATTTTTGAGTTATTTTTTACCGATAACGGCGAGTTAGCGACACCAAAATGTAGAATAATATTAAATGAGCATAAAACAACCTGGAACAACTTTTATTTTTTCCAGACCAAATTTTTGAAGGGTACTTTACTCTTGGAGGTAGACTGTTTATTTGCATTATTGTGGCATTTTTGATCGAAAACGGCGCGTCAGCGACATCAAAATGTAGAACCATAACATCCAGGCATAATACAACCTGGAACAACTTTTATTTTTAACAGAACAAATTTTTAAAGGGTACTTTACTCTGGGAGGTACACACTTTTCTTGCATTTTTGTGTCATTTTTTACCGATAACGGCGAGTTAGCGACACCAAAATGTAGAACAATATTAAATGAGCATAGAACAACCTGGAACAACTTTTAGTTTTTCCGGAACGATTTTTTAAAGGGTACTTTACTCTTGGAGGTAGACAGTTTTTTTGCATTATTGTGGCATTTTTGATCGAAAACGGCGCGTCAGCGACATCAAAATGTAGAACCATAACATCCAGGCATAAGACAACCTGGAACAACTTTTATTTTTAACAGAACAAATTTTTAAAGGGTACTTTACTCTGGGAGGTACGCACTTTTCTTGCATTTTTGTGTAATTTTTTACCGTTAACGGCGAGTTAGCGACACCAAAATGTAGAACAATATTAAATGAGCAGAAAACAACCTTGAACAACTTTTATTTTTTCCAGACCAAATTTTTAAAGGGTGCTTTACTCTTGGAGGTAAACTGTTTTTTTGCATTATTGTGACATTTTTAATCGAAAACGGCGTGTCAGCGACATCAAAATGTAGAACAATAACATCCAGGCATAAGACAACCTGGAACAACTTTTATTTTTAACAGGACAAATTTTTAAAGGGTACTTTACTCTGGGAGGTACACACTTTTCTTGCATTTTTGTGTCATTTTTTACCGATAACGGCGAGTTAGCGACACCAAAATGTAGAACAATATTAAATGAGCATAAAACAACCTGGAACAACTTTTATTTTTCCCAGACCAAATTTTTAAAGGGTGCTTTACTCTTGGAGGTAGACTGTTTTTTTGCATTATTGTGTCATTTTTTACCGAAATCGGCGCGTCAGCGACACCAAAATGTAGAACAATAATATCCAGGCACGAAACAACCTGGAACAACTTTCATTTTTAACAGAACAAATTTTTAAAGGGTCCTTTACTCTAGGAGATACACCCTTTCTTTGCATTTTTGTGTCATTTTCGACCGAAACAGCTAGTAAGCGACACCAAAATGTAGAACAATATCAAATGAGCATAGAACAACCTGGAACAACTTTTATTTTTTCCGGAACAATTTTTTAAAGGGTACTTTACTCTTGGAGGTAGACTCCACTTTGCATTTTTGTGTCATTTTCGACGAAAACGGTGAGTAAACGACACCAAAATATAGAACAATAGTAATTGAGCATAGAACAACCTGGAACAACTTTTATTTTTTCCAGACCAAATTTTTAAAGGGTGCTTTACTCTTGGAGCTAGACTGTTTTTTGCATTATTGTGTCATTTTTGACCGAAATCGGCGCGTCAGCGACACCAAAATGTAGAACAATAACATCCAGGCACAAAACAACCTGGAACAACTTTTATTTTTTCCGGAACAATTTTTTAAAGGGTACTTTACTCTTGGAGGTAGACTCTTTTTTTGCATTTTTGTGTCATTTTCGACGAAAACGGTGAGTAAACGACACCAAAATATAGAACAATAGTAACTGAGCATAGAACAACCTGGAACAACTTTTATTTTTAACAGGACAAATTTTTAAAGGGTACTTTATTCTTGGAGATAGACTCTTTTTTTGCATTTTTGTCATTTGCGACCGAAAACAGTTAGTAAGCGACACCGAAATGTAGAACAATATTAAATGAGCATAGAACAACCTGGATCAACTTTTATTTTTTCCGGAACAATTTTTTGAAGGATACTTTACTCTTGGAGGTAGACTCTTTTTTTGCATTATTATGTCATTTTATACCGGAAACGGCGAGTAAGTGACACCAAAATATAGAACAATAGTAATTGAGCATAGAACAACCTGGAACAACTTTTATTTTTTCCAGACCAAATTTTTAAAGGGTCCTTTACTCTTGGAGGTAGACTGTTTTTTTGCATTATTGTGGCATTTTTGATCGAAAACGGCGCGTCAGCGACACCAAAATGTAGAACAGTAACATCCAGGCACACAGCAACCTGCAACAACTTTTATTTTTAACAGAACAAATTTTTAAAGGGTACTTTACTCTGGGAGGTACACACTTTTCTTGCATTTTTGAGTCATTTTTTACCGATAACGGCGAGTTAGCGACACCAAAATGTAGAATAATATAAAATGAGCATAAAACAACCTGGAACAACTTTTATTTTTTCCGGAACAATTTGTTAAAGGGTACTTTACTCTTGGAGGTACACACTTTTCTTGCATTTTTGTGTCATTTTTTACCGATAACGGCGAGTTAGCGACACCAAAATGTAGAACAATATTAAATGAGCATAAAACAACCTGGAACAACTTTTATTTTTTCCAGACCAAATTTTTAAAGGGTGCTTTACTCTTGGAGGTTGACTGTTTTTTTGCATTGTTGTGTCATTTTTGACCGAAATCGGCGCGTCAGCAACACCAAAATGTAGAACAATAACTTCCAGGCACAAAACAACCTGGAACAACTTTTATATTTAACAGAACAAATTTTTAAAGGTGCTTTACTCTTGGAGGTAGACTATTTTTTTTCATTATTGTGTCATTTTTGACCGAAATCGGCGCGTCAGCAACACCAAAATGTAGAACAATAATATCCAGGTACAAAACAACCTTGAACAACTTTCATTTTTAACAGAACAAATTTTTAAAGGGTCCTTTACTCTAGGAGATAGACCCTTTTTTTGCATTTATGTGTCATTTTCGACCGAAACAGCTAGTAAGCGACACCAAAATGTAGAACAATATAAAATGGGCATAGAACAACCTGGATCAACTTTTATTTTTTCCGGTCCAAATTTGTAAAGGGTACTTTACTCTTGGAGGTAGACTGTTTTTTTGCATTATTGTGTCATTTTTGACCGAAAACGGCGCGTCAGCGACACCAAAATGTAGAACAATAACATCCAGGCTTAGAACAACCTGGAACAAGTTTTATTTTTTCCAGAACAAATTTATAAAGGGTCCTTTACTCTTGGAGGTAGACTCTTTTTTTGCATTATTGTGTCATTTTTGACCGGAAACGGCGAGTTAGAGAGACCAAAATGTAGAACAATATTAAATGAGCATAAAACATCCTGGAACAACTTTTATTTTTTCCGGACCAAATTTTTAAAGGGTCGTTTACTGTTGGAGGTAGACTCTTTTTTTGCATCATTGTGTCATTTTCAATCGAAAACGGGGAGTAAGCGATATCAAAATGTAGAACAATATTAAATGAGCATAGAACAACCTAGAACAACTTTTATTTTTTCCAGACCAAATTTTTAAAGGGTACTTTACTCTTGGAGGTTGACTCTTTTTTTGCATTTTTGTGTCATTTTCGACCGAAAACGGTGAGTAAGCGACACCAAAATATAGAACAATAGTAAATGAGCATAGAACAACCTGGAACAACTTTTCTTTTTAACAGAACAAATTTTTAAAGGGTCCTTTACTCTTGGAGGTAGACTATTTTTTTGCATTTTTGTGTCATTTTTGACGAAAACGGTGAGTAAACGACACCAAAATATAGAACAATATTAAATGAGCATAGAACAACCTGCAACAACTTCTATTTTTAACAGAACAAATTTTTAAAGGGTCCTTTACTCTTGGAGGTAGACTGTTTATTTGCATTATTGTGGCATTTTTGATCGAAAACGGCGCGTCAGCGACATCAAAATGTAGAACAAAAACATCCAGGCATAAGACAACCTGGAACAACTTTTATTTTTATCAGAACAAATTTTTAAAGGCTACTTTACTCTAGGAGATAGACCCTTTTTTTGCATTTTTGTGTCATTTTCGACCGAAACAGCTAGTAAGCGACACCAAAATGTAGAACAATATCAAATGAGCATAGAACAACCTGGAACAACTTTCATTTTTAACAGAACAAATTTTTAAAGGGTACTTTACTCTAGGAGATAGACCCCTTCTTTGCATTTTTGTGTCATTTTCGACCGAAACAGCTAGTAAGCGACACCAAAATGTACAACAATATCAAATGAGCATAGAACAACCTGGAACAACTTTTATTTTTTCCGCAACAATTTTTTAAAGGGTACTTTACTCTTGAAGGTAGGCTCTTTTTTTGCATTTCCGTGTCATTTTCGACGAAAACAGTGAGTAAACGACACCAAAATATAGAAAAATAGTAAATGAGCATAGAACAACCTGGAACAACTTTTATTTTTAACAGAACAAATTTTTAAAGGGTCCTTTACTCTTGGAGGTAGACTGTTTTTTTGCATTATTGTGACATTTTTGATCGAAAGCGGCGCGTCAGCGACATCAAAATGTAGAACAATATTAAATGGGCATAGAACAACCTGGATCAACTTTTATTTTTTCCGGTCCAAATTTGTAAAGGGTACTTTACTCTTGGAGGTAGACTGTTTTTTTGCATTATTGTGTCATTTTTGACCGAAAACGGCGCGTCAGCGACACCAAAATGTAGAACAATAACATCCAGGCTTAGAACAACCTGGAACAAGTTTTTTTTTTCCAGAACAAATTTATAAAGGGTCCTTTACTCTTGGAGGTAGACTCTTTTTTTGCATTATTGTGTCATTTTTGACCGGAAACGGCGAGTTAGAGAAACCAAAATGTAGAACAATATTAAATGAGCATAAAACATCCTGGAACAACTTTTATTTTTTCCGGACCAAATTTTTAAAGGGTCGTTTACTGTTGGAGGTAGACTCTTTTTTTGCATCATTGTGTCATTTTCGATCGAAAACGGGGAGTAAGCGATATCAAAATGTAGAACAATATTAAATGAGCATAGAACAACCTGGAACAACTTTTATTTTTTCCAGACCAAATTTTTACAGGGTACTTTACTCTTGGAGGTACACACTTTTCTTGCATTTTTGTGTCATTTCTTACCGAAAAATGGTGCGTCAGCGACACCAAGATGTAGAACAATATTAAACGAGCGTACATAAACCTGGAACAACTTTTATTTTTTCCAGACCAAATTTTTAAAGGGTCCTTTACTCTTGGAGGTAGACTGTTTCTTGGCATTATTGTGTCATTTGTGTCCGTAAACGGCGCGCCAGCGACAACAAAATGTAGAACAATAACATCCAGGCATAAGACAACCTGGAACAACTTTTATTTTTAACAGAACAAATTTTTAAAGGGTACTTTACTCTAGGAGATAGACCCTTTTTTTGCATTTTTGTGTCATTTTCGACCGAAACAGCTAGTAAGCGACACCAAAATGTAGAACAATATCAAATGAGCATAGAACAACCTGGAACAACTTTTATTTTTTCCGGAACAATTTGTTAAAGGGTACTTTACTCTTGGAGGTAGACTATTTTTTTGCATTTTAGTGTCATTTTCGACGAAAACGGTGAGTAAACGACACCAAAATATAGAACAATAGTAAATGAGCATAGAACAACCTGCAACAACTTTTATTTTTAACAGAACAATTTTTTAAAGGGTCCTTTACTCTTGGAGGTAGACTGTTTTTTTGCATTATTGTGGCATTTTTGATCGAAAACGGCGCGTCAGCGACATCAAAATGTAGAACCATAACATCCAGGCACAAAACAACCTGGAACAACTTTTATATTTAACAGAACAAATTTTTAAAGGTGCTTTACTCTTGGAGGTAGACTATTTTTTTTCATTATTGTGTCATTTTTGACCGAAATCGGCGCGTCAGCAACACCAAAATGTAGAACAATAATATCCAGGTACAAAACAACCTGGAACAACTCTCATTTTTAACAGAACAAATTTTTAAAGGGTACTTTACTCTAGGAGATAGACCCTTTTTTTGCATTTATGTGTCATTTTCGACCGAAACAGCTAGTAAGCGACACCAAAATGTAGAACAATATTAAATGGGCATAGAACAACCTGGATCAACTTTTATTTTTTCCGGTCCAAATTTGTAAAGGGTACTTTACTCTTGGAGGTAGACTGTTTTTTTGCATTATTGTGTCATTTTTGACCGAAAACGGCGCGTCAGCGACACCAAAATGTAGAACAATAACATCCAGGCTTAGAACAACCTGGAACAAGTTTTATTTTTTCCAGAACAAATTTATAAAGGGTCCTTTACTCTTGGAGGTAGACTCTTTTTTTGCATAATTGTGTCATTTTTGACCGGAAACGGCGAGTTAGAGAGACCAAAATGTAGAACAATATTAAATGAGCATAAAACATCCTGGAACAACTTTTATTTTTTCCGGACCAAATTTTTAAAGGGTCGTTTACTGTTGGAGGTAGACTCTTTTTTTGCATCATTGTGTCATTTTCAATCGAAAACGGGGAGTAAGCGATATCAAAATGTAGAACAATATTAAATGAGCATAGAACAACCTGGAACAACTTTTATTTTTTCCAGACCAAATTTTTAAAGGGTACTTTACTCTTGGAGGTAGACTCTTTTTTTGCATTTTTGTGTCATTTTCGACCGAAAACGGTGAGTGAGCGACACCAAAATATAGAACAATAGTAAATGAGCATAGAACAACCTGGAACAACTTTTCTTTTTAACAGAACAAATTTTTAAAGGGTCATTTACTCTTGGAGGTAGACTATTTTTTTGCATTTTTGTGTCATTTTTGACGAAAACGGTGAGTAAACGACACCAAAATATAGAACAATATTAAATGAGCATAGAACAACCTGCAACAACTTCTATTTTCAACAGAACAAATTTTTAAAGGGTCCTTTACTCTTGGAGGTAGACTGTTTATTTGCATTATTGTGGCATTTTTGATCGAAAACGGCGCGTCAGCGACATCAAAATGTAGAACAAAAATATCCAGGCATAAGACAACCTGGAACAGCTTTTATTTTTATCAGAACAAATTTTTAAAGGCTACTTTACTCTAGGAGATAGACCCTTTTTTTGCATTTTTGTGTCATTTTCGACCGAAACAGCTAGTAAGCGACACCAAAATGTAGAACAATATCAAATGAGCATAGAACAACCTGGAACAACTTTTATTTTTTCCGGAACGATTTTTTAAAGGGTACTTTACTCTTGGAGGTAGACAGTTTCTTTGCATTATTGTGGCATTTTTGATCGAAAACGGCGCGTCAGCGACACCAAAATGTACAACAATAATATCCAGGCACGAAACAACCTGGAACAACTTTCATTTTTAACAGAACAAATTTTTAAAGGGTCCTTTACTCTAGGAGATACACCCTTTCTTTGCATTTTTGTGTCATTTTCGACCGAAACAGCTAGTAAGCGACACCAAAATGTAGAACAATATCAAATGAGCATAGAACAACCTGGAACAACTTTTATCTTTTCCGGAACAATTTTTTAAAGGGTACTTTACTCTTGGAGGTAGACTCTTTTTTTGCATTTTTGTGTCATTTTCGACGAAAACGGTGAGTAAACGACACCAAAATATAGAACAATAGTAAATGAGCATAGAACAACCTGGAACAACTTTTATTTTTAACAGAACAAATTTTTAAAGGGTCCTTTACTCTTGGAGGTAGACTGTTTTTTTGCATTATTGTGACATTTTTTATCGAAAACGGCGTGTCAGCGACATCAAACTGTAGAACAATAATATCCAGGCATAAGACAACCTGGAACAACTTTTATTTTTAACAGGACAAATTTTTAAAGGGTACTTTACTCTTGGAGATAGACTCTTTTTTTGCATTTTTGTCATTTGCGACCGAAAACAGTTAGTAAGCGACACCAAAATGTAGAACAATATCAAATGAGCATAGAACAACCTGGATCAACTTTTATTTTTTCCGGAACAATTTTTTGAAGGATACTTTACTCTTGGAGGTAGACTCTTTTTTTGCATTATTATGTCATTTTATACCGGAAACGGCGAGTAGGTGACACCAAAATATAGAATAATAGTAATTGAGCATAGAACAACCTGGAACAACTTTTATTTTTTCCAGACCAAATTTTTAAAGGGTCCTTTAATCTTGGAGGTAGACTGTTTTTTTGCATTATTGTGGCATTTTTGATCGAAAACGGCGCGTCAGCGACACCAAAATGTAGAACAGTAACATCCAGGCACACAGCAACCTGCAACAACTTTTATTTTTAACAGAACAAATTTTTAAAGGGTACTTTACTCTGGGAGGTACACACTTTTCTTGCATTTTTGAGTCATTTTTTACCGATAACGTCGAGTTAGCGACACCAAAATGTAGAATAATATTAAATGAGCATAAAACAACCTGGAACAACTTTTATTTTTTCCGGAACAATTTGTTAAAATGTACTTTACTCTAGGAGATAGACCCTTTTTTTTGCATTTTTGTGTCATTTTCGACCGAAACAGCTAGTAAGCGACACCAAAATGTAGAACAATATTAAATGGGCATAGAACAACCTGGATCAACTTTTATTTTTTCCGGTCCAAATTTGTAAAGGGTACTTTACTCTTGGAGGTAGACTGTTTTTTTGCATTATTGTGTCATTTTTGACCGAAAACGGCGCGTCAGCGACACCAAAATGTAGAACAATAACATCCAGGCTTAGAACAACCTGGAACAAGTTTTATTTTTTCCAGAACAAATTTATAAAGGGTCCTTTACTCTTGGAGGTAGACTCTTTTTTTGCATTATTGTGTCATTTTTGACCGGAAACGGCGAGTTAGAGAGACCAAAATGTAGAACAATATTAAATGAGCATAAAACATCCTGGAACAACTTTTATTTTTTCGAGACCAAATTTTTAAAGAGTCCTTTACTCTTGGAGGTAGACTGTTTATTTGCATTATTGTGTCATTTGTGACCGTAAACGGCGCGCCAGCGACAACAAAATGTAGAACAATAACATCAAGGCATAAGACAACCTGGAACAACTTTTATTTTTAACAGAACAAATTTTTAAAGGGTACTTTACTCTAGGAGATAGACCCTTTTTTTGCATTTTTGTGTCATTTTCGACCGAAACAGCTAGTAAGCGACACCAAAATGTAGAACAATATCAAATGAGCATAGAACAACCTGGAACAATTTTTATTTTTAACAGAACAATTTTTTAAAGGGTCCTTTACTCTTGGAGGTAGACTGTTTTTTTGCATTATTGTGGCATTTTTGATCGAAAACGGCGCGTCAGCGACATCAAAATGTAGAACCATAACATCCAGGCATAAAAAAACCTGGAACAATTTTTATTTTTAACAGAACAAATTTTTAAAGGGTACTTTACTCTGGGAGGTACACACTTTTCTTGCATTTTTGTGTTTTTTTTTACCGATAACGGCGAGTTAGCGACACCAAAATGTAGAACAATATTAAATGAGCATAAAACAACCTGGAACAACTTTTATTTTTTCCAGACCAAATTTTTAAAGGGTGCTTTACTCTTGGAGGTAGACTGTTTTTTTGCATTATTGTGTCATTTTTTACCGAAATCGGCGCGTCAGCGACACAAAAATGTAGAACAATAATATCCAGGCACGAAACAACCTGGAACAACTTTCATTTTTAACAGAACAAATTTATAAAGGGTCCTTTACTCTTGGAGGTAGATTGTTTATTTGCATTATTGTGTCATTTGTGACCGTAAACGGCGCGCCAGCGACAACAAAATGTAGAACAATAACATCAAGGCATAAGACAACCTGGAACAACTTTTATTTTTAACAGAACAAATTTTTAAAGGGTACTTTACTCTAGGAAATAGACCCTTTTTTTGCATTTTTGTGTCATTTTCGACCGAAACAGCTAGTAAGCGACACCAAAATGTAGAACAATATCAAATGAGCATAGAAAAACCTGGAACAACTTTTATTTTTTCCGGAACAATTTTTTAAAGGGTACTTTACTCTTGGAGGTAGACTCTTTTTTTGCATTTTTGTGTCATTTTCGACGAAAACGGTGAGTAAACGACACCAAAATATAGAACAATAGTAAATGAGCATAGAACAACCTGCAACAATTTTTATTTTTAACAGAACAATTTTTTAAAGGGTCCTTTACTCTTGGAGGTAGACTGTTTTTTTGCATTATTGTGGCATTTTTGATCGAAAACGGCGCGTCAGCGACATCAAAATGTAGAACCATAACATCCAGGCATAAAACAACCTGGAACAACTTTTATTTTTAACAGAACAAATTTTTAAAGGGTACTTTACTCTGAGAGGTACACACTTTTCTTGCATTTTTGTGTTTTTTTTTACCGATAACGGCGAGTTAGCGATACCAAAATGTAGAACAATATTAAATGAGCATAAAACAACCTGGAACAACTTTTATTTTTTCCAGAACAAATTTATAAAGGGTCCTTTACTCTTGGAGGTAGACTCTTTCTTTGCATTATTGTGTCATTTTCGACCGAAAACGGCGAGTAAGCGACACCAAAATGTAGAAAAATATCAAATCAGCATAGAACAACCTGGAACAACTTTTATTTTTTCCAGACCAAATTTTTAAAGGGTCCTTTACTCTTGGAGGTAGACTGTTTTTTTGCATTATTGTGTCATTTTCGACCGAAAACGGCGAGTAAGCGACACCAAAATTTAGAACAAAATCAAATGAGCATAGAACAACCTGGAACAACTTTTATTTTTTCCAGACCAAATTTGTAAAGGGTCCTTTAATCTTGGAGGTAGACTGTTTTTTGCATTATTGTGTCATTTTTGTCCGAAAACGGCGAGTAAGCGACATTAAAATGTAGAACAATTTTAAATGAGCATAGAACAACCTGCAACAACTTTTATTTTTTCCAGAACAAATTTTTAAAGGCTTCCTTTATTCTTGGAGGTAGACTGTTTTTTTGCATTATTGTGTCATTTTTGACCGAAAACGGCGCGTCAGCGACACAAAAATGTAGAACAATAATATCCAGGCACGAAACAACCTGGAACAACTTTCATTTTTAACAGAACAAATTTATAAAGGGTCCTTTACTCTTGGAGGTAGACTCTTTTTTTGCATTATTGTGTCATTTTCGACCGAAACAGCTAGTAAGCGACACCAAAATGTAGAACAATATCAAATGAGCATAGAACAACCTGGAACAACTTTTATTTTTTCCAGACCAAATTTTTAAAGGGTCCTTTACTGGTGGAGGTAGACTGGTTTTTTGCATTATTGTGTCATTTTCGACCGAAAACGGCGAGTAAGCGACACCAAAATTTAGAACAAAATCAAATGAGCATAGAACAACCTGGAACAACTTTTATTTTTTCCAGACCAAATTTGTAAAGGGTCCTTTACTCTTGGAGGTAGACTGTTTTTTTGCATTATTGTGTCATTTTTGACCGAAAACGGCGAGTAAGCGACATTAAAATATAGAACAATAGTAATTGAGCATAGAACAACCTGCAACAACTTTTATTTTTTCCAGAACAAATTTTTAAAGGGTCCTTTACTCTTGGAGATAGACTCTTTTTTTGCATTTTTGTCATTTGCGACCGAAAACAGTTAGTAAGCGACACCAAAATGTAGAAGAATATCAAATGAGCATAGAACAACCTGGATCAACTTTTATTTTTTCCGGAACAATTTTTTGAAGGGTACTTTACTCTTGGAGGTTGACTCTTTTTTTGCATTTTTGTGTCATTTTCGACCGAAAACGGTGAGTAAGCGACACCAAAATATAGAACAATAGTAACTGAGCATAGAACAACCTGGAACAACTTTTACTTTTTCCAGACCAAATTTTTAAAGGGTCCTTTACTCTTGGAGGTAGACTGTTTTTTTGCATTATTGTGGCATTTTTGATCGAAAACGGCGCGTCAGCGACACCAAAATGTAGAACAATAACATCCAGGCATAGAACAACCTGGAACAACTTTTATTTTTAACAGAACAAATTTTTAAAGGGTACTTTACTCTGAGAGGTACACACTTTTCTTGCATTTTTGTGTTTTTTTTTACCGATAACGGCGAGTTAGCGACACCAAAATGTAGAACAATATTAAATGAGCATAAAACAACCTGGAACAACTTTTATTTTTTCCAGAACAAATTTATAAAGGGTCCTTTACTCTTGGAGGTAGACTCTTTCTTTGCATTATTGTGTCATTTTCGACCGAAAACGGCGAGTAAGCGACACCAAAATGTAGAACAATATCAAATCAGCATAGAACAACCTGGAACAACTTTTATTTTTTCCAGACCAAATTTTTAAAGGGTCCTTTACTCTTGGAGGTAGACTGTTTTTTTGCATTATTGTGTCATTTTCGACCGAAAACGGCGAGTAAGCGACACCAAAATTTAGAACAAAATCAAATGAGCATAGAACAACCTGGAACAACTTTTATTTTTTCCAGACCAAATTTGTAAAGGGTCCTTTAATCTTGGAGGTAGACTGTTTTTTGCATTATTGTGTCATTTTTGACCGAAAACGGCGAGTAAGCGACATTAAAATGTAGAACAATATTAAATGAGCATAGAACAACCTGCAACAACTTTTATTTTTTCCAGAACAAATTTTTAAAGGCTTCCTTTACTCTTGGAGGTAGACTGTTTTTTTGCATTATTGTGTCATTTTTGACCGAAAACGGCGCGTCAGCGACAACAAAATGTAGAACAATAACATCCAGGCATAGAACAACCTGGAACAAGTTTTATTTTTTCCAGAACAAATTTATAAAGGGTCCTTTACTCTTGGAGGTATACTCTTTTTTTGCATTTTTGTGTCATTTTTGACCGGAAACGGCGAGTTAGAGAGACCAAAATGTAGAACAATATTAAATGAGCATAAAACATCCTGGAACAACTTTTATTTTTTCCGGACCAAATTTTTAAAGGGTCGTTTACTGTTGGAGGTTGACTCTTTTTTTGCATCATTGTGTCATTTTCGATCGAAAACGGGGAGTAAGCGATATCAAAATGTAGAACAATATTAAATGAGCATAGAACAACCTGGAACAACTTTTATTTTTTCCAGACCAAATTTTTACAGGGTACTTTACTCTTGGAGGTACACACTTTTCTTGCATTTTTGTGTCATTTCTTACCGAAAAATGGTGCGTCAGCGACACCAAGATGTAGAACAATATTAAACGAGCGTACAAAAATCTGGAACAACTTTTATTTTTTCCAGACCAAATTTTTAAAGGGTCCTTTACTCTTGGAGGTAGACTGTTTCTTGGCATTATTGTGTCATTTTTGACCGGCAACGGCGCGTCAGCGACACCAAAATGTAGAACAATATTAAATGAGCATAAAACAACCTGGAACAACTTTTATTTTTTCCGGAACAAATTTTTAAAATGTACTTTACTCCTGGAGGTAGACTGTTTATTTGCATTTTTGTGTCATTTTTTAGCGAGAACGGAGCGTCAGCGACACCAAAATGTAGAACAATATTAAACGAGCATAGAACAACCTGGAACAACTTTTATTTTTTCCAGAACAAATTTTTAAAGTGTACTTTACTCTTGGAGGTAGACTGTTTATTTGCATTTTTGTGTCATTTTTTAGCGAAAACGGTGCGTCAGCGACACCAAAATGTAGAACAATATTAAACGAGCATAGAACAACCTGGAACAACTTTTATTTTTTCGAGACCAAATTTTTAAAGAGTCCTTTACTCTTGGAGGTAGACTGTTTATTTGCATTATTGTGTCATTTGTGACCGTAAACGGCGCGCCAGCGACAACAAAATGTAGAACAATAACATCAAGGCATAAGACAACCTGGAACAACTTTTATTTTTAACAGAACAAATTTTTAAAGGGTACTTTACTCTAGGAGATAGACCCTTTTTTTGCATTTTTGTGTCATTTTCGACCGAAACAGCTAGTAAGCGACACCAAAATGTAGAACAATATCAAATGAGCATAGAACAACCTGGAACAATTTTTATTTTTAACAGAACAATTTTTTAAAGGGTCCTTTACTCTTGGAGGTAGACTGTTTTTTTGCATTATTGTGGCATTTTTGATCGAAAACGGCGCGTCAGCGACATCAAAATGTAGAACCATAACATCCAGGCATAAAACAACCTGGAACAACTTTTATTTTTAACAGAACAAATTTTTAAAGGGTACTTTACTCTGGGAGGTACACACTTTTCTTGCATTTTTGTGTTTTTTTTTACCGATAACGGCGAGTTAGCGACACCAAAATGTAGAACAATATTAAATGAGCATAAAACAACCTGGAACAACTTTTATTTTTTCCAGACCAAATTTTTAAAGGGTGCTTTACTCTTGGAGGTAGACTGTTTTTTTTTGCATTATTGTGTCATTTTTTACCGAAATCGGCGCGTCAGCGACACAAAAATGTAGAACAATAATATCCAGGCACGAAACAACCTGGAACAACTTTCATTTTTAACAGAACAAATTTATAAAGGGTCCTTTACTCTTGGAGGTAGACTCTTTTTTTGCATTATTGTGTCATTTTCGACCGAAACAGCTAGTAAGCGACACCAAAATGTAGAACAATATCAAATGAGCATAGAACAACCTGGAACAACTTTTATTTTTTCCAGACCAAATTTTTAAAGGGTCCTTTACTGGTGGAGGTAGACTGGTTTTTTGCATTATTGTGTCATTTTCGACCGAAAACGGCGAGTAAGCGACACCAAAATTTAGAACAAAATCAAATGAGCATAGAACAACCTGGAACAACTTTTATTTTTTCCAGACCAAATTTGTAAAGGGTCCTTTACTCTTGGAGGTAGACTGTTTTTTTGCATTATTGTGTCATTTTTGACCGAAAACGGCGAGTAAGCGACATTAAAATGTAGAACAATATCAAATGAGCATAGAACAACCTGGAACAACTTTTATTTTTTCCGGAACAATTTTTTAAAGGGTACTTTACTCTTGGAGGTATACTCTTTTTTTGCATTATTGTGTCATTTTCGACCGAAAACGGCGAGTAAGCGACACCAAAATTTAGAACAAAATCAAATGAGCATAGAACAACCTGGAACAACTTTTATTTTTTCCAGACCAAATTTGTAAAGGGTCCTTTACTCTTGGAGGTAGACTGTTTTTTTGCATTATTGTGTCATTTTTGACCGAAAACGGCGAGTAAGCGACATTAAAATGTAGAACAATATTAAATGAGCATAGAACAACCTGCAACAACTTTTATTGTTTCCAGAACAAATTTTTAAAGGGTCCTTTACTCTTGGAGGTAGACTCTTTTTTTGCATTATTGTGTCATTTTTGACCGGAAACGGCGAGTTAGAGAGACCAAAATGTAGAACAATATTAAATGAGCATAAAACATCCTGGAACAACTTTTATTTTTTCCGGACCAAATTTTTAAAGGGTCGTTTACTGTTGGAGGTAGACTCTTTTTTTGCATCATTGTGTCATTTTCGATCGAAAACGGGGAGTAAGCGATATCAAAATGTAGAACAATATTAAATGAGCATAGAACAACCTGGAACAACTTTTATTTTTGCCAGACCAAATTTTTACAGGGTACTTTACTCTTGGAGGTACACACTTTTCTTGCATTTTTGTGTCATTTCTTACCGAAAAATGGTGCGTCAGCGACACCAAGATGTAGAACAATATTAAACGAGCGTACAAAAAACTGGAACAACTTTTATTTTTTCCAGACCAAATTTTTAAAGGGTCCTTTACTCTTGGAGGTAGACTGTTTCTTGGCATTATTGTGTCATTTTTGACCGGCAACGGCGCGTCACCGACACCAAAATGTAGAACAATATTAAATGAGCATAAAACAACCTGGAACAACTTTTATTTTTTCCGGAACAAATTTTTAAAGTGTACTTTACTCCTGGAGGTAGACTGTTTATTTGCATTTTTGTGTCATTTTTTACCGAGAACGGAGCGTCAGCGACACCAAAATGTAGAACAATATTAAACGAGCATAGAACAACCTGGAACAACTTTTATTTTTTCCAGACCAAATTTGTAAAGGGTCCTTTACTCTTGGAGGTAGACTGTTTTTTTGCATTATTGTGTCATTTTTGACCGAAAACGGCGAGTAAGCGACATTAAAATGTACAACAATATTAAACGAGCATAGAACAACCTGGAACAACTTTTATTTTTTCCAGACCAAATTTTTAAAGGGTCCTTTACTCTTGGAGGTAGACTGTTTTTTTGCATTATTGTGGCATTTTTGATCGAAAACGGCGCGTCAGCGACACCAAAATGTAGAACAGTAACATCCAGGCACACAGCAACCTGGAACAACTTTTATTTTTTCCAGACCAAATTTTTAAAGGGTCCTTTGCTCTTGGAGATAGACTGTTTTTTTGCATTTTTGTGTCATTTTCGACCGAAAACGGTGAGTAAGCGACACCAAAATATAGAACAATAGTAAATGAGCATAGAACAACCTGGAACAACTTTTATTTTTTTCAGACCAAATTTTTAAAGGGTCCTTTACTCTTGGAGGTAGACTCTTTTTTTGCATTATTGTGGCATTTTTGATCGAAAACGGCGCGTCAGCGACATCAAAATGTAGAACAATAACATCCAGGCATAAGACAACCTGGAACAACTTTTATTTTTAACAGAACAAATTTTTAAAGGGTACTTTACTCTTGGAGGTTGACTCTTTTTTTGCATTTTTGTCATTTTCGACCGAAAACAGTTAGTAAGCGACATCAAAATGTAGAACAATATCAAATGAGCATAGAACAACCTGGAACAACTTTTATTTTTTCCGGAACAATTTTTTAAAGGGTACTTTACTCTTGGAGGTATACTCTTTTTTTGCATTATTGTGTCATTTTCGACCGAAAACGGCGAGTAAGCGACACCAAAATTTAGAACAAAATCAAATGAGCATAGAACAACCTGGAACAACTTTTATTTTTTCCAGACCAAATTTGTAAAGGGTCCTTTACTCTTGGAGGTAGACTGTTTTTTTGCATTATTGTGTCATTTTTGACCGAAAACGGCGAGTAAGCGACATTAAAATGTAGAACAATATTAAATGAGCATAGAACAACCTGCAACAACTTTTATTGTTTCCAGAACAAATTTTTAAAGGGTCCTTTACTCTTGGAGGTAGACTCTTTTTTTGCATTATTGTGTCATTTTTGACCGGAAACGGCGAGTTAGAGAGACCAAAATGTAGAACAATATTAAATGAGCATAAAACATCCTGGAACAACTTTTATTTTTTCCGGACCAAATTTTTAAAGGGTCGTTTACTGTTGGAGGTAGACTCTTTTTTTGCATCATTGTGTCATTTTCGATCGAAAACGGGGAGTAAGCGATATCAAAATGTAGAACAATATTAAATGAGCATAGAACAACCTGGAACAACTTTTATTTTTGCCAGACCAAATTTTTACAGGGTACTTTACTCTTGGAGGTACACACTTTTCTTGCATTTTTGTGTCATTTCTTACCGAAAAATGGTGCGTCAGCGACACCAAGATGTAGAACAATATTAAACGAGCGTACAAAAAACTGGAACAACTTTTATTTTTTCCAGACCAAATTTTTAAAGGGTCCTTTACTCTTGGAGGTAGACTGTTTCTTGGCATTATTGTGTCATTTTTTACCGAAATCGGCGCGTCAGCGACACCAAAATGTAGAACAATAATATACAGGCACGAAACAACCTGGAACAACTTTTATTTTTAACAGAACAAATTTTTAAAGGGTACTTTACTCTAGGAGATAGACCCTTTTTTTGCATTTTTGTGTCATTTTCGACCGAAACAGCTAGTAAGCGACACCAAAATGTAGAACAATATCAAATGAGCATAGAACAACCTGGAACAATTTTTATTTTTAACAGAACAATTTTTTAAAGGGTCCTTTACTCTTGGAGGTAGACTGTTTTTTTGCATTATTGTGGCATTTTTGATCGAAAACGGCGCGTCAGCGACATCAAAATGTAGAACCATAACATCCAGGCATAAAAAAACCTGGAACAATTTTTATTTTTAACAGAACAAATTTTTAAAGGGTACTTTACTCTGGGAGGTACACACTTTTCTTGCATTTTTGTGTTTTTTTTTACCGATAACGGCGAGTTAGCGACACCAAAATGTAGAACAATATTAAATGAGCATAAAACAACCTGGAACAACTTTTATTTTTTCCAGACCAAATTTTTAAAGGGTGCTTTACTCTTGGAGGTAGACTGTTTTTTTGCATTATTGTGTCATTTTTTACCGAAATCGGCGCGTCAGCGACACAAAAATGTAGAACAATAATATCCAGGCACGAAACAACCTGGAACAACTTTCATTTTTAACAGAACAAATTTATAAAGGGTCCTTTACTCTTGGAGGTAGATTGTTTATTTGCATTATTGTGTCATTTGTGACCGTAAACGGCGCGCCAGCGACAACAAAATGTAGAACAATAACATCAAGGCATAAGACAACCTGGAACAACTTTTATTTTTAACAGAACAAATTTTTAAAGGGTACTTTACTCTAGGAAATAGACCCTTTTTTTGCATTTTTGTGTCATTTTCGACCGAAACAGCTAGTAAGCGACACCAAAATGTAGAACAATATCAAATGAGCATAGAAAAACCTGGAACAACTTTTATTTTTTCCGGAACAATTTTTTAAAGGGTACTTTACTCTTGGAGGTAGACTCTTTTTTTGCATTTTTGTGTCATTTTCGACGAAAACGGTGAGTAAACGACACCAAAATATAGAACAATAGTAAATGAGCATAGAACAACCTGCAACAATTTTTATTTTTAACAGAACAATTTTTTAAAGGGTCCTTTACTCTTGGAGGTAGACTGTTTTTTTGCATTATTGTGGCATTTTTGATCGAAAACGGCGCGTCAGCGACATCAAAATGTAGAACCATAACATCCAGGCATAAAACAACCTGGAACAACTTTTATTTTTAACAGAACAAATTTTTAAAGGGTACTTTACTCTGAGAGGTACACACTTTTCTTGCATTTTTGTGTTTTTTTTTACCGATAACGGCGAGTTAGCGATACCAAAATGTAGAACAATATTAAATGAGCATAAAACAACCTGGAACAACTTTTATTTTTTCCAGAACAAATTTATAAAGGGTCCTTTACTCTTGGAGGTAGACTCTTTCTTTGCATTATTGTGTCATTTTCGACCGAAAACGGCGAGTAAGCGACACCAAAATGTAGAAAAATATCAAATCAGCATAGAACAACCTGGAACAACTTTTATTTTTTCCAGACCAAATTTTTAAAGGGTCCTTTACTCTTGGAGGTAGACTGTTTTTTTGCATTATTGTGTCATTTTCGACCGAAAACGGCGAGTAAGCGACACCAAAATTTAGAACAAAATCAAATGAGCATAGAACAACCTGGAACAACTTTTATTTTTTCCAGACCAAATTTGTAAAGGGTCCTTTAATCTTGGAGGTAGACTGTTTTTTGCATTATTGTGTCATTTTTGTCCGAAAACGGCGAGTAAGCGACATTAAAATGTAGAACAATTTTAAATGAGCATAGAACAACCTGCAACAACTTTTATTTTTTCCAGAACAAATTTTTAAAGGCTTCCTTTATTCTTGGAGGTAGACTGTTTTTTTGCATTATTGTGTCATTTTTGACCGAAAACGGCGCGTCAGCGACACAAAAATGTAGAACAATAATATCCAGGCACGAAACAACCTGGAACAACTTTCATTTTTAACAGAACAAATTTATAAAGGGTCCTTTACTCTTGGAGGTAGACTCTTTTTTTGCATTATTGTGTCATTTTCGACCGAAACAGCTAGTAAGCGACACCAAAATGTAGAACAATATCAAATGAGCATAGAACAACCTGGAACAACTTTTATTTTTTCCAGACCAAATTTTTAAAGGGTCCTTTACTGGTGGAGGTAGACTGGTTTTTTGCATTATTGTGTCATTTTCGACCGAAAACGGCGAGTAAGCGACACCAAAATTTAGAACAAAATCAAATGAGCATAGAACAACCTGGAACAACTTTTATTTTTTCCAGACCAAATTTGTAAAGGGTCCTTTACTCTTGGAGGTAGACTGTTTTTTTGCATTATTGTGTCATTTTTGACCGAAAACGGCGAGTAAGCGACATTAAAATATAGAACAATAGTAATTGAGCATAGAACAACCTGCAACAACTTTTATTTTTTCCAGAACAAATTTTTAAAGGGTCCTTTACTCTTGGAGATAGACTCTTTTTTTGCATTTTTGTCATTTGCGACCGAAAACAGTTAGTAAGCGACACCAAAATGTAGAAGAATATCAAATGAGCATAGAACAACCTGGATCAACTTTTATTTTTTCCGGAACAATTTTTTGAAGGGTACTTTACTCTTGGAGGTTGACTCTTTTTTTGCATTTTTGTGTCATTTTCGACCGAAAACGGTGAGTAAGCGACACCAAAATATAGAACAATAGTAACTGAGCATAGAACAACCTGGAACAACTTTTACTTTTTCCAGACCAAATTTTTAAAGGGTCCTTTACTCTTGGAGGTAGACTGTTTTTTTGCATTATTGTGGCATTTTTGATCGAAAACGGCGCGTCAGCGACACCAAAATGTAGAACAATAACATCCAGGCATAGAACAACCTGGAACAACTTTTATTTTTAACAGAACAAATTTTTAAAGGGTACTTTACTCTGAGAGGTACACACTTTTCTTGCATTTTTGTGTTTTTTTTTACCGATAACGGCGAGTTAGCGACACCAAAATGTAGAACAATATTAAATGAGCATAAAACAACCTGGAACAACTTTTATTTTTTCCAGAACAAATTTATAAAGGGTCCTTTACTCTTGGAGGTAGACTCTTTCTTTGCATTATTGTGTCATTTTCGACCGAAAACGGCGAGTAAGCGACACCAAAATGTAGAACAATATCAAATCAGCATAGAACAACCTGGAACAACTTTTATTTTTTCCAGACCAAATTTTTAAAGGGTCCTTTACTCTTGGAGGTAGACTGTTTTTTTGCATTATTGTGTCATTTTCGACCGAAAACGGCGAGTAAGCGACACCAAAATTTAGAACAAAATCAAATGAGCATAGAACAACCTGGAACAACTTTTATTTTTTCCAGACCAAATTTGTAAAGGGTCCTTTAATCTTGGAGGTAGACTGTTTTTTGCATTATTGTGTCATTTTTGACCGAAAACGGCGAGTAAGCGACATTAAAATGTAGAACAATATTAAATGAGCATAGAACAACCTGCAACAACTTTTATTTTTTCCAGAACAAATTTTTAAAGGCTTCCTTTACTCTTGGAGGTAGACTGTTTTTTTGCATTATTGTGTCATTTTTGACCGAAAACGGCGCGTCAGCGACAACAAAATGTAGAACAATAACATCCAGGCATAGAACAACCTGGAACAAGTTTTATTTTTTCCAGAACAAATTTATAAAGGGTCCTTTACTCTTGGAGGTATACTCTTTTTTTGCATTTTTGTGTCATTTTTGACCGGAAACGGCGAGTTAGAGAGACCAAAATGTAGAACAATATTAAATGAGCATAAAACATCCTGGAACAACTTTTATTTTTTCCGGACCAAATTTTTAAAGGGTCGTTTACTGTTGGAGGTTGACTCTTTTTTTGCATCATTGTGTCATTTTCGATCGAAAACGGGGAGTAAGCGATATCAAAATGTAGAACAATATTAAATGAGCATAGAACAACCTGGAACAACTTTTATTTTTTCCAGACCAAATTTTTACAGGGTACTTTACTCTTGGAGGTACACACTTTTCTTGCATTTTTGTGTCATTTCTTACCGAAAAATGGTGCGTCAGCGACACCAAGATGTAGAACAATATTAAACGAGCGTACAAAAATCTGGAACAACTTTTATTTTTTCCAGACCAAATTTTTAAAGGGTCCTTTACTCTTGGAGGTAGACTGTTTCTTGGCATTATTGTGTCATTTTTGACCGGCAACGGCGCGTCAGCGACACCAAAATGTAGAACAATATTAAATGAGCATAAAACAACCTGGAACAACTTTTATTTTTTCCGGAACAAATTTTTAAAATGTACTTTACTCCTGGAGGTAGACTGTTTATTTGCATTTTTGTGTCATTTTTTAGCGAGAACGGAGCGTCAGCGACACCAAAATGTAGAACAATATTAAACGAGCATAGAACAACCTGGAACAACTTTTATTTTTTCCAGAACAAATTTTTAAAGTGTACTTTACTCTTGGAGGTAGACTGTTTATTTGCATTTTTGTGTCATTTTTTAGCGAAAACGGTGCGTCAGCGACACCAAAATGTAGAACAATATTAAACGAGCATAGAACAACCTGGAACAACTTTTATTTTTTCGAGACCAAATTTTTAAAGAGTCCTTTACTCTTGGAGGTAGACTGTTTATTTGCATTATTGTGTCATTTGTGACCGTAAACGGCGCGCCAGCGACAACAAAATGTAGAACAATAACATCAAGGCATAAGACAACCTGGAACAACTTTTATTTTTAACAGAACAAATTTTTAAAGGGTACTTTACTCTAGGAGATAGACCCTTTTTTTGCATTTTTGTGTCATTTTCGACCGAAACAGCTAGTAAGCGACACCAAAATGTAGAACAATATCAAATGAGCATAGAACAACCTGGAACAATTTTTATTTTTAACAGAACAATTTTTTAAAGGGTCCTTTACTCTTGGAGGTAGACTGTTTTTTTGCATTATTGTGGCATTTTTGATCGAAAACGGCGCGTCAGCGACATCAAAATGTAGAACCATAACATCCAGGCATAAAACAACCTGGAACAACTTTTATTTTTAACAGAACAAATTTTTAAAGGGTACTTTACTCTGGGAGGTACACACTTTTCTTGCATTTTTGTGTTTTTTTTTACCGATAACGGCGAGTTAGCGACACCAAAATGTAGAACAATATTAAATGAGCATAAAACAACCTGGAACAACTTTTATTTTTTCCAGACCAAATTTTTAAAGGGTGCTTTACTCTTGGAGGTAGACTGTTTTTTTTTGCATTATTGTGTCATTTTTTACCGAAATCGGCGCGTCAGCGACACAAAAATGTAGAACAATAATATCCAGGCACGAAACAACCTGGAACAACTTTCATTTTTAACAGAACAAATTTATAAAGGGTCCTTTACTCTTGGAGGTAGACTCTTTTTTTGCATTATTGTGTCATTTTCGACCGAAACAGCTAGTAAGCGACACCAAAATGTAGAACAATATCAAATGAGCATAGAACAACCTGGAACAACTTTTATTTTTTCCAGACCAAATTTTTAAAGGGTCCTTTACTGGTGGAGGTAGACTGGTTTTTTGCATTATTGTGTCATTTTCGACCGAAAACGGCGAGTAAGCGACACCAAAATTTAGAACAAAATCAAATGAGCATAGAACAACCTGGAACAACTTTTATTTTTTCCAGACCAAATTTGTAAAGGGTCCTTTACTCTTGGAGGTAGACTGTTTTTTTGCATTATTGTGTCATTTTTGACCGAAAACGGCGAGTAAGCGACATTAAAATGTAGAACAATATCAAATGAGCATAGAACAACCTGGAACAACTTTTATTTTTTCCGGAACAATTTTTTAAAGGGTACTTTACTCTTGGAGGTATACTCTTTTTTTGCATTATTGTGTCATTTTCGACCGAAAACGGCGAGTAAGCGACACCAAAATTTAGAACAAAATCAAATGAGCATAGAACAACCTGGAACAACTTTTATTTTTTCCAGACCAAATTTGTAAAGGGTCCTTTACTCTTGGAGGTAGACTGTTTTTTTGCATTATTGTGTCATTTTTGACCGAAAACGGCGAGTAAGCGACATTAAAATGTAGAACAATATTAAATGAGCATAGAACAACCTGCAACAACTTTTATTGTTTCCAGAACAAATTTTTAAAGGGTCCTTTACTCTTGGAGGTAGACTCTTTTTTTGCATTATTGTGTCATTTTTGACCGGAAACGGCGAGTTAGAGAGACCAAAATGTAGAACAATATTAAATGAGCATAAAACATCCTGGAACAACTTTTATTTTTTCCGGACCAAATTTTTAAAGGGTCGTTTACTGTTGGAGGTAGACTCTTTTTTTGCATCATTGTGTCATTTTCGATCGAAAACGGGGAGTAAGCGATATCAAAATGTAGAACAATATTAAATGAGCATAGAACAACCTGGAACAACTTTTATTTTTGCCAGACCAAATTTTTACAGGGTACTTTACTCTTGGAGGTACACACTTTTCTTGCATTTTTGTGTCATTTCTTACCGAAAAATGGTGCGTCAGCGACACCAAGATGTAGAACAATATTAAACGAGCGTACAAAAAACTGGAACAACTTTTATTTTTTCCAGACCAAATTTTTAAAGGGTCCTTTACTCTTGGAGGTAGACTGTTTCTTGGCATTATTGTGTCATTTTTGACCGGCAACGGCGCGTCACCGACACCAAAATGTAGAACAATATTAAATGAGCATAAAACAACCTGGAACAACTTTTATTTTTTCCGGAACAAATTTTTAAAGTGTACTTTACTCCTGGAGGTAGACTGTTTATTTGCATTTTTGTGTCATTTTTTACCGAGAACGGAGCGTCAGCGACACCAAAATGTAGAACAATATTAAACGAGCATAGAACAACCTGGAACAACTTTTATTTTTTCCAGACCAAATTTGTAAAGGGTCCTTTACTCTTGGAGGTAGACTGTTTTTTTGCATTATTGTGTCATTTTTGACCGAAAACGGCGAGTAAGCGACATTAAAATGTACAACAATATTAAACGAGCATAGAACAACCTGGAACAACTTTTATTTTTTCCAGACCAAATTTTTAAAGGGTCCTTTACTCTTGGAGGTAGACTGTTTTTTTGCATTATTGTGGCATTTTTGATCGAAAACGGCGCGTCAGCGACACCAAAATGTAGAACAGTAACATCCAGGCACACAGCAACCTGGAACAACTTTTATTTTTTCCAGACCAAATTTTTAAAGGGTCCTTTGCTCTTGGAGATAGACTGTTTTTTTGCATTTTTGTGTCATTTTCGACCGAAAACGGTGAGTAAGCGACACCAAAATATAGAACAATAGTAAATGAGCATAGAACAACCTGGAACAACTTTTATTTTTTTCAGACCAAATTTTTAAAGGGTCCTTTACTCTTGGAGGTAGACTCTTTTTTTGCATTATTGTGGCATTTTTGATCGAAAACGGCGCGTCAGCGACATCAAAATGTAGAACAATAACATCCAGGCATAAGACAACCTGGAACAACTTTTATTTTTAACAGAACAAATTTTTAAAGGGTACTTTACTCTTGGAGGTTGACTCTTTTTTTGCATTTTTGTCATTTTCGACCGAAAACAGTTAGTAAGCGACATCAAAATGTAGAACAATATCAAATGAGCATAGAACAACCTGGAACAACTTTTATTTTTTCCGGAACAATTTTTTAAAGGGTACTTTACTCTTGGAGGTAGACCCTTTTTTTGCATTTTTGTGTCATTTTAGACGAAAACGGTGAGTAAACGACACCAAAATATAGAACAATAGTAAATGAGCATAGAACAACCTGCAACAACTTTTATTTTTAACAGAACAAATTTTTAAAGGGTCCTTTACTCTTGGAGGTAGACTGTTTTTTTGCATTATTGTGGCATTTTTGATCGAAACAGCTAGTAAGCGACACCAAAATGTAGAACAATATCAAATGAGCATAGAACAACCTGGAACAACTTTTATTTTTTTCGGAACAATTTTTTAAAGGGTAATTTACTCTTGGAGGTAGACTCTTTTTTTGCATTTTTGTGTCATTTTCGACGAAAACGGTGAGTAAACGACACCAAAATATAGAACAATAGTAAATGAGCATAGAACAACCTGGAACAACTTTTATTTTTAACAGAACAAATTTTTAAAGGGTCCTTAACTCTTGGAGGTAGACTGTTTTTTTGCATTATTATGACATTTTTGATCGAAAACGGCGCGTCAGCGACATCAAAATGTAGAACAATAACATCCAGGCATAAGACAACCCGGAACAACTTTTATTTTTTACAGGTCAATTTTTTGAAGGGTACTTTACTCTTGGAGGTTGACTCTTTCTTTGCATTTTTGTGTCATTTTCGACCGAAAACGGTGAGTAAGCGACACCAAAATATAGAACAATACTAATTGAGCATAGAACAACCTGGAACAACTTTTATTTTTTCCAGACCAAATTTTTAAAGGGTGCTTTACTCTGGGAGGTAGACTGTTTTTTTGCATTATTGTGGCATTTTTGATCGAAAACGGCGCGTCAGCGACACCAAAATGTAGAACAGTAACATCCAGGCACACAGCAACCTGGAACAACTTTTATTTTTTCCGGAACAAATTTTTAAAGTGTACTTTGCTCTAGGAGATAGACCCTTTTTTTGCATTTTTGTGTCATTTTCGACCGAAACAGCTAGTAAGCGACACCAAAATGTAGAACAATATCAAATGAGCATAGAACAACCTGGAGCAACTTTTATTTTTTCCGGAACAATTTTTTAAAGGGTACTTTACTCTTGAAGGTAGACTCTTTTTTTGCATTTTTGTGTCATTTTCGACGAAAACGGTGAGTAAACGACACCAAAATATAGAACAATAGTAAATGAGCATAGAACAACCTGGAACAACTTTTATTTTTAACAGAACAAATTTTTAAAGGGTCCTTTACTCTTGGAGGTAGACTGTTTTTTTGCATTATTGTGACATTTTTGATCGAAAACGGCGCGTCAGCGACATCAACATGTAGAACAATAACATCCAGGCACAAAACAACCTGGAACAACTTTTATTTTTAACAGGACAAATTTTTAAAGGGTACTTTACTCTTGGAGATAGACTCTTTTTTTGCATTTTTGTCATTTGCGACCGAAAACAGTTAGTAAGCGACACCAAAATGTAGAACAATATCAAATGAGCATAGAACAACCTGGATCAACTTTTATTTTTTCCGGAACAATTTTTTGAAGGGTACTTTACTCTTGGAGGTAGACTCTTTTTTTGCATTTTTGTGTCATTTTCGACGAAAACGGTGAGTAAACGACACAAAAATATAGAACAATAGTAAATGAGCATAGAACAACCTGGAACAACTTTTATTTTTAACAGAACAAATTTTTAAAGGGTCCTTTACTCTTGGAGGTAGACTGTTTTTTTGCATTATTGTGACATTTTTTATCGAAAACGGCGCGTCAGCGACATCAAAATGTAGAACAATAACATCCAGGAACAAAACAACATGGAACAACTTTCATTTTTTGCAGAACATATTTTTAAAGGGTACTTCACTCTAGGAGATAGACCCTTATTTTGCATTATTGTGTCATTTTTGACCGAAATCGGCGCGTCAGCGACACCTAAATGTAGAACAATAACATCCAGGCGTAAAACAACCTGGAACAACTTTTATATTTAACAGAACAAATTTTTAAAGGGTACTTTACTCTTGGAGGTTGACTTTTTTTTTGCATTTTTGTCATTTTCGACCGAAAACAATTAGTAAGCGACACCAAAATGTAGAACAATATCAAATGAGCATAGAACAACCTGGATCAACTTTTATTTTTTCCGGAACAATTTTTTGAAGGGTACTTTACTCTTGGAGGTTGACTCTTTTTTTGCATTTTTGTGTCATTTTCGACCGAAAACGTGGAGTAAGCGACACCAAAATATAGAACAATAGTAACTGAGCATAGAACAACCTGGAACAACTTTTATTTTTTCCAGACCAAATTTTTAAAGGGTCCTTTACTCTTGGAGGTTGACTGTTTTTTTTGCATTATTGTGGCATTTTTGATCGAAAACGGCGCGTCAGCGACACCAAAATGTAGAACAGTAACATCCAGGCACACAGCAACCTGGAACAACTTTTATTTTTTCCGGTACAAATTTTCAAAGTGTACTTTGCTCTAGGAGGTAGTCTCTTTTTTTGCATTATTGTGTTATTTTTGACCGAAATCGGCGCGTCAGCGACACCAAAATGTAGAACAATAACATCCAGGCACAAAACAACCTGGAACAACTTTTATTTTTAACAGGACAAATTTTTAAAGGGTACTTTACTCTTGGAGATAGACTCTTTTTTTGCATTTTTGTCATTTGCGACCGAAAACAGTTAGTAAGCGACACCAAAATGTAGAACAATATCAAATGAGCATAGAACAACCTGGATCAACTTTTATTTTTTCCGGAACAATTTTTTGAAGGGTACTTTACTCTTGGAGGTTGACTCTTTTTTTGCATTTTTGTGTCATTTTCGACCGAAAACGTGGAGTAAGCGACACCAAAATATAGAACAATAGTAACTGAGCATAGAACAACCTGGAACAACTTTTATTTTTTCCAGACCAAATTTTTAAAGGGTCCTTTACTGGTGGAGGTAGACTGGTTTTTTGCATTATTGTGTCATTTTCGACCGAAAACGGCGAGTAAGCGACACCAAAATTTAGAACAAAATCAAATGAGCATAGAACAACCTGGAACAACTTTTATTTTTTCCAGACCAAATTTGTAAAGGGTCCTTTACTCTTGGAGGTAGACTGTTTTTTTGCATTATTGTGTCATTTTTGACCGAAAACGGCGAGTAAGCGACATTAAAATATAGAACAATAGTAATTGAGCATAGAACAACCTGCAACAACTTTTATTTTTTCCAGAACAAATTTTTAAAGGGTCCTTTACTCTTGGAGATAGACTCTTTTTTTGCATTTTTGTCATTTGCGACCGAAAACAGTTAGTAAGCGACACCAAAATGTAGAAGAATATCAAATGAGCATAGAACAACCTGGATCAACTTTTATTTTTTCCGGAACAATTTTTTGAAGGGTACTTTACTCTTGGAGGTTGACTCTTTTTTTGCATTTTTGTGTCATTTTCGACCGAAAACGGTGAGTAAGCGACACCAAAATATAGAACAATAGTAACTGAGCATAGAACAACCTGGAACAACTTTTACTTTTTCCAGACCAAATTTTTAAAGGGTCCTTTACTCTTGGAGGTAGACTGTTTTTTTGCATTATTGTGGCATTTTTGATCGAAAACGGCGCGTCAGCGACACCAAAATGTAGAACAATAACATCCAGGCATAGAACAACCTGGAACAACTTTTATTTTTAACAGAACAAATTTTTAAAGGGTACTTTACTCTGAGAGGTACACACTTTTCTTGCATTTTTGTGTTTTTTTTTACCGATAACGGCGAGTTAGCGACACCAAAATGTAGAACAATATTAAATGAGCATAAAACAACCTGGAACAACTTTTATTTTTTCCAGAACAAATTTATAAAGGGTCCTTTACTCTTGGAGGTAGACTCTTTCTTTGCATTATTGTGTCATTTTCGACCGAAAACGGCGAGTAAGCGACACCAAAATGTAGAACAATATCAAATCAGCATAGAACAACCTGGAACAACTTTTATTTTTTCCAGACCAAATTTTTAAAGGGTCCTTTACTCTTGGAGGTAGACTGTTTTTTTGCATTATTGTGTCATTTTCGACCGAAAACGGCGAGTAAGCGACACCAAAATTTAGAACAAAATCAAATGAGCATAGAACAACCTGGAACAACTTTTATTTTTTCCAGACCAAATTTGTAAAGGGTCCTTTAATCTTGGAGGTAGACTGTTTTTTGCATTATTGTGTCATTTTTGACCGAAAACGGCGAGTAAGCGACATTAAAATGTAGAACAATATTAAATGAGCATAGAACAACCTGCAACAACTTTTATTTTTTCCAGAACAAATTTTTAAAGGCTTCCTTTACTCTTGGAGGTAGACTGTTTTTTTGCATTATTGTGTCATTTTTGACCGAAAACGGCGCGTCAGCGACAACAAAATGTAGAACAATAACATCCAGGCATAGAACAACCTGGAACAAGTTTTATTTTTTCCAGAACAAATTTATAAAGGGTCCTTTACTCTTGGAGGTATACTCTTTTTTTGCATTTTTGTGTCATTTTTGACCGGAAACGGCGAGTTAGAGAGACCAAAATGTAGAACAATATTAAATGAGCATAAAACATCCTGGAACAACTTTTATTTTTTCCGGACCAAATTTTTAAAGGGTCGTTTACTGTTGGAGGTTGACTCTTTTTTTGCATCATTGTGTCATTTTCGATCGAAAACGGGGAGTAAGCGATATCAAAATGTAGAACAATATTAAATGAGCATAGAACAACCTGGAACAACTTTTATTTTTTCCAGACCAAATTTTTACAGGGTACTTTACTCTTGGAGGTACACACTTTTCTTGCATTTTTGTGTCATTTCTTACCGAAAAATGGTGCGTCAGCGACACCAAGATGTAGAACAATATTAAACGAGCGTACAAAAATCTGGAACAACTTTTATTTTTTCCAGACCAAATTTTTAAAGGGTCCTTTACTCTTGGAGGTAGACTGTTTCTTGGCATTATTGTGTCATTTTTGACCGGCAACGGCGCGTCAGCGACACCAAAATGTAGAACAATATTAAATGAGCATAAAACAACCTGGAACAACTTTTATTTTTTCCGGAACAAATTTTTAAAATGTACTTTACTCCTGGAGGTAGACTGTTTATTTGCATTTTTGTGTCATTTTTTAGCGAGAACGGAGCGTCAGCGACACCAAAATGTAGAACAATATTAAACGAGCATAGAACAACCTGGAACAACTTTTATTTTTTCCAGAACAAATTTTTAAAGTGTACTTTACTCTTGGAGGTAGACTGTTTATTTGCATTTTTGTGTCATTTTTTAGCGAAAACGGTGCGTCAGCGACACCAAAATGTAGAACAATATTAAACGAGCATAGAACAACCTGGAACAACTTTTATTTTTTCGAGACCAAATTTTTAAAGAGTCCTTTACTCTTGGAGGTAGACTGTTTATTTGCATTATTGTGTCATTTGTGACCGTAAACGGCGCGCCAGCGACAACAAAATGTAGAACAATAACATCAAGGCATAAGACAACCTGGAACAACTTTTATTTTTAACAGAACAAATTTTTAAAGGGTACTTTACTCTAGGAGATAGACCCTTTTTTTGCATTTTTGTGTCATTTTCGACCGAAACAGCTAGTAAGCGACACCAAAATGTAGAACAATATCAAATGAGCATAGAACAACCTGGAACAATTTTTATTTTTAACAGAACAATTTTTTAAAGGGTCCTTTACTCTTGGAGGTAGACTGTTTTTTTGCATTATTGTGGCATTTTTGATCGAAAACGGCGCGTCAGCGACATCAAAATGTAGAACCATAACATCCAGGCATAAAACAACCTGGAACAACTTTTATTTTTAACAGAACAAATTTTTAAAGGGTACTTTACTCTGGGAGGTACACACTTTTCTTGCATTTTTGTGTTTTTTTTTACCGATAACGGCGAGTTAGCGACACCAAAATGTAGAACAATATTAAATGAGCATAAAACAACCTGGAACAACTTTTATTTTTTCCAGACCAAATTTTTAAAGGGTGCTTTACTCTTGGAGGTAGACTGTTTTTTTTGCATTATTGTGTCATTTTTTACCGAAATCGGCGCGTCAGCGACACAAAAATGTAGAACAATAATATCCAGGCACGAAACAACCTGGAACAACTTTCATTTTTAACAGAACAAATTTATAAAGGGTCCTTTACTCTTGGAGGTAGACTCTTTTTTTGCATTATTGTGTCATTTTCGACCGAAACAGCTAGTAAGCGACACCAAAATGTAGAACAATATCAAATGAGCATAGAACAACCTGGAACAACTTTTATTTTTTCCAGACCAAATTTTTAAAGGGTCCTTTACTGGTGGAGGTAGACTGGTTTTTTGCATTATTGTGTCATTTTCGACCGAAAACGGCGAGTAAGCGACACCAAAATTTAGAACAAAATCAAATGAGCATAGAACAACCTGGAACAACTTTTATTTTTTCCAGACCAAATTTGTAAAGGGTCCTTTACTCTTGGAGGTAGACTGTTTTTTTGCATTATTGTGTCATTTTTGACCGAAAACGGCGAGTAAGCGACATTAAAATGTAGAACAATATCAAATGAGCATAGAACAACCTGGAACAACTTTTATTTTTTCCGGAACAATTTTTTAAAGGGTACTTTACTCTTGGAGGTATACTCTTTTTTTGCATTATTGTGTCATTTTCGACCGAAAACGGCGAGTAAGCGACACCAAAATTTAGAACAAAATCAAATGAGCATAGAACAACCTGGAACAACTTTTATTTTTTCCAGACCAAATTTGTAAAGGGTCCTTTACTCTTGGAGGTAGACTGTTTTTTTGCATTATTGTGTCATTTTTGACCGAAAACGGCGAGTAAGCGACATTAAAATGTAGAACAATATTAAATGAGCATAGAACAACCTGCAACAACTTTTATTGTTTCCAGAACAAATTTTTAAAGGGTCCTTTACTCTTGGAGGTAGACTCTTTTTTTGCATTATTGTGTCATTTTTGACCGGAAACGGCGAGTTAGAGAGACCAAAATGTAGAACAATATTAAATGAGCATAAAACATCCTGGAACAACTTTTATTTTTTCCGGACCAAATTTTTAAAGGGTCGTTTACTGTTGGAGGTAGACTCTTTTTTTGCATCATTGTGTCATTTTCGATCGAAAACGGGGAGTAAGCGATATCAAAATGTAGAACAATATTAAATGAGCATAGAACAACCTGGAACAACTTTTATTTTTTCCAGACCAAATTTTTACAGGGTACTTTACTCTTGGAGGTACACACTTTTCTTGCATTTTTGTGTCATTTCTTACCGAAAAATGGTGCGTCAGCGACACCAAGATGTAGAACAATATTAAACGAGCGTACAAAAAACTGGAACAACTTTTATTTTTTCCAGACCAAATTTTTAAAGGGTCCTTTACTCTTGGAGGTAGACTGTTTCTTGGCATTATTGTGTCATTTTTGACCGGCAACGGCGCGTCACCGACACCAAAATGTAGAACAATATTAAATGAGCATAAAACAACCTGGAACAACTTTTATTTTTTCCGGAACAAATTTTTAAAGTGTACTTTACTCCTGGAGGTAGACTGTTTATTTGCATTTTTGTGTCATTTTTTACCGAGAACGGAGCGTCAGCGACACCAAAATGTAGAACAATATTAAACGAGCATAGAACAACCTGGAACAACTTTTATTTTTTCCAGACCAAATTTGTAAAGGGTCCTTTACTCTTGGAGGTAGACTGTTTTTTTGCATTATTGTGTCATTTTTGACCGAAAACGGCGAGTAAGCGACATTAAAATGTACAACAATATTAAACGAGCATAGAACAACCTGGAACAACTTTTATTTTTTCCAGACCAAATTTTTAAAGGGTCCTTTACTCTTGGAGGTAGACTGTTTTTTTGCATTATTGTGGCATTTTTGATCGAAAACGGCGCGTCAGCGACACCAAAATGTAGAACAGTAACATCCAGGCACACAGCAACCTGGAACAACTTTTATTTTTTCCAGACCAAATTTTTAAAGGGTCCTTTGCTCTTGGAGATAGACTGTTTTTTTGCATTTTTGTGTCATTTTCGACCGAAAACGGTGAGTAAGCGACACCAAAATATAGAACAATAGTAAATGAGCATAGAACAACCTGGAACAACTTTTATTTTTTTCAGACCAAATTTTTAAAGGGTCCTTTACTCTTGGAGGTAGACTCTTTTTTTGCATTATTGTGGCATTTTTGATCGAAAACGGCGCGTCAGCGACATCAAAATGTAGAACAATAACATCCAGGCATAAGACAACCTGGAACAACTTTTATTTTTAACAGAACAAATTTTTAAAGGGTACTTTACTCTTGGAGGTTGACTCTTTTTTTGCATTTTTGTCATTTTCGACCGAAAACAGTTAGTAAGCGACATCAAAATGTAGAACAATATCAAATGAGCATAGAACAACCTGGAACAACTTTTATTTTTTCCGGAACAATTTTTTAAAGGGTACTTTACTCTTGGAGGTAGACCCTTTTTTTGCATTTTTGTGTCATTTTAGACGAAAACGGTGAGTAAACGACACCAAAATATAGAACAATAGTAAATGAGCATAGAACAACCTGCAACAACTTTTATTTTTAACAGAACAAATTTTTAAAGGGTCCTTTACTCTTGGAGGTAGACTGTTTTTTTGCATTATTGTGGCATTTTTGATCGAAACAGCTAGTAAGCGACACCAAAATGTAGAACAATATCAAATGAGCATAGAACAACCTGGAACAACTTTTATTTTTTTCGGAACAATTTTTTAAAGGGTAATTTACTCTTGGAGGTAGACTCTTTTTTTGCATTTTTGTGTCATTTTCGACGAAAACGGTGAGTAAACGACACCAAAATATAGAACAATAGTAAATGAGCATAGAACAACCTGGAACAACTTTTATTTTTAACAGAACAAATTTTTAAAGGGTCCTTAACTCTTGGAGGTAGACTGTTTTTTTGCATTATTATGACATTTTTGATCGAAAACGGCGCGTCAGCGACATCAAAATGTAGAACAATAACATCCAGGCATAAGACAACCCGGAACAACTTTTATTTTTTACAGGTCAATTTTTTGAAGGGTACTTTACTCTTGGAGGTTGACTCTTTCTTTGCATTTTTGTGTCATTTTCGACCGAAAACGGTGAGTAAGCGACACCAAAATATAGAACAATACTAATTGAGCATAGAACAACCTGGAACAACTTTTATTTTTTCCAGACCAAATTTTTAAAGGGTGCTTTACTCTGGGAGGTAGACTGTTTTTTTGCATTATTGTGGCATTTTTGATCGAAAACGGCGCGTCAGCGACACCAAAATGTAGAACAGTAACATCCAGGCACACAGCAACCTGGAACAACTTTTATTTTTTCCGGAACAAATTTTTAAAGTGTACTTTGCTCTAGGAGATAGACCCTTTTTTTGCATTTTTGTGTCATTTTCGACCGAAACAGCTAGTAAGCGACACCAAAATGTAGAACAATATCAAATGAGCATAGAACAACCTGGAACAACTTTTATTTTTTCCAGACCAAATTTTTAAAGGGTGCTTTACTCTTGGAGGTAGACTGTTTTTTTTGCATTATTGTGTCATTTTTTACCGAAATCGGCGCGTCAGCGACACAAAAATGTAGAACAATAATATCCAGGCACGAAACAACCTGGAACAACTTTCATTTTTAACAGAACAAATTTATAAAGGGTCCTTTACTCTTGGAGGTAGACTCTTTTTTTGCATTATTGTGTCATTTTCGACCGAAACAGCTAGTAAGCGACACCAAAATGTAGAACAATATCAAATGAGCATAGAACAACCTGGAACAACTTTTATTTTTTCCAGACCAAATTTTTAAAGGGTCCTTTACTGGTGGAGGTAGACTGGTTTTTTGCATTATTGTGTCATTTTCGACCGAAAACGGCGAGTAAGCGACACCAAAATTTAGAACAAAATCAAATGAGCATAGAACAACCTGGAACAACTTTTATTTTTTCCAGACCAAATTTGTAAAGGGTCCTTTACTCTTGGAGGTAGACTGTTTTTTTGCATTATTGTGTCATTTTTGACCGAAAACGGCGAGTAAGCGACATTAAAATGTAGAACAATATCAAATGAGCATAGAACAACCTGGAACAACTTTTATTTTTTCCGGAACAATTTTTTAAAGGGTACTTTACTCTTGGAGGTATACTCTTTTTTTGCATTATTGTGTCATTTTCGACCGAAAACGGCGAGTAAGCGACACCAAAATTTAGAACAAAATCAAATGAGCATAGAACAACCTGGAACAACTTTTATTTTTTCCAGACCAAATTTGTAAAGGGTCCTTTACTCTTGGAGGTAGACTGTTTTTTTGCATTATTGTGTCATTTTTGACCGAAAACGGCGAGTAAGCGACATTAAAATGTAGAACAATATTAAATGAGCATAGAACAACCTGCAACAACTTTTATTGTTTCCAGAACAAATTTTTAAAGGGTCCTTTACTCTTGGAGGTAGACTCTTTTTTTGCATTATTGTGTCATTTTTGACCGGAAACGGCGAGTTAGAGAGACCAAAATGTAGAACAATATTAAATGAGCATAAAACATCCTGGAACAACTTTTATTTTTTCCGGACCAAATTTTTAAAGGGTCGTTTACTGTTGGAGGTAGACTCTTTTTTTGCATCATTGTGTCATTTTCGATCGAAAACGGGGAGTAAGCGATATCAAAATGTAGAACAATATTAAATGAGCATAGAACAACCTGGAACAACTTTTATTTTTTCCAGACCAAATTTTTACAGGGTACTTTACTCTTGGAGGTACACACTTTTCTTGCATTTTTGTGTCATTTCTTACCGAAAAATGGTGCGTCAGCGACACCAAGATGTAGAACAATATTAAACGAGCGTACAAAAAACTGGAACAACTTTTATTTTTTCCAGACCAAATTTTTAAAGGGTCCTTTACTCTTGGAGGTAGACTGTTTCTTGGCATTATTGTGTCATTTTTGACCGGCAACGGCGCGTCACCGACACCAAAATGTAGAACAATATTAAATGAGCATAAAACAACCTGGAACAACTTTTATTTTTTCCGGAACAAATTTTTAAAGTGTACTTTACTCCTGGAGGTAGACTGTTTATTTGCATTTTTGTGTCATTTTTTACCGAGAACGGAGCGTCAGCGACACCAAAATGTAGAACAATATTAAACGAGCATAGAACAACCTGGAACAACTTTTATTTTTTCCAGACCAAATTTGTAAAGGGTCCTTTACTCTTGGAGGTAGACTGTTTTTTTGCATTATTGTGTCATTTTTGACCGAAAACGGCGAGTAAGCGACATTAAAATGTACAACAATATTAAACGAGCATAGAACAACCTGGAACAACTTTTATTTTTTCCAGACCAAATTTTTAAAGGGTCCTTTACTCTTGGAGGTAGACTGTTTTTTTGCATTATTGTGGCATTTTTGATCGAAAACGGCGCGTCAGCGACACCAAAATGTAGAACAGTAACATCCAGGCACACAGCAACCTGGAACAACTTTTATTTTTTCCAGACCAAATTTTTAAAGGGTCCTTTGCTCTTGGAGATAGACTGTTTTTTTGCATTTTTGTGTCATTTTCGACCGAAAACGGTGAGTAAGCGACACCAAAATATAGAACAATAGTAAATGAGCATAGAACAACCTGGAACAACTTTTATTTTTTTCAGACCAAATTTTTAAAGGGTCCTTTACTCTTGGAGGTAGACTCTTTTTTTGCATTATTGTGGCATTTTTGATCGAAAACGGCGCGTCAGCGACATCAAAATGTAGAACAATAACATCCAGGCATAAGACAACCTGGAACAACTTTTATTTTTAACAGAACAAATTTTTAAAGGGTACTTTACTCTTGGAGGTTGACTCTTTTTTTGCATTTTTGTCATTTTCGACCGAAAACAGTTAGTAAGCGACATCAAAATGTAGAACAATATCAAATGAGCATAGAACAACCTGGAACAACTTTTATTTTTTCCGGAACAATTTTTTAAAGGGTACTTTACTCTTGGAGGTAGACCCTTTTTTTGCATTTTTGTGTCATTTTAGACGAAAACGGTGAGTAAACGACACCAAAATATAGAACAATAGTAAATGAGCATAGAACAACCTGCAACAACTTTTATTTTTAACAGAACAAATTTTTAAAGGGTCCTTTACTCTTGGAGGTAGACTGTTTTTTTGCATTATTGTGGCATTTTTGATCGAAACAGCTAGTAAGCGACACCAAAATGTAGAACAATATCAAATGAGCATAGAACAACCTGGAACAACTTTTATTTTTTTCGGAACAATTTTTTAAAGGGTAATTTACTCTTGGAGGTAGACTCTTTTTTTGCATTTTTGTGTCATTTTCGACGAAAACGGTGAGTAAACGACACCAAAATATAGAACAATAGTAAATGAGCATAGAACAACCTGGAACAACTTTTATTTTTAACAGAACAAATTTTTAAAGGGTCCTTAACTCTTGGAGGTAGACTGTTTTTTTGCATTATTATGACATTTTTGATCGAAAACGGCGCGTCAGCGACATCAAAATGTAGAACAATAACATCCAGGCATAAGACAACCCGGAACAACTTTTATTTTTTACAGGTCAATTTTTTGAAGGGTACTTTACTCTTGGAGGTTGACTCTTTCTTTGCATTTTTGTGTCATTTTCGACCGAAAACGGTGAGTAAGCGACACCAAAATATAGAACAATACTAATTGAGCATAGAACAACCTGGAACAACTTTTATTTTTTCCAGACCAAATTTTTAAAGGGTGCTTTACTCTGGGAGGTAGACTGTTTTTTTGCATTATTGTGGCATTTTTGATCGAAAACGGCGCGTCAGCGACACCAAAATGTAGAACAGTAACATCCAGGCACACAGCAACCTGGAACAACTTTTATTTTTTCCGGAACAAATTTTTAAAGTGTACTTTGCTCTAGGAGATAGACCCTTTTTTTGCATTTTTGTGTCATTTTCGACCGAAACAGCTAGTAAGCGACACCAAAATGTAGAACAATATCAAATGAGCATAGAACAACCTGGAGCAACTTTTATTTTTTCCGGAACAATTTTTTAAAGGGTACTTTACTCTTGAAGGTAGACTCTTTTTTTGCATTTTTGTGTCATTTTCGACGAAAACGGTGAGTAAACGACACCAAAATATAGAACAATAGTAAATGAGCATAGAACAACCTGGAACAACTTTTATTTTTAACAGAACAAATTTTTAAAGGGTCCTTTACTCTTGGAGGTAGACTGTTTTTTTGCATTATTGTGACATTTTTGATCGAAAACGGCGCGTCAGCGACATCAACATGTAGAACAATAACATCCAGGCACAAAACAACCTGGAACAACTTTTATTTTTAACAGGACAAATTTTTAAAGGGTACTTTACTCTTGGAGATAGACTCTTTTTTTGCATTTTTGTCATTTGCGACCGAAAACAGTTAGTAAGCGACACCAAAATGTAGAACAATATCAAATGAGCATAGAACAACCTGGATCAACTTTTATTTTTTCCGGAACAATTTTTTGAAGGGTACTTTACTCTTGGAGGTAGACTCTTTTTTTGCATTTTTGTGTCATTTTCGACGAAAACGGTGAGTAAACGACACAAAAATATAGAACAATAGTAAATGAGCATAGAACAACCTGGAACAACTTTTATTTTTAACAGAACAAATTTTTAAAGGGTCCTTTACTCTTGGAGGTAGACTGTTTTTTTGCATTATTGTGACATTTTTTATCGAAAACGGCGCGTCAGCGACATCAAAATGTAGAACAATAACATCCAGGAACAAAACAACATGGAACAACTTTCATTTTTTGCAGAACATATTTTTAAAGGGTACTTCACTCTAGGAGATAGACCCTTATTTTGCATTATTGTGTCATTTTTGACCGAAATCGGCGCGTCAGCGACACCTAAATGTAGAACAATAACATCCAGGCGTAAAACAACCTGGAACAACTTTTATATTTAACAGATCAAATTTTTAAAGGGTACTTTACTCTTGGAGATAGACTCTTTTTTTGCATTATTATGTCATTTGCGACCGGAAACGGCGAGTTAGCGACACCAACATGTAGAACAATATTAAATGAGCATAGAACAACCTGAAACAACTTTTATTTTTTCCTGAACAAATTTGTAAAGATCCTTTACTCTTGGAGGTAGACTCTTTTTTTGCATTATTGTGTAATTTTTGACCGAAATCGGCTCGTCAGCGACACCAAAATGTAGAACAATAACATCCAGACATAAAACAACCTGGAACAACTTTTATATTTAACAGAACAAATTTTTAAAGGGTACTTTACTCTTGGAGGTTGACTTTTTTTTTGCATTTTTGTCATTTTCGACCGAAAACAATTAGTAAGCGACACCAAAATGTAGAACAATATCAAATGAGCATAGAACAACCTGGATCAACTTTTATTTTTTCCGGAACAATTTTTTGAAGGGTACTTTACTCTTGGAGGTTGACTCTTTTTTTGCATTTTTGTGTCATTTTCGACCGAAAACGTGGAGTAAGCGACACCAAAATATAGAACAATAGTAACTGAGCATAGAACAACCTGGAACAACTTTTATTTTTTCCAGACCAAATTTTTAAAGGGTCCTTTACTCTTGGAGGTTGACTGTTTTTTTTGCATTATTGTGGCATTTTTGATCGAAAACGGCGCGTCAGCGACACCAAAATGTAGAACAGTAACATCCAGGCACACAGCAACCTGGAACAACTTTTATTTTTTCCGGTACAAATTTTCAAAGTGTACTTTGCTCTAGGAGGTAGTCTCTTTTTTTGCATTATTGTGTTATTTTTGACCGAAATCGGCGCGTCAGCGACACCAAAATGTAGAACAATAACATCCAGGCACAAAACAACCTGGAACAACTTTTATTTTTAACAGGACAAATTTTTAAAGGGTACTTTACTCTTGGAGATAGACTCTTTTTTTGCATTTTTGTCATTTGCGACCGAAAACAGTTAGTAAGCGACACCAAAATGTAGAACAATATCAAATGAGCATAGAACAACCTGGATCAACTTTTATTTTTTCCGGAACAATTTTTTGAAGGGTACTTTACTCTTGGAGGTTGACTCTTTTTTTGCATTTTTGTGTCATTTTCGACCGAAAACGTGGAGTAAGCGACACCAAAATATAGAACAATAGTAACTGAGCATAGAACAACCTGGAACAACTTTTATTTTTTCCAGACCAAATTTTTAAAGGGTCCTTTACTCTTGGAAGTAGACTGTTTTTTTGCATTATTGTCATTTGCGACCGAAAACAGTTAGTAAGCGACACCAAAATGTAGAACAATATCAAATGAGCATAGAACAACCTGGATCAACTTTTATTTTTTCCGGAACAATTTTTTGAAGGATACTTTACACTTGGAGGTAGACTCTTTTTTGCATTATTATGTCATTTTTTACCGGAAACGGCGAGTTAGCGACACCAACATGTAGAACAATATTAAATGAGCATAGAACAACCTGAAACCACTCTTATTTTTTCCTGAACAAATTTGTAAAGGTCCTTTACTCTTGGAGGTAGACTGTTTATTTGCATTTTTGTGTCATTTTTTAGCGAAAACGGTGCGTCAGCGACACCAAAATGTAGAACAATATTAAACGAGCATAGAACAACCTGGAACAACTTTTATTTTTTCCAGAACAAATTTTTAAAGTGTACTTTACTCTTGGAGGTAGACTGTTTATTTGCATTTTTGTGTCATTTTTTAGCGAAAACGGTGCGTCAGCGACACCAAAATGTAGAACAATATTAAACGAGCATAGAACAACCTGGAACAACTTTTATTTTTTCGAGACCAAATTTTTAAAGAGTCCTTTACTCTTGGAGGTAGACTGTTTATTTGCATTATTGTGTCATTTGTGACCGTAAACGGCGCGCCAGCGACAACAAAATGTAGAACAATAACATCAAGGCATAAGACAACCTGGAACAACTTTCATTTTTAACAGAACAAATTTATAAAGGGTCCTTTACTCTTGGAGGTAGACCCTTTTTTTGCATTTTTGTGTCATTTTCGACCGAAACAGCTAGTAAGCGACACCAAAATGTAGAACAATATCAAATGAGCATAGAACAACCTGGAACAACTTTTATTTTTTCCAGACCAAATTTTTAAAGGGTCCTTTACTGGTGGAGGTAGACTGGTTTTTTGCATTATTGTGTCATTTTCGACCGAAAACGGCGAGTAAGCGACACCAAAATTTAGAACAAAATCAAATGAGCATAGAACAACCTGGAACAACTTTTATTTTTTCCAGACCAAATTTGTAAAGGGTCCTTTACTCTTGGAGGTAGACTGTTTTTTTGCATTATTGTGTCATTTTTGACCGAAAACGGCGAGTAAGCGACATTAAAATGTAGAAAAATATTAAATGAGCATAGAACAACCTGCAACAACTTTTATTTTTTCCAGAACAAATTTTTAAAGGGTTCCTTTACTCTTGGAGGTAGACTGTTTTTTTGCATTATTGTGTCATTTTTGACCGAAAACGGCGCGTCAGCGACACCAAAATGTAGAACAATATTAAATGGGCATAGAACAACCTGGATCAAATTTTATTTTTTCCGGTCCAAATTTTTAAAGGGTACTTTACTCTTGGAGGTAGACTGTTTTTTTGCATTATTGTGTCATTTTTGACCGAAAACGGCGCGTCAGCGACACCAAAATGTAGAACAATAACATCCAGGCATAGAACAACCTGGAACAAGTTTTATTTTTTCCAGAACAAATTTATAAAGGGTCCTTTACTCTTGGAGGTAGACTCTTTTTTTGCATTATTGTGTCATTTTTGACCGGAAACGGCGAGTTAGAGAGACCAAAATGTAGAACAATATTAAATGAGCATAAAACATCCTGGAACAACTTTTATTTTTTCCGGACCAAATTTTTAAAGGGTCGTTTACTGTTGGAGGTAGACTCTTTTTTTGCATCATTCTGTCATTTTCGATCGAAATCGGGGAGTAAGCGATATCAAAATGTAGAACAATATTAAATGAGCATAGAACAACCTGGAACAACTTTTATTTTTTCCAGACCAAATTTTTACAGGGTACTTTACTCTTGGAGGTACACACTTTTCTTGCATTTTTGTGTCATTTCTTACCGAAAAATGGTGCGTCAGCGACACCAAGATGTAGAACAATATTAAACGAGCGTACAAAAATCTGGAACAACTTTTATTTTTTCCAGACCAAATTTTTAAAGGGTCCTTTACTCTTGGAGGTAGACTGTTTCTTGGCATTATTGTGTCATTTTTGACCGGCAACGGCGCGTCAGCGACACCAAAATGTAGAACAATATTAAACGAGCATAGAACAACCTGGAACAACTTTTATTTTTTCGAGACCAAATTTTTAAAGAGTCCTTTACTCTTGGAGGTAGACTGTTTATTTGCATTATTGTGTCATTTGTGACCGTAAACGGCGCGCCAGCGACAACAAAATGTAGAACAATAACATCAAGGCATAAGACAACCTGGAACAACTTTTATTTTTAACAGAACAAATTTTTAAAGGGTACTTTACTCTAGGAGATAGACCCTTTTTTTGCATTTTTGTGTCATTTTCGACCGAAACAGCTAGTAAGCGACACCAAAATGTAGAACAATATTAAATGAGCATAAAACAACCTGGAACAACTTTTATTTTTTCCGGAACAAATTTTTAAAGTGTACTTTACTCCTGGAGGTAGACTGTTTATTTGCATTTTTGTGTCATTTTTTACCGAGAACGGAGCGTCAGCGACACCAAAATGTAGAACAATATTAAACGAGCATAGAACAACCTGGAACAACTTTTATTTTTTCCAGACCAAATTTGTAAAGGGTCCTTTACTCTTGGAGGTAGACTGTTTTTTTGCATTATTGTGTCATTTTTGACCGAAAACGGCGAGTAAGCGACATTAAAATGTAGAACAATATTAAACGAGCATAGAACAACCTGGAACAACTTTTATTTTTTCCAGACCAAATTTTTAAAGGGTCCTTTACTCTTGGAGGTAGACTGTTTTTTTGCATTATTGTGGCATTTTTGATCGAAAACGGCGCGTCAGCGACACCAAAATGTAGAACAGTAACATCCAGGCACACAGCAACCTGGCACAACTTTTATTTTTTCCAGACCAAATTTTTAAAGGGTCCTTTGCTCTTGGAGGTAGACTGTTTTTTTGCATTTTTGTGTTATTTTCGACCGAAAACGGTGAGTAAGCGACACCAAAATATAGAACAATAGTAAATGAGCATAGAACAACCTGGAACAACTTTTATTTTTTTCAGACCAAATTTTTAAAGGGTCCTTTACTCTTGGAGGTAGACTCTTTTTTTGCATTATTGTGGCATTTTTGATCGAAAACGGCGCGTCAGCGACATCAAAATGTAGAACAATAACATCCAGGCATAAGACAACCTGGAACAACTTTTATTTTTAACAGAACAAATTTTTAAAGGGTACTTTACTCTTGGAGGTTGACTCTTTTTTTGCATTTTTGTCATTTTCGACCGAAAACAGTTAGTAAGCGACATCAAAATGTAGAACAATATCAAATGAGCATAGAACAACCTGGAACAACTTTTATTTTTTCCGGAACAATTTTTTAAAGGGTACTTTACTCTTGGAGGTAGACCCTTTTTTGCATTTTTGTGTCATTTTAGACGAAAACAGTGAGTAAACGACACCAAAATATAGAACAATAGTAAATGAGCATAGAACAACCTGCAACAACTTTTATTTTTAACAGAACAAATTTTTAAAGGGTCCTTTACTCTTGGAGGTAGACTGTTTTTTTGCATTATTGTGGCATTTTTGATCGAAAACGGCGCGTCAGCGACATCAAAATGTAGCACAATAACATCCAGGCATAAGACAACCTGGAACAACTTTTATTTTTAACAGAACAAATTTTTAAAGGGTACTTTACTCTTGGAGATAGACTCTTTTTTTTGCATTTTTGTCATTTGCGACCGAAAACGGTGAGTAAGCGACACCAAAATGTAGAACAATAGTAAATGAGCATAGAACAACCTGGAACAACTTTCATTTTTAACAGAACATATTTTTAAAGGATACTTTACTCTAGGAGATAGACCCTTTTTTTGCATTTATGTGTCATTTTCGACCGAAACAGCTAGTAAGCGACACCAAAATGTAGAACAATATCAAATGAGCATAGAACAACCTGGAACAACTTTTATTTTTTTCGGAACAATTTTTTAAAGGGTACTTTACTCTTGGAGGTAGACTCTTTTTTTGCATTTTTGTGTCATTTTCGACGAAAACGGTGAGTAAACGACACCAAAATATAGAACAATAGTAAATGAGCATAGAACAACCTGGAACAACTTTTATTTTTAACAGAACAAATTTTTAAAGGGTCCTTAACTCTTGGAGGTAGACTGTTTTTTTGCATTATTATGACATTTTTGATCGAAAACGGCGCGTCAGCGACATCAAAATGTAGAACAATAACATCCAGGCATAAGACAACCCGGAACAACTTTTATTTTTTACAGGACAATTTTTTGAAGGGTACTTTACTCTTGGAGGTTGACTCTTTCTTTGCATTTTTGTGTCATTTTCGACCGAAAACGGTGAGTAAGCGACACCAAAATATAGAAGAATACTAATTGAGCATAGAACAACCTGGAACAACTTTTATTTTTTCCAGACCAAATTTTTAAAGGGTGCTTTACTCTGGGAGGTAGACTGTTTTTTTGCATTATTGTGGCATTTTTGATCGAAAACGGCGCGTCAGCGACACCAAAATGTAGAACAGTAACATCCAGGCACACAGCAACCTGGAACAACTTTTATTTTTTCCGGAACAAATTTTTAAAGTGTACTTTGCTCTTGGAGGTAGTCTCTTTTTTTGCATTATTGTGTTATTTTTGACCGAAATCGGCGCGTCAGCGACACGAAAATGTAGAACATTATTAAATGAGCATAAAACAACCTGGAACAACTTTTATTTTTTTCAGACCAAATTTTTAAAGGGTACTTTACTCTTGGAGGTTGACTATTTTTTTGCATTTTTGTCATTTTCGACCGAAAACAGTTATTAAGCGACACCAAAATGTAGAACAATATCAAATGAGCATAGAACAACCTGGATCAACTTTTATTTTTTCCGGAACAACATTTTGAAGGATACTTTACTCTTGGAGGTAGACTCTTTTTTTGCATTATTTTGACATTTTTTACCGGAAACGGCGAGTTAGCGACACCAACATGTAGAACAATATTAAATGAGCATAGAACAACCGGAAACAACTTTTATTTTTTCCTGAACAAATTTGTAAAGGTCCTTTACTCTTGGAGGTAGACTATTTTTTTGCATTATTGTGTCATTTTTGACCGAAATCGGCGCGTCAGCGACACCAAAATGTAGAACAATAACATCCAGGCATAAAACAACCTGGAACAACTTTTATATTTAACAGAACAAATTTTTAAAGGGTACTTTACTCTTGGAGGTAGACTCTTTTTTTGCATTATTGTGTAATTTTTTACCGAAAACGCCGCGTCAGCGACACCAAAATGTAGAGCAATAACATCCAGGCACAAAACAACCTGGAACAACTTTCATTTTTAACAGAAAATATTTTTAAAGGGTACTTTACTCTAGGAGATAGACCCTTTTTTTTGCATTTTTGTGTCATTTTCGATCGAAACAGCTAGTAAGCGACACCAAAATGTAGAACAATATCAAATAAGCATAGAACAACCTGGAACAACTATTATTTTTTCCGGAATAATTTTTTAAAGGGTACTTTACTCTTGGAGGTAGACTCTTTTTTTGCATTTTTGTGCCATTTTCGACGAAAACGGTGAGTAAACGACACTCAAAATATAGAAGAATAGTAAATGAGCATAGAACAACCTGGAACAACTTTTATTTTTAACGGAACAAATTGTTAAAGGGTACTTTACTCTTGGAGATAGACTCTTTTTTTGCATTTTTGTGTCATTTTCGACCGAAAACGGTGAGTAAGCGACACCAAAATATAGAACAATAGTAATTGAGCATAGAATAACCTGGAACAACTTTTATTTTTTCCAGACCAAATTTTTAAAGGGTCCTTTACTCTTGGAGGTAGACTGTTTTTTTGCATTATTGTGTCATTTTTGACCGAAAACGGCGAGTTAGCGACATTAAAATGTAGAACAATATTAAATGAGCATAGAACAACCTGAAACAATTTTTATTTTTAACAGAACAATTTTTTAAAGGGTCCTTTACTCTTGGAGGTAGACTGTTTTTTGCATTATTGTGGCATTTTTGATCGAAAACGGCGCGTCAGCGACATCAAAATGTAGAACCATAACATCCAGGCATAAAACAACCTGGAACAACTTTCATTTTTAACAGAAAATATTTTTAAAGGGTACTTTACTCTAGGAGATAGACCCTTTTTTTGCATTTTTGTGTCATTTTCGATCGAAACAGCTAGTAAGCGACACCAAAATGTAGAACAATATCAAATAAGCATAGAACAACCTGGAACAACTATTATTTTTTCCGGAATAATTTTTTAAAGGGTACTTTACTCTTGGAGGTAGACTCTTTTTTTGCATTTTTGTGCCATTTTCGACGAAAACGGTGAGTAAACGACACTCAAAATATAGAAGAATAGTAAATGAGCATAGAACAACCTGGAACAACTTTTATTTTTAACGGAACAAATTGTTAAAGGGTACTTTACTCTTGGAGGTTGACTATTTTTTTGCATTTTTGTCATTTTCGACCGAAAACAGTTATTAAGCGACACCAAAATGTAGAACAATATCAAATGAGCATAGAACAACCTGGATCAACTTTTATTTTTTCCGGAACAACATTTTGAAGGATACTTTACTCTTGGAGGTAGACTGTTTTTTTGCATTATTGTGGCATTTTTGATCGAAAACGGCGCGTCAGCGACACCAAAATGTAGAACAGTAACATCCAGGCACACAGCAACCTGGAACAACTTTTATTTTTTCCAGACCAAATTTTTAAAGGGTCCTTTGCTCTTGGAGGTAGACTGTTTTTTTGCATTTTTGTGTTATTTTCGACCGAAAACGGTGAGTAAGCGACACCAAAATATAGAACAATAGTAAATGAGCATAGAACAACCTGGAACAACTTTTATTTTTTTCAGACCAAATTTTTAAAGGGTCCTTTACTCTTGGAGGTAGACTCTTTTTTTGCATTATTGTGGCATTTTTGATCGAAAACGGCGCGTCAGCGACATCAAAATGTAGAACAATAACATCCAGGCATAAGACAACCTGGAACAACTTTTATTTTTAACAGAACAAATTTTTAAAGGGTACTTTACTCTTGGAGGTTGACTCTTTTTTTGCATTTTTGTCATTTTCGACCGAAAACAGTTAGTAAGCGACATCAAAATGTAGAACAATATCAAATGAGCATAGAACAACCTGGAACAACTTTTATTTTTTCCGGAACAATTTTTTAAAGGGTACTTTACTCTTGGAGGTAGACCCTTTTTTGCATTTTTGTGTCATTTTAGACGAAAACGGTGAGTAAACGACACCAAAATATAGAACAATAGTAAATGAGCATAGAACAACCTGCAACAACTTTTATTTTTAACAGAACAAATTTTTAAAGGGTCCTTTACTCTTGGAGGTAGACTGTTTTTTTGCATTATTGTGGCATTTTTGATCGAAAACGGCGCGTCAGCGACATCAAAATGTAGCACAATAACATCCAGGCATAAGACAACCTGGAACAACTTTTATTTTTAACAGAACAAATTTTTAAAGGGTACTTTACTCTTGGAGATAGACTCTTTTTTTTGCATTTTTGTCATTTGCGACCGAAAACGGTGAGTAAGCGACACCAAAATGTAGAACAATAGTAAATGAGCATAGAACAACCTGGAACAACTTTCATTTTTAACAGAACATATTTTTAAAGGATACTTTACTCTAGGAGATAGACCCTTTTTTTGCATTTATGTGTCATTTTCGACCGAAACAGCTAGTAAGCGACACCAAAATGTAGAACAATATCAAATGAGCATAGAACAACCTGGAACAACTTTTATTTTTTTCGGAACAATTTTTTAAAGGGTACTTTACTCTTGGAGGTAGACTCTTTTTTTGCATTTTTGTGTCATTTTCGACGAAAACGGTGAGTAAACGACACCAAAATATAGAACAATAGTAAATGAGCATAGAACAACCTGGAACAACTTTTATTTTTAACAGAACAAATTTTTAAAGGGTCCTTAACTCTTGGAGGTAGACTGTTTTTTTGCATTATTATGACATTTTTGATCGAAAACGGCGCGTCAGCGACATCAAAATGTAGAACAATAACATCCAGGCATAAGACAACCCGGAACAACTTTTATTTTTTACAGGACAATTTTTTGAAGGGTACTTTACTCTTGGAGGTTGACTCTTTCTTTGCATTTTTGTGTCATTTTCGACCGAAAACGGTGAGTAAGCGACACCAAAATATAGAACAATACTAATTGAGCATAGAACAACCTGGAACAACTTTTATTTTTTCCAGACCAAATTTTTAAAGGGTGCTTTACTCTGGGAGGTAGACTGTTTTTTTGCATTATTGTGGCATTTTTGATCGAAAACGGCGCGTCAGCGACACCAAAATGTAGAACAGTAACATCCAGGCACACAGCAACCTGGAACAACTTTTATTTTTTCCGGAACAAATTTTTAAAGTGTACTTTGCTCTTGGAGGTAGTCTCTTTTTTTGCATTATTGTGTTATTTTTGACCGAAATCGGCGCGTCAGCGACACCAAAATGTAGAACAATATTAAATGAGCATAAAACAACCTGGAACAACTTTTATTTTTTCCAGAACAAATTTATAAAGGGTCCTTTACTCTTGGAGGTAGACTCTTTCTTTGCATTATTGTGTCATTTTCGACCGAAAACGGCGCGTAAGCGACACCAAAATTTAGAACAAAATCAAATGAGCATAGAACAACCTGAAACAATTTTTATTTTTAACAGAACAATTTTTTAAAGGGTCCTTTACTCTTGGAGGTAGACTGTTTTTTGCATTATTGTGGCATTTTTGATCGAAAACGGCGCGTCAGCGACATCAAAATGTAGAACCATAACATCCAGGCATAAAACAACCTGGAACAACTTTTATTTTTAACAGAACAAATTTTTAAAGGGTACTTTACTCTGAGAGGTACACACTTTTCTTGCATTTTTGTGTTTTTTTTTACCGATAACGGCGAGTTAGCGACACCAAAATGTAGAACAATATTAAATGAGCATAAAACAACCTGGAACAACTTTTATTTTTTCCAGAACAAATTTATAAAGGGTCCTTTACTCTTGGAGGTAGACTCTTTCTTTGCATTATTGTGTCATTTTCGACCGAAAACGGCGAGTAAGCGACACCAAAATGTAGAACAATATCAAATCAGCATAGAACAACCTGGAACAACTTTTATTTTTTCCAGACCAAATTTTTAAAGGGTCCTTTACTCTTGGAGGTAGACTGTTTTTTTGCATTATTGTGTCATTTTCGACCGAAAACGGCGAGTAAGCGACACCAAAATTTAGAACAAAATCAAATGAGCATAGAACAACCTGGAACAACTTTTATTTTTTCCAGACCAAATTTGTAAAGGGTCCTTTAATCTTGGAGGTAGACTGTTTTTTGCATTATTGTGTCATTTTTGTCCGAAAACGGCGAGTAAGCGACATTAAAATGTAGAACAATTTTAAATGAGCATAGAACAACCTGCAACAACTTTTATTTTTTCCAGAACAAATTTTTAAAGGCTTCCTTTACTCTTGGAGGTAGACTGTTTTTTTGCATTATTGTGTCATTTTTGACCGAAAACGGCGCGTCAGCGACAACAAAATGTAGAACAATATTAAATGGGCATAGAACAACCTGGATCAAATTTTATTTTTTCCGGTCCAAATTTTTAAAGGGTACTTTACTCTTGGAGGTAGACTGTTTTTTTGCATTATTGTGTCATTTTTGACCGAAAACGGCGCGTCAGCGACACCAAAATTTAGAACAAAATCAAAGGAGCATAGAACAACCTGGAACAACTTTTATTTTTTCCAGACCAAATTTGTAAAGGGTCCTTTACTCTTGGAGGTAGACTGTTTTTTTGCATTATTGTGTCATTTTTGACCGGAAACGGCGAGTTAGAAAGACCAAAATGTAGAACAATATTAAATGAGCATAAAACATCCTGGAACAACTTTTATTTTTTCCGGACCAAATTTTTAAAGGGTCGTTTACTGTTGGAGGTAGACTTTTTTTTGCATCATTGTGTCATTTTCGATCGAAAACGGGGAGTAAGCGATATCAAAATGTAGAACAATATTAAATGAGCATAGAACAACCTGGAACAACTTTTATTTTTTCCAGACCAAATTTTTACAGGGTACTTTACTCTTGGAGGTACACACTTTTCTTGCATTTTTGTGTCATTTCTTACCGAAAAATGGTGCGTCAGCGACACCAAGATGTAGAACAATATTAAACGAGCGTACAAAAATCTGGAACAACTTTTATTTTTTCCAGACCAAATTTTTAAAGGGTCCTTTACTCTTGGAGGTAGACTGTTTCTTGGCATTATTGTGTCATTTTTGACCGGCAACGGCGCGTCAGCGACACCAAAATGTAGAACAATATCAAATGAGCATAGAACAACCTGGAACAACTTTTATTTTTTCCGGAACAATTTTTTAAAGGGTACTTTACTCTTGGAGGTAGACTCTTTTTTTGCATTTTTGTGTCATTTTCGACGAAAACGGTGAGTAAACGACACCAAAATATAGAACAATAGTAAATGAGCATAGAACAACCTGCAACAATTTTTATTTTTAACAGAACAATTTTTTAAAGGGTCCTTTACTCTTGGAGGTAGACTGTTTTTTTGCATTATTGTGGCATTTTTGATCGAAAACGGCGCGTCAGCGACATCAAAATGTAGAACCATAACATCCAGGCATAAAACAACCTGGAACAACTTTTATTTTTAACAGAACAAATTTTTAAAGGGTACTTTACTCTGAGAGGTACACACTTTTCTTGCATTTTTGTGTTTTTTTTTACCGATAACGGCGAGTTAGCGACACCAAAATGTAGAACAATATTAAATGAGCATAGAACAACCTGGAACAACTTTTATTTTTTCCAGACCAAATTTGTAAAGGGTCCTTTAATCTTGGAGGTAGACTGTTTTTTGCATTATTGTGTCATTTTTGTCCGAAAACGGCGAGTAAGCGACATTAAAATGTAGAACAATTTTAAATGAGCATAGAACAACCTGCAACAACTTTTATTTTTTCCAGAACAAATTTTTAAAGGCTTCCTTTACTCTTGGAGGTAGACTGTTTTTTTGCATTATTGTGTCATTTTTGACCGAAAACGGCGCGTCAGCGACAACAAAATGTAGAACAATATTAAATGGGCATAGAACAACCTGGATCAAATTTTATTTTTTCCGGTCCAAATTTTTAAAGGGTACTTTACTCTTGGAGGTAGACTGTTTTTTTGCATTATTGTGTCATTTTTGACCGAAAACGGCGCGTCAGCGACACCAAAATGTAGAACAATAACATCCAGGCATAGAACAACCTGGAACAACTTTTATTTTTAACAGAACAAATTTTTAAAGGGTACTTTACTCTGAGAGGTACACACTTTTCTTGCATTTTTGTGTTTTTTTTTACCGATAACGGCGAGTTAGCGACACCAAAATGTAGAACAATATTAAATGAGCATAAAACAACCTGGAACAACTTTTATTTTTTCCAGAACAAATTTATAAAGGGTCCTTTACTCTTGGAGGTAGACTCTTTCTTTGCATTATTGTGTCATTTTCGACCGAAAACGGCGAGTAAGCGACACCAAAATGTAGAACAATATCAAATCAGCATAGAACAACCTGGAACAACTTTTATTTTTTCCAGACCAAATTTTTAAAGGGTCCTTTACTCTTGGAGGTAGACTGTTTTTTTGCATTATTGTGTCATTTTCGACCGAAAACGGCGCGTAAGCGACACCAAAATTTAGAACAAAATCAAATGAGCATAGAACAACCTGGAACAACTTTTATTTTTTCCAGACCAAATTTGTAAAGGGTCCTTTAATCTTGGAGGTAGACTGTTTTTTGCATTATTGTGTCATTTTTGACCGAAAACGGCGAGTAAGCGACATTAAAATGTAGAACAATATTAAATGAGCATAGAACAACCTGCAACAACTTTTATTTTTTCCAGAACAAATTTTTAAAGGCTTCCTTTACTCTTGGAGGTAGACTGTTTTTTTGCATTATTGTGTCATTTTTGACCGAAAACGGCGCGTCAGCGACAACAAAATGTAGAACAATATTAAATGGGCATAGAACAACCTGGATCAAATTTTATTTTTTCCGGTCCAAATTTTTAAAGGGTACTTTACTCTTGGAGGTAGACTGTTTTTTTGCATTATTGTGTCATTTTTGACCGAAAACGGCGCGTCAGCGACACCAAAATGTAGAACAATAACATCCAGGCATAGAACAACCTGGAACAACTTTTATTTTTAACAGAACAAATTTTTAAAGGGTACTTTACTCTGAGAGGTACACACTTTTCTTGCATTTTTGTGTTTTTTTTTACCGATAACGGCGAGTTAGCGACACCAAAATGTAGAACAATATTAAATGAGCATAAAACAACCTGGAACAACTTTTATTTTTTCCAGAACAAATTTATAAAGGGTCCTTTACTCTTGGAGGTAGACTCTTTCTTTGCATTATTGTGTCATTTTCGACCGAAAACGGCGAGTAAGCGACACCAAAATGTAGAACAATATCAAATCAGCATAGAACAACCTGGAACAACTTTTATTTTTTCCAGACCAAATTTTTAAAGGGTCCTTTACTCTTGGAGGTAGACTGTTTTTTTGCATTATTGTGTCATTTTCGACCGAAAACGGCGAGTAAGCGACACCAAAATTTAGAACAAAATCAAATGAGCATAGAACAACCTGGAACAACTTTTATTTTTTCCAGACCAAATTTGTAAAGGGTCCTTTAATCTTGGAGGTAGACTGTTTTTTGCATTATTGTGTCATTTTTGTCCGAAAACGGCGAGTAAGCGACATTAAAATGTAGAACAATTTTAAATGAGCATAGAACAACCTGCAACAACTTTTATTTTTTCCAGAACAAATTTTTAAAGGCTTCCTTTACTCTTGGAGGTAGACTGTTTTTTTGCATTATTGTGTCATTTTTGACCGAAAACGGCGCGTCAGCGACAACAAAATGTAGAACAATATTAAATGGGCATAGAACAACCTGGATCAAATTTTATTTTTTCCGGTCCAAATTTTTAAAGGGTACTTTACTCTTGGAGGTAGACTGTTTTTTTGCATTATTGTGTCATTTTTGACCGAAAACGGCGCGTCAGCGACACCAAAATGTAGAACAATAACATCCAGGCATAGAACAACCTGGAACAACTTTTATTTTTAACAGAACAAATTTTTAAAGGGTACTTTACTCTGAGAGGTACACACTTTTCTTGCATTTTTGTGTTTTTTTTTACCGATAACGGCGAGTTAGCGACACCAAAATGTAGAACAATATTAAATGAGCATAAAACAACCTGGAACAACTTTTATTTTTTCCAGAACAAATTTATAAAGGGTCCTTTACTCTTGGAGGTAGACTCTTTCTTTGCATTATTGTGTCATTTTCGACCGAAAACGGCGAGTAAGCGACACCAAAATGTAGAACAATATCAAATCAGCATAGAACAACCTGGAACAACTTTTATTTTTTCCAGACCAAATTTTTAAAGGGTCCTTTACTCTTGGAGGTAGACTGTTTTTTTGCATTATTGTGTCATTTTCGACCGAAAACGGCGCGTAAGCGACACCAAAATTTAGAACAAAATCAAATGAGCATAGAACAACCTGGAACAACTTTTATTTTTTCCAGACCAAATTTGTAAAGGGTCCTTTAATCTTGGAGGTAGACTGTTTTTTGCATTATTGTGTCATTTTTGACCGAAAACGGCGAGTAAGCGACATTAAAATGTAGAACAATATTAAATGAGCATAGAACAACCTGCAACAACTTTTATTTTTTCCAGAACAAATTTTTAAAGGCTTCCTTTACTCTTGGAGGTAGACTGTTTTTTTGCATTATTGTGTCATTTTTGACCGAAAACGGCGCGTCAGCGACAACAAAATGTAGAACAATATTAAATGGGCATAGAACAACCTGGATCAAATTTTATTTTTTCCGGTCCAAATTTTTAAAGGGTACTTTACTCTTGGAGGTAGACTGTTTTTTTGCATTATTGTGTCATTTTTGACCGAAAACGGCGCGTCAGCGACACCAAAATGTAGAACAATAACATCCAGGCATAGAACAACCTGGAACAACTTTTATTTTTAACAGAACAAATTTTTAAAGGGTACTTTACTCTGAGAGGTACACACTTTTCTTGCATTTTTGTGTTTTTTTTTACCGATAACGGCGAGTTAGCGACACCAAAATGTAGAACAATATTTAATGAGCATAAAACAACCTGGAACAACTTTTATTTTTTCCAGAACAAATTTATAAAGGGTCCTTTACTCTTGGAGGTAGACTCTTTCTTTGCATTATTGTGTCATTTTCGACCGAAAACGGCGAGTAAGCGACACCAAAATGTAGAACAATATCAAATCAGCATAGAACAACCTGGAACAACTTTTATTTTTTCCAGGCCAAATTTTTAAAGGGTCCTTTACTCTTGGAGGTAGACTGTTTTTTTGCATTATTGTGTCATTTTCGACCGAAAACGGCGCGTAAGCGACACCAAAATTTAGAACAAAATCAAATGAGCATAGAACAACCTGGAACAACTTTTATTTTTTCCAGACCAAATTTGTAAAGGGTCCTTTAATCTTGGAGGTAGACTGTTTTTTGCATTATTGTGTCATTTTTGACCGAAAACGGCGAGTAAGCGACATTAAAATGTAGAACAATATTAAATGAGCATAGAACAACCTGCAACAACTTTTATTTTTTCCAGAACAAATTTTTAAAGGCTTCCTTTACTCTTGGAGGTAGACTGTTTTTTTGCATTATTGTGTCATTTTTGACCGAAAACGGCGCGTCAGCGACAACAAAATGTAGAACAATATTAAATGGGCATAGAACAACCTGGATCAAATTTTATTTTTTCCGGTCCAAATTTTTAAAGGGTACTTTACTCTTGGAGGTAGACTCTTTCTTTGCATTATTGTGTCATTTTCGACCGAAAACGGCGAGTAAGCGACACCAAAATGTAGAACAATATCAAATCAGCATAGAACAACCTGGAACAACTTTTATTTTTTCCAGACCAAATTTTTAAAGGGTCCTTTACTCTTGGAGGTAGACTGTTTTTTTGCATTATTGTGTCATTTTCGACCGAAAACGGCGAGTAAGCGACACCAAAATTTAGAACAAAATCAAATGAGCATAGAACAACCTGGAACAACTTTTATTTTTTCCAGACCAAATTTGTAAAGGGTCCTTTAATCTTGGAGGTAGACTGTTTTTTGCATTATTGTGTCATTTTTGTCCGAAAACGGCGAGTAAGCGACATTAAAATGTAGAACAATTTTAAATGAGCATAGAACAACCTGCAACAACTTTTATTTTTTCCAGAACAAATTTTTAAAGGCTTCCTTTACTCTTGGAGGTAGACTGTTTTTTTGCATTATTGTGTCATTTTTGACCGAAAACGGCGCGTCAGCGACAACAAAATGTAGAACAATATTAAATGGGCATAGAACAACCTGGATCAAATTTTATTTTTTCCGGTCCAAATTTTTAAAGGGTACTTTACTCTTGGAGGTAGACTGTTTTTTTGCATTATTGTGTCATTTTTGACCGAAAACGGCGCGTCAGCGACACCAAAATGTAGAACAATAACATCCAGGCATAGAACAACCTGGAACAACTTTTATTTTTAACAGAACAAATTTTTAAAGGGTACTTTACTCTGAGAGGTACACACTTTTCTTGCATTTTTGTGTTTTTTTTTACCGATAACGGCGAGTTAGCGACACCAAAATGTAGAACAATATTAAATGAGCATAAAACAACCTGGAACAACTTTTATTTTTTCCAGAACAAATTTATAAAGGGTCCTTTACTCTTGGAGGTAGACTCTTTCTTTGCATTATTGTGTCATTTTCGACCGAAAACGGCGAGTAAGCGACACCAAAATGTAGAACAATATCAAATCAGCATAGAACAACCTGGAACAACTTTTATTTTTTCCAGACCAAATTTTTAAAGGGTCCTTTACTCTTGGAGGTAGACTGTTTTTTTGCATTATTGTGTCATTTTCGACCGAAAACGGCGCGTAAGCGACACCAAAATTTAGAACAAAATCAAATGAGCATAGAACAACCTGGAACAACTTTTATTTTTTCCAGACCAAATTTGTAAAGGGTCCTTTAATCTTGGAGGTAGACTGTTTTTTGCATTATTGTGTCATTTTTGACCGAAAACGGCGAGTAAGCGACATTAAAATGTAGAACAATATTAAATGAGCATAGAACAACCTGCAACAACTTTTATTTTTTCCAGAACAAATTTTTAAAGGCTTCCTTTACTCTTGGAGGTAGACTGTTTTTTTGCATTATTGTGTCATTTTTGACCGAAAACGGCGCGTCAGCGACAACAAAATGTAGAACAATATTAAATGGGCATAGAACAACCTGGATCAAATTTTATTTTTTCCGGTCCAAATTTTTAAAGGGTACTTTACTCTTGGAGGTAGACTGTTTTTTTGCATTATTGTGTCATTTTTGACCGAAAACGGCGCGTCAGCGACACCAAAATGTAGAACAATAACATCCAGGCATAGAACAACCTGGAACAACTTTTATTTTTAACAGAACAAATTTTTAAAGGGTACTTTACTCTGAGAGGTACACACTTTTCTTGCATTTTTGTGTTTTTTTTTACCGATAACGGCGAGTTAGCGACACCAAAATGTAGAACAATATTAAATGAGCATAAAACAACCTGGAACAACTTTTATTTTTTCCAGAACAAATTTATAAAGGGTCCTTTACTCTTGGAGGTAGACTCTTTCTTTGCATTATTGTGTCATTTTCGACCGAAAACGGCGAGTAAGCGACACCAAAATGTAGAACAATATCAAATCAGCATAGAACAACCTGGAACAACTTTTATTTTTTCCAGGCCAAATTTTTAAAGGGTCCTTTACTCTTGGAGGTAGACTGTTTTTTTGCATTATTGTGTCATTTTCGACCGAAAACGGCGCGTAAGCGACACCAAAATTTAGAACAAAATCAAATGAGCATAGAACAACCTGGAACAACTTTTATTTTTTCCAGACCAAATTTGTAAAGGGTCCTTTAATCTTGGAGGTAGACTGTTTTTTGCATTATTGTGTCATTTTTGACCGAAAACGGCGAGTAAGCGACATTAAAATGTAGAACAATATTAAATGAGCATAGAACAACCTGCAACAACTTTTATTTTTTCCAGAACAAATTTTTAAAGGCTTCCTTTACTCTTGGAGGTAGACTGTTTTTTTGCATTATTGTGTCATTTTTGACCGAAAACGGCGCGTCAGCGACAACAAAATGTAGAACAATATTAAATGGGCATAGAACAACCTGGATCAAATTTTATTTTTTCCGGTCCAAATTTTTAAAGGGTACTTTACTCTTGGAGGTAGACTCTTTCTTTGCATTATTGTGTCATTTTCGACCGAAAACGGCGAGTAAGCGACACCAAAATGTAGAACAATATCAAATCAGCATAGAACAACCTGGAACAACTTTTATTTTTTCCAGACCAAATTTTTAAAGGGTCCTTTACTCTTGGAGGTAGACTGTTTTTTTGCATTATTGTGTCATTTTCGACCGAAAACGGCGAGTAAGCGACACCAAAATTTAGAACAAAATCAAATGAGCATAGAACAACCTGGAACAACTTTTATTTTTTCCAGACCAAATTTGTAAAGGGTCCTTTAATCTTGGAGGTAGACTGTTTTTTGCATTATTGTGTCATTTTTGTCCGAAAACGGCGAGTAAGCGACATTAAAATGTAGAACAATTTTAAATGAGCATAGAACAACCTGCAACAACTTTTATTTTTTCCAGAACAAATTTTTAAAGGCTTCCTTTACTCTTGGAGGTAGACTGTTTTTTTGCATTATTGTGTCATTTTTGACCGAAAACGGCGCGTCAGCGACAACAAAATGTAGAACAATATTAAATGGGCATAGAACAACCTGGATCAAATTTTATTTTTTCCGGTCCAAATTTTTAAAGGGTACTTTACTCTTGGAGGTAGACTGTTTTTTTGCATTATTGTGTCATTTTTGACCGAAAACGGCGCGTCAGCGACACCAAAATGTAGAACAATAACATCCAGGCATAGAACAACCTGGAACAACTTTTATTTTTAACAGAACAAATTTTTAAAGGGTACTTTACTCTGAGAGGTACACACTTTTCTTGCATTTTTGTGTTTTTTTTTACCGATAACGGCGAGTTAGCGACACCAAAATGTAGAACAATATTAAATGAGCATAAAACAACCTGGAACAACTTTTATTTTTTCCAGAACAAATTTATAAAGGGTCCTTTACTCTTGGAGGTAGACTCTTTCTTTGCATTATTGTGTCATTTTCGACCGAAAACGGCGAGTAAGCGACACCAAAATGTAGAACAATATCAAATCAGCATAGAACAACCTGGAACAACTTTTATTTTTTCCAGACCAAATTTTTAAAGGGTCCTTTACTCTTGGAGGTAGACTGTTTTTTTGCATTATTGTGTCATTTTCGACCGAAAACGGCGCGTAAGCGACACCAAAATTTAGAACAAAATCAAATGAGCATAGAACAACCTGGAACAACTTTTATTTTTTCCAGACCAAATTTGTAAAGGGTCCTTTAATCTTGGAGGTAGACTGTTTTTTGCATTATTGTGTCATTTTTGACCGAAAACGGCGAGTAAGCGACATTAAAATGTAGAACAATATTAAATGAGCATAGAACAACCTGCAACAACTTTTATTTTTTCCAGAACAAATTTTTAAAGGCTTCCTTTACTCTTGGAGGTAGACTGTTTTTTTGCATTATTGTGTCATTTTTGACCGAAAACGGCGCGTCAGCGACAACAAAATGTAGAACAATATTAAATGGGCATAGAACAACCTGGATCAAATTTTATTTTTTCCGGTCCAAATTTTTAAAGGGTACTTTACTCTTGGAGGTAGACTGTTTTTTTGCATTATTGTGTCATTTTTGACCGAAAACGGCGCGTCAGCGACACCAAAATGTAGAACAATAACATCCAGGCATAGAACAACCTGGAACAACTTTTATTTTTAACAGAACAAATTTTTAAAGGGTACTTTACTCTGAGAGGTACACACTTTTCTTGCATTTTTGTGTTTTTTTTTACCGATAACGGCGAGTTAGCGACACCAAAATGTAGAACAATATTAAATGAGCATAAAACAACCTGGAACAACTTTTATTTTTTCCAGAACAAATTTATAAAGGGTCCTTTACTCTTGGAGGTAGACTCTTTCTTTGCATTATTGTGTCATTTTCGACCGAAAACGGCGAGTAAGCGACACCAAAATGTAGAACAATATCAAATCAGCATAGAACAACCTGGAACAACTTTTATTTTTTCCAGACCAAATTTTTAAAGGGTCCTTTACTCTTGGAGGTAGACTGTTTTTTTGCATTATTGTGTCATTTTCGACCGAAAACGGCGAGTAAGCGACACCAAAATTTAGAACAAAATCAAATGAGCATAGAACAACCTGGAACAACTTTTATTTTTTCCAGACCAAATTTGTAAAGGGTCCTTTAATCTTGGAGGTAGACTGTTTTTTGCATTATTGTGTCATTTTTGTCCGAAAACGGCGAGTAAGCGACATTAAAATGTAGAACAATTTTAAATGAGCATAGAACAACCTGCAACAACTTTTATTTTTTCCAGAACAAATTTTTAAAGGCTTCCTTTACTCTTGGAGGTAGACTGTTTTTTTGCATTATTGTGTCATTTTTGACCGAAAACGGCGCGTCAGCGACAACAAAATGTAGAACAATATTAAATGGGCATAGAACAACCTGGATCAAATTTTATTTTTTCCGGTCCAAATTTTTAAAGGGTACTTTACTCTTGGAGGTAGACTGTTTTTTTGCATTATTGTGTCATTTTTGACCGAAAACGGCGCGTCAGCGACACCAAAATGTAGAACAATAACATCCAGGCATAGAACAACCTGGAACAACTTTTATTTTTAACAGAACAAATTTTTAAAGGGTACTTTACTCTGAGAGGTACACACTTTTCTTGCATTTTTGTGTTTTTTTTTACCGATAACGGCGAGTTAGCGACACCAAAATGTAGAACAATATTAAATGAGCATAAAACAACCTGGAACAACTTTTATTTTTTCCAGAACAAATTTATAAAGGGTCCTTTACTCTTGGAGGTAGACTCTTTCTTTGCATTATTGTGTCATTTTCGACCGAAAACGGCGAGTAAGCGACACCAAAATGTAGAACAATATCAAATCAGCATAGAACAACCTGGAACAACTTTTATTTTTTCCAGACCAAATTTTTAAAGGGTCCTTTACTCTTGGAGGTAGACTGTTTTTTTGCATTATTGTGTCATTTTCGACCGAAAACGGCGCGTAAGCGACACCAAAATTTAGAACAAAATCAAATGAGCATAGAACAACCTGGAACAACTTTTATTTTTTCCAGACCAAATTTGTAAAGGGTCCTTTAATCTTGGAGGTAGACTGTTTTTTGCATTATTGTGTCATTTTTGACCGAAAACGGCGAGTAAGCGACATTAAAATGTAGAACAATATTAAATGAGCATAGAACAACCTGCAACAACTTTTATTTTTTCCAGAACAAATTTTTAAAGGCTTCCTTTACTCTTGGAGGTAGACTGTTTTTTTGCATTATTGTGTCATTTTTGACCGAAAACGGCGCGTCAGCGACAACAAAATGTAGAACAATATTAAATGGGCATAGAACAACCTGGATCAAATTTTATTTTTTCCGGTCCAAATTTTTAAAGGGTACTTTACTCTTGGAGGTAGACTGTTTTTTTGCATTATTGTGTCATTTTTGACCGAAAACGGCGCGTCAGCGACACCAAAATGTAGAACAATAACATCCAGGCATAGAACAACCTGGAACAACTTTTATTTTTAACAGAACAAATTTTTAAAGGGTACTTTACTCTGAGAGGTACACACTTTTCTTGCATTTTTGTGTTTTTTTTTACCGATAACGGCGAGTTAGCGACACCAAAATGTAGAACAATATTAAATGAGCATAAAACAACCTGGAACAACTTTTATTTTTTCCAGAACAAATTTATAAAGGGTCCTTTACTCTTGGAGGTAGACTCTTTCTTTGCATTATTGTGTCATTTTCGACCGAAAACGGCGAGTAAGCGACACCAAAATGTAGAACAATATCAAATCAGCATAGAACAACCTGGAACAACTTTTATTTTTTCCAGGCCAAATTTTTAAAGGGTCCTTTACTCTTGGAGGTAGACTGTTTTTTTGCATTATTGTGTCATTTTCGACCGAAAACGGCGCGTAAGCGACACCAAAATTTAGAACAAAATCAAATGAGCATAGAACAACCTGGAACAACTTTTATTTTTTCCAGACCAAATTTGTAAAGGGTCCTTTAATCTTGGAGGTAGACTGTTTTTTGCATTATTGTGTCATTTTTGACCGAAAACGGCGAGTAAGCGACATTAAAATGTAGAACAATATTAAATGAGCATAGAACAACCTGCAACAACTTTTATTTTTTCCAGAACAAATTTTTAAAGGCTTCCTTTACTCTTGGAGGTAGACTGTTTTTTTGCATTATTGTGTCATTTTTGACCGAAAACGGCGCGTCAGCGACAACAAAATGTAGAACAATATTAAATGGGCATAGAACAACCTGGATCAAATTTTATTTTTTCCGGTCCAAATTTTTAAAGGGTACTTTACTCTTGGAGGTAGACTGTTTTTTTGCATTATTGTGTCATTTTTGACCGAAAACGGCGCGTCAGCGACACCAAAATGTAGAACAATAACATCCAGGCATAGAACAACCTGGAACAAGTTTTATTTTTTCCAGAACAAATTTATAAAGGGTCCTTTACTCTTGGAGGTAGACTCTTTTTTTGCATTTTTGTGTCATTTTTGACCGGAAACGGCGAGTTAGAGAGACCAAAATGTAGAACAATATTAAATGAGCATAAAACATCCTGGAACAACTTTTATTTTTTCCGGACCAAATTTTTAAAGGGTCGTTTACTGTTGGAGGTTGACTCTTTTTTTGCATCATTGTGTCATTTTCGATCGAAAACGGGGAGTAAGCGATATCAAAATGTAGAACAATATTAAATGAGCATAGAACAACCTGGAACAACTTTTATTTTTTCCAGACCAAATTTTTACAGGGTACTTTACTCTTGGAGGTACACACTTTTCATGCATTTTTGTGTCATTTCTTACCGAAAAATGGTGCGTCAGCGACACCAAGATGTAGAACAATATTAAACGAGCGTACAAAAATCTGGAACAACTTTTATTTTTTCCAGACCAAATTTTTAAAGGGTCCTTTACTCTTGGAGGTAGACTGTTTCTTGGCATTATTGTGTCATTTTTGACCGGCAACGGCGCGTCAGCGACACCAAAATGTAGAACAATATTAAATGAGCATAAAACAACCTGGAACAACTTTTATTTTTTCCGGAACAAATTTTTAAAGGGTCGTTTACTGTTGGAGGTTGACTCTTTTTTTGCATCATTGTGTCATTTTCGATCGAAAACGGGGAGTAAGCGATATCAAAATGTAGAACAATATTAAATGAGCATAGAACAACCTGGAACAACTTTTATTTTTTCCAGACCAAATTTTTACAGGGTACTTTACTCTTGGAGGTACACACTTTTCTTGCATTTTTGTGTCATTTCTTACCGAAAAATGGTGCGTCAGCGACACCAAGATGTAGAACAATATTAAACGAGCGTACAAAAATCTGGAACAACTTTTATTTTTTCCAGACCAAATTTTTGAAGGGTCCTTTACTCTTGGAGGTAGACTGTTTCTTGGCATTATTGTGTCATTTTTGACCGGCAACGGCGCGTCAGCGACACCAAAATGTAGAACAATATTAAATGAGCATAAAACAACCTGGAACAACTTTTATTTTTTCCGGAACAAATTTTTAAAATGTACTTTACTCCTGGAGGTAGACTGTTTATTTGCATTTTTGTGTCATTTTTTAGCGAGAACGGAGCGTCAGCGACACCAAAATGTAGAACAATATTAAACGAGCATAGAACAACCTGGAACAACTTTTATTTTTTCCAGAACAAATTTTTAAAGTGTACTTTACTCTTGGAGGTAGACTGTTTATTTGCATTTTTGTGTCATTTTCGACCGAAACAGCTAGTAAGCGACACCAAAATGTAGAACAATATCAAATGAGCATAGAACAACCTGGAACAATTTTTATTTTTAACAGAACAATTTTTTAAAGGGTCCTTTACTCTTGGAGGTAGACTGTTTTTTTTGCATTATTGTGGCATTTTTGATCGAAAACGGCGCGTCAGCGACATCAAAATGTAGAACCATAACATCCAGGCATAAAAAAACCTGGAACAATTTTTATTTTTAACAGAACAAATTTTTAAAGGGTACTTTACTCTGGGAGGTACACACTTTTCTTGCATTTTTGTGTTTTTTTTTACCGATAACGGCGAGTTAGCGACACCAAAATGTAGAACAATATTAAATGAGCATAAAACAACCTGGAACAACTTTTATTTTTTCCAGACCAAATTTTTAAAGGGTGCTTTACTCTTGGAGGTAGACTGTTTTTTTGCATTATTGTGTCATTTTTTACCGAAATCGGCGCGTCAGCGACACAAAAATGTAGAACAATAATATCCAGGCACGAAACAACCTGGAACAACTTTCATTTTTAACAGAACAAATTTATAAAGGGTCCTTTACTCTTGGAGGTAGACTCTTTTTTTGCATTATTGTGTCATTTTCGACCGAAACAGCTAGTAAGCGACACCAAAATGTAGAACAATATCAAATGAGCATAGAACAACCTGGAACAACTTTTATTTTTTCCAGACCAAATTTTTAAAGGGTCCTTTACTGGTGGAGGTAGACTGGTTTTTTGCATTATTGTGTCATTTTCGACCGAAAACGGCGAGTAAGCGACACCAAAATTTAGAACAAAATCAAATGAGCATAGAACAACCTGGAACAACTTTTATTTTTTCCAGACCAAATTTGTAAAGGGTCCTTTACTCTTGGAGGTAGACTGTTTTTTTGCATTATTGTGTCATTTTTGACCGAAAACGGCGAGTAAGCGACATTAAAATGTAGAAAAATATTAAATGAGCATAGAACAACCTGCAACAACTTTTATTTTTTCCAGAACAAATTTTTAAAGGGTTCCTTTACTCTTGGAGGTAGACTGTTTTTTTGCATTATTGTGTCATTTTTGACCGAAAACGGCGCGTCAGCGACACCAAAATGTAGAACAATATTAAATGGGCATAGAACAACCTGGATCAAATTTTATTTTTTCCGGTCCAAATTTTTAAAGGGTACTTTACTCTTGGAGGTAGACTGTTTTTTTGCATTATTGTGCCATTTTTGACCGAAAACGGCGCGTCAGCGACACCAAAATGTAGAACAATAACATCCAGGCATAGAACAACCTAGAACAAGTTTTATTTTTTCCAGAACAAATTTATAAAGGGTCCTTTACTCTTGGAGGTAGACCCTTTTTTTGCATTATTGTGTCATTTTTGACCGGAAACGGCGAGTTAGAGAGACCAAAATGTAGAACAATATTAAATGAGCATAAAACATCCTGGAACAACTTTTATTTTTTCCGGACCAAATTTTTAAAGGGTCGTTTACTCTTGGAGGTAGACTGTTTTTTTGCATCATTCTGTCATTTTCGATCGAAAACGGGGAGTAAGCGATATCAAAATGTAGAACAATATTAAATGAGCATAGAACAACCTGGAACAACTTTTATTTTTTCCAGACCAAATTTTTAAAGGGTCCTTTACTCTTGGAGGTAGACTGTTTTTTTGCATCTTTCTGTCATTTTCGATCGAAAACGGGGAGTAAGCGATATCAAAATGTAGAACAATATCAAATCAGCATAGAACAACCTGGAACAACTTTTATTTTTTCCAGACCAAATTTTTAAAGGGTCCTTTACTCTTGGAGGTAGACTGTTTTTTTGCATTATTGTGTCATTTTCGACCGAAAACGGCGAGTAAGCGACACCAAAATTTAGAACAAAATCAAATGAGCATAGAACAACCTGGAACAACTTTTATTTTTTCCAGACCAAATTTGTAAAGGGTCCTTTAATCTTGGAGGTAGACTGTTTTTTGCATTATTGTGTCATTTTTGACCGAAAACGGCGAGTAAGCGACATTAAAATGTAGAACAATATTAAATGAGCATAGAACAACCTGCAACAACTTTTATTTTTTCCAGAACAAATTTTTAAAGGCTTCCTTTACTCTTGGAGGTAGACTGTTTTTTTGCATTATTGTGTCATTTTTGACCGAAAACGGCGCGTCAGCGACAACAAAATGTAGAACAATATTAAATGGGCATAGAACAACCTGGATCAAATTTTATTTTTTCCGGTCCAAATTTTTAAAGGGTACTTTACTCTTGGAGGTAGACTGTTTTTTTGCATTATTGTGTCATTTTTGACCGAAAACGGCGCGTCAGCGACACCAAAATGTAGAACAATAACATCCAGGCATAGAACAACCTGGAACAAGTTTTATTTTTTCCAGAACAAATTTATAAAGGGTCCTTTACTCTTGGAGGTAGACTCTTTTTTTGCATTTTTGTGTCATTTTTGACCGGAAACGGCGAGTTAGAGAGACCAAAATGTAGAACAATATTAAATGAGCATAAAACATCCTGGAACAACTTTTATTTTTTCCGGACCAAATTTTTAAAGGGTCGTTTACTGTTGGAGGTTGACTCTTTTTTTGCATCATTGTGTCATTTTCGATCGAAAACGGGGAGTAAGCGATATCAGAATGTAGAACAATATTAAATGAGCATAGAACAACCTGGAACAACTTTTATTTTTTCCAGTGTTACGTCCTACGTCCTCCACCCGCTTTTTTAACGACTATATTCTCGCAACAAGCCCATCGCACCGCGTATCTATTTAATTAGATGTAAGTCGTACATAAACAAAACAAGAGCCGGCGCACCGCGCCACCGAAATTCCTTCACGTAACGCTGACGCCCATCCGGGACGTAATCCGCGCCACGCGAAGGAATGACATAACGACGACATTAGCGATGTAAGTAGAGACATAAGAATGCTGACGCCGAATCAGCTCACAGGCTAACCCCAACGATTGACTAACGATCCGCGGCAACACATCGTTCCGAGAACGCCAACTTCCAAACGGAAGCTAGGGTGCCAGTTCCACGAAGGACCTGGCGACCATCAGCAAAACCCACTACTTAAATGGGCCACAGTCAGTCAGTCAGTCAGTCACAATACTCCGCTCCATAGTTAACGTCACTAAGTCACGTCAGTTTACTTTCGGCAACTCGTTAATCTAAGTTATCAAGCTCTTCAACCAACCAAGTTCGGCTACCACCCATGTTAATTCGGCAACTGTAAACCAGCTAAGTGTACTTCGAGATAAAACATCCAGTCCACTTTCACCATCTGAACATTATTTAATTCACACGACCGTGGCCTTCCTGCACGTCAACACCAAACACCACCACCTCTACCTCTACCCAGGGCCCCAGAGAACTACCTACAGCCGTGGACGCCCTCACAGGCGTCCACCGTGGTATAACTCCCGGTGATCGTCACCCACAGTCGTGGACGCCCTCCCAGGCATCCACCGTGGTCGACTCCCGGTAATTGCCGAGCCATCCATAGCGCGGACGCCCTCCCCGGCATCCACCTTGGTGAACTCACGCATTATGGGAAAACCTTCGGGATCGGCTATCCACAACCACACACACTCCCACACATCCAAAGCCGTAGCCATTCGGACACTTCCTTCTTACATTCCTCGATACGTCAGTGAGCCACTCCACTGACGGATCAAACAACCCTCTTTTCGGTGCGATCACTCTTTCCGTCTGTCCTCGATCCCTGGTATACCCGGTGAACGCAGGGTGCCGAAAACGAGGACGTAACAGAGTACGTTATTTTCTGGTGTCAGAAGTGGGATAGCAAAAGACGGAAAACCTCCGATCGCACCTTATCACCTGTCCCCTCGTAAATCAAGTAAGGACAAGATGGCACAGGATCCTAACACATCATCGCAACGCTTCCGGTCACAAAACGAAATGCACGCCCTGCAAGAAAGGCTAAAGGCAAAGGAGAAGGAACTCGAGCAACGAGCCGCTACGCTACAAGCGTACGCCAAAGAATTAAACGCAGGTGCCGCAACGGAGCAAACGCGGCGACCTTCCGTTACCACACAATCCGACGAACTTCCGGATCCCCAACCAGAGTGGCGCGACGGAGACGCCCCATGGACGTTCCAACCCACCGACCGAGGGACACGACTGCAAGCACACCTAGATCAAGTGAGGAGACAATCTCGCCGCGCTCCCGCGGAACCGACAACGGGGAGCCAACGAGGACGGCCATCACCTTCCCCGGCGACCAGCCTAAAAGACGCATTGGAATTGATCCCAGCATATGACGGGTATGAAATCTCAGTCTTCCAGTTCGCAAAGGCGTGCGAGCAGGCACGAGAACTCATATCACCCCGGCAAGAGCTGGCTTTCACGCTGTTAGTTGGCAACAAATTAAGGGGACACGCCCGCCGACTAACAGGAGGCATCACCTTCACAACCCTCAAGGCACTAACAGATAGGCTGAAAAGCGTGTTCGGCCCAGAAAGGTCAGTAAATGGGTACAAAGGAGAACTGAGTAACATCTGCCAGAAGCCCAACGAACACCTAGTGGACTATATCGGGAGAGTCATGGACCTGGTAACAGCGATCACAGACGGAGAGGAACAGCTGCATGGGTGGCTGGACACGGAAACAAGGGAAAGGATCGAATGGGACGCCATGGATAGTTTCGTATCAGGACTACCCAACGACGTCCAAACTAGGTTGCGTCTCATAGGATACGAAAGCCTAGACGACGCCTTCATCAGGAGCAACCAAGTGGTGGACGCCTTGGAGGCAGAGGCAAGCCGTCGTAGGAGACAAAATTCCCGTGAGTACCCGCAACGGGAAAACCCTCTACTCTACGATAGGGACCCATCCCCCGCGCCACCACGACATCACCACGAACCAAGGACCTACGATCCAAGAACCTACGACCCAAGAAGTTCGCCCCCGCGACGATACGAAGATCCGAGGGATAGCTACGCTCCACCCCATGTACCCACCGACGATCCCGCGTGCAGTTATTGTAGAAACCCAGGACACGACATTCAAGAATGTCGTCGTCTGGCATCTAAAAGGGAACGAGAAAGACGATCAAGCAACCAGTAGGCCGGTAAAACCACCGTCCGAAGCCAAGCAACCAGTAGGCCGGTTAAAGGACCGCCCGAAGCAAATCAACCAGTAGGCCGGTTAAAGGACCGCCCGAAGCAAATCAAGCAGTAGGCCGGTTAAAGGACCGCCCGAGACAATCCAAACAGTAGGCCGGTTAAAGGACCGCCCGAAGCCAAGCAACCAGTAGGCCGGTTAAAGGACCGCCCGAAGCAAATCAAGCAGTAGGTCGGTTAAAGGACCGCCCGAAACCAAGCAACCAGTAGGCCGGTTAAAGGACCGCCCGAGACAATCCAACCAGTAGGCCGGTTAAAGGACCGCCCGAAGCAAATCAACCAGTAGGCCGGTTAAAGGACCGCCCGAGACAATCCAACCAGTAGGCCGGTTAAAGGACCGCCCGAAGCAAATCAACCAGTAGGCCGGTTAAAGGACCGCCCGAGCCAAGCAACCAGTAGGCCGGTTAAAGCACCGTCCGAAGCAATCAACCAGTAGGCCGGTTAAAGGACCGCCCGAAGCAACAAACTATAGAGGGGTAGCTATTCCGACGACAAACATAATAAATACGTTTCAGCCGACCTCTTCCACCTGCCGGACGAGCCACTAGGCTCTGATGGGACTCTACTGCGGGGCCACCATTCGCATTCTACCGCCACCTTTCTACTGGACACCACTCGCTAGTCTTGACGCCCAAGTCAAAACTCTTAGCGAAGGCAGGAACCCAGAGGGAATGCAACACGGTATTGCCGATACATCATGGACAGAAGCAGTTCTCTAATCTCAACAGCGGAGACGACGACCTCCGAAGCATCGAGGTACACCGCAAGGACCCTCCAGCAGCCGCGCCACGCCAACCAGACGCCGCGAGCAACGAGGATGTGCGTGAGGTCGTTGCAAGAATTGAGCGAATTCACCCATAAATAGGTGAATTCTTTTCCAGGGGGGGAGGTGTTACGTCCTACGTCCTCCACCCGCTTTTTTAACGACTATATTCTCGCAACAAGCCCATCGCACCGCGTATCTATTTAATTAGATGTAAGTCATACATAAACGAAACAAGAGCCGGCGCACCGCGCCACCGAAATTCCTTCACGTAACGCTGACGCCCATCCGGGACGTAATCCGCGCCACGCGAAGGAATGACATAACGACGACAATAGCGATGTAAGTAGAGACATAAGAATGCTGACGCCGAATCAGCTCACAGGCTAACCCCAACGATTGACTAACGATCCGCGGCAACACATCGTTCCGAGAACGCCAACTTCCAAACGGAAGCTAGGGTGCCAGTTCCACGAAGGACCTGGCGACCATCAGCAAAACCCACTACTTAAATGGGCCACAGTCAGTCAGTCAGTCAGTCACAATACTCCGCTCCATAGTTAACGTCACTAAGTCACGTCAGTTTACTTTCGGCAACTCGTTAATCTAAGTTATCAAGCTCTTCAACCAACCAAGTTCGGCTACCACCCATGTTAATTCGGCAACTGTAAACCAGCTAAGTGTACTTCGAGATAAAACATCCAGTCCACTTTCACCATCTGAACATTATTTAATTCACACGACCGTGGCCTTCCTGCACGTCAACACCAAACACCACCACCTCTACCTCTACCCAGGGCCCCAGAGAACTACCTACAGCCGTGGACGCCCTCACAGGCGTCCACCGTGGTATAACTCCCGGTGATCGTCACCCACAGTCGTGGACGCCCTCCCAGGCATCCACCGTGGTCGACTCCCGGTAATTGCCGAGCCATCCATAGCGCGGACGCCCTCCCCGGCATCCACCTTGGTGAACTCACGCATTATGGGAAAACCTTCGGGATCGGCTATCCACAACCACACACACTCCCACACATCCAAAGCCGTAGCCATTCGGACACTTCCTTCTTACATTCCTCGATACGTCAGTGAGCCACTCCACTGACGGATCAAACAACCCTCTTTTCGGTGCGATCACTCTTTCCGTCTGTCCTCGATCCCTGGTATACCCGGTGAACGCAGGGTGCCGAAAACGAGGACGTAACACCAGACCAAATTTTTACAGGGTACTTTACTCTTGGAGGTACACACTTTTCTTGCATTTTTGTGTCATTTCTTACCGAAAAATGGTGCGTCAGCGACACCAAGATGTAGAACAATATTAAACGAGCGTACAAAAATCTGGAACAACTTTTATTTTTTCCAGACCAAATTTTTAAAGGGTCCTTTACTCTTGGAGGTAGACTGTTTCTTGGCATTATTGTGTCATTTTTGACCGGCAACGGCGCGTCAGCGACACCAAAATGTAGAACAATATTAAATGAGCATAAAACAACCTGGAACAACTTTTATTTTTTCCGGAACAAATTTTTAAAATGTACTTTACTCCTGGAGGTAGACTGTTTATTTGCATTTTTGTGTCATTTTTTAGCGAGAACGGAGCGTCAGCGACACCAAAATGTAGAACAATATTAAACGAGCATAGAACAACCTGGAACAACTTTTATTTTTTCCAGAACAAATTTTTAAAGTGTACTTTACTCTTGGAGGTAGACTGTTTATTTGCATTTTTGTGTCATTTTTTAGCGAAAACGGTGCGTCAGCGACACCAAAATGTAGAACAATATCAAATGAGCATAGAACAACCTGGAACAATTTTTATTTTTAACAGAACAATTTTTTAAAGGGTCCTTTACTCTTGGAGGTAGACTGTTTTTTTGCATTATTGTGGCATTTTTGATCGAAAACGGCGCGTCAGCGACATCAAAATGTAGAACCATAACATCCAGGCATAAAACAACCTGGAACAACTTTTATTTTTAACAGAACAAATTTTTGAAGGGTACTTTACTCTGGGAGGTACACACTTTTCTTGCATTTTTGTGTTTTTTTTTACCGATAACGGCGAGTTAGCGACACCAAAATGTAGAACAATATTAAATGAGCATAAAACAACCTGGAACAACTTTTATTTTTTCCAGACCAAATTTTTAAAGGGTGCTTTACTCTTGGAGGTAGACTGTTTTTTTGCATTATTGTGTCATTTTTTACCGAAATCGCGTCAGCGACACAAAAATGTAGAACAATAATATCCAGGCACGAAACAACCTGGAACAACTTTCATTTTTAACAGAACAAATTTATAAAGGGTCCTTTACTCTTGGAGGTAGACTCTTTTTTTGCATTATTGTGTCATTTTCGACCGAAACAGCTAGTAAGCGACACCAAAATGTAGAACAATATCAAATGAGCATAGAACAACCTGGAACAACTTTTATTTTTTCCAGACCAAATTTTTAAAGGGTCCTTTACTGGTGGAGGTAGACTGGTTTTTTGCATTATTGTGTCATTTTCGACCGAAAACGGCGAGTAAGCGACACCAAAATTTAGAACAAAATCAAATGAGCATAGAACAACCTGGAACAACTTTTATTTTTTCCAGACCAAATTTGTAAAGGGTCCTTTACTCTTGGAGGTAGACTGTTTTTTTGCATTATTGTGTCATTTTTGACCGAAAACGGCGAGTAAGCGACATTAAAATGTAGAAAAATATTAAATGAGCATAGAACAACCTGCAACAACTTTTATTTTTTCCAGAACAAATTTTTAAAGGGTTCCTTTACTCTTGGAGGTAGACTGTTTTTTTGCATTATTGTGTCATTTTTGACCGAAAACGGCGCGTCAGCGACACCAAAATGTAGAACAATATTAAATGGGCATAGAACAACCTGGATCAAATTTTATTTTTTCCGGTCCAAATTTTTAAAGGGTACTTTACTCTTGGAGGTAGACTGTTTTTTTGCATTATTGTGTCATTTTTGACCGAAAACGGCGCGTCAGCGACACCAAAATGTAGAACAATAACATCCAGGCATAGAACAACCTGGAACAAGTTTTATTTTTTCCAGAACAAATTTATAAAGGGTCCTTTACTCTTGGAGGTAGACTCTTTTTTTGCATTATTGTGTCATTTTTGACCGGAAACGGCGAGTTAGAGAGACCAAAATGTAGAACAATATTAAATGAGCATAAAACATCCTGGAACAACTTTTATTTTTTCCGGACCAAATTTTTAAAGGGTCGTTTACTGTTGGAGGTAGACTCTTTTTTTGCATCATTCTGTCATTTTCGATCGAAAACGGGGAGTAAGCGATATCAAAATGTAGAACAATATTAAATGAGCATAGAACAACCTGGAACAACTTTTATTTTTTCCAGACCAAATTTTTACAGGGTACTTTACTCTTGGAGGTACACACTTTTCTTGCATTTTTGTGTCATTTCTTACCGAAAAATGGTGCGTCAGCGACACCAAGATGTAGAACAATATTAAACGAGCGTACAAAAATCTGGAACAACTTTTATTTTTTCCAGACCAAATTTTTAAAGGGTCCTTTACTCTTGGAGGTAGACTGTTTCTTGGCATTATTGTGTCATTTTTGACCGGCAACGGCGCGTCAGCGACACCAACATGTAGAACAATATTAAATGAGCATAGAACAACCTGGAACAACTTTTATTTTTTCCAGACCAAATTTTTACAGGGTACTTTACTCTTGGAGGTAGACTCTTTTTTTGCATTATTGTGTCATTTTTGACCGAAAACGGCGAGTAAGCGACATTAAAATGTAGAACAATATTAAACGAGCATAGAACAACCTGGAACAACTTTTATTTTTTCCAGACCAAATTTTTAAAGGGTCCTTTACTCTTGGAGGTAGACTGTTTTTTTGCATTATTGTGGCATTTTTGATCGAAAACGGCGCGTCAGCGACACCAAAATGTAGAACAGTAACATCCAGGCACACAGCAACCTGGAACAACTTTTATTTTTTCCAGACCAAATTTTTAAAGGGTCCTTTGCTCTTGGAGGTAGACTGTTTTTTTGCATTTTTGTGTCATTTTCGACCGAAAACGGTGAGTAAGCGACACCAAAATATAGAACAATAGTAAATGAGCATAGAACAACCTGGAACAACTTTTATTTTTTTCAGACCAAATTTTTAAAGGGTCCTTTACTCTTGGAGGTAGACTCTTTTTTTGCATTATTATGACATTTTTGATCGAAAACGGCGCGTCAGCGACATCAAAATGTAGAACAATAACATCCAGGCATAAGACAACCCGGAACAACTTTTATTTTTTACAGGTCAATTTTTTGAAGGGTACTTTACTCTTGGAGGTTGACTCTTTCTTTGCATTTTTGTGTCATTTTCGACCGAAAACGGTGAGTAAGCGACACCAAAATATAGAACAATACTAATTGAGCATAGAACAACCTGGAACAACTTTTATTTTTTCCAGACCAAATTTTTAGAGGGTGCTTTACTCTGGGAGGTAGACTGTTTTTTTGCATTATTGTGGCATTTTTGATCGAAAACGGCGCGTCAGCGACACCAAAATGTAGAACAGTAACATCCAGGCACACAGCAACCTGGAACAACTTTTATTTTTTCCGGAACAAATTTTTAAAGTGTACTTTGCTCTAGGAGATAGACCCTTTTTTTGCATTTTTGTGTCATTTTCGACCGAAACAGCTAGTAAGCGACACCAAAATGTAGAACAATATCAAATGAGCATAGAACAACCTGGAGCAACTTTTATTTTTTCCGGAACAATTTTTTAAAGGGTACTTTACTCTTGAAGGTAGACTCTTTTTTTGCATTTTTGTGTCATTTTCGACGAAAACGGTGAGTAAACGACACCAAAATATAGAACAATAGTAAATGAGCATAGAACAACCTGGAACAACTTTTATTTTTAACAGAACAAATTTTTAAAGGGTCCTTTACTCTTGGAGGTAGACTGTTTTTTTGCATTATTGTGACATTTTTGATCGAAAACGGCGCGTCAGCGACATCAACATGTAGAACAATAACATCCAGGCACAAAACAACCTGGAACAACTTTTATTTTTAACAGGACAAATTTTTAAAGGGTACTTTACTCTTGGAGATAGACTCTTTTTTTGCATTTTTGTCATTTGCGACCGAAAACAGTTAGTAAGCGACACCAAAATGTAGAACAATATCAAATGAGCATAGAACAACCTGGATCAACTTTTATTTTTTCCGGAACAATTTTTTGAAGGGTACTTTACTCTTGGAGGTTGACTCTTTTTTTGCATTTTTGTGTCATTTTCGACCGAAAACGTGGAGTAAGCGACACCAAAATATAGAACAATAGTAACTGAGCATAGAACAACCTGGAACAACTTTTATTTTTTCCAGACCAAATTTTTAAAGGGTCCTTTACTCTTGGAGGTTGACTGTTTTTTTTGCATTATTGTGGCATTTTTGATCGAAAACGGCGCGTCAGCGACACCAAAATGTAGAACAGTAACATCCAGGCACACAGCAACCTGGAACAACTTTTATTTTTTCCGGTACAAATTTTCAAAGTGTACTTTGCTCTAGGAGGTAGTCTCTTTTTTTGCATTATTGTGTTATTTTTGACCGAAATCGGCGCGTCAGCGACACCAAAATGTAGAACAATAACATCCAGGCACAAAACAACCTGGAACAACTTTTATTTTTAACAGGACAAATTTTTAAAGGGTACTTTACTCTTGGAGATAGACTCTTTTTTTGCATTTTTGTCATTTGCGACCGAAAACAGTTAGTAAGCGACACCAAAATATAGAACAATATCAAATGAGCATAGAACAACCTGGATCAACTTTTATTTTTTCCGGAACAATTTTTTGAAGGGTACTTTACTCTTGGAGGTTGACTCTTTTTTTGCATTTTTGTGTCATTTTCGACCGAAAACGTGGAGTAAGCGACACCAAAATATAGAACAATAGTAACTGAGCATAGAACAACCTGGAACAACTTTTATTTTTTCCGGACCAAATTTTTAAAGGGTCGTTTACTGTTGGAGGTAGACTCTTTTTTTGCATCATTGTGTCATTTTCGATCGAAAACGGGGAGTAAGCGATATCAAAATGTAGAACAATATTAAATGAGCATAGAACAACCTGGAACAACTTTTATTTTTTCCAGACCAAATTTTTACAGGGTACTTTACTCTTGGAGGTACACACTTTTCTTGCATTTTTGTGTCATTTCTTACCGAAAAATGGTGCGTCAGCGACACCAAGATGTAGAACAATATTAAACGAGCGTACAAAAAACTGGAACAACTTTAATTTTTTCCAGACCAAATTTTTAAAGGGTCCTTTACTCTTGGAGGTAGACTGTTTCTTGGCATTATTGTGTCATTTTTGACCGGCAACGGCGCGTCACCGACACCAAAATGTAGAACAATATTAAATGAGCATAAAACAACCTGGAACAACTTTTATTTTTTCCGGAACAAATTTTTAAAGTGTACTTTACTCCTGGAGGTAGACTGTTTATTTGCATTTTTGTGTCATTTTTTAGCGAGAACGGAGCGTCAGCGACACCAAAATGTAGAACAATATTAAACGAGCATAGAACAACCTGGAACAACTTTTATTTTTTCCAGACCAAATTTGTAAAGGGTCCTTTACTCTTGGAGGTAGACTGTTTTTTTGCATTATTGTGTCATTTTTGACCGAAAACGGCGAGTAAGCGACATTAAAATGTAGAAAAATATTAAATGAGCATAGAACAACCTGCAACAACTTTTATTTTTTCCAGAACAAATTTTTAAAGGGTTCCTTTACTCTTGGAGGTAGACTGTTTTTTTGCATTATTGTGTCATTTTTGACCGAAAACGGCGCGTCAGCGACACCAAAATGTAGAACAATATTAAATGGGCATAGAACAACCTGGATCAAATTTTATTTTTTCCGGTCCAAATTTTTAAAGGGTACTTTACTCTTGGAGGTAGACTGTTTTTTTGCATTATTGTGTCATTTTTGACCGAAAACGGCGCGTCAGCGACACCAAAATGTAGAACAATAACATCCAGGCATAGAACAACCTGGAACAAGTTTTATTTTTTCCAGAACAAATTTATAAAGGGTCCTTTACTCTTGGAGGTAGACTCTTTTTTTGCATTATTGGGTCATTTTTGACCGGAAACGGCGAGTTAGAGAGACCAAAATGTAGAACAATATTAAATGAGCATAAAACATCCTGGAACAACTTTTATTTTTTCCGGACCAAATTTTTAAAGGGTCGTTTACTGTTGGAGGTAGACTCTTTTTTTGCATCATTCTGTCATTTTCGATCGAAAACGGGGAGTAAGCGATATCAAAATGTAGAACAATATTAAATGAGCATAGAACAACCTGGAACAACTTTTATTTTTTCCAGACCAAATTTTTACAGGGTACTTTACTCTTGGAGGTACACACTTTTCTTGCATTTTTGTGTCATTTCTTACCGAAAAATGGTGCGTCAGCGACACCAAGATGTAGAACAATATTAAACGAGCGTACAAAAATCTGGAACAACTTTTATTTTTTCCAGACCAAATTTTTAAAGGGTCCTTTACTCTTGGAGGTAGACTGTTTCTTGGCATTATTGTGTCATTTTTGACCGGCAACGGCGCGTCAGCGACACCAAAATGTAGAACAATATTAAATGAGCATAAAACAACCTGGAACAACTTTTATTTTTTCCGGAACAAATTTTTAAAGTGTACTTTACTCCTGGAGGTAGACTGTTTATTTGCATTTTTGTGTCATTTTTTAGCGAGAACGGAGCGTCAGCGACACCAAAATGTAGAACAATATTAAACGAGCATAGAACAACCTGGAACAACTTTTATTTTTTCCAGAACAAATTTTTAAAGTGTACTTTACTCTTGGAGGTAGACTGTTTATTTGCATTTTTGTGTCATTTTTTTAGCGAAAACGGTGCGTCAGCGACACCAAAATGTAGAACAATATTGAACGAGCATAGAACAACCTGGAACAACTTTTATTTTTTCGAGACCAAATTTTTAAAGAGTCCTTTACTCTCGGAGGTAGACTGTTTATTTGCATTATTGTGTCATTTCTGACCGTAAACGGCGCGCCAGCGACAACAAAATGTAGAACAATAACATCAAGGCATAAGACAACCTGGAACAACTTTTATTTTTAACAGAACAAATTTTTAAAGGGTACTTTACTCTAGGAGATAGACCCTTTTTTTGCATTTTTGTGTCATTTTCGACCGAAACAGCTAGTAAGCGACACCAAAATGTAGAACAATATCAAATGAGCATAGAACAACCTGGAACAACTTTTATTTTTTCCGGAACAATTTTTTAAAGGGTACTTTACTCTTGGAGGTATACTCTTTTTTTGCATTATTGTGTCATTTTCGACCGAAAACGGCGAGTAAGCGACACCAAAATTTAGAACAAAATCAAATGAGCATAGAACAACCTGGAACAACTTTTATTTTTTCCAGACCAAATTTGTAAAGGGTCCTTTACTCTTGGAGGTAGACTGTTTTTTTGCATTATTGTGTCATTTTTGACCGAAAACGGCGAGTAAGCGACATTAAAATGTAGAACAATATTAAATGAGCATAGAACAACCTGCAACAACTTTTATTTTTTCCAGAACAAATTTTTAAAGGGTCCTTTACTCTTGGAGGTAGACTCTTTTTTTGCATTATTGTGTCATTTTTGACCGGAAACGGCGAGTTAGAGAGACCAAAATGTAGAACAATATTAAATGAGCATAAAACATCCTGGAACAACTTTTATTTTTTCCGGACCAAATTTTTAAAGGGTCGTTTACTGTTGGAGGTAGACTCTTTTTTTGCATCATTGTGTCATTTTCGATCGAAAACGGGGAGTAAGCGATATCAAAATGTAGAACAATATTAAATGAGCATAGAACAACCTGGAACAACTTTTATTTTTTCCAGATCAAATTTTTACAGGGTACTTTACTCTTGGAGGTAGACTCTTTTTTTGCATTATTGTGTCATTTTTGACCGAAAACGGCGAGTAAGCGACATTAAAATGTAGAACAATATTAAACGAGCATAGAACAACCTGGAACAACTTTTATTTTTTCCAGACCAAATTTTTAAAGGGTCCTTTACTCTTGGAGGTAGACTGTTTTTTTGCATTATTGTGGCATTTTTGATCGAAAACGGCGCGTCAGCGACACCAAAATGTAGAACAGTAACATCCAGGCACACAGCAACCTGGAACAACTTTTATTTTTTCCAGACCAAATTTTTAAAGGGTCCTTTGCTCTTGGAGGTAGACTGTTTTTTTGCATTTTTGTGTCATTTTCGACCGAAAACGGTGAGTAAGCGACACCAAAATATAGAACAATAGTAAATGAGCATAGAACAACCTGGAACAACTTTTATTTTTTTCAGACCAAATTTTTAAAGGGTCCTTTACTCTTGGAGGTAGACTCTTTTTTTGCATTATTATGACATTTTTGATCGAAAACGGCGCGTCAGCGACATCAAAATGTAGAACAATAACATCCAGGCATAAGACAACCCGGAACAACTTTTATTTTTTACAGGTCAATTTTTTGAAGGGTACTTTACTCTTGGAGGTTGACTCTTTCTTTGCATTTTTGTGTCATTTTCGACCGAAAACGGTGAGTAAGCGACACCAAAATATAGAACAATACTAATTGAGCATAGAACAACCTGGAACAACTTTTATTTTTTCCAGACCAAATTTTTAAAGGGTGCTTTACTCTGGGAGGTAGACTGTTTTTTTGCATTATTGTGGCATTTTTGATCGAAAACGGCGCGTCAGCGACACCAAAATGTAGAACAGTAACATCCAGGCACACAGCAACCTGGAACAACTTTTATTTTTTCCGGAACAAATTTTTAAAGTGTACTTTGCTCTAGGAGATAGACCCTTTTTTTGCATTTTTGTGTCATTTTCGACCGAAACAGCTAGTAAGCGACACCAAAATGTAGAACAATATCAAATGAGCATAGAACAACCTGGAGCAACTTTTATTTTTTCCGGAACAATTTTTTAAAGGGTACTTTACTCTTGAAGGTAGACTCTTTTTTTGCATTTTTGTGTCATTTTCGACGAAAACGGTGAGTAAACGACACCAAAATATAGAACAATAGTAAATGAGCATAGAACAACCTGGAACAACTTTTATTTTTAACAGAACAAATTTTTAAAGGGTCCTTTACTCTTGGAGGTAGACTGTTTTTTTGCATTATTGTGACATTTTTGATCGAAAACGGCGCGTCAGCGACATCAACATGTAGAACAATAACATCCAGGCACAAAACAACCTGGAACAACTTTTATTTTTAACAGGACAAATTTTTAAAGGGTACTTTACTCTTGGAGATAGACTCTTTTTTTGCATTTTTGTCATTTGCGACCGAAAACAGTTAGTAAGCGACACCAAAATGTAGAACAATATCAAATGAGCATAGAACAACCTGGATCAACTTTTATTTTTTCCGGAACAATTTTTTGAAGGGTACTTTACTCTTGGAGGTTGACTCTTTTTTTGCATTTTTGTGTCATTTTCGACCGAAAACGTGGAGTAAGCGACACCAAAATATAGAACAATAGTAACTGAGCATAGAACAACCTGGAACAACTTTTATTTTTTCCAGACCAAATTTTTAAAGGGTCCTTTACTCTTGGAGGTTGACTGTTTTTTTTGCATTATTGTGGCATTTTTGATCGAAAACGGCGCGTCAGCGACACCAAAATGTAGAACAGTAACATCCAGGCACACAGCAACCTGGAACAACTTTTATTTTTTCCGGTACAAATTTTCAAAGTGTACTTTGCTCTAGGAGGTAGTCTCTTTTTTTGCATTATTGTGTTATTTTTGACCGAAATCGGCGCGTCAGCGACACCAAAATGTAGAACAATAACATCCAGGCACAAAACAACCTGGAACAACTTTTATTTTTAACAGGACAAATTTTTAAAGGGTACTTTACTCTTGGAGATAGACTCTTTTTTTGCATTTTTGTCATTTGCGACCGAAAACAGTTAGTAAGCGACACCAAAATATAGAACAATATCAAATGAGCATAGAACAACCTGGATCAACTTTTATTTTTTCCGGAACAATTTTTTGAAGGGTACTTTACTCTTGGAGGTTGACTCTTTTTTTGCATTTTTGTGTCATTTTCGACCGAAAACGTGGAGTAAGCGACACCAAAATATAGAACAATATTAAACGAGCATAGAACAACCTGGAACAACTTTTATTTTTTCCAGACCAAATTTTTAAAGGGTCCTTTACTCTTGGAGGTAGACTGTTTTTTTGCATTATTGTGGCATTTTTGATCGAAAACGGCGCGTCAGCGACACCAAAATGTAGAACAGTAACATCCAGGCACACAGCAACCTGGAACAACTTTTATTTTTTCCAGACCAAATTTTTAAAGGGTCCTTTGCTCTTGGAGGTAGACTGTTTTTTTGCATTTTTGTGTCATTTTCGACCGAAAACGGTGAGTAAGCGACACCAAAATATAGAACAATAGTAAATGAGCATAGAACAACCTGGAACAACTTTTATTTTTTTCAGACCAAAGTTTTAAAGGGTCCTTTACTCTTGGAGGTAGACTCTTTTTTTGCATTATTGTGGCATTTTTGATCGAAAACGGCGCGTCAGCGACATCAAAATGTAGAACAATAACATCCAGGCATAAGACAACCTGGAACAACTTTTATTTTTAACAGAACAAATTTTTAAAGGGTACTTTACTCTTGGAGGTTGACTCTTTTTTTGCATTTTTGTCATTTTCGACCGAAAACAGTTAGTAAGCGACATCAAAATGTAGAACAATATCAAATGAGCATAGAACAACCTGGAACAACTTTTATTTTTTCCGGAACAATTTTTTAAAGGGTACTTTACTCTTGGAGGTAGACCCTTTTTTTGCATTTTTGTGTCATTTTAGACGAAAACGGTGAGTAAACGACACCAAAATATAGAACAATAGTAAATGAGCATAGAACAACCTGCAACAACTTTTATTTTTAACAGAACAAATTTTTAAAGGGTACTTTACTCTTGGAGATAGACTCTTTTTTTTGCATTTTTGTCATTTGCGACCGAAAACGGTGAGTAAGCGACACCAAAATATAGAACAATAGTAAATGAGCATAGAACAACCTGGAACAACTTTCATTTTTAACAGAACATATTTTTAAAGGATACTTTACTCTAGGAGATAGACCCTTTTTTTGCATTTTTGTGTCATTTTCGACCGAAACAGCTAGTAAGCGACACCAAAATGTAGAACAATATCAAATGAGCATAGAACAACCTGGAACAACTTTTATTTTTTCCGGAACAATTTTTTAAAGGGTACTTTACTCTTGGAGGTAGACTCTTTTTTTGCATTTTTGTGTCATTTTCGACGAAAACGGTGAGTAAACGACACCAAAATATAGAACAATAGTAAATGAGCATAGAACAACCTGGAACAACTTTTATTTTTAACAGAACAAATTTTTAAAGGGTCCTTAACTCTTGGAGGTAGACTCTTTTTTTTGCATTTTTGTCATTTGCGACCGAAAACGGTGAGTAAGCGACACCAAAATATAGAACAATAGTAAATGAGCATAGAACAACCTGGAACAACTTTCATTTTTAACAGAACATATTTTTAAAGGATACTTTACTCTAGGAGATAGACCCTTTTTTTGCATTTTTGTGTCATTTTCGACCGAAACAGCTAGTAAGCGACACCAAAATGTAGAACAATATCAAATGAGCATAGAACAACCTGGAACAACTTTTATTTTTTCCGGAACAATTTTTTAAAGGGTACTTTACTCTTGGAGGTAGACTCTTTTTTTGCATTTTTGTGTCATTTTCGACGAAAACGGTGAGTAAACGACACCAAAATATAGAACAATAGTAAATGAGCATAGAACAACCTGGAACAACTTTTATTTTTAACAGAACAAATTTTTAAAGGGTCCTTAACTCTTGGAGGTAGACTGTTTTTTTGCATTATTATGACATTTTTGATCGAAAACGGCGCGTCAGCGACATCAAAATGTAGAACAATAACATCCAGGCATAAGACAACCCGGAACAACTTTTATTTTTTACAGGACAATTTTTTGAAGGGTACTTTACTCTTGGAGGTTGACTCTTTCTTTGCATTTTTGTGTCATTTTCGACCGAAAACGGTGAGTAAGCGACACCAAAATATAGAACAATACTAATTGAGCATAGAACAACCTGCAACAACTTTTATTTTTAACAGAACAAATTTTTAAAGGGTCCTTTACTCTTGGAGATAGACTGTTTTTTTGCATTATTGTGGCATTTTTGATCGAAAACGGCGCGTCAGCGACATCAAACTGTAGAACAATAACATCCAGGCATAAGACAACCTGGAACAACTTTTATTTTTAACAGAACAAATTTTTAAAGCGGACTTTACTCTTGGAGATAGACTCTTTTTTTTGCATTTTTGTCATTTGCGACCGAAAACGGTGAGTAAGCGACACCAAAATATAGAACAATAGTAAATGAGCATAGAACAACCTGGAAAAACTTTCAGTTTTAACAGAACATATTTTTAAAGGATACTTTACTCTAGGAGATAGACCCTTTTTTTGCATTTTTGTGTCATTTTCGATCGAAACAGCTAGTAAGCGACACCAAAATGTAGAACAAAATCAAATGAGCATAGAACAACCTGGATCAACTTTTATTTTTTCCGGAACAATTTTTTGAAGGATACTTTACTCTTGGAGGTAGACTCTTTTTTTGCATTTTTGTGTCATTTTCGACGAAAACGGTGAGTAAACGACACAAAAATATAGAACAATAGTAAATGAGCATAGAACAACCTGGAACAACTTTTATTTTTAACAGAACAAATTTTTAAAGGGTCCTTTACTCTTGGAGGTTGACTGTTTTTTTTGCATTATTGTGGCATTTTTGATCGAAAACGGCGCGTCAGCGACACCAAAATGTAGAACAGTAACATCCAGGCACACAGCAACCTGGAACAACTTTTATTTTTTCCGGTACAAATTTTCAAAGTGTACTTTGCTCTAGGAGGTAGTCTCTTTTTTTGCATTATTGTGTTATTTTTGACCGAAATCGGCGCGTCAGCGACACCAAAATGTAGAACAATAACATCCAGGCACAAAACAACCTGGAACAACTTTTATTTTTAACAGGACAAATTTTTAAAGGGTACTTTACTCTTGGAGATAGACTCTTTTTTTGCATTTTTGTCATTTGCGACCGGAAACGGCGAGTTAGCGACACCAACATGTAGAACAATATTAAATGAGCATAGAACAACCTGAAACAACTTTTATTTTTTCCTGAACAAATTTGTAAAGATCCTTTACTCTTGGAGGTAGACTCTTTTTTTGCATTATTGTGTAATTTTTGACCGAAATCGGCTCGTCAGCGACACCAAAATGTAGAACAATAACATCCAGACATAAAACAACCTGGAACAACTTTTATATTTAACAGAACAAATTTTTAAAGGGTACTTTACTCTTGGAGGTTGACTTTTTTTTTGCATTTTTGTCATTTTCGACCGAAAACAATTAGTAAGCGACACCAAAATGTAGAACAATATCAAATGAGCATAGAACAACCTGGATCAACTTTTATTTTTTCCGGAACAATTTTTTGAAGGATACTTTACACTTGGAGGTAGACTCTTTTTTGCATTATTATGTCATTTTTTACCGGAAACGGCGAGTTAGCGACACCAACATGTAGAACAATATTAAATGAGCATAGAACAACCTGAAACCACTCTTATTTTTTCCTGAACAAATTTGTAAAGGTCCTTTACTCTTGGAGGTAGACTATTTATTTGCATTTTTGTGTCATTTTTTAGCGAAAACGGTGCGTCAGCGACACCAAAATGTAGAACAATATTAAACGAGCATAGAACAACCTGGAACAACTTTTATTTTTTCCAGAACAAATTTTTAAAGTGTACTTTACTCTTGGAGGTAGACTGTTTATTTGCATTTTTGTGTCATTTTTTAGCGAAAACGGTGCGTCAGCGACACCAAAATGTAGAACAATATTAAACGAGCATAGAACAACCTGGAACAACTTTTATTTTTTCGAGACCAAATTTTTAAAGAGTCCTTTACTCTTGGAGGTAGACTGTTTATTTGCATTATTGTGTCATTTGTGACCGTAAACGACGCGTCAGCGACATCAAAATGTAGAACCATAACATCCAGGCATAAAACAACCTGGAACAACTTTTATTTTTAACAGAACAAATTTTTAAAGGGTACTTTACTCTGGGAGGTACACACTTTTCTTGCATTTTTGTGTTTTTTTTTACCGATAACGGCGAGTTAGCGACACCAAAATGTAGAACAATATTAAATGAGCATAAAACAACCTGGAACAACTTTTATTTTTTCCAGACCAAATTTTTAAAGGGTGCTTTACTCTTGGAGGTAGACTGTTTTTTTGCATTATTGTGTCATTTTTTACCGAAATCGGCGCGTCAGCGACACAAAAATGTAGAACAATAATATCCAGGCACGAAACAACCTGGAACAACTTTCATTTTTAACAGAACAAATTTATAAAGGGTCCTTTACTCTTGGAGGTAGACTCTTTTTTTGCATTATTGTGTCATTTTCGACCGAAACAGCTAGTAAGCGACACCAAAATGTAGAACAATATCAAATGAGCATAGAACAACCTGGAACAACTTTTATTTTTTCCAGACCAAATTTTTAAAGGGTCCTTTACTGGTGGAGGTAGACTGGTTTTTTGCATTATTGTGTCATTTTCGACCGAAAACGGCGAGTAAGCGACACCAAAATTTAGAACAAAATCAAATGAGCATAGAACAACCTGGAACAACTTTTATTTTTTCCAGACCAAATTTGTAAAGGGTCCTTTTCTCTTGGAGGTAGACTGTTTTTTTGCATTATTGTGTCATTTTTGACCGAAAACGGCGAGTAAGCGACATTAAAATGTAGAAAAATATTAAATGAGCATAGAACAACCTGCAACAACTTTTACTTTTTCCAGAACAAATTTTTAAAGGGTTCCTTTACTCTTGGAGGTAGACTGTTTTTTTGCATTATTGTGTCATTTTTGACCGAAAACGGCGCGTCAGCGACACCAAAATGTAGAACAATAACATCCAGGCATAGAACAACCTGGAACAAGTTTTATTTTTTCCAGACCAAATTTTTACAGGGTACTTTACTCTTGGAGGTACACACTTTTCTTGCATTTTTGTGTCATTTCTTACCGAAAAATGGTGCGTCAGCGACACCAAGATGTAGAACAATATTAAACGAGCGTACAAAAATCTGGAACAACTTTTATTTTTTCCAGACCAAATTTTTAAAGGGTCCTTTACTCTTGGAGGTAGACTGTTTCTTGGCATTATTGTGTCATTTTTGACCGGCAACGGCGCGTCAGCGACACCAAAATGTAGAACAATATTAAATGAGCATAAAACAACCTGGAACAACTTTTATTTTTTCCGGAACAAATTTTTAAAGTGTACTTTACTCCTGGAGGTAGACTGTTTATTTGCATTTTTGTGTCATTTTTTAGCGAGAACGGAGCGTCAGCGACACCAAAATGTAGAACAATATTAAACGAGCATAGAACAACCTGGAACAACTTTTATTTTTTCCAGAACAAATTTTTAAAGTGTACTTTACTCTTGGAGGTAGACTGTTTATTTGCATTTTTGTGTCATTTTTTTTAGCGAAAACGGTGCGTCAGCGACACCAAAATGTAGAACAATATTGAACGAGCATAGAACAACCTGGAACAACTTTTATTTTTTCGAGACCAAATTTTTAAAGAGTCCTTTACTCTCGGAGGTAGACTGTTTATTTGCATTATTGTGTCATTTCTGACCGTAAACGGCGCGCCAGCGACAACAAAATGTAGAACAATAACATCAAGGCATAAGACAACCTGGAACAACTTTTATTTTTAACAGAACAAATTTTTAAAGGGTACTTTACTCTAGGAGATAGACCCTTTTTTTGCATTTTTGTATCATTTTCGACCGAAACAGCTAGTAAGCGACACCAAAATGTAGAACAATATCAGATGAGCATAGAACAACCTGGAACAACTTATATTTTTTCCGGAACAATTTTTTAAAGGGTACTTTACTCTTGGAGGTAGACCCTTTTTTTGCATTTTTGTGTCATTTTAGACGAAAACGGTGAGTAAACGACACCAAAATATAGAACAATAGTAAATGAGCATAGAACAACCTGCAACAACTTTTATTTTTAACAGAACAAATTTTTAAAGGGTCCTTTACTCTTGGAGGTAGACTGTTTTTTTGCATTATTGTGGCATTTTTGATCGAAAACGGCGCGTCAGCGACATCAAAATGTAGCACAATAACATCCAGGCATAAGACAACCTGGAACAACTTTTATTTTTAACAGAACAAATTTTTAAAGGGTACTTTACTCTTGGAGATAGACTCTTTTTTTTGCATTTTTGTCATTTGCGACCGAAAACGGTGAGTAAGCGACACCAAAATATAGAACAATAGTAAATGAGCATAGAACAACCTGGAACAACTTTCATTTTTAACAGAACATATTTTTAAAGGATACTTTACTCTAGGAGATAGACCCTTTTTTTGCATTTATGTGTCATTTTCGACCGAAACAGCTAGTAAGCGACACCAAAATGTAGAACAATATCAAATGAGCATAGAACAACCTGGAACAACTTTTATTTTTTTCGGAACAATTTTTTAAAGGGTACTTTACTCTTGGAGGTAGACTCTTTTTTTGCATTTTTGTGTCATTTTCGACGAAAACGGTGAGTAAACGACACCAAAATATAGAACAATAGTAAATGAGCATAGAACAACCTGGAACAACTTTTATTTTTAACAGAACAAATTTTTAAAGGGTCCTTAACTCTTGGAGGTAGACTGTTTTTTTGCATTATTATGACATTTTTGATCGAAAACGGCGCGTCAGCGACATCAAAATGTAGAACAATAACATCCAGGCATAAGACAACCCGGAACAACTTTTATTTTTTACAGGACAATTTTTTGAAGGGTACTTTACTCTTGGAGGTTGACTCTTTCTTTGCATTTTTGTGTCATTTTCGACCGAAAACGGTGAGTAAGCGACACCAAAATATAGAACAATACTAATTGAGCATAGAACAACCTGGAACAACTTTTATTTTTTCCAGACCAAATTTTTAAAGGGTGCTTTACTCTGGGAGGTAGACTGTTTTTTTGCATTATTGTGGCATTTTTGATCGAAAACGGCGCGTCAGCGACACCAAAATGTAGAACAGTAACATCCAGGCACACAGCAACCTGGAACAACTTTTATTTTTTCCGGAACAAATTTTTAAAGTGTACTTTGCTCTTGGAGGTAGTCTCTTTTTTTGCATTATTGTGTTATTTTTGACCGAAATCGGCGCGTCAGCGACACGAAAATGTAGAACATTATTAAATGAGCATAAAACAACCTGGGACAACTTTTATTTTTTTCAGACCAAATTTTTAAAGGGTGCTTTACTCTTGGAGGTAGACTCTTTTTTTGCATTATTGTGGCATTTTTGATCGAAAACGGCGCGTCAGCGACATCAAAATGTAGAACAATAACATCCAGGCATAAGACAACCTGGAACAACTTTTATTTTTAACAGAACAAATTTTTAAAGGGTACTTTACTCTTGGAGGTTGACTATTTTTTTGCATTTTTGTCATTTTCGACCGAAAACAGTTATTAAGCGACACCAAAATGTAGAACAATATCAAATGAGCATAGAACAACCTGGATCAACTTTTATTTTTTCCGGAACAACATTTTGAAGGATACTTTACTCTTGGAGGTAGACTCTTTTTTTGCATTATTTTGACATTTTTTACCGGAAACGGCGAGTTAGCGACACCAACATGTAGAACAATATTAAATGAGCATAGAACAACCGGAAACAACTTTTATTTTTTCCTGAACAAATTTGTAAAGGTCCTTTACTCTTGGAGGTAGACTATTTTTTTGCATTATTGTGTCATTTTTGACCGAAATCGGCGCGTCAGCGACACCAAAATGTAGAACAATAACATCCAGGCATAAAACAACCTGGAACAACTTTTATATTTAACAGAACAAATTTTTAAAGGGTACTTTACTCTTGGAGGTAGACTCTTTTTTTGCACTATTGTGTAATTTTTTACCGAAAACGCCGCGTCAGCGACACCAAAATGTAGAGCAATAACATCCAGGCACAAAACAACCTGGAACAACTTTCATTTTTAACAGAAAATATTTTTAAAGGGTACTTTACTCTAGGAGATAGACCCTTTTTTTGCATTTTTGTGTCATTTTCGATCGAAACAGCTAGTAAGCGACACCAAAATGTAGAACAATATCAAATAAGCATAGAACAACCTGGAACAACTATTATTTTTTCCGGAATAATTTTTTAAAGGGTACTTTACTCTTGGAGGTAGACTCTTTTTTTGCATTTTTGTGCCATTTTCGACGAAAACGGTGAGTAAACGACACTCAAAATATAGAAGAATAGTAAATGAGCATAGAACAACCTGGAACAACTTTTATTTTTAACGGAACAAATTGTTAAAGGGTACTTTACTCTTGGAGATAGACTCTTTTTTTGCATTTTTGTGTCATTTTCGACCGAAAACGGTGAGTAAGCGACACCAAAATATAGAACAATAGTAATTGAGCATAGAACAACCTGGAACAACTTTTATTTTTTCCAGACCAAATTTTTAAAGGGTCCTTTACTCTTGGAGATAGACTCTTTTTTTGCTTTTTTGTCATTTGCGACCGAAAACAGTTAGTAAGCGACACCAAAATGTAGAAGAATATCAAATGAGCATAGAACAACCTGGATCAACTTTTATTTTTTCCGGAACAATTTTTTGAAGGGTACTTTACTCTTGGAGGTTGACTCTTTTTTTGCATTTTTGTGTCATTTTCGACCGAAAACGGTGAGTAAGCGACACCAAAATATAGAACAATAGTAACTGAGCATAGAACAACCTGGAACAACTTTTACTTTTTCCAGACCAAATTTTTAAAGGGTCCTTTACTCTTGGAGGTAGACTGTTTTTTTGCATTATTGTGGCATTTTTGATCGAAAACGGCGCGTCAGCGACACCAAAATGTAGAACAATAACATCCAGGCATAAAACAACCTGGAATAACTTTTATATTTAACAGAACAAATTTTTAAAGGGTACTTTACTCTTGGAGGTAGACTCTTTTTTTGCATTATTGTGTAATTTTTGACCGAAAACGCCGCGTCAGCGACACCAAAATATAGAACAATATTAAATGAGCATAAAACAACCTGGAACAACTTTTATTTTTTCCGGAACAATTTTTTGAAGGATACTTTACTCTTGGAGGTATAACTCTTTTTTTGCATTATTGTGTCATTTTCGACGAAAACGGTGTGTAAACGACACCAAAATATAGAACAATAGTAAATGAGCATAGAACAACCTGCAACAACTTTTATTTTTTCCGGAACAATTTTTTAAAGGGTACTTTACTCTTGGCGATAGACTCTTTTTTTGCATTTTTGTGTCATTTTCGACCGAAAACGGTGAGTAAACGACACCAAAATATAGAACAATAGTAAATGAGCATAGAACAACCTGCAACAACTTTTATTTTTTCCGGAATAATTTTTTAAAGGGTACTTTACTCTTGGTGGTTGACTATGTTTTTGCATTCTTGTCATTTTCGACCGAAAACAGTTAGTAAGCGACACCAAAATATAGAACAATAGTAAATGAGCATAGAACGACCTGGAACAACTCTTATTTTTTCCAGACCAAATTTTTAAAGGGTCCTTTACTCTTGGAGGTAGACTGTTTTTTTGCATTATTGTGGCATTTTTGATCGAAAACGGCGCCTCAGCGACACCAAAATGTAGAACAATAACATCCAGGCACAAAACAACCTGGAACAACTTTCATTTTTAACGGAACATATTTTTAAAGGGTACTTTACTCTAGGAGATAAACCCTTTTTTTGCATTTTTGTGTCATTTTCGACCGAAACAGCTAGTAAGCGACACCAAAATGTAGAACAATATCAAATGAGCATAGAACAACCTGGAGCAACTTTTATTTTTTCCGGAACAATTTTTTAAAGGGTACTTTACTCTTGAAGGTAGACTCTTTTTTTGCATTTTTGTGTCATTTTCGACGAAAACGGTGAGTAAACGACACCAAAATATAGAACAATAGTAAATGAGCATAGAACAACCTGGAACAACTTTTATTTTTAACAGAACAAATTTTTAAAGGGTCCTTTACTCTTGGAGGTAGACTGTTTTTTTCCATTATTGTGACATTTTTGATCGAAAACGGCGCGTCAGCGACATCAACATGTAGAACAATAACATCCAGGCACAAAACAACCTGGAACAACTTTTATTTTTAACAGGACAAATTTTTAAAGGGTACTTTACTCTTGGAGATAGACTCTTTTTTTGCATTTTTGTCATTTGCGACCGAAAACAGTTAGTAAGCGACACCAAAATGTAGAACAATATCAAATGAGCATAGAACAACCTGGATCAACTTTTATTTTTTCCGGAACAATTTTTTGAAGGGTACTTTACTCTTGGAGGTTGACTCTTTTTTTGCATTTTTGTGTCATTTTCGACCGAAAACGTGGAGTAAGCGACACCAAAATATAGAACAATAGTAACTGAGCATAGAACAACCTGGAACAACTTTTATTTTTTCCAGACCAAATTTTTAAAGGGTCCTTTACTCTTGGAGGTTGACTGTTTTTTTTGCATTATTGTGGCATTTTTGATCGAAAACGGCGCGTCAGCGACACCAAAATGTAGAACAGTAACATCCAGGCACACAGCAACCTGGAACAACTTTTATTTTTTCCGGTACAAATTTTCAAAGTGTACTTTGCTCTAGGAGGTAGTCTCTTTTTTTGCATTATTGTGTTATTTTTGACCGAAATCGGCGCGTCAGCGACACCAAAATGTAGAACAATAACATCCAGGCACAAAACAACCTGGAACAACTTTTATTTTTAACAGGACAAATTTTTAAAGGGTACTTTACTCTTGGAGATAGACTCTTTTTTTGCATTTTTGCCATTTGCGACCGAAAACAGTTAGTAAGCGACACCAAAATATAGAACAATATCAAATGAGCATAGAACAACCTGGATCAACTTTTATTTTTTCCGGAACAATTTTTTGAAGGGTACTTTACTCTTGGAGGTTGACTCTTTTTTTGCATTTTTGTGTCATTTTCGACCGAAAACGTGGAGTAAGCGACACCAAAATATAGAACAATAGTAACTGAGCATAGAACAACCTGGAACAACTTTTATTTTTTCCGGACCAAATTTTTAAAGGGTCGTTTACTGTTGGAGGTAGACTCTTTTTTTGCATCATTGTGTCATTTTCGATCGAAAACGGGGAGTAAGCGATATCAAAATGTAGAACAATATTAAATGAGCATAGAACAACCTGGAACAACTTTTATTTTTTCCAGACCAAATTTTTACAGGGTACTTTACTCTTGGAGGTACACACTTTTCTTGCATTTTTGTGTCATTTCTTACCGAAAAATGGTGCGTCAGCGACACCAAGATGTAGAACAATATTAAACGAGCGTACAAAAAACTGGAACAACTTTTATTTTTTCCAGACCAAATTTTTAAAGGGTCCTTTACTCTTGGAGGTAGACTGTTTCTTGGCATTATTGTGTCATTTTTGACCGGCAACGGCGCGTCACCGACACCAAAATGTAGAACAATATTAAATGAGCATAAAACAACCTGGAACAACTTTTATTTTTTCCGGAACAAATTTTTAAAGTGTACTTTACTCCTGGAGGTAGACTGTTTATTTGCATTTTTGTGTCATTTTTTAGCGAGAACGGAGCGTCAGCGACACCAAAATGTAGAACAATATTAAACGAGCATAGAACAACCTGGAACAACTTTCATTTTTAACAGAACATATTTTTAAAGGATACTTTACTCTAGGAGATAGACCCTTTTTTTGCATTTTTGTGTCATTTTCGACCGAAACAGCTAGTAAGCGACACCAAAATGTAGAACAAAATCAAATGAGCATAGAACAACCTGGATCAACTTTTATTTTTTCCGGAACAATTTTTTGAAGGATACTTTACTCTTGGAGGTAGACTCTTTTTTTGCATTTTTGTGTCATTTTCGACGAAAACGGTGAGTAAACGACACAAAAATATAGAACAATAGTAAATGAGCATAGAACAACCTGGAACAACTTTTATTTTTAACAGAACAAATTTTTAAAGGGTCCTTTACTCTTGGAGGTAGACTGTTTTTTTGCATTATTGTGACATTTTTTATCGAAAACGGCGCGTCAGCGACATCAAAATGTAGAAAAATAACATCCAGGAACAAAACAACATGGAACAACTTTCATTTTTTGCAGAACATATTTGTAAAGGGTACTTCACTCTAGGAGATAGACCCTTATTTTGCATTATTGTGTCATTTTTGACCGAAATCGGCGCGTCAGCGACACCTAAATGTAGAACAATAACATCCAGGCGTAAAACAACCTGGAACAACTTTTATATTTAACAGAACAAATTTTTAAAGGGTACTTTACTCTTGGAGATAGACTCTTTTTTTGCATTATTATGTCATTTGCGACCGGAAACGGCGAGTTAGCGACACCAACATGTAGAACAATATTAAATGAGCATAGAACAACCTGAAACAACTTTTATTTTTTCCTGAACAAATTTGTAAAGATCCTTTACTCTTGGAGGTAGACTCTTTTTTTGCATTATTGTGTAATTTTTGACCGAAATCGGCTCGTCAGCGACACCAAAATGTAGAACAATAACATCCAGACATAAAACAACCTGGAACAACTTTTATATTTAACAGAACAAATTTTTAAAGGGTACTTTACTCTTGGAGGTTGATTTTTTTTTGCATTTTTGTCATTTTCGACCGAAAACAATTAGTAAGCGACACCAAAATGTAGAACAATATCAAATGAGCATAGAACAACCTGGATCAACTTTTATTTTTTCCGGAACAATTTTTTGAAGGGTACTTTACTCTTGGAGGTTGACTCTTTTTTTGCATTTTTGTGTCATTTTCGACCGAAAACGTGGAGTAAGCGACACCAAAATATAGAACAATAGTAACTGAGCATAGAACAACCTGGAACAACTTTTATTTTTTCCAGACCAAATTTTTAAAGGGTCCTTTACTCTTGGAGGTTGACTGTTTTTTTTGCATTATTGTGGCATTTTTGATCGAAAACGGCGCGTCAGCGACACCAAAATGTAGAACAGTAACGTCCAGGCACACAGCAACCTGGAACAACTTTTATTTTTTCCGGTACAAATTTTCAAAGTGTACTTTGCTCTAGGAGGTAGTCTCTTTTTTTGCATTATTGTGTTATTTTTGACCGAAATCGGCGCGTCAGCGACACCAAAATGTAGAACAATAACATCCAGGCACAAAACAACCTGGAACAACTTTTATTTTTAACAGGACAAATTTTTAAAAAGGTACTTTACTCTTGGAGATAGACTCTTTTTTTGCATTTTTGTCATTTGCGACCGAAAACAGTTAGTAAGCGACACCAAAATGTAGAACAATATCAAATGAGCATAGAACAACCTGGATCAACTTTTATTTTTTCCGGAACAATTTTTTGAAGGGTACTTTACTCTTGGAGGTTGACTCTTTTTTTGCATTTTTGTGTCATTTTCGACCGAAAACGTGGAGTAAGCGACACCAAAATATAGAACAATAGTAACTGAGCATAGAACAACCTGGAACAACTTTTATTTTTTCCAGACCAAATTTTTAAAGGGTCCTTTACTCTTGGAAGTAGACTGTTTTTTTGCATTATTGTCATTTGCGACCGAAAACAGTTAGTAAGCGACACCAAAATGTAGAACAATATCAAATGAGCATAGAACAACCTGGATCAACTTTTATTTTTTCCGGAACAATTTTTTGAAGGATACTTTACACTTGGAGGTAGACTCTTTTTGCATTATTATGTCATTTTTTACCGGAAACGGCGAGTTAGCGACACCAACATGTAGAACAATATTAAATGAGCATAGAACAACCTGAAACCACTCTTATTTTTTCCTGAACAAATTTGTAAAGGTCCTTTACTCTTGGAGGTAGACTATTTTTTTGCATTATTGTGCCATTATTGACCGATATCTGCGCGTCAGCGACACCAAAATGTAGAACAATAACATCCAGGCATAAAACAACCTGGAAAAACTTTTATATTTAACAGAACAAATTTTTAAAGGGTACTTTACTCTTGGAGGTAGACTCTTTTTTTGCATTTTTGTGTCATTTTAGACGAAAACGGTGAGTAAACGACACCAAAATATAGAACAATAGTAAATGAGCATAGAACAACCTGCAACAACTTTTATTTTTAACAGAACAAATTTTTAAAGGGTCCTTTACTCTTGGAGGTAGACTGTTTTTTTGCATTATTGTGGCATTTTTGATCGAAAACGGCGCGTCAGCGACATCAAAATGTAGAACAATAACATCCAGGCATAAGACAACCTGGAACAACTTTTATTTTTAACAGAACAAATTTTTAAAGCGGACTTTACTCTTGGAGATAGACTCTTTTTTTTGCATTTTTGTCATTTGCGACCGAAAACGGTGAGTAAGCGACACCAAAATATAGAACAATAGTAAATGAGCATAGAACAACCTGGAACAACTTTCATTTTTAACAGAACATATTTTTAAATGATACTTTACTCTAGGAGATAGACCCTTTTTTTGCATTTTTGTGTCATTTTCGACCGAAACAGCTAGTAAGCGACACCAAAATGTAGAACAAAATCAAATGAGCATAGAACAACCTGGATCAACTTTTATTTTTTCCGGAACAATTTTTTGAAGGATACTTTACTCTTGGAGGTAGACTCTTTTTTTGCATTTTTGTGTCATTTTCGACGAAAACGGTGAGTAAACGACACAAAAATATAGAACAATAGTAAATGAGCATAGAACAACCTGGAACAACTTTTATTTTTAACAGAACAAATTTTTAAAGGGTCCTTTACTCTTGGAGGTAGACTGTTTTTTCGCATTATTGTGACATTTTTTATCGAAAACGGCGCGTCAGCGACATCAAAATGTAGAACAATAACATCCAGGAACAAAACAACATGGAACAACTTTCATTTTTTGCAGAACATATTTTTAAAGGGTACTTCACTCTAGGAGATAGACCCTTATTTTGCATTATTGTGTCATTTTTGACCGAAATCGGCGCGTCAGCGACACCTAAATGTAGAACAATAACATCCAGGCGTAAAACAACCTGGAACAACTTTTATATTTAACAGAACAAATTTTTAAAGGGTACTTTACTCTTGGAGATAGACTCTTTTTTTGCATTATTATGTCATTTGCGACCGGAAACGGCGAGTTAGCGACACCAACATGTAGAACAATATTAAATGAGCATAGAACAACCTGAAACAACTTTTATTTTTTCCTGAACAAATTTGTAAAGATCCTTTACTCTTGGAGGTAGACTCTTTTTTTGCATTATTGTGTAATTTTTGACCGAAATCGGCTCGTCAGCGACACCAAAATGTAGAACATAACATCCAGACATAAAACAACCTGGAACAACTTTTATATTTAACAGAACAAATTTTTAAAGGGTACTTTACTCTTGGAGGTTGACTTTTTTTTTGCATTTTTGTCATTTTCGACCGAAAACAGTTAGTAAGCGACACCAAAATGTAGAACAATATCAAATGAGCATAGAAGAGCCTGGATCAACTTTTATTTTTTCCGGAACATTTTTTTGAAGGATACTTTACTCTTGGAGGTAGACTCTTTTTTTGCATTATTATGTCATTTTTTACCGGAATCGGCTAGTTCGCGACACCAAAATGTAGAACAATATTAAATGAGCATAGAACAACCTGAAACAACTTTTATTTTGTCCAGAACAAATTTGTAAGGGTCCTTTACTCTTGGAGGTAGACTATTTTTTTGCATTATTGTGTCATTTTTGACCGAAATCGGCGCGTCAGCGACACCAAAATGTAGAACAATAACATCCAGGCACAAAACAACCTGGAACAACTTTCATCTTTAACAGAACAAATTTTTAAAGGGTACTTTACTCTTGGAGATAGACTCTTTTTTTTGCATTTTTGTCATTTGCGACCGAAAACAGTTAGTAAGCGACACCAAAATGTAGAACAATATCAAATGAGCATAGAACAACCTGGATCAACTTTTATTTTTTCCGGAACAATTTTTTGAAGGATACTTTACACTTGGAGGTAGACTCTCTTTTTGCATTATTATGTCATTTTTTACCGGAAACGGCGAGTTAGCGACACCAACATGTAGAACAATATTAAATGAGCATAGAACAACCTGAAACAACTTTTATTTTTTCCTGAACAAATTTGTAAAGGTCCTTTACTCTTGGAGGTAGACTATTTTTTTGCATTATTGTGCCATTTTTGACCGAAATCGGCGCGTCAGCGACACCAAAATGTAGAACAATAACATCCAGGCACAAAACAATCTGGAACAACTTTCATTTTTAACGGAACATATTTTTAAAGGGTACTTTACTCTAGGAGATAGACCCTTTTTTTGCATTTTTGTGTCATTTTCGACCGAAACAGCTAGTAAGCGACACCAAAATGTAGAACAATATCAAAGGAGCATAGAACAACCTGGCGCAACTTTTATTTTTTCCGGAACGATTTTTTAAAGGGTACTTTACTCTTGGAGGTAGACAGTTTTTTTGCATTATTGTGGCATTTTTGATCGAAAACGGCGCGTCAGCGACATCAAAATGTAGAACCATAACATCCAGGCATAAGACAACCTGGAACAACTTTTATTTTTAACAGAACAAATTTTTAAAGGGTACTTTACTCTGGGAGGTACACACTTTTCTTGCATTTTTGTGTCATTTTTTACCGATAACGGCGAGTTAGCGACACCAAAATGTAGAACAATATTAAATGAGCATAAAACAACCTGGAACAACTTTTATTTTTTCCAGACCAAATTTTTAAAGGGTGCTTTACTCTTGGAGGTAGACTGTTTTTTTGCATTATTGTGTCATTTTTTACCGAAATCGGCGCGTCAGCGACACCAAAATGTAGAACAATAATATACAGGCACGAAACAACCTGGAACAACTTTCATTTTTAACAGAACAAATTTTTAAAGGGTACTTTACTCTAGGAGATAGACCCTTTCTTTGCATTTTTGTGTCATTTTCGACCGAAACAGCTAGTAAGCGACACCAAAATGTAGAACAATATCAAATGAGCATAGAACAACATGGAACAACTTTTATTTTTTCCGCAACAATTTTTTAAAGGGTACTTTACTCTTGAAGGTAGGCTCTTTTTTTGCATTTCCGTGTCATTTTCGACGAAAACGGTGAGTAAACGACACCAAAATATAGAAAAATAGTAAATGAGCATAGAACAACCTGGAACAACTTTTATTTTTAACAGAACAAATTTTTAAAGGGTCCTTTACTCTTGGAGGTAGACTGTTTTTTTGCATTATTGTGACATTTTTGATCGAAAGCGGCGCGTCAGCGACATCAAAATGTAGTACAATATTAAATGGGCATAGAACAACCTGGATCAACTTTTATTTTTTCCGGTCCAAATTTGTAAAGGGTACTTTACTCTTGGAGGTAGACTGTTTTTTTGCATTATTGTGTCATTTTTGACCGAAAACGGCGCGTCAGCGACACCAAAATGTAGAGCAATAACATCCAGGCTTAGAACAACCTGGAACAAGTTTTTTTTTTCCAGAACAAATTTATAAAGGGTCGTTTACTGTTGGAGGTAGACTCTTTTTTTGCATCATTGTGTCATTTTCGATCGAAAACGGGGAGTAAGCGATATCAAAATGTAGAACAATATTAAATGAGCATAGAACAACCTGGAACAACTTTTATTTTTTCCAGACCAAAGTTTTACAGGGTACTTTACTCTTGGAGGTACACACTTTTCTTGCATTTTTGTGTCATTTCTTACCGAAAAATGGTGCGTCAGCGACACCAAGATGTAGAACAATATTAAACGAGCGTACATAAACCTGGAACAACTTTTATTTTTTCCAGACAAAATTTTTAAAGGGTCCTTTACTCTTGGAGGTAGACTGTTTCTTGGCATTATTGTGTCATTTGTGTCCGTAAACGGCGCGCCAGCGACAACAAAATGTAGAACAATAACATCCAGGCATAAGACAACCTGGAACAACTTTTATTTTTAACAGAACAAATTTTTAAAGGGTACTTTACTCTAGGAGATAGACCCTTTTTTTGCATTTTTGTGTCATTTTCGACCGAAACAGCTAGTAAGCGACACCAAAATGTAGAACAATATCAAAGGAGCATAGAACAACCTGGCGCAACTTTTATTTTTTCCGGAACAATTTTTTAAAGGGTTCTTTACTCTTGGAGGTAGACTCTTTTTTTGCATTTTTGTGTCATTTTCGACGAAAACGGTGAGTAAACGACACCAAAATATAGAACAATAGTAAATGAGCATAGAACAACCTGGAAAAACTTTTATTTTTTCCTGAACAAATTTGTAAAGATCCTTTACTCTTGGAGGTAGACTGTTTTTTTGCATTATTGTGACATTTTTGATCGAAAACGGCGCGTCAGCGACATCAAAATGTAGAACAATAACATCCAGGCACATAACAACCTGGAACAACTTTTATTTTTAACAGGACAAATTTTTAAAGGGTACTTTACTCTTGGAGATAGACTCTTTTTTTGCATTTTTGTCATTTGCGACCGAAAACAGTTAGTAAGCGACACCAAAATGTAGAACAATATCAAATGAGCATAGAACAACCTGGATCAACTTTTATTTTTTCCGGAACAATTTTTTGAAGGGTACTTTAATCTTGGAGGTTGACTCTTTTTTTTGCATTTTTGTGTCATTTTCGACCGAAAACGGTGAGTAAGCGACACCAAAATATAGAACAATAGTAACTGAGCATAGAACAACCTGGAACAACTTTTATTTTTTCCAGACCAAATTTTTAAAGGGTCCTTTACTCTTGGAGGTAGACTGTTTTTTTGCATTATTGTCATTTGCGACCGAAAACAGTTAGTAAGCGACACCAAAATGTAGAACAATATCAAATGAGCATAGAACAACCTGGATCAACTTTTATTTTTTCCGGAACAATTTTTTGAAGGATACTTTACACTTGGAGGTAGACTCTTTTTTTGCATTATTATGTCATTTTTTACCGGAAACGGCGAGTGAGCGACACCAACATGTAGAACAATATTAAATGAGCATAGAACAACCTGAAACAACTTTTATTTTTTCCTGAACAAATTTGTAAAGGTCCTTTACTCTTGGAGGTAGACTATTTTTTTGCATTATTGTGCCATTATTGACGGATATCGGCGCGTCAGCGACACCAAAATGTAGAACAATAACATCCAGGCATAAAACAATCTGGAACAACTTTTATATTTAACAGAACAAATTTTTAAAGGGTACTTTACTCTTGGAGGTAGACTCTTTTTTTGCATTTTTGTGTCATTTTAGACGAAAACGGTGAGTAAACGACACCAAAATATAGAACAATAGTAAATGAGCATAGAACAACCTGCAACAACTTTTATTTTTAACAGAACAAATTTTTAAAGGGTCCTTTACTCTTGGAGGTAGACTGTTTTTTTGCATTATTGTGGCATTTTTGATCGAAAACGGCGCGTCAGCGACATCAAAATGTAGAACAATAACATCCAGGCATAAGACAACCTGGAACAACTTTTATTTTTAACAGAACAAATTTTTAAAGCGGACTTTACTCTTGGAGATAGACTCTTTTTTTTGCATTTTTGTCATTTGCGACCGAAAACGGTGAGTAAGCGACACCAAAATATAGAACAATAGTAAATGAGCATAGAACAACCTGGAACAACTTTCATTTTTAACAGAACATATTTTTAAAGGATACTTTACTCTAGGAGATAGACCCTTTTTTTGCATTTTTGTGTCATTTTCGACCGAAACAGCTAGTAAGCGACACCAAAATGTAGAACAAAATCAAATGAGCATAGAACAACCTGGATCAACTTTTATTTTTTCCGGAACAATTTTTTGAAGGATACTTTACTCTTGGAGGTAGACTCTTTTTTTGCATTTTTGTGTCATTTTCGACGAAAACGGTGAGTAAACTACACAAAAATATAGAACAATAGTAAATGAGCATAGAACAACCTGGAACAACTTTTATTTTTAACAGAACAAATTTTTAAAGGGTCCTTTACTCTTGGAGGTAGACTGTTTTTTTGCATTATTGTGACATTTTTTATCGAAAACGGCGCGTCAGCGACATCAAAATGTAGAACAATAACATCCAGGAACAAAACAACATGGAACAACTTTCATTTTTTGCAGAACATATTTTTAAAGGGTACTTCACTCTAGGAGATAGACCCTTATTTTGCATTATTGTGTCATTTTTGACCGAAATCGGCGCGTCAGCGACACCTAAATGTAGAACAATAACATCCAGGCGTAAAACAACCTGGAACAACTTTTATATTTAACAGAACAAATTTTTAAAGGGTACTTTAATCTTGGAGATAGACTCTTTTTTTGCATTATTATGTCATTTGCGACCGGAAACGGCGAGTTAGCGACACCAACATGTAGAACAATATTAAATGAGCATAGAACAACCTGAAACAACTTTTATTTTTTCCTGAACAAATTTGTAAAGATCCTTTACTCTTGGAGGTAGACTCTTTTTTTGCATTATTGTGTAATTTTTGACCGAAATCGGCTCGTCAGCGACACCAAAATGTAGAACAATAACATCCAGACATAAAACAACCTGGAACAACTTTTATATTTAACAGAACAAATTTTTAAAGGGTACTTTACTCTTGGAGGTTGACTTTTTTTTTGCATTTTTGTCATTTTCGACCGAAAACAGTTAGTAAGCGACACCAAAATGTAGAACAATATCAAATGAGCATAGAAGAACCTGGATCAACTTTTATTTTTTCCGGAACATTTTTTTGAAGGATACTTTACTCTTGGAGGTAGACTCTTTTTTTGCATTATTATGTCATTTTGTACCGGAATCGGCTAGTTCGCGACACCAAAATGTAGAACAATATCAAATGAGCATAGAAGAACCTGGATCAACTTTTATTTTTTCCGGAACATTTTTTTGAAGGATACTTTACTCTTGGAGGTAGACTCTTTTTTTGCATTATTATGTCATTTTTTACCGGAATCGGCTAGTTCGCGACACCAAAATGTAGAACAATATTAAATGAGCATAGAACAACCTGAAACAACTTTTATTTTGTCCAGAACAAATTTGTAAGGGTCCTTTACTCTTGGAGGTAGACTATTTTTTTGCATTATTGTGTCATTTTTGACCGAAATCGGCGCGTCAGCGACACCAAAATGTAGAACAATAACATCCAGGCACAAAACAACCTGGAACAACTTTCATCTTTAACAGAACAAATTTTTAAAGGGTACTTTACTCTTGGAGATAGACTCTTTTTTTTGCATTTTTGTCATTTGCGACCGAAAACAGTTAGTAAGCGACACCAAAATGTAGAACAATATCAAATGAGCATAGAACAACCTGGATCAACTTTTATTTTTTCCGGAACAATTTTTTGAAGGATACTTTACACTTGGAGGTAGACTCTCTTTTTGCATTATTATGTCATTTTTTACCGGAAACGGCGAGTTAGCGACACCAACATGTAGAACAATATTAAATGAGCATAGAACAACCTGAAACAACTTTTATTTTTTCCTGAACAAATTTGTAAAGGTCCTTTACTCTTGGAGGTAGACTATTTTTTTGCATTATTGTGCCATTTTTGACCGAAATCGGCGCGTCAGCGACACCAAAATGTAGAACAATAACATCCAGGCACAAAACAATCTGGAACAACTTTCATTTTTAACGGAACATATTTTTAAAGGGTACTTTACTCTAGGAGATAGACCCTTTTTTTGCATTTTTGTGTCATTTTCGACCGAAACAGCTAGTAAGCGACACCAAAATGTAGAACAATATCAAAGGAGCATAGAACAACCTGGCGCAACTTTTATTTTTTCCGGAACGATTTTTTAAAGGGTACTTTACTCTTGGAGGTAGACAGTTTTTTTGCATTATTGTGGCATTTTTGATCGAAAACGGCGCGTCAGCGACATCAAAATGTAGAACCATAACATCCAGGCATAAGACAACCTGGAACAACTTTTATTTTTAACAGAACAAATTTTTAAAGGGTACTTTACTCTGGGAGGTACACACTTTTCTTGCATTTTTGTGTCATTTTTTACCGATAACGGCGAGTTAGCGACACCAAAATGTAGAACAATATTAAATGAGCATAAAACAACCTGGAACAACTTTTATTTTTTCCAGACCAAATTTTTAAAGGGTGCTTTACTCTTGGAGGTAGACTGTTTTTTTGCATTATTGTGTCATTTTTTACCGAAATCGGCGCGTCAGCGACACCAAAATGTAGAACAATAATATACAGGCACGAAACAACCTGGAACAACTTTCATTTTTAACAGAACAAATTTTTAAAGGGTACTTTACTCTAGGAGATAGACCCTTTCTTTGCATTTTTGTGTCATTTTCGACCGAAACAGCTAGTAAGCGACACCAAAATGTAGAACAATATCAAATGAGCATAGAACAACATGGAACAACTTTTATTTTTTCCGCAACAATTTTTTAAAGGGTACTTTACTCTTGAAGGTAGGCTCTTTTTTTGCATTTCCGTGTCATTTTCGACGAAAACGGTGAGTAAACGACACCAAAATATAGAAAAATAGTAAATGAGCATAGAACAACCTGGAACAACTTTTATTTTTAACAGAACAAATTTTTAAAGGGTCCTTTACTCTTGGAGGTAGACTGTTTTTTTGCATTATTGTGACATTTTTGATCGAAAGCGGCGCGTCAGCGACATCAAAATGTAGTACAATATTAAATGGGCATAGAACAACCTGGATCAACTTTTATTTTTTCCGGTCCAAATTTGTAAAGGGTACTTTACTCTTGGAGGTAGACTGTTTTTTTGCATTATTGTGTCATTTTTGACCGAAAACGGCGCGTCAGCGACACCAAAATGTAGAGCAATAACATCCAGGCTTAGAACAACCTGGAACAAGTTTTTTTTTTCCAGAACAAATTTATAAAGGGTCGTTTACTGTTGGAGGTAGACTCTTTTTTTGCATCATTGTGTCATTTTCGATCGAAAACGGGGAGTAAGCGATATCAAAATGTAGAACAATATTAAATGAGCATAGAACAACCTGGAACAACTTTTATTTTTTCCAGACCAAAGTTTTACAGGGTACTTTACTCTTGGAGGTACACACTTTTCTTGCATTTTTGTGTCATTTCTTACCGAAAAATGGTGCGTCAGCGACACCAAGATGTAGAACAATATTAAACGAGCGTACATAAACCTGGAACAACTTTTATTTTTTCCAGACAAAATTTTTAAAGGGTCCTTTACTCTTGGAGGTAGACTGTTTCTTGGCATTATTGTGTCATTTGTGTCCGTAAACGGCGCGCCAGCGACAACAAAATGTAGAACAATAACATCCAGGCATAAGACAACCTGGAACAACTTTTATTTTTAACAGAACAAATTTTTAAAGGGTACTTTACTCTAGGAGATAGACCCTTTTTTTGCATTTTTGTGTCATTTTCGACCGAAACAGCTAGTAAGCGACACCAAAATGTAGAACAATATCAAAGGAGCATAGAACAACCTGGCGCAACTTTTATTTTTTCCGGAACAATTTTTTAAAGGGTTCTTTACTCTTGGAGGTAGACTCTTTTTTTGCATTTTTGTGTCATTTTCGACGAAAACGGTGAGTAAACGACACCAAAATATAGAACAATAGTAAATGAGCATAGAACAACCTGGAAAAACTTTTATTTTTTCCTGAACAAATTTGTAAAGATCCTTTACTCTTGGAGGTAGACTGTTTTTTTGCATTATTGTGACATTTTTGATCGAAAACGGCGCGTCAGCGACATCAAAATGTAGAACAATAACATCCAGGCACATAACAACCTGGAACAACTTTTATTTTTAACAGGACAAATTTTTAAAGGGTACTTTACTCTTGGAGATAGACTCTTTTTTTGCATTTTTGTCATTTGCGACCGAAAACAGTTAGTAAGCGACACCAAAATGTAGAACAATATCAAATGAGCATAGAACAACCTGGATCAACTTTTATTTTTTCCGGAACAATTTTTTGAAGGGTACTTTAATCTTGGAGGTTGACTCTTTTTTTTGCATTTTTGTGTCATTTTCGACCGAAAACGGTGAGTAAGCGACACCAAAATATAGAACAATAGTAACTGAGCATAGAACAACCTGGAACAACTTTTATTTTTTCCAGACCAAATTTTTAAAGGGTCCTTTACTCTTGGAGGTAGACTGTTTTTTTGCATTATTGTCATTTGCGACCGAAAACAGTTAGTAAGCGACACCAAAATGTAGAACAATATCAAATGAGCATAGAACAACCTGGATCAACTTTTATTTTTTCCGGAACAATTTTTTGAAGGATACTTTACACTTGGAGGTAGACTCTTTTTTTGCATTATTATGTCATTTTTTACCGGAAACGGCGAGTGAGCGACACCAACATGTAGAACAATATTAAATGAGCATAGAACAACCTGAAACAACTTTTATTTTTTCCTGAACAAATTTGTAAAGGTCCTTTACTCTTGGAGGTAGACTATTTTTTTGCATTATTGTGCCATTATTGACGGATATCGGCGCGTCAGCGACACCAAAATGTAGAACAATAACATCCAGGCATAAAACAATCTGGAACAACTTTTATATTTAACAGAACAAATTTTTAAAGGGTACTTTACTCTTGGAGGTAGACTCTTTTTTTGCATTTTTGTGTCATTTTAGACGAAAACGGTGAGTAAACGACACCAAAATATAGAACAATAGTAAATGAGCATAGAACAACCTGCAACAACTTTTATTTTTAACAGAACAAATTTTTAAAGGGTCCTTTACTCTTGGAGGTAGACTGTTTTTTTGCATTATTGTGGCATTTTTGATCGAAAACGGCGCGTCAGCGACATCAAAATGTAGAACAATAACATCCAGGCATAAGACAACCTGGAACAACTTTTATTTTTAACAGAACAAATTTTTAAAGCGGACTTTACTCTTGGAGATAGACTCTTTTTTTTGCATTTTTGTCATTTGCGACCGAAAACGGTGAGTAAGCGACACCAAAATATAGAACAATAGTAAATGAGCATAGAACAACCTGGAACAACTTTCATTTTTAACAGAACATATTTTTAAAGGATACTTTACTCTAGGAGATAGACCCTTTTTTTGCATTTTTGTGTCATTTTCGACCGAAACAGCTAGTAAGCGACACCAAAATGTAGAACAAAATCAAATGAGCATAGAACAACCTGGATCAACTTTTATTTTTTCCGGAACAATTTTTTGAAGGATACTTTACTCTTGGAGGTAGACTCTTTTTTTGCATTTTTGTGTCATTTTCGACGAAAACGGTGAGTAAACTACACAAAAATATAGAACAATAGTAAATGAGCATAGAACAACCTGGAACAACTTTTATTTTTAACAGAACAAATTTTTAAAGGGTCCTTTACTCTTGGAGGTAGACTGTTTTTTTGCATTATTGTGACATTTTTTATCGAAAACGGCGCGTCAGCGACATCAAAATGTAGAACAATAACATCCAGGAACAAAACAACATGGAACAACTTTCATTTTTTGCAGAACATATTTTTAAAGGGTACTTCACTCTAGGAGATAGACCCTTATTTTGCATTATTGTGTCATTTTTGACCGAAATCGGCGCGTCAGCGACACCTAAATGTAGAACAATAACATCCAGGCGTAAAACAACCTGGAACAACTTTTATATTTAACAGAACAAATTTTTAAAGGGTACTTTAATCTTGGAGATAGACTCTTTTTTTGCATTATTATGTCATTTGCGACCGGAAACGGCGAGTTAGCGACACCAACATGTAGAACAATATTAAATGAGCATAGAACAACCTGAAACAACTTTTATTTTTTCCTGAACAAATTTGTAAAGATCCTTTACTCTTGGAGGTAGACTCTTTTTTTGCATTATTGTGTAATTTTTGACCGAAATCGGCTCGTCAGCGACACCAAAATGTAGAACAATAACATCCAGACATAAAACAACCTGGAACAACTTTTATATTTAACAGAACAAATTTTTAAAGGGTACTTTACTCTTGGAGGTTGACTTTTTTTTTGCATTTTTGTCATTTTCGACCGAAAACAGTTAGTAAGCGACACCAAAATGTAGACCAATATCAAATGAGCATAGAAGAACCTGGATCAACTTTTATTTTTTCCGGAACATTTTTTTGAAGGATACTTTACTCTTGGAGGTAGACTCTTTTTTTGCATTATTATGTCATTTTGTACCGGAATCGGCTAGTTCGCGACACCAAAATGTAGAACAATATCAAATGAGCATAGAAGAACCTGGATCAACTTTTATTTTTTCCGGAACATTTTTTTGAAGGATACTTTACTCTTGGAGGTAGACTCTTTTTTTGCATTATTATGTCATTTTTTACCGGAATCGGCTAGTTCGCGACACCAAAATGTAGAACAATATTAAATGAGCATAGAACAACCTGAAACAACTTTTATTTTGTCCAGAACAAATTTGTAAGGGTCCTTTACTCTTGGAGGTAGACTATTTTTTTGCATTATTGTGTCATTTTTTACCGAAATCGGCGCGTCAGCGACACCAAAATGTAGAACAATAACATCCAGGCACAAAACAACCTGGAACAACTTTCATCTTTAACAGAACAAATTTTTAAAGGGTACTTTACTCTTGGAGATAGACTCTTTTTTTTGCATTTTTGTCATTTGCGACCGAAAACAGTTAGTAAGCGACACCAAAATGTAGAACAATATCAAATGAGCATAGAACAACCTGGATCAACTTTTATTTTTTCCGGAACAATTTTTTGAAGGATACTTTACACTTGGAGGTAGACTCTTTTTTTGCATTATTATGTCATTTTTTACCGGAAACGGCGAGTTAGCGACACCAACATGTAGAACAATATTAAATGAGCATAGAACAACCTGAAACAACTTTTATTTTTTCCTGAACAAATTTGTAAAGGTCCTTTACTCTTGGAGGTAGACTATTTTTTTGCATTATTGTGCCATTTTTGACCGAAATCGGCGCGTCAGCGACACTAAAATGTAGAACAATAACATCCAGGCACAAAACAATCTGGAACAACTTTCATTTTTAACGGAACATATTTTTAAAGGGTACTTTACTCTAGGAGATAGACCCTTTTTTTGCATTTTTGTGTCATTTTCGACCGAAACAGCTAGTAAGCGACACCAAAATGTAGAACAATATCAAAGGAGCATAGAACAACCTGGCGCAACTTTTATTTTTTCCGGAACAATTTTTTAAAGGGTTCTTTACTCTTGGAGGTAGACTCTTTTTTTGCATTTTTGTGTCATTTTCGACGAAAACGGTGAGTAAACGACACCAAAATATAGAACAATAGTAAATGAGCATAGAACAACCTGGAAAAACTTTTATTTTTTCCTGAACAAATTTGTAAAGATCCTTTACTCTTGGAGGTAGACTGTTTTTTTGCATTATTGTAACATTTTTGATCGAAAACGGCGCGTCAGCGACATCAAAATGTAGAACAATAACATCCAGGCACATAACAACCTGGAACAACTTTTATTTTTAACAGGACAAATTTTTAAAGGGTACTTTACTCTTGGAGATAGACTCTTTTTTTGCATTTTTGTCATTTGCGACCGAAAACAGTTAGTAAGCGACACCAAAATGTAGAACAATATCAAATGAGCATAGAACAACCTGGATCAACTTTTATTTTTTCCGGAACAATTTTTTGAAGGGTACTTTAATCTTGGAGGTAGACTGTTTATTTGCATTATTGTGGCATTTTTGATCGAAAACGGCGCGTCAGCGACATCAAAATGTAGAACAATAACATCCAGGCATAAGACAACCTGGAACAACTTTTATTTTTAACAGAACAAATTTTTAAAGGGTACTTTACTCTTGGAGGTTGACTATTTTTTTGCATTTTTGTCATTTTCGACCGAAAACAGTTATTAAGCGACACCAAAATGTAGAACAATATCAAATGAGCATAGAACAACCTGGATCAACTTTTATTTTTTCCGGAACAACATTTTGAAGGATACTTTACTCTTGGAGGTAGACTCTTTTTTTGCATTATTTTGACATTTTTTACCGGAAACGGCGAGTTAGCGACACCAACATGTAGAACAAATTAAATGAGCATAGAACAACCGGAAACAACTTTTACTTTTTCCAGACCAAATTTTTAAAGGGTCCTTTACTCTTGGAGGTAGACTGTTTTTTTGCATTATTGTGGCATTTTTGATCGAAAACGGCGCGTCAGCGACACCAAAATGTAGAACAATAACATCCAGGCATAAAACAACCTGGAATAACTTTTATATTTAACAGAACAAATTTTTAAAGGGTACTTTACTCTTGGAGGTAGACTATTTTTTTGCATTTTTGTGTCATTTTCGACGAAAACGGTGAGTAAACGACACCAAAATATAGAACAATAGTAAATGAGCATAGAACAACCTGCAACAACTTCTATTTTTAACGGAACAAATTTTTAAAGGGTCCTTTACTCTTGGAGGTAGACTGTTTATTTGCATTATTGTGGCATTTTTGATCGAAAACGGCGCGTCAGCGACATCAAAATGTAGAACAATAACATCCAGGCATAAGACAACCTGGAACAACTTTTATTTTTTCCGGAACGATTTTTTAAAGGGTACTTTACTCTTGGAGGTAGACAGTTTTTTTGCATTATTGTGGCATTTTTGATCGAAAACAGCGCGTCAGCGACATCAAAATGTACAACCATAACATCCAGGCATAAGACAACCTGGAACAACTTTTATTTTTAACAGAACAAATTTTTAAAGGGTACTTTACTCTGGGAGGTACACACTTTTCTTGCATTTTTGTGTCATTTTTTACCGATAACGGCGAGTTAGCGACACCAAAATGTAGAACAATATTAAATGAGCATAAAACAACCTGGAACAACTTTTATTTTTTCCAGACCAAATTTTTAAAGGGTGCTTTACTCTTGGAGGTAGACTGTTTTTTTGCATTATTGTGTCATTTTTTACCGAAATCGGCGCGTCAGCAACACCAAAATGTAGAACAATAATATACAGGCACGAAACAACCTGGAACAACTTTCATTTTTAACAGAACTAATTTTTAAAGGGTACTTTACTCTAGGAGATAGACCCTTTCTTTGCATTTTTGTGTCATTTTCGACCGAAACAGCTAGTAAGCGACACCAAAATGTAGAACAATATCAAATGAGCATAGAACAACCTGGAACAACTTTTATTTTTTCCGCAACAATTTTTTAAAGTGTACTTTACTCTTGAAGGTAGGCTCTTTTTTTGCATTTCCGTGTCATTTTCGACGAAAACGGTGAGTAAACGACACCAAAATATAGAAAAATAGTAAATGAGCATAGAACAACCTGGAACAACTTTTATTTTTAACAGAACAAATTTTTAAAGGGTCCTTTACTCTTGGAGGTAGACTGTTTTTTTGAATTATTGTGACATTTTTGATCGAAAGCGGCGCGTCAGCGACATCAAAATGTAGAACAATATTAAATGGGCATAGAACAACCTGGATCAACTTTTATTTTTTCCGGTCCAAATTTGTAAAGGGTCCTTTAATCTTGGAGGTAGACTGTTTTTTGCATTATTGTGTCATTTTTGACCGAAAACGGCGAGTAAGCGACATTAAAATGTAGAACAATATTAAATGAGCATAGAACAACCTGCAACAACTTTTATTTTTTCCAGAACAAATTTTTAAAGGCTTCCTTTACTCTTGGAGGTAGACTGTTTTTTTTTGCATTATTGTGTCATTTTTGACCGAAAACGGCGCGTCAGCGACAACAAAATGTAGAACAATATTAAATGGGCATAGAACAACCTGGATCAAATTTTATTTTTTCCGGTCCAAATTTTTAAAGGGTACTTTACTCTTGGAGGTAGACTGTTTTTTTGCATTATTGTGTCATTTTTGACCGAAAACGGCGCGTCAGCGACACCAAAATGTAGAACAATAACATCCAGGCATAGAACAACCTGGAACAAGTTTTATTTTTTCCAGAACAAATTTATAAAGGGTCCTTTACTCTTGGAGGTAGACTCTTTTTTTGCATTTTTGTGTCATTTTCGACCGAAACAGCTAGTAAGCGACACCAAAATGTAGAACAATATCGAATGAGCATAGAACAACCTGGAACAACTTTTATTTTTTCCGGAACAATTTTTTAAAGGGTACTTTACTCTTGGAGGTAGACTCTTTTTTTGCATTTTTGTGTCATTTTCGACGAAAACGGTGAGTAAACGACACCAAAATATAGAAAAATAGTAAATGAGCATAGAACAACCTGGAACAACTTTTATTTTTAACAGAACAAATTTTTAAAGGGTCCTTTACTCTTGGAGGTAGACTGTTTTTTTGCATTATTGTGACATTTTTGATCGAAAGCGGCGCGTCAGCGACATCAAAATGTAGAACAATATTAAATGGGCATAGAACAACCTGGATCAACTTTTATTTTTTCCGGTCCAAATTTGTAAAGGGTACTTTACTCTTGGAGGTAGACTGTTTTTTTGCATTATTGTGGCATTTTTTATCGAAAACGGCGCGTCAGCGACACCAAAATTGAGAACAAAATCAAAAGAGCATAGAACAACCTGGAACAACTTTTATTTTTTCCAGACCAAATTTGTAAAGGGTCCTTTAATCTTGGAGGTAGACTGTTTTTTGCATTATTGTGTCATTTTTGACCGAAAACGGCGAGTAAGCGACATTAAAATGTAGAACAATATTAAATGAGCATAGAACAACCTGCAACAACTTTTATTTTTTCCAGAACAAATTTTTAAAGGCTTCCTTTACTCTTGGAGGTAGACTGTTTTTTTGCATTATTGTGTCATTTTTGACCGAAAACGGCGCGTCAGCGACAACAAAATGTAGAACAATATTAAATGGGCATAGAACAACCTGGATCAAATTTTATTTTTTCCGGTCCAAATTTTTAAAGGGTACTTTACTCTTGGAGGTAGACTGTTTTTTTGCATTATTGTGTCATTTTTGACCGAAAACGGCGCGTCAGCGACACCAAAATGTAGAACAATAACATCCAGGCATAGAACAACCTGGGACAAGTTTTATTTTTTCCAGAACAAATTTATAAAGGGTCCTTTACTCTTGGAGGTAGACTCTTTTTTTGCATTTTTGTGTCATTTTTGACCGGAAACGGCGAGTTAGAGAGACCAAAATGTAGAACAATATTAAATGAGCATAAAACATCCTGGAACAACTTTTATTTTTTCCGGACCAAATTTTTAAAGGGTCGTTTACTGTTGGAGGTCGACTCTTTTTTTGCATCATTGTGTCATTTTCGATCGAAAACGGGGAGTAAGCGATATCAAAATGTAGAACAATATTAAATGAGCATAGAACAACCTCGAACAACTTTTATTTTTTCCAGACCAAATTTTTACAGGGTACTTTACTCTTGGACGTACACACTTTTCTTGCATTTTTGTGTCATTTCTTACCGAAAAATGGTGCGTCAGCGACACCAAGATGTAGAACAATATTAAACGAGCGTACAAAAATCTGGAACAACTTTTATTTTTTCCAGACCAAATTTTTAAAGGGTCCTTTACTCTTGGAGGTAGACTGTTTCTTGGCATTATTGTGTCATTTTTGACCGGCAACGGCGCGTCAGCGACACCAAAATGTAGAACAATATTAATTGAGCATAAAACAACCTGGAACAACTTTTATTTTTTCCAGACCAAATTTTTAAAGGGTGCTTTACTCTTGGAGGTAGACTGTTTTTTTGCATTATTGTGTCATTTTTTACCGAAATCGGCGCGTCAGCAACACCAAAATGTAGAACAATAATATACAGGCACGAAACAACCTGGAACAACTTTCATTTTTAACAGAACTAATTTTTAAAGGGTACTTTACTCTAGGAGATAGACCCTTTCTTTGCATTTTTGTGTCATTTTCGACCGAAACAGCTAGTAAGCGGCACCAAAATGTAGAACAATATCAAATGAGCATAGAACAACCTGGAACAACTTTTATTTTTTCCGCAACAATTTTTTAAAGTGTACTTTACTCTTGAAGGTAGGCTCTTTTTTTGCATTTCCGTGTCATTTTCGACGAAAACGGTGAGTAAACGACACCAAAATATAGAAAAATAGTAAATGAGCATAGAACAACCTGGAACAACTTTTATTTTTAACAGAACAAATTTTTAAAGGGTCCTTTACTCTTGGAGGTAGACTGTTTTTTTGAATTATTGTGACATTTTTGATCGAAAGCGGCGCGTCAGCGACATCAAAATGTAGAACAATATTAAATGGGCATAGAACAACCTGGATCAACTTTTATTTTTTCCGGTCCAAATTTGTAAAGGGTCCTTTAATCTTGGAGGTAGACTGTTTTTTGCATTATTGTGTCATTTTTGACCGAAAACGGCGAGTAAGCGACATTAAAATGTAGAACAATATTAAATGAGCATAGAACAACCTGCAACAACTTTTATTTTTTCCAGAACAAATTTTTAAAGGCTTCCTTTACTCTTGGAGGTAGACTGTTTTTTTTGCATTATTGTGTCATTTTTGACCGAAAACGGCGCGTCAGCGACAACAAAATGTAGAACAATATTAAATGGGCATAGAACAACCTGGATCAAATTTTATTTTTTCCGGTCCAAATTTTTAAAGGGTACTTTACTCTTGGAGGTAGACTGTTTTTTTGCATTATTGTGTCATTTTTGACCGAAAACGGCGCGTCAGCGACACCAAAATTTAGAACAATAACATCCAGGCATAGAACAACCTGGAACAAGTTTTATTTTTTCCAGAACAAATTTATAAAGGGTCCTTTACTCTTGGAGGTAGACTCTTTTTTTGCATTTTTGTGTCATTTTCGACCGAAACAGCTAGTAAGCGACACCAAAATGTAGAACAATATCGAATGAGCATAGAACAACCTGGAACAACTTTTATTTTTTCCGGAACAATTTTTTAAAGGGTACTTTACTCTTGGAGGTAGACTCTTTTTTTGCATTTTTGTGTCATTTTCGACGAAAACGGTGAGTAAACGACACCAAAATATAGAAAAATAGTAAATGAGCATAGAACAACCTGGAACAACTTTTATTTTTAACAGAACAAATTTTTAAAGGGTCCTTTACTCTTGGAGGTAGACTGTTTTTTTGCATTATTGTGACATTTTTGATCGAAAGCGGCGCGTCAGCGACATCAAAATGTAGAACAATATTAAATGGGCATAGAACAACCTGGATCAACTTTTATTTTTTCCGGTCCAAATTTGTAAAGGGTACTTTACTCTTGGAGGTAGACTGTTTTTTTGCATTATTGTGGCATTTTTGATCGAAAACGGCGCGTCAGCGACACCAAAATTGAGAACAAAATCAAAAGAGCATAGAACAACCTGGAACAACTTTTATTTTTTCCAGACCATATTTGTAAAGGGTCCTTAAATCTTGAAGGTAGACTGTTTTTTGCATTATTGTGTCATTTTTGACCGAAAACGGCGAGTAAGCGACATTAAAATGTAGAACAATATTAAATGAGCATAGAACAACCTGCAACAACTTTTATTTTTTCCAGAACAAATTTTTAAAGGCTTCCTTTACTCTTGGAGGTAGACTGTTTTTTTGCATTATTGTGTCATTTTTGACCGAAAACGGCGCGTCAGCGACACCAAAATGTGGAACAATAACATCCAGGCATAGAACAACCTGGGACAAGTTTTATTTTTTCCAGAACAAATTTATAAAGGGTCCTTTACTCTTGGAGGTAGACTCTTTTTTTGCATTTTTGTGTCATTTTTGACCGGAAACGGCGAGTTAGAGAGACCAAAATGTAGAACAATATTAAATGAGCATAAAACATCCTGGAACAACTTTTATTTTTTCCGGACCAAATTTTTAAAGGGTCGTTTACTGTTGGAGGTCGACTCTTTTTTTGCATCATTGTGTCATTTTCGATCGAAAACGGGGAGTAAGCGATATCAAAATGTAGAACAATATTAAATGAGCATAGAACAACCTCGAACAACTTTTATTTTTTCCAGACCAAATTTTTACAGGGTACTTTACTCTTGGACGTACACACTTTTCTTGCATTTTTGTGTCATTTCTTACCGAAAAATGGTGCGTCAGCGACACCAAGATGTAGAACAATATTAAACGAGCGTACAAAAATCTGGAACAACTTTTATTTTTTCCAGACCAAATTTTTAAAGGGTCCTTTACTCTTGGAGGTAGACTGTTTCTTGGCATTATTGTGTCATTTTTGACCGGCAACGGCGCGTCAGCGACACCAAAATGTAGAACAATATTAAATGAGCATAAAACAACCTGGAACAACTTTTATTTTTTCCGGAACAAATTTTTAAAGTGTACTTTACTCCTGGAGGTAGACTGTTTATTTGCATTTTTGTGTCATTTTTTAACGAGAACGGAGCGTCAGCGACACCAAAATGTAGAACAATATTAAACGAGCATAGAACAACCTGGAACAACTTTTATTTTTTCCAGAACAAATTTTTAAAGTGTACTTTACTCTTGGAGGTAGACTGTTTATTTGCATTTTTGTGTCATTTTTTAGCGAAAACGGTGCGTCAGCGACACCAAAATGTAGAACAATATTAAACGAGCATAGAACAACCTGGAACAACTTTTATTTTTTCGAGACCAAATTTTTAAAGAGTCCTTTACTCTTGGAGGTAGACTGTTTATTTGCATTATTGTGTCATTTGTGACCGTAAACGGCGCGCCAGCGACAACAAAATGTAGAACAATAACATCAAGGCATAAGACAACCTGGAACAACTTTTATTTTTAACAGAACAAATTTTTAAAGGGTACTTTACTCTAGGAGATAGACCCTTTTTTTGCATTTTTGTGTCATTTTCGACCGAAACAGCTAGTAAGCGACACCAAAATGTAGAACAATATCAAATGAGCATAGAACAACCTGGAACAATTTTTATTTTTAACAGAACAATTTTTTAAAGGGTCCTTTACTCTTGGAGGTAGACAGTTTTTTTGCATTATTGTGGCATTTTTGATCGAAAACGGCGCGTCAGCGACATCAAAATGTAGAACCATAACATCCAGGCATAAAACAACCTGGAACAACTTTTATTTTTAACAGAACAAATTTTTAAAGGGTACTTTACTCTGGAAGGTACACACTTTTCTTGCATTTTTGTGTTTTTTTTTACCGATAACGGCGAGTTCGCGACACCAAAATGTAGAACAATATTAAATGAGCATAAAACAACCTGGAACAACTTTTATTTTTTCCAGACCAAATTTTTAAAGGGTGCTTTACTCTTGGAGGTAGACTGTTTTTTTGCCTTATTGTGTCATTTTTTACCGAAATCGGCGCGTCAGCGACACAAAAATGTAGAACAATAATATCCAGGCACGAAACAACCTGGAACAACTTTCATTTTTAACAGAACAAATTTTTAAAGGGTACTTTACTCTAGGAGATAGACCCTTTCTTTGCATTTTTGTGTCATTTTCGACCGAAACAGCTAGTAAGCGACACCAAAATGTAGAACAATATCAAATGAGCATAGAACAACCTGGAACAACTTTTATTTTTAACAGAACAAATTATTAAAGGGTCCTTTACTCTTGGAGGTAGACTGTTTTTTTGCATTATTGTGACATTTTTGATCGAAAACGGCGCGTCAGCGACATCAAAATGTAGAACAATATTAAATGAGCATAGAACAACCTGGATCAACTTTTATTTTTTCCGGAACAAATTTTTAAAGTGTACTTTACTCTTGGAGGTAGACTGTTTATTTGCATTTTTGTGTCATTTTTTAGCGAGAACGGAGCGTCAGCGACACCAAAATGTAGAACAATATTAAACGAGCATAGAACAACCTGGAACAACTTTTATTTTTTCCAGAACAAATTTTTAAAGTGTACTTTACTCTTGGAGGTAGACTGTTTCTTGGCATTATTGTGTCATTTTTGACCGGCAACGGCGCGTCAGCGACACCAAAATGTAGAACAATATTAAATGAGCATAAAACAACCTGGAACAACTTTTATTTTTTCCGGAACAAATTTTTAAAGTGTACTTTACTCCTGGAGGTAGACTGTTTATTTGCATTTTTGTGTCATTTTTTAGCGAGAACGGAGCGTCAGCGACACCGAAATGTAGAACAATATTAAACGAGCATAGAACAACCTGGAACAACTTTTATTTTTTCCAGAACAAATTTTTAAAATGTACTTTACTCTTGGAGGTAGACTGTTTATTTGCATTTTTGTGTCATTTTTTAGCGAAAACGGTGCGTCAGCAACACCAAAATGTAGAACAATATTAAACGAGCATAGAACAACCTGGAACAACCTTTATTTTTTCGAGACCAAATTTTTAAAGAGTCCTTTACTCTTGGAGGTAGACTGTTTATTTGCATTATTGTGTCATTTGTGACCGTAAACGGCGCGCCAGCGACAACAAAATGTAGAACAATAACATCAAGGCATAAGACAACCTGGAACAACTTTTATTATTAACAGAACAAATTTTTAAAGGGTACTTTACTCTAGGAGATAGACCCTTTTTTTGCATTTTTGTGTCATTTTCGACCGAAACAGCTAGTAAGCGACACCAAAATGTAGAACAATATCAAATGAGCATAGAACAACCTGGAACAACTTTTATTTTTTCCGGAACAATTTTTTAAAGGGTACTTTACTCTTGGAGGTAGACTCTTTTTTTGCATTTTTGTGTCATTTTCGACGAAAACGGTGAGTAAACGACACCAAAATATAGAACAATAATAAATGAGCATAGAACAACCTGCAACAATTTTTATTTTTAACAGAACAAATTTATAAAGGGTCCTTTCCTCTTGGAGGTAGACTGTTTTTTTGAATTATTGTGACATTTTTGATCGAAAGCGGCGCGTCAGCGACATCAAAATGTAGAACAATATTAAATGGGCATAGAACAACCTGGATCAACTTTTATTTTTTCCGGTCCAAATTTGTAAAGGGTCCTTTAATCTTGGAGGTAGACTGTTTTTTGCATTATTGTGTCATTTTTGACCGAAAACGGCGAGTAAGCGACATTAAAATGTAGAACAATATTAAATGAGCATAGAACAACCTGCAACAACTTTTATTTTTTCCAGAACAAATTTTTAAAGGCTTCCTTTACTCTTGGAGGTAGACTGTTTTTTTGCATTATTGTGTCATTTTTGACCGAAAACGGCGCGTCAGCGACAACAAAATGTAGAACAATATTAAATGGGCATAGAACAACCTGGATCAAATTTTATTTTTTCCGGTCCAAATTTTTAAAGGGTACTTTACTCTTGGAGGTAGACTGTTTTTTTGCATTATTGTGTCATTTTTGACCGAAAACGGCGCGTCAGCGACACCAAAATGTAGAACAATAACATCCAGGCATAGAACAACCTGGAACAAGTTTTATTTTTTCCAGAACAAATTTATAAAGGGTCCTTTACTCTTGGAGGTAGACTCTTTTTTTGCATTTTTGTGTCATTTTCGACCGAAACAGCTAGTAAGCGACACCAAAATGTAGAACAATATCGAATGAGCATAGAACAACCTGGAACAACTTTTATTTTTTCCGGAACAATTTTTTAAAGGGTACTTTACTCTTGGAGGTAGACTCTTTTTTTGCATTTTTGTGTCATTTTCGACGAAAACGGTGAGTAAACGACACCAAAATATAGAAAAATAGTAAATGAGCATAGAACAACCTGGAACAACTTTTATTTTTAACAGAACAAATTTTTAAAGGGTCCTTTACTCTTGGAGGTAGACTGTTTTTTTGCATTATTGTGACATTTTTGATCGAAAGCGGCGCGTCAGCGACATCAAAATGTAGAACAATATTAAATGGGCATAGAACAACCTGGATCAACTTTTATTTTTTCCGGTCCAAATTTGTAAAGGGTACTTTACTCTTGGAGGTAGACTGTTTTTTTGCATTATTGTGGCATTTTTGATCGAAAACGGCGCGTCAGCGACACCAAAATTGAGAACAAAATCAAAAGAGCATAGAACAACCTGGAACAACTTTTATTTTTTCCAGACCAAATTTGTAAAGGGTCCTTTAATCTTGGAGGTAGACTGTTTTTTGCATTATTGTGTCATTTTTGACCGAAAACGGCGAGTAAGCGACATTAAAATGTAGAACAATATTAAATGAGCATAGAACAACCTGCAACAACTTTTATTTTTTCCAGAACAAATTTTTAAAGGCTTCCTTTACTCTTGGAGGTAGACTGTTTTTTTGCATTATTGTGTCATTTTTGACCGAAAACGGCGCGTCAGCGACAACAAAATGTAGAACAATATTAAATGGGCATAGAACAACCTGGATCAAATTTTATTTTTTCCGGTCCCAATTTTTAAAGGGTACTTTACTCTTGGAGGTAGACTGTTTTTTTGCATTATTGTGTCATTTTTGACCGAAAACGGCGCGTCAGCGACACCAAAATGTAGAACAATAACATCCAGGCATAGAACAACCTGGGACAAGTTTTATTTTTTCCAGAACAAATTTATAAAGGGTTCTTTACTCTTGGAGGTAGACTCTTTTTTTGCATTTTTGTGTCATTTTTGACCGGAAACGGCGAGTTAGAGAGACCAAAATGTAGAACAATATTAAATGAGCATAAAACATCCTGGAACAACTTTTATTTTTTCCGGACCAAATTTTTAAAGGGTCGTTTACTGTTGGAGGTCGACTCTTTTTTTGCATCATTGTGTCATTTTCGATCGAAAACGGGGAGTAAGCGATATCAAAATGTAGAACAATATTAAATGAGCATAGAACAACCTCGAACAACTTTTATTTTTTCCAGACCAAATTTTTACAGGGTACTTTACTCTTGGACGTACACACTTTTCTTGCATTTTTGTGTCATTTCTTACCGAAAAATGGTGCGTCAGCGACACCAAGATGTAGAACAATATTAAACGAGCGTACAAAAATCTGGAACAACTTTTATTTTTTCCAGACCAAATTTTTAAAGGGTCCTTTACTCTTGGAGGTAGACTGTTTCTTGGCATTATTGTGTCATTTTTGACCGGCAACGGCGCGTCAGCGACACCAAAATGTAGAACAATATTAAATGAGCATAAAACAACCTGGAACAACTTTTATTTTTTCCAGACCAAATTTTTAAAGGGTGCTTTACTCTTGGAGGTAGACTGTTTTTTTGCATTATTGTGTCATTTTTTACCGAAATCGGCGCGTCAGCAACACCAAAATGTAGAACAATAATATACAGGCACGAAACAACCTGGAACAACTTTCATTTTTAACAGAACTAATTTTTAAAGGGTACTTTACTCTAGGAGATAGACCCTTTCTTTGCATTTTTGTGTCATTTTCGACCGAAACAGCTAGTAAGCGACACCAAAATGTAGAACAATATCAAATGAGCATAGAACAACCTGGAACAACTTTTATTTTTTCCGCAACAATTTTTTAAAGTGTACTTTACTCTTGAAGGTAGGCTCTTTTTTTGCATTTCCGTGTCATTTTCGACGAAAACGGTGAGTAAACGACACCAAAATATAGAAAAATAGTAAATGAGCATAGAACAACCTGGAACAACTTTTATTTTTAACAGAACAAATTTTTAAAGGGTCCTTTACTCTTGGAGGTAGACTGTTTTTTTGAATTATTGTGACATTTTTGATCGAAAGCGGCGCGTCAGCGACATCAAAATGTAGAACAATATTAAATGGGCATAGAACAACCTGGATCAACTTTTATTTTTTCCGGTCCAAATTTGTAAAGGGTCCTTTAATCTTGGAGGTAGACTGTTTTTTGCATTATTGTGTCATTTTTGACCGAAAACGGCGAGTAAGCGACATTAAAATGTAGAACAATATTAAATGAGCATAGAACAACCTGCAACAACTTTTATTTTTTCCAGAACAAATTTTTAAAGGCTTCCTTTACTCTTGGAGGTAGACTGTTTTTTTTGCATTATTGTGTCATTTTTGACCGAAAACGGCGCGTCAGCGACAACAAAATGTAGAACAATATTAAATGGGCATAGAACAACCTGGATCAAATTTTATTTTTTCCGGTCCAAATTTTTAAAGGGTACTTTACTCTTGGAGGTAGACTGTTTTTTTGCATTATTGTGTCATTTTTGACCGAAAACGGCGCGTCAGCGACACCAAAATTTAGAACAATAACATCCAGGCATAGAACAACCTGGAACAAGTTTTATTTTTTCCAGAACAAATTTATAAAGGGTCCTTTACTCTTGGAGGTAGACTCTTTTTTTGCATTTTTGTGTCATTTTCGACCGAAACAGCTAGTAAGCGACACCAAAATGTAGAACAATATCGAATGAGCATAGAACAACCTGGAACAACTTTTATTTTTTCCGGAACAATTTTTTAAAGGGTACTTTACTCTTGGAGGTAGACTCTTTTTTTTGCATTTTTGTGTCATTTTCGACGAAAACGGTGAGTAAACGACACCAAAATATAGAAAAATAGTAAATGAGCATAGAACAACCTGGAACAACTTTTATTTTTAACAGAACAAATTTTTAAAGGGTCCTTTACTCTTGGAGGTAGACTGTTTTTTTGCATTATTGTGACATTTTTGATCGAAAGCGGCGCGTCAGCGACATCAAAATGTAGAACAATATTAAATGGGCATAGAACAACCTGGATCAACTTTTATTTTTTCCGGTCCAAATTTGTAAAGGGTACTTTACTCTTGGAGGTAGACTGTTTTTTTGCATTATTGTGGCATTTTTGATCGAAAACGGCGCGTCAGCGACACCAAAATTGAGAACAAAATCAAAAGAGCATAGAACAACCTGGAACAACTTTTATTTTTTCCAGACCAAATTTGTAAAGGGTCCTTTAATCTTGGAGGTAGACTGTTTTTTGCATTATTGTGTCATTTTTGACCGAAAACGGCGAGTAAGCGACATTAAAATGTAGAACAATATTAAATGAGCATAGAACAACCTGCAACAACTTTTATTTTTTCCAGAACAAATTTTTAAAGGCTTCCTTTACTCTTGGAGGTAGACTGTTTTTTTGCATTATTGTGTCATTTTTGACCGAAAACGGCGCGTCAGCGACAACAAAATGTAGAACAATATTAAATGGGCATAGAACAACCTGGATCAAATTTTATTTTTTCCGGTCCAAATTTTTAAAGGGTACTTTACTCTTGGAGGTAGACTGTTTTTTTGCATTATTGTGTCATTTTTGACCGAAAACGGCGCGTCAGCGACACCAAAATGTAGAACAATAACATCCAGGCATAGAACAACCTGGGACAAGTTTTATTTTTTCCAGAACAAATTTATAAAGGGTCCTTTACTCTTGGAGGTAGACTCTTTTTTTGCATTTTTGTGTCATTTTTGACCGGAAACGGCGAGTTAGAGAGACCAAAATGTAGAACAATATTAAATGAGCATAAAACATCCTGGAACAACTTTTATTTTTTCCGGACCAAATTTTTAAAGGGTCGTTTACTGTTGGAGGTCGACTCTTTTTTTGCATCATTGTGTCATTTTCGATCGAAAACGGGGAGTAAGCGATATCAAAATGTAGAACAATATTAAATGAGCATAGAACAACCTCGAACGACTTTTATTTTTTCCAGACCAAATTTTTACAGGGTACTTTACTCTTGGACGTACACACTTTTCTTGCATTTTTGTGTCATTTCTTACCGAAAAATGGTGCGTCAGCGACACCAAGATGTAGAACAATATTAAACGAGCGTACAAAAATCTGGAACAACTTTTATTTTTTCCAGACCAAATTTTTAAAGGGTCCTTTACTCTTGGAGGTAGACTGTTTCTTGGCATTATTGTGTCATTTTTGACCGGCAACGGCGCGTCAGCGACACCAAAATGTAGAACAATATTAAATGAGCATAAAACAACCTGGAACAACTTTTATTTTTTCCGGAACAAATTTTTAAAGTGTACTTTACTCCTGGAGGTAGACTGTTTATTTGCATTTTTGTGTCATTTTTTAGCGAGAACGGAGCGTCAGCGACACCAAAATGTAGAACAATATTAAACGAGCATAGAACAACCTGGAACAACTTTTATTTTTTCCAGAACAAATTTTTAAAGTGTACTTTACTCTTGGAGGTAGACTGTTTATTTGCATTTTTGTGTCATTTTTTAGCGAAAACGGTGCGTCAGCGACACCAAAATGTAGAACAATATTAAACGAGCATAGAACAACCTGGAACAACTTTTATTTTTTCGAGACCAAATTTTTAAAGAGTCCTTTACTCTTGGAGGTAGACTGTTTATTTGCATTATTGTGTCATTTGTGACCGTAAACGGCGCGCCAGCGACAACAAAATGTAGAACAATAACATCAAGGCATAAGACAACCTGGAACAACTTTTATTTTTAACAGAACAAATTTTTAAAGGGTACTTTACTCTGGGAGGTACACACTTTTCTTGCATTTTTGTGTTTTTTTTTACCGATAACGGCGAGTTCGCGACACCAAAATGTAGAACAATATTAAATGAGCATAAAACAACCTGGAACAACTTTTATTTTTTCCAGACCAAATTTTTAAAGGGTGCTTTACTCTTGGAGGTAGACTGTTTTTTTGCCTTATTGTGTCATTTTTTACCGAAATCGGCGCGTCAGCGACACAAAAATGTAGAACAATAATATCCAGGCACGAAACAACCTGGAACAACTTTCATTTTTAACAGAACAAATTTTTAAAGGGTACTTTACTCTAGGAGATAGACCCTTTCTTTGCATTTTTGTGTCATTTTCGACCGAAACAGCTAGTAAGCGACACCAAAATGTAGAACAATATCAAATGAGCATAGAACAACCTGGAACAACTTTTATTTTTAACAGAACAAATTATTAAAGGGTCCTTTACTCTTGGAGGTAGACTGTTTTTTTGCATTATTGTGACATTTTTGATCGAAAACGGCGCGTCAGCGACATCAAAATGTAGAACAATATTAAATGAGCATAGAACAACCTGGATCAACTTTTATTTTTTCCGGAACAAATTTTTAAAGTGTACTTTACTCTTGGAGGTAGACTGTTTATTTGCATTTTTGTGTCATTTTTTAGCGAGAACGGAGCGTCAGCGACACCAAAATGTAGAACAATATTAAACGAGCATAGAACAACCTGGAACAACTTTTATTTTTTCCAGAACAAATTTTTAAAGTGTACTTTACTCTTGGAGGTAGACTGTTTCTTGGCATTATTGTGTCATTTTTGACCGGCAACGGCGCGTCAGCGACACCAAAATGTAGAACAATATTAAACGAGCATAGAACAACCTGGAACAACCTTTATTTTTTCGAGACCAAATTTTTAAAGAGTCCTTTACTCTTGGAGGTAGACTGTTTATTTGCATTATTGTGTCATTTGTGACCGTAAACGGCGCGCCAGCGACAACAAAATGTAGAACAATAACATCAAGGCATAAGACAACCTGGAACAACTTTTATTATTAACAGAACAAATTTTTAAAGGGTACTTTACTCTAGGAGATAGACCCTTTTTTTGCATTTTTGTGTCATTTTCGACCGAAACAGCTAGTAAGCGACACCAAAATGTAGAACAATATCAAATGAGCATAGAACAACCTGGAACAACTTTTATTTTTTCCGGAACAATTTTTTAAAGGGTACTTTACTCTTGGAGGTAGACTCTTTTTTTGCATTTTTGTGTCATTTTCGACGAAAACGGTGAGTAAACGACACCAAAATATAGAACAATAATAAATGAGCATAGAACAACCTGCAACAATTTTTATTTTTAACAGAACAAATTTTTAAAGGGTCCTTTACTCTTGAAGGTAGACTGTTTTTTTGCATTATTGTGACATTTTTGATCGAAAGCGGCGCGTCAGCGACATCAAAATGTAGAACAATATTAAATGGGCATAGAACAACCTGGATCAACTTTTATTTTTTCCGGTCCAAATTTGTAAAGGGTACTTTACTCTTGGAGGTAGACTGTTTTTTTGCATTATTGTGGCATTTTTGATCGAAAACGGCGCGTCAGCGACACCAAAATTGAGAACAAAATCAAAAGAGCATAGAACAACCTGGAACAACTTTTATTTTTTCCAGACCAAATTTGTAAAGGGTCCTTTAATCTTGGAGGTAGACTGTTTTTTGCATTATTGTGTCATTTTTTACCGAAAACGGCGAGTAAGCGACATTAAAATGTAGAACAATATTAAATGAGCATAGAACAACCTGCAACAACTTTTATTTTTTCCAGAACAAATTTTTAAAGGCTTCCTTTACTCTTGGAGGTAGACTGTTTTTTTGCATTATTGTGTCATTTTTGACCGAAAACGGCGCGTCAGCGACAACAAAATGTAGAACAATATTAAATGGGCATAGAACAACCTGGATCAAATTTTATTTTTTCCGGTCCAAATTTTTAAAGGGTACTTTACTCTTGGAGGTAGACTGTTTTTTTGCATTATTGTGTCATTTTTGACCGAAAACGGCGCGTCAGCGACACCAAAATGTAGAACAATAACATCCAGGCATAGAACAACCTGGGACAAGTTTTATTTTTTCCAGAACAAATTTATAAAGGGTCCTTTACTCTTGGAGGTAGACTCTTTTTTTGCATTTTTGTGTCATTTTTGACCGGAAACGGCGAGTTAGAGAGACCAAAATGTAGAACAATATTAAATGAGCATAAAACATCCTGGAACAACTTTTATTTTTTCCGGACCAAATTTTTAAAGGGTCGTTTACTGTTGGAGGTCGACTCTTTTTTTGCATCATTGTGTCATTTTCGATCGAAAACGGGGAGTAAGCGATATCAAAATGTAGAACAATATTAAATGAGCATAGAACAACCTCGAACAACTTTTATTTTTTCCAGACCAAATTTTTACAGGGTACTTTACTCTTGGACGTACACACTTTTCTTGCATTTTTGTGTCATTTCTTACCGAAAAATGGTGCGTCAGCGACACCAAGATGTAGAACAATATTAAACGAGCGTACAAAAATCTGGAACAACTTTTATTTTTTCCAGACCAAATTTTTAAAGGGTCCTTTACTCTTGGAGGTAGACTGTTTTTTGCATTATTGTGTCATTTTTGACCGAAAACGGCGAGTAAGCGACATTAAAATGTAGAACAATATTAAATGAGCATAGAACAACCTGCAACAACTTTTATTTTTTCCAGAACAAATTTTTAAAGGGTTCCTTTACTCTTGGAGGTAGACTGTTTTTTTGCATTATTGTGTCATTTTTGACCGAAAACGGCGCGTCAGCGACAACAAAATGTAGAACAATATTAAATGGGCATAGAACAACCTGGATCAAATTTTATTTTTTCCGGTCCAAATTTTTAAAGGGTACTTTACTCTTGGAGGTAGACTGTTTTTTTGCATTATTGTGTCATTTTTGACCGAAAACGGCGCGTCAGCGACACCAAAATGTAGAACAATAACATCCAGGCATAGAACAACCTGGAACAAGTTTTATTTTTTCCAGAACAAATTTATAAAGGGTACTTTACTCTGGGAGGTACACACTTTTCTTGCATTTTTGTGTTTTTTTTACCGATAACGGCGAGTTCGCGACACCAAAATGTAGAACAATGTTAAATGAGCATAAAACAACCTGGAACAACTTTTATTTTTTCCAGACCAAATTTTTAAAGGGTGCTTTACTCTTGGAGGTAGACTGTTTTTTTGCCTTATTGTGTCATTTTTTACCGAAATCGGCGCGTCAGCGACACAAAAATGTAGAACAATAATATCCAGGCACGAAACAACCTGGAACAACTTTCATTTTTAACAGAACAAATTTTTAAAGGGTACTTTACTCTAGGAGATAGACCCTTTCTTTGCATTTTTGTGTCATTTTCGACCGAAACAGCTAGTAAGCGACACCAAAATGTAGAACAATATTAAATGAGCATAAAACAACCTGGAACAACTTTTATTTTTTCCGGAACAAATTTTTAAAGTGTACTTTACTCCTGGAGGTAGACTGTTTATTTGCATTTTTGTGTCATTTTTTAGCGAGAACGGAGCGTCAGCGACACCAAAATGTAGAACAATATTAAACGAGCATAGAACAACCTGGAACAACTTTTATTTTTTCCAGAACAAATTTTTAAAGTGTACTTTACTCTTGAAGGTAGACTGTTTATTTGCATTTTTGTGTCATTTTTTAGCGAAAACGGTGCGTCAGCGACACCAAAATGTAGAACAATATTAAACGAGCATAGAACAACCTGGAACAACCTTTATTTTTTCGAGACCAAATTTTTAAAGAGTCCTTTACTCTTGGAGGTAGACTGTTTATTTGCATTATTGTGTCATTTGTGACCGTAAACGGCGCGCCAGCGACAACAAAATTTAGAACAATAACATCAAGGCATAAGACAACCTGGAACAACTTTTATTTTTAACAGAACAAATTTTTAAAGGGTACTTTACTCTAGGAGATAGAACCTTTTTTTGCATTTTTGTGTCATTTTCGACCGAAACAGCTAGTAAGCGACACCAAAATGTAGAACAATATCAAATGAGCATAGAACAACCTGGAACAACTTTTATTTTTTCCGGAACAATTTTTTAAAGGGTACTTTACTCTTGGAGGTAGACTGTTTTTTTGCATTATTGTGGCATTTTTGATCGAAAACGGCGCGTCAGCGACATCAAAATGTAGAACCATAACATCCAGGCATAAAACAACCTGGAAGAACTTTTATTTTTAACAGAACAAATTTTTAAAGGGTACTTTACTCTGAGAGGTACACACTTTTCTTGAATTTTTGTGTTTTTTTTTACCGATAACGGCGAGTTAGCGACACCAAAATGTAGAACAATATTAAATGAGCATAAAACAACCTGGAACAACTTTTATTTTTTCCAGAACAAATTTATAAAGGGTCCTTTACTCTTGGAGGTAGACTCTTTTTTTGCATTATTGTGTCATTTTCGACCGAAAACGGCGAGTAAGCGACACCAAAATGTAGAACAATATCAAATGAGCATAGAACAACCTGGAACAACTTTTATTTTTTCCAGACCAAATTTTTAAAGGGTCCTTTACTCTTGGAGGTAGACTGTTTTTTTGCATTATTGTGTCATTTTCGACCGAAAACGGCGAGTAAGCGACACCAAAATTTAGAACAAAATCAAATGAGCATAGAACAACCTGGAACAACTTTTATTTTTTCCAGACCAAATTTGTAAAGGGTCCTTTACTCTTGGAGGTAGACTGTTTTTTGCATTATTGTGTCATTTTTGACCGAAAACGGCGAGTAAGCGACATTAAAATGTAGAACAATATTAAATGAGCATAGAACAACCTGCAACAACTTTTATTTTTTCCAGAACAAATTTTTAAAGGGTTCCTTTACTCTTGGAGGTAGACTGTTTTTTTGCATTATTGTGTCATTTTTGACCGAAAACGGCGCGTCAGCGACAACAAAATGTAGAACAATATTAAATGGGCATAGAACAACCTGGATCAAATTTTATTTTTTCCGGTCCAAATTTTTAAAGGGTACTTTACTCTTGGAGGTAGACTGTTTTTTTGCATTATTGTGTCATTTTTGACCGAAAACGGCGCGTCAGCGACACCAAAATGTAGAACAATAACATCCAGGCATAGAACAACCTGGAACAAGTTTTATTTTTTCCAGAACAAATTTATAAAGGGTACTTTACTCTGGGAGGTACACACTTTTCTTGCATTTTTGTGTTTTTTTTACCGATAACGGCGAGTTCGCGACACCAAAATGTAGAACAATGTTAAATGAGCATAAAACAACCTGGAACAACTTTTATTTTTTCCAGACCAAATTTTTAAAGGGTGCTTTACTCTTGGAGGTAGACTGTTTTTTTGCCTTATTGTGTCATTTTTTACCGAAATCGGCGCGTCAGCGACACAAAAATGTAGAACAATAATATCCAGGCACGAAACAACCTGGAACAACTTTCATTTTTAACAGAACAAATTTTTAAAGGGTACTTTACTCTAGGAGATAGACCCTTTCTTTGCATTTTTGTGTCATTTTCGACCGAAACAGCTAGTAAGCGACACCAAAATGTAGAACAATATCAAATGAGCATAGAACAACCTGGAACAACTTTTATTTTTTGCGGAAAAATTTTTTAAAGGGTACTTTACTCTTGGAGGTAGACTGTTTATTTGCATTTTTGTGTCATTTTCGACGAAAACGGTGAGTAAACGACACCAAAATATAGAACAATAGTAAATGAGCATAGAACAACCTGGAACAACTTTTATTTTTAACAGAACAAATTATTAAAGGGTCCTTTACTCTTGGAGGTAGACTGTTTTTTTGCATTATTGTGACATTTTTGATCGAAAACGGCGCGTCAGCGACATCAAAATGTAGAACAATATTAAATGAGCATAGAACAACCTGGATCAACTTTTATTTTTTCCGGAACAAATTTTTTAAAGTGTACTTTACTCTTGGAGGTAGACTGTTTATTTGCATTTTTGTGTCATTTTTTAGCGAGAACGGAGCGTCAGCGACACCAAAATGTAGAACAATATTAAATGAGCATAGAACAACCTGGAACAACTTTTATTTTTTCCAGAACAAATTTTTAAAGTGTACTTTACTCTTGGAGGTAGACTGTTTCTTGGCATTATTGTGTCATTTTTGACCGGCAACGGCGCGTCAGCGACACCAAAATGTAGAACAATATTAAATGAGCATAAAACAACCTGGAACAACTTTTATTTTTTCCGGAACAAATTTTTAAAGTGTACTTTACTCCTGGAGGTAGACTGTTTATTTGCATTTTTGTGTCATTTTTTAGCGAGAACGGAGCGTCAGCGACACCGAAATGTAGAACAATATTAAACGAGCATAGAACAACCTGGAACAACTTTTATTTTTTCCAGAACAAATTTTTAAAGTGTACTTTACTCTTGGAGGTAGACTGTTTATTTGCATTTTTGTGTCATTTTTTAGCGAAAACGGTGCGTCAGCAACACCAAAATGTAGAACAATATTAAACGAGCATAGAACAACCTGGAACAACCTTTATTTTTTCGAGACCAAATTTTTAAAGAGTCCTTTACTCTTGGAGGTAGACTGTTTATTTGCATTATTGTGTCATTTGTGACCGTAAACGGCGCGCCAGCGACAACAAAATGTAGAACAATAACATCAAGGCATAAGACAACGTGGAACAACTTTTATTATTAACAGAACAAATTTTTAAAGGGTACTTTACTCTAGGAGATAGACCCTTTTTTTGCATTTTTGTGTCATTTTCGACCGAAACAGCTAGTAAGCGACACCAAAATGTAGAACAATATCAAATGAGCATAGAACAACCTGGAACAACTTTTATTTTTTCCGGAACAATTTTTTAAAGGGTACTTTACTCTTGGAGGTAGACTCTTTTTTTGCATTTTTGTGTCATTTTCGACGAAAACGGTGAGTAAACGACACCAAAATATAGAACAATAATAAATGAGCATAGAACAACCTGCAACAATTTTTATTTTTAACAGAACAAATTTATAAAGGGTCCTTTACTCTTGGAGGTAGTTTCTTTTTTTGCATTATTGTGTCATTTTCGACCGAAAACGGCGAGTAAGCGACACCAAAATGTAGAACAATATCAAATGAGCATAGAACAACCTGGAACAACTTTTATTTTTTCCGGAACAATTTTTTAAAGGGTACTTTACTCTTGGAGGTAGACTGTTTTTTTGCATTATTGTGGCATTTTTGATCGAAAACGGCGCGTCAGCGACATCAAAATGTAGAACCATAACATCCAGGCATAAAACAACCTGGAAGAACTTTTATTTTTAACAGAACAAATTTTTAAAGGGTACTTTACTCTGAGAGGTACACACTTTTCTTGAATTTTTGTGTTTTTTTTTACCGATAACGGCGAGTTAGCGACACCAAAATGTAGAACAATATTAAATGAGCATAAAACAACCTGGAACAACTTTTATTTTTTCCAGAACAAATTTATAAAGGGTCCTTTACTCTTGGAGGTAGACTCTTTTTTTGCATTATTGTGTCATTTTCGACCGAAAACGGCGAGTAAGCGACACCAAAATGTAGAACAATAACAAATGAGCATAGAACAACCTGGAACAACTTTTATTTTTTCCAGACCAAATTTTTAAAGGGTCCTTTACTCTTGGAGGTAGACTGTTTTTGTGCATTATTGTGTCATTTTCGACCGAAAACGGCGAGTAAGCGACACCAAAATTTAGAACAAAATCAAATGAGCATAGAACAACCTGGAACAACTTTTATTTTTTCCAGACCAAATTTGTAAAGGGTCCTTTACTCTTGGAGGTAGACTGTTTTTTGCATTATTGTGTCATTTTTGACCGAAAACGGCGAGTAAGCGACATTAAAATGTAGAACAATATTAAATGAGCATAGAACAACCTGCAACAACTTTTATTTTTTCCAGAACAAATTTTTAAAGGGTTCCTTTACTCTTGGAGGTAGACTGTTTTTTTGCATTATTGTGTCATTTTTTACCGAAATCGGCGCGTCAGCGACACCAAAATGTAGAACAATAACATCCAGGCATAGAACAACCTGGAACAAGTTTTATTTTTTCCAGAACAAATTTATAAAGGGTACTTTACTCTGGGAGGTACACACTTTTCTTGCATTTTTGTGTTTTTTTTACCGATAACGGCGAGTTCGCGACACCAAAATGTAGAACAATGTTAAATGAGCATAAAACAACCTGGAACAACTTTTATTTTTTCCAGACCAAATTTTTAAAGGGTGCTTTACTCTTGGAGGTAGACTGTTTTTTTGCCTTATTGTGTCATTTTTTACCGAAATCGGCGCGTCAGCGACACAAAAATGTAGAACAATAATATCCAGGCACGAAACAACCTGGAACAACTTTCATTTTTAACAGAACAAATTTTTAAAGGGTACTTTACTCTAGGAGATAGACCCTTTCTTTGCATTTTTGTGTCATTTTCGACCGAAACAGCTAGTAAGCGACACCAAAATGTAGAACAATATCAAATGAGCATAGAACAACCTGGAACAACTTTTATTTTTTGCGGAAAAATTTTTTAAAGGGTACTTTACTCTTGGAGGTAGACTGTTTATTTGCATTTTTGTGTCATTTTCGACGAAAACGGTGAGTAAACGACACCAAAATATAGAACAATAGTAAATGAGCATAGAACAACCTGGAACAACTTTTATTTTTAACAGAACAAATTATTAAAGGGTCCTTTACTCTTGGAGGTAGACTGTTTTTTTGCATTATTGTGACATTTTTGATCGAAAACGGCGCGTCAGCGACATCAAAATGTAGAACAATATTAAATGAGCATAGAACAACCTGGATCAACTTTTATTTTTTCCGGAACAAATTTTTTAAAGTGTACTTTACTCTTGGAGGTAGACTGTTTATTTGCATTTTTGTGTCATTTTTTAGCGAGAACGGAGCGTCAGCGACATCAAAATGTAGAACAATATTAAACGAGCATAGAACAACCTGGAACAACTTTTATTTTTTCCAGAACAAATTTTTAAAGTGTACTTTACTCTTGGAGGTAGACTGTTTCTTGGCATTATTGTGTCATTTTTGACCGGCAACGGCGCGTCAGCGACACCAAAATGTAGAACAATATTAAATGAGCATAAAACAACCTGGAACAACTTTTATTTTTTCCGGAACAAATTTTTAAAGTGTACTTTACTCCTGGAGGTAGACTGTTTATTTGCATTTTTGTGTCATTTTTTAGCGAGAACGGAGCGTCAGCGACACCGAAATGTAGAACAATATTAAACGAGCATAGAACAACCTGGAACAACTTTTATTTTTTCCAGAACAAATTTTTAAAGTGTACTTTACTCTTGGAGGTAGACTGTTTATTTGCATTTTTGTGTCATTTTTTAGCGAAAACGGTGCGTCAGCAACACCAAAATGTAGAACAATATTAAACGAGCATAGAACAACCTGGAACAACCTTTATTTTTTCGAGACCAAATTTTTAAAGAGTCCTTTACTCTTGGAGGTAGACTGTTTATTTGCATTATTGTGTCATTTGTGACCGTAAACGGCGCGCCAGCGACAACAAAATGTAGAACAATAACATCAAGGCATAAGACAACCTGGAACAACTTTTATTATTAACAGAACAAATTTTTAAAGGGTACTTTACTCTAGGAGATAGACCCTTTTTTTGCATTTTTGTGTCATTTTCGACCGAAACAGCTAGTAAGCGACACCAAAATGTAGAACAATATCAAATGAGCATAGAACAACCTGGAACAACTTTTATTTTTTCCGGAACAATTTTTTAAAGGGTACTTTACTCTTGGAGGTAGACTCTTTTTTTGCATTTTTGTGTCATTTTCGACGAAAACGGTGAGTAAACGACACCAAAATATAGAACAATAATAAATGAGCATAGAACAACCTGCAACAATTTTTATTTTTAACAGAACAAATTTATAAAGGGTCCTTTACTCTTGGAGGTAGTTTCTTTTTTTGCATTATTGTGTCATTTTCGACCGAAAACGGCGAGTAAGCGACACCAAAATGTAGAACAATATCAAATGAGCATAGAACAACCTGGAACAACTTTTATTTTTTCCAGACCAAATTTTTAAAGGGTCCTTTACTCTTGGAGGTAGACTGTTTTTTTGCATTATTGTGTCATTTTCGACCGAAAACGGCGAGTAAGCGACACCAAAATTGAGAACAAAATCAAATGAGCATAGAACAACCTGGAATAACTTTTATTTTTTCCAGACCAAATTTGTAAAGGGTCCTTTAATCTTGGAGGTAGACTGTTTTTTGCATTATTGTGTCATTTTTGACCGAAAACGGCGAGTAAGCGACATTAAAATGTAGAACAATATTAAATGAGCATAGAACAACCTGCAACAACTTTTATTTTTTCCAGAACAAATTTTTAAAGGCTTCCTTTACTCTTGGAGGTAGACTGTTTTTTTGCATTATTGTGTCATTTTTGACCGAAAACGGCGCGTCAGCGACAACAAAATGTAGAACAATATTAAATGGGCATAGAACAACCTGGATCAAATTTTATTTTTTCCGGTCCAAATTTTTAAAGGGTACTTTACTCTTGGAGGTAGACTGTTTTTTTGCATTATTGTGTCATTTTTGACCGAAAACGGCGCGTCAGCGACACCAAAATGTAGAACAATAACATCCAGGCATAGAACAACCTGGAACAAGTTTTATTTTTTCCAGAACAAATTCATAAAGGGTCCTTTACTCTTGGAGGTAGACTCTTTTTTTGCATTTTTGTGTCATTTTTGACCGGAAACGGCGAGTTAGAGAGACCAAAATGTAGAACAATATTAAATGAGCATAAAACATCCTGGAACAACTTTTATTTTTTCCGGACCAAATTTTTAAAGGGTCGTTTACTGTTGGAGGTAGCCTCTTTTTTTGCATCATTGTGTCATTTTCGATCGAAAACGGGGAGTAAGCGATATCAAAATGTAGAACAATATTAAATGAGCATAGAACAACCTGGAACAACTTTTATTTTTTCCAGACCAAATTTTTACAGGGTACTTTACTCTTGGAGGTACACACTTTTCTTGCATTTTTGTGTCATTTCTTACCGAAAAATGGTGCGTCAGCGACACCAAGATGTAGAACAATATTAAACGAGCGTACAAAAATCTGGAACAACTTTTATTTTTTCCAGACCAAATTTTTAAAGGGTCCTTTACTCTTGGAGGTAGACTGTTTCTTGGCAATATTGTGTCATTTTTGACCGGCAACGGCGCGTCAGCGACACCAAAATGTAGAACAATATTAAATGAGCATAAAACAACCTGGAACAACTTTTATTTTTTCCGGAACAAATTTTTAAAGTGTACTTTACTCCTGGAGGTAGACTGTTTATTTGCATTTTTGTGTCATTTTTTAGCGAGAACGGAGCGTCAGCGACACCAAAATGTAGAACAATATTAAACGAGCATAGAACAACCTGGAACAAGTTTTATTTTTTCCAGAACAAATTCATAAAGGGTCCTTTACTCTTGGAGGTAGACTCTTTTTTTGCATTTTTGTGTCATTTTTGACCGGAAACGGCGAGTTAGCGAGACCAAAATGTAGAACAATATTAAATGAGCATAGAACAACCTGGAACAACTTTTATTTTTTCCAGACCAAATTTGTAAAGGGTCCTTTACTCTTGGAGGTAGACTGTTTTTTGCATTATTGTGTCATTTTTGACCGAAAACGGCGAGTAAGCGACATTAAAATGTAGAACAATATTAAATGAGCATAGAACAACCTGCAACAACTTTTATTTTTTCCAGAACAAATTTTTAAAGGGTTCCTTTACTCTTGGAGGTAGACTGTTTTTTTGCATTATTGTGTCATTTTTGACCGAAAACGGCGCGTCAGCGACAACAAAATGTAGAACAATATTAAATGGGCATAGAACAACCTCAATCAAATTTTATTTTTTCCGGTCCAAAGTTTTAAAGGGTACTTTACTCTTGGAGGTAGACTGTTTTTTTGCATTATTGTGTCATTTTTGACCGAAAACGGCGCGTCAGCGACACCAAAATGTAGAACAATAACATCCAGGCATAGAACAACCTGGAACAAGTTTTATTTTTTCCAGAACAAATTTATAAAGGGTACTTTACTCTGGGAGGTACACACTTTTCTTGCATTTTTGTGTTTTTTTTTACCGATAACGGCGAGTTAGCGACACCAAAATGTAGAACAATATTAAATGAGCATAAAACAACCTGGAACAACTTTTATTTTTTCCAGAACAAATTTATAAAGGGTCCTTTACTCTTGGAGGTAGACTGTTTTTTTGCATTATTGTGTCATTTTTGACCGAAAACGGCGAGTAAGCGACATTAAAATGTAAAACAATATTAAACGAGCATAGAACAACCTGGAACAACTTTTATTTTTTCGAGACCAAATTTTTAAAGAGTCCTTTACTCCTGGAGGTAGACTGTTTATTTGCATTGTTGTGTCATTTGTGACCGTAAACGGCGCGCCAGCGACAACAAAATGTAGAACAATAACATCAAGGCATAAGACAACCTGGAACAACTTTTATTTTTAACAGAACAAATTTTTAAAGGGTACTTTACTCTAGGAGATAGACCCTTTTTTTGCATTTTTGTGTCATTTTCGACCGAAACAGCTAGTAAGCGACACCAAAATGTAGAACAATATCAAATGAGCATAGAACAACCTGGAACAACTTTTATTTTTTCCGGAACAACTTTTTAAAGGGTACTTTACTCTTGGAGGTAGACTCTTTTTTTGCATTTTTTTGTCATTTTCGACGAAAACGGTGAGTAAACGACACCAAAATATAGAACAATAGTAAATGAGCATAGAACAACCTGCAACAATTTTTATTTTTAACAGAACAATTTTTTAAAGGGTCCTTTACTCTTGGAGGTAGACTGTTTTTTTGCATTATTGTGGCATTTTTGATCGAAAACGGCGCGTCAGCGACACCAAAATGTAGAACAATATTAAATGAGCATAAAACAACCTGGAACAACTTTTATTTTTTCCAGAACAAATTTATAAAGGGTCCTTTACTCTTGGAGGTAGACTCTTTTTTTGCATTATTGTGTCATTTTCGACCGAAAACGGCGAGTAAGCGACACCAAAATGTAGAACAATATCAAATGAGCATAGAACAACCTGGAACAACTTTTATTTTTTCCAGACCAAATTTTTAAAGGGTCCTTTACTCTTGGAGGTAGACTGTTTTTTTGCATTATTGTGTCATTTTCGACCGAAAACGGCGAGTAAGCGACACCAAAATTTAGAACAAAATCAAATGAGCATAGAACAACCTGGAACAACTTTTATTTTTTCCAGACCAAATTTGTAAAGGGTCCTTTACTCTTGGAGGTAGACTGTTTTTTTGCATTATTGTGTAATTTTTGACCGAAAACGGCGAGTAAGCGACATTAAAATGTAGAACAATATTAAATGAGCATAGAACAACCTGCAACAACTTTTATTTTTTCCAGAACAAATTTTTAAAGGGTCCTTTACTCTTGGAGGTAGACTGTTTATTTGCATTTTTGTGTCATTTTTTAGCGAAAACGGTGCGTCAGCGACACCAAAATGTAGAACAATATTAAACGAGCATAGAACAACCTGGAACAACTTTTATTTTTTCGAGACCAAATTTTTAAAGAGTCCTTTACTCTTGGAGGTAGACAGTTTATTTGCATTATTGTGTCATTTGTGACCGTAAACGGCGCGCCAGCGACAACAAAATGTAGAACAATAACATCCAGGCATAGAACAACCTGGAACAAGTTTTATTTTTTCCAGAACAAATTTATAAAGGGTCCTTTACTCTTGGAGGTAGACTCTTTTTTTGCATTATTGTGTCATTTTCGACCGAAAACGGCGAGTAAGCGACACCAAAATGTAGAACAATATCAAATGAGCATAGAACAACCTGGAACAACTTTTATTTTTTCCAGACCAAATTTTTAAAGGGTGCTTTACTCTTGGAGGTAGACCGTTTTTTTGCATTATTGTGTCATTTTTTACCGAAATCGGCGCGTCAGCGACACCAAAATGTATAACAATAATATCCAGGCACGAAACAACCTGGAACAACTTTCATTTTTAACAGAACAAATTTTTAAAGGGTACTTTACTCTAGGAGATAGACCCTTTCTTTGCATTTTTGTGTCATTTTCGACCGAAACAGCTAGTAAGCGACACCAAAATGTAGAACAATATCAAATGAGCATAGAACAACCTGGAACAACTTTTATTTTTTGCGGAAAAATTTTTTAAAGGGTACTTTACTCTTGGAGGTAGACTCTTTTTTTGCATTTTTGTGTCATTTTCGACGAAAACGGTGAGTAAACGACACCAAAATATAGAACAATAGTAAATGAGCATAGCACAACCTGGAACAACTTTTATTTTTAACAGAACAAATTATTAAAGGGTCCTTTACTCTTGGAGGTAGACTGTTTTTTTGCATTATTGTGTCATTTGTGACCGTAAACGGCGCGCCAGCGACAACAAAATGTAGAACAATAACATCAAGGCATAAGACAACCTGGAAGAACTTTTATTTTTAACAGAACAAATTTTTAAAGGGTACTTTACTCTGAGAGGTACACACTTTTCTTGAATTTTTGTGTTTTTTTTTACCGATAACGGCGAGTTAGCGACACCAAAATGTAGAACAATATTAAATGAGCATAAAACAACCTGGAACAACTTTTATTTTTTCCAGAACAAATTTATAAAGGGTCCTTTACTCTTGGAGGTAGACTCTTTTTTTGCATTATTGTGTCATTTTCGACCGAAAACGGCGAGTAAGCGACACCAAAATGTAGAACAATATCAAATGAGCATAGAACAACCTGGAACAACTTTTATTTTTTCCAGACCAAATTTTTAAAGGGTCCTTTACTCTTGGAGGTAGACTGTTTTTTTGCATTATTGTGTCATTTTCGACCGAAAACGGCGAGTAAGCGACACCAAAATTTAGAACAAAATCAAATGAGCATAGAACAACCTGGAACAACTTTTATTTTTTCCAGACCAAATTTGTAAAGGGTCCTTTACTCTTGGAGGTAGACTGTTTTTTGCATTATTGTGTCATTTTTGACCGAAAACGGCGAGTAAGCGACATTAAAATGTAGAACAATATTAAATGAGCATAGAACAACCTGCAACAACTTTTATTTTTTCCAGAACAAATTTTTAAAGGGTTCCTTTACTCTTGGAGGTAGACTGTTTTTTTGCATTATTGTGTCATTTTTGACCGAAAACGGCGCGTCAGCGACAACAAAATGTAGAACAATATTAAATGGGCATAGAACAACCTCAATCAAATTTTATTTTTTCCGGTCCAAAGTTTTAAAGGGTACTTTACTCTTGGAGGTAGACTGTTTTTTTGCATTATTGTGTCATTTTTGACCGAAAACGGCGCGTCAGCGACACCAAAATGTAGAACAATAACATCCAGGCATAGAACAACCTGGAACAAGTTTTATTTTTTCCAGAACAAATTTATAAAGGGTACTTTACTCTGGGAGGTACACACTTTTCTTGCATTTTTGTGTTTTTTTTTACCGATAACGGCGAGTTAGCGACACCAAAATGTAGAACAATATTAAATGAGCATAAAACAACCTGGAACAACTTTTATTTTTTCCAGAACAAATTTATAAAGGGTCCTTTACTCTTGGAGGTAGACTGTTTTTTTTGCATTATTGTGTCATTTTTGACCGAAAACGGCGAGTAAGCGACATTAAAATGTAAAACAATATTAAACGAGCATAGAACAACCTGGAACAACTTTTATTTTTTCGAGACCAAATTTTTAAAGAGTCCTTTACTCCTGGAGGTAGACTGTTTATTTGCATTGTTGTGTCATTTGTGACCGTAAACGGCGCGCCAGCGACAACAAAATGTAGAACAATAACATCAAGGCATAAGACAACCTGGAACAACTTTTATTTTTAACAGAACAAATTTTTAAAGGGTACTTTACTCTAGGAGATAGACCCTTTTTTTGCATTTTTGTGTCATTTTCGACCGAAACAGCTAGTAAGCGACACCAAAATGTAGAACAATATCAAATGAGCATAGAACAACCTGGAACAACTTTTATTTTTTCCGGAACAATTTTTTAAAGGGTACTTTACTCTTGGAGGTAGACTCTTTTTTTGCATTTTTGTGTCATTTTCGACGAAAACGGTGAGTAAACGACACCAAAATATAGAACAATAGTAAATGAGCATAGAACAACCTGCAACAATTTTTATTTTTAACAGAACAATTTTTTAAAGGGTCCTTTACTCTTGGAGGTAGACTGTTTTTTTGCATTATTGTGGCATTTTTGATCGAAAACGGCGCGTCAGCGACATCAAAATGTAGAACCATAACATCCAGGCATAAAACAACCTGGAACAACTTTTATTTTTAACAGAACAAATTTTTAAAGGGTACTTTACTCTGGGAGGTACACACTTTTCTTGCATTTTTGTGTTTTTTTTTACCGATAACGGCGAGTTAGCGACACCAAAATGTAGAACAATATTAAATGAGCATAAAACAACCTGGAACAACTTTTATTTTTTCCAGAACAAATTTATAAAGGGTCCTTTACTCTTGGAGGTAGACTCTTTTTTTGCATTATTGTGTCATTTTCGACCGAAAACGGCGAGTAAGCGACACCAAAATGTAGAACAATATCAAATGAGCATAGAACAACCTGGAACAACTTTTATTTTGTCCAGACCAAATTTTTAAAGGGTCCTTTACTCTTGGAGGTAGACTGTTTTTTTGCATTATTGTGTCATTTTCGACCGAAAACGGCGAGTAAGCGACACCAAAATTTAGAACAAAATCAAATGAGCATAGAACAACCTGGAACAACTTTTATTTTTTCCAGACCAAATTTGTAAAGGGTCCTTTACTCTTGGAGGTAGACTGTTTTTTTGCATTATTGTGTAATTTTTGACCGAAAACGGCGAGTAAGCGACATTAAAATGTAGAACAATATTAAACGAGCATAGAACAACCTGGAACAACTTTTATTTTTTCGAGACCAAATTTTTAAAGAGTCCTTTACTCTTGGAGGTAGACAGTTTATTTGCATTATTGTGTCATTTGTGACCGTAAACGGCGCGCCAGCGACAACAAAATGTAGAACAATAACATCCAGGCATAGAACAACCTGGAACAAGTTTTATTTTTTCCAGAACAAATTTATAAAGGGTCCTTTACTCTTGGAGGTAGACTCTTTTTTTGCATTATTGTGTCATTTTCGACCGAAAACGGCGAGTAAGCGACACCAAAATGTAGAACAATATCAAATGAGCATAGAACAACCTGGAACAACTTTTATTTTTTCCAGACCAAATTTTTAAAGGGTGCTTTACTCTTGGAGGTAGACCGTTTTTTTGCATTATTGTGTCATTTTTTACCGAAATCGGCGCGTCAGCGACACCAAAATGTATAACAATAATATCCAGGCACGAAACAACCTGGAACAACTTTCATTTTTAACAGAACAAATTTTTAAAGGGTACTTTACTCTAGGAGATAGACCCTTTCTTTGCATTTTTGTGTCATTTTCGACCGAAACAGCTAGTAAGCGACACCAAAATGTAGAACAATATCAAATGAGCATAGAACAACCTGGAACAACTTTTATTTTTTGCGGAAAAATTTTTTAAAGGGTACTTTACTCTTGGAGGTAGACTCTTTTTTTGCATTTTTGTGTCATTTTCGACGAAAACGGTGAGTAAACGACACCAAAATATAGAACAATAGTAAATGAGCATAGCACAACCTGGAACAACTTTTATTTTTAACAGAACAAATTATTAAAGGGTCCTTTACTCTTGGAGGTAGACTGTTTTTTTGCATTATTGTGTCATTTTCGACCGAAAACGGCGAGTAAGCGACATTAAAATGTAGAACAATATTAAATGAGCATAGAACAACCTGACACAACTTTTATTTTTTCCAGAACAAATTTTTAAAGGGTCCTTTACTCTTGGAGGTAGACTGTTTTTTTTTAATTATTGTGTCATTTTTGACCGAAAACGGCGCGTCAGCGACACCAAAATGTAGAACAATATTAAATGAGCATAGAACAACCTGACACACCTTTTATTTTTTCCAGAACAAATTTTTAAAGGGTCCTTTACTCTTGGAGGTAGACTGTTTTTTTTTAATTATTGTGCCATTTTTGACCGAAAACGGCGCGTCAGCGACACCAAAATGTAGAACAATAACATCCAGGCATAAACCAACCTGGAACAACTTTTATTCTTAACAGAACAAATTTTTAAAGGGTACTTTACTCTTGGAGATAGACTCTTTTTTTGCATTTTTGTCATTTTCGACCGAAAACAGCTAGCAAGCGTCACCAAATGTAGAACAATATCAAATGAGCATAGAACAACCTGGACCAACTTTTACTTTTCCAGACCAAATTTTTAAAGGGTCCTTTACTCTTGGAGGTAGACTGTGTTTTTGCATTATTGTGGCATTTTGGATCGAAAACGGAGCGTCAGCGACATCAAAATGTAGAACAATAACATCCAGGCACAAAACAACCTGGAACAACTTTCATTTTTAACAGAACATATTTTTAAAGGTTACTTTACTCTAGGATATAGACCCTTTTTTTGGATTATTGTGTCATTTTCGACCGAAACAGCTAGTAAGCGACACCAAAATGTAGAACAATATCAAATGAGCATAGAACAACCTGGAACAACTTTTATTTTTTCCGGAACAATTTTTTAAAGGGTACTTTACTCTTGGAGGTTGACTCTTTTTTTGCATTTGTGTGTCATTTTCGACGAAAACGGTGAGTAAACGACACCAAAATATAGAACAATAGTAAATGAGCATAGAACAACCTGGAACAACTTTTATTTTTAACAGAACAACTTTTTAAAGGGTACTTTACTCTTGGAGGTAGACTCTTCTTTTGCATTTTTGTGTAATTTTCGACGAAAACGGTGAGTAAACGACACCAAAATATAGAACAATAGTAAATGAGCATAGAACAACCTGCAACAACTTTTATTTTTGACAGAACAAATTTTTAAAGGGTCCTTTACTCTTGCAGGTAGACTGTTTTTTTGCATTATTGTGACATTTTTGATCGAAAACGCCGCGTCAGCGACACCAAAATATAGAACAATATTAAATGAGCATAAAACAACCTGGAACAACTTTTATTTTTTCCGGAACAATTTTTTGAGGGATACTTTACTCTTGGAGGTACAACTCTTTTTTTGCATTATTGTGTCATTTTCGACGAAAACGGTGTGTAAACGACACCAAAATATAGAACAATAGTAAATGAGCATAGAACAACCTGCAACAACTTTTATTTTTTCCGGAACAATTTTTTAAAGGGTACTTTACTCTTGGCGATAGACTCTTTTTTTGCATTTTTGTGTCATTTTCGACCGAAAACGGTGAGTAAACGACACCAAAATATAGAACAATAGTAAATGAGCATAGAACAACCTGCAACAACTTTTATTTTTTCCGGAATAATTTTTTAAAGGGTACTTTACTCTTGGAGGTAGACGGTTTTTTTGCATTATTGTGACATTTTTGATCGAAAACGGCGCGTCAGCGACATCAAAATGTAGAACAATAACATCCAGGCACAAAACAACCTGGAACAACTTTTATTTTTTCCGGAACAATTTTTTGAAGGGTACTTTACTCTTGGAGGTTGACTCTTTTTTTGCATTTTTGGGTCATTTTCGACCGAAAACGGTGAGTAAGCGACACCAAAATATAGAACAATAGTAACTGAGCATAGAACAACCTGGAACAACTTTTATTTTTTCCAGACCAAATTTTTAAAGGGTCCTTTACTCTTGGAGGTAGACTGTTTTTTTGCATTATTGTCATTTGCGACCGAAAACAGTTAGTAAGCGACACCAAAATGTAGAACAATATCAAATGAGCATAGAACAACCTGGATCAACTTTTATTTTTTCCGGAACAATTTTTTGAAGGATACTTTACACTTGGAGGTAGACTCTTTTTTTGCATTATTATGTCATTTTTTACCGGAAACGGCGAGTTAGCGACACCAACATGTAGAGCAATATTAAATGAGCATAGAACAACCTGAAACAACTTTTATTTTTTCCTGAACAAATTTGTAAAGGTCCTTTACTCTTGGAGGTAGACTATTTTTTTGCATTATTGTGCCATTATTGACCGATATCGGCGCGTCAGCGACACCAAAATGTAGAACAATAACATCCAGGCATAAAACAACCTGGAACAACTTTTATATTTAACAGAACAAATTTTTAAAGGGTACTTTACTCTTGGAGGTAGACTCTTTTTTTCATTTTTGTGTCATTTTAGACGAAAACGGTGAGTAAACGACACCAAAATATAGAACAATAGTAAATGAGCATAGAACAACCTGCAACAACTTTTATTTTTAACAGAACAAATTTTTAAAGGGTCCTTTACTCTTGGAGGTAGACGGTTTTTTTTGCATTATTGTGACATTTTTGATCGAAAACGGCGCGTCAGCGACATCAAAATGTAGAACAATAACATCCAGGCACAAAACAACCTGGAACAACTTTTATTTTTTCCGGAACAATTTTTTGAAGGGTACTTTACTCTTGGAGGTTGACTCTTTTTTTTGCATTTTTGGGTCATTTTCGACCGAAAACGGTGAGTAAGCGACACCAAAATATAGAACAATAGTAACTGAGCATAGAACAACCTGGAACAACTTTTATTTTTTCCAGACCAAATTTTTAAAGGGTCCTTTACTCTTGGAGGTAGACTGTTTTTTTGCATTATTGTCATTTGCGACCGAAAACAGTTAGTAAGCGACACCAAAATGTAGAACAATATCAAATGAGCATAGAACAACCTGGATCAACTTTTATTTTTTCCGGAACAATTTTTTGAAGGATACTTTACACTTGGAGGTAGACTCTTTTTTTGCATTATTATGTAATTTTTTACCGGAAACGGCGAGTTAGCGACACCAACATGTAGAGCAATATTAAATGAGCATAGAACAACCTGAAACAACTTTTATTTTTTCCTGAACAAATTTGTAAAGGTCCTTTACTCTTGGAGGTAGACTATTTTTTTGCATTATTGTGCCATTATTGACCGATATCGGCGCGTCAGCGACACCAAAATGTAGAACAATAACATCCAGGCATAAAACAACCTGGAACAACTTTTATATTTAACAGAACAAATTTTTAAAGGGTACTTTACTCTTGGAGGTAGACTCTTTTTTTGCATTTTTGTGTCATTTTAGACGAAAACGGTGAGTAAACGACACCAAAATATAGAACAATATCAAATGAGCATAGAACAACCTGCAACAACTTTTATTTTTAACAGAACAAATTTTTAAAGGGTCCTTTACTCTTGGAGGTAGACTGTTTTTTTGCATTATTGTGGCATTTTTGATCGAAAACGGCGCGTCAGCGACATCAAAATGTAGAACAATAACATCCAGGCATAAGACAACCTGGAACAACTTTTATTTTTAACAGAACAAATTTTTAAAGCGGACTTTACTCTTGGAGATAGACTCTTTTTTTTGCATTTTTGTCATTTGCGACCGAAAACGGTGAGTAAGCGACACCAAAATATAGAACAATAGTAAATGAGCATAGAACAACCTGGAACAACTTTCATTTTTAACAGAACATATTTTTAAAGGATACTTTACTCTAGGAGATAGACCCTTTTTTTGCATTTTTGTGTCATTTTCGACCGAAACAGCTAGTAAGCGACACCAAAATGTAGAACAAAATCAAATGAGCATAGAACAACCTGGATCAACTGTTATTTTTTCCGGAACAATTTTTTGAAGGATACTTTACTCTTGGAGGTAGACTCTTTTTTTGCATTTTTGTGTCATTTTCGACGAAAACGGTGAGTAAACGACACAAAAATATAGAACAATAGTAAATGAGCATAGAACAAGCTGGGACAACTTTCATTTTTAACAGAACATATTTTTAAAGGGTACTTTACTCTAGGAGATAGACCCTTTTTTTGCATTATTGTGTCATTTTTGACCGAAATCGGCGCGTCAGCGACACCTAAATGTAGAACAATAACATCCAGGCGTAAAACAACCTGGAACAACTTTTATATTTAACAGAACAAATTTTTAAAGGGTACTTTACTCTTGGAGATAGACTCTTTTTTTGCATTATTATGTCATTTGCGACCGGAAACAGTTAGTAAGCGACACCAAAATGTAGAACAATATCAAATGAGCATAGAAGAACCTGGATCAACTTTTATTTTTTCCGGAACAATTTTTTGAAGGATACTTTACTCTTGGAGGTAGACTCTTTTTTTGCATTATTATGTCATTTTTTACCGGAATCGGCTAGTTCGCGACACCAAAATGTAGAACAATATTAAATGAGCATAGAACAACCTGAAACAACTTTTATTTTATCCAGAACAAATTTGTAAGGGTCCTTTACTCTTGGAGGTAGACTATTTTTTTGCATTATTGTGCCATTTTTGACCGAAATCGGCGCGTCAGCGACACCAAAATGTAGAACAATAACATCCAGGCACAAAACAATCTGGAACAACTTTCATTTTTAACGGAACATATTTTTAAAGGGTACTTTACTCTTGGAGGTTGACTCTTTTTTTGCATTTTTGTCATTTTCGACCGAAAACAGTTAGTAAGCGACACCAAAATGTAGAACAATATCAAATGAGCATAGAAGAACCTGGATCAACTTTTATTTTTTCCGGAACAATTTTTTTAAGGATACTTTACTCTTGGAGGTAGACTATTTTTTTGCATTATTGTGCCATTTTTGACCGAAATCGGCGCGTCAGCGACACCAAAATGTAGAACAATAACATCCAGGCACAAAACAACCTGGAACAACTTTCATTTTTAACAGAACATATTTTTAAAGTTTACTTTACTCTAGGAGATAGACCCTTTTTTTGCATTATTGTGTCATTTTCGACCGAAACAGCTAGTAAGCGACACCAAAATGTAGAACAATATCAAATGAGCATAGAACAACCTGGAACAACTTTTATTTTTTCCGGAACAACTTTTTAAAGGGTACTTTACTCTTGGAAGTAGACTCTTCTTTTGCATTTTTGTGTAATTTTCGACGAAAACGGTGAGTAAACGACACAAAAATATAGAACAATAGTAAATGAGCATAGAACAACCTGCAACAACTTTTATTTTTGACAGAACAAATTTTTAAAGGGTCCTTTACTCTTGGAGGTAGACTGTTTTTTTGCATTATTGTGGCATTTTTGATCGAAAACGGCGCGTCAGCGACATCAAAATGTAGAACAATAACATCCAGGCATAAGACAACCTGGAACAACTTTTATTTTTAACAGAACAAATTTTTAAAGCGGACTTTACTCTTGGAGGTAGACTCTTTTTTTGCATTTTTGTGTCATTTTAGACGAAAACGGTGAGTAAACGACACCAAAATATAGAACAATAGTAAATGAGCATAGAACAACCTGCAACAACTTTTATTTTTAACAGAACAAATTTTTAAAGGGTCCTTTACTCTTGGAGGTAGACTGTTTTTTTGCATTATTGTGGCATTTTTGATCGAAAACGGCGCGTCAGCGACATCAAAATGTAGAACAATAACATCCAGGCATAAGACAACCTGGAACAACTTTTATTTTTAACAGAACAAATTTTTAAAGCGGACTTTACTCTTGGAGATAGACTCTTTTTTTTGCATTTTTGTCATTTGCGACCGAAAACGGTGAGTAAGCGACACCAAAATATAGAACAATAGTAAATGAGCATAGAACAACCTGGAACAACTTTCATTTTTAACAGAACATATTTTTAAAGGATACTTTACTCTAGGAGATAGACCCTTTTTTTGCATTTTTGTGTCATTTTCGACCGAAACAGCTAGTAAGCGACACCAAAATGTAGAACAAAATCAAATGAGCATAGAACAACCTGGATCAACTTTTATTTTTTCCGGAACAATTTTTTGAAGGATACTTTACTCTTGGAGGTAGACTCTTTTTTTGCATTTTTGTGTCATTTTCGACGAAAACGGTGAGTAAACGACACAAAAATATAGAACAATAGTAAATGAGCATAGAACAAGCTGGAACAACTTTCATTTTTAACAGAACATATTTTTAAAGGGTACTTTACTCTAGGAGATAGACCCTTTTTTTGCATTATTGTGTCATTTTTGACCGAAATCGGCGCGTCAGCGACTCCTAAATGTAGAACAATAACATCCAGGCGTAAAACAACCTGGAACAACTTTTATATTTAACAGAACAAATTTTTAAAGGGTACTTTACTCTTGGAGATAGACTCTTTTTTTGCATTATTATGTCATTTGCGACCGGAAACAGTTAGTAAGCGACACCAAAATGTAGAACAATATCAAATGAGCATAGAAGAACCTGGATCAACTTTTATTTTTTCCGGAACAATTTTTTTAAGGATACTTTACTCTTGGAGGTAGACTCTTTTTTTGCATTATTATGTCATTTTTTACCGGAATCGGCGAGTTCGCGACACCAAAATGTAGAACAATATTAAATGAGCATAGAACAACCTGAAACAACTTTTATTTTGTCCAGAACAAATTTGTAAGGGTCCTTTACTCTTGGAGGTAGACTATTTTTTTGCATTATTGTGTCATTTTTGACCGAAAACGGCGAGTAAGCGACATTAAAATGTAGAACAATATTAAATGAGCATAGAACAACCTGACACAACTTTTATTTTTTCCAGAACAAATTTTTAAAGGGTCCTTTACTCTTGGAGGTAGACTGTTTTTTTTTAATTATTGTGTCATTTTTGACCGAAAACGGCGCGTCAGCGACACCAAAATGTAGAACAATATTAAATGAGCATAGAACAACCTGACACACCTTTTATTTTTTCCAGAACAAATTTTTAAAGGGTCCTTTACTCCTGGAGGTAGTGTTTTTTTTTAATTATTGTGTCATTTTTGACCGAAAACGGCGCGTCAGCGACACCAAAATGTAGAACAATAACATCCAGGCATAAACCAACCTGGAACAACTTTTATTTTTAACAGAACAAATTTTTAAAGGGTACTTTACTCTTGGAGATAGACTCTTTTTTTGCATTTTTGTCATTTTCGACCGAAAACAGCTAGCAAGCGTCACCAAATGTAGAACAATATCAAATGAGCATAGAACAACCTGGACCTACTTTTATTTTTTCCAGACCAAATTTTTAAAGTGTACTTTACTCTAGGAGATAGACCCTTTTTTTGCATTTTTGTGTCATTTTCGACCGAAACAGCTAGTAAGCGACACCAAAATCTAGAACAATATCAAATGAGCATAGAACAACCTGGAACAACTTTGATTTTTTCCAGACCAAATTTTTAAAGGGTCCTTTACTCTTGGAGGTAGACTGTTTTTTTGCATTATTGTGGCATTTTTGATCGAAAACGGCGCGTCAGCGACATCAAAATGTATAACCATAACATCCAGGCATAAAACAACCTGGAACAACTTTTATTTTTTCCGGAACAAATTTTTAAAGTGTACTTTACTCTTGGAGATGGACTCTTCTTTGGCATTTTTGTCATTTTCGACCGAAAACGGCGAGTAAGCGACACCAAACTGTAGAACAATTTTAAATGACCATAGAACAACCTGGAACAACTTTTGTTTTTCGGAACATATTTTTAAACGATACTTTACTCTTGGAGGTACACACTTTTCTTGCATTTTTGTGTCATTTTTTACCGAAAACGGTGCGTCAGCGACACCAAAATGTAGAACAATATCAAATGAGCATAGAACAACCTGGAACCACTTTCATTTTTAACAGAACATATTTTTAAAGGGTACTTGACTCTAGGAGATAGACCCTTTTTTTGCATTTTTGTGTCATTTTCGACCGAAACAGCTAGTAAGCGACACCAAAATGTAGAACAATATCAAATGAGCATTGAACAACCTGGAACAACTTTTATTTTTTCCGGAACAATTTTTTAAAGCGTACATTACTCTTGGAGGTAGACTCTTTTTTTGCATTTTTGTGTCATTTTCGACCGAAAACGGTGAGTAAGCGACACCAAAATATAGAACAATAGTAAATGAGCATAGAACAACCTGGAACAACTTTTATTTTTTCCAGACCAAATTTTTAAAGGGTCCTTTGCTCTTGGATGTAGACTGTTTTTTTGCATTTTTGTGTCATTTTCGACCGAAAACGGTGAGTAAGCGACACCAAAATATAGAACAATAGTAAATGAGCATAGAACAACCTGGAACAACTTTTATTTTTTCCAGACCAAATTTTTAAAGGGTCCTTTACTCTTGGAGGTAGACTGTTTTTTTGCATTATTGTGGCATTTTTGATCGAAAACGGAGCGTCAGCGACATCAAAATGTAGAACAATAACATCCAGGCATAAGACAACCTGGAACAACTTTTATTTTTAACAGAACAAATTTTTAAAGGGTACTTTACTCTTGGAGGTTGACTCTTTTTTTGCATTTTTGTCATTTTCGACCGAAAACAGTTAGTAAGCGACACCAAAATGTAGAACAATATCAAATGAGCATAGAAGAACGTGGATCAACTTTTATTTTTTCCGGAACAATTTTTTGAAGGATACTTTACTCTTGGAGGTAGACTCATTTTTTGCATTATTATGTCATTTTTTACCGGAATCGGCGAATTAGCGACACCAAAATGTAGAACAATATTAAATGAGCATAGAACAACCTGGATCAACTTTTATTTTTTCCGGAACAATTTTTTGAAGGGTACTTTACTCTCGGAGGTTGACTCTTTTTTTGCATTTTTGTGTCATTTTCGACCGAAAACGTGGAGTAAGCGACACCAAAATATAGAACAATAGTAACTGAGCATAGAACAACCTGGAACAACTTTTATTTTTTCCAGACCAAATTTTTAAAGGGTCCTTTACTCTTGGAGGTAGACTGTTTTTTTGCATTATTGTGGCATTTTTGATCGAAAACGGCGCGTCAGCGACACCAAAATGTAGAACAATAACATCCAGGCATAAAACAACCTGGAACAACTTTTATTTTTAACAGGACAAATTTTTAAAGGGTACTTTACTCTTGGAGATAGACTCTTTTTTTGCATTTTTGTCATTTGCGACCGAAAACAGTTAGTAAGCGACACCAAAATGTAGAACAATATCAAATGAGCATAGAACAACCTGGATCAACTTTTATTTTTTCCGGAACAATTTTTTGAAGGGTACTTTACTCTCGGAGGTTGACTCTTTTTTTGCATTTTTGTGTCATTTTCGACCGAAAACGTGGAGTAAGCGACACCAAAATATAGAACAATAGTAACTGAGCATAGAACAACCTGGAACAACTTTTATTTTTTCCAGACCAAATTTTTAAAGGGTCCTTTACTCTTGGAGGTTGACTGTTTTTTTTGCATTATTGTGGCATTTTTGATCGAAAACTGCGCGTCAGCGACACCAAAATGTAGAACAGTAACATCCAGGCACACAGCAACCTGGAACAACTTTTATTTTTTCCGGTACAAATTTTCAAAGTGTACTTTGCTCTAGGAGGTAGTCTCTTTTTTTGCATTATTGTGTTATTTTTGACCGAAATCGGCGCGTCAGCGACACCAAAATGTAGAACAATAACATCCAGGCACAAAACAACCTGGAACAACTTTTATTTTTGACAGGACAAATTTTTATAGGGTACTTTACTCTTGGAGATAGACCCTTTGCATTTTTGTGTCATTTTCGACCGAAACAGCTAGTAAGCGACACCACAATGTAGAAAAATATCAAATGAGCATAGAACAACCTGGAACAACTTTTATTTTTTCCGGAACAATTTTTTAAAAGGTTACTTTACTCTTGGAGGTAGACTCTTTTTTTTCATTTTTGTGTCATTTTCGACGAAAACGGTGAGTAAACGACACCAAAATATACAACAATAGTAAATGAGCATAGAACAACCTGGAACAGCTTTTATTTTTAACAGAACAAATTTTTAAAGGGTCCTTTACTCTTGGAGGTAGACTGTTTTTTTGCATTATTGTCATTTGCGACCGAAAACAGTTAGTAAGCGACACCAAAATGTAGAACAATATCAAATGAGCATAGAACAACCTGGATCAACTTTTATTTTTTCCGGAACAATTTTTTGAAGGATACTTTACACTTGGAGGTAGACTCTTTTTTTGCATTATTATGTCATTTTTTACCGGAAACGGCGAGTTAGCGACACCAACATGTAGAGCAATATTAAATGAGCATAGAACAACCTGAAACAACTTTTATTTTTTCCTGAACAAATTTGTAAAGGTCCTTTACTCTTGGAGGTAGACTATTTTTTTGCATTATTGTGCCATTATTGACCGATATCGGCGCGTCAGCGACACCAAAATGTAGAACAATAACATCCAGGCATAAAACAACCTGGAACAACTTTTATATTTAACAGAACAAATTTTTAAAGGTTACTTTACTCTTGGAGGTAGACTCTTTTTTTGCATTTTTGTGTCATTTTAGACGAAAACGGTGAGTAAACGACACCAAAATATAGAACAATAGTAAATGAGCATAGAACAACCTGCAACAACTTTTATTTTTGACAGAACAAATTTTTAAAGGGTCCTTTACTCTTGGAGGTAGACTGTTTTTTTGCATTATTGTGACATTTTTGATCGAAAACGGCGCGTCAGCAACATCAAAATGTAGAATAATAACATCCAGGCATAAGACAACCTGTAACAACTTTTATTTTTAACAGAACAAATTTTTAAAGGGTACTTTACTCTTGGAGGTTGACTCTTTTTTTGCATTTTTGTCATTTGCGACCGAAAACGGTGAGTAAGCGACACCAAAATATAGAACAATAGTAAATGAGCATAGAACAACCTGGAACAACTTTCATTTTTAACAGAACATATTTTTAAAGGGTACTTGACTCTAGGAGATAGACCCTTTTTTTGCATTTTTGTGTCATTTTCGACCGAAACAGCTAGTAAGCGACACCAAAATGTAGAACAATATCAAATGAGCATTGAACAACCTGGAACAACTTTTATTTTTTCCGGAACAATTTTTTAAAGGGTACTTTACTCTTGGAGGTAGACTCTTTTTTTGCATTTTTGTGTCATTTTCGACCGAAAACGGTGAGTAAGCGACACCAAAATATAGAACAATAGTAAATGAGCATAGAACAACCTGAAACAACTTTTATTTTTTCCTGAACAAATTTGTAAAGGTCCTTTACTCTTGGAGGTAGACTACTTTTTTGCATTATTGTGCCATTTTTGACCGAAATCGGCGCGTCAGCGACACCAAAATGTAGAACAATAACATCCAGGCACAAAACAATCTGGAACAACTTTCATTTTTAACGGAACATATTTTTAAAGGGTACTTTACTCTTGGAGGTTGACTCTTTTTTTGCATTTTTGTCATTTTCGACCGAAAACAGTTAGTAAGCGACACCAAAATGTAGAACAATATCAAATGAGCATAGAAGAACCTGGATCAACTTTTATTTTTTCCGGAACAATTTTTTTAAGGATACTTTACTCTTGGAGGTAGACTCTTTTTTTGCATTATTATGTCATTTTTTACCGGAATCGGCGAGTTCGCGACACCAAAATGTAGAGCAATATTAAATGAGCATAGAACAACCTGAAACAACTTTTATTTTGTCCAGAACAAATTTGTAAGGGTCCTTTACTCTTGGAGGTAGACTATTTTTTTGCATTATTGTGTCATTTTTGACCGAAAACGGCGAGTAAGCGACATTAAAATGTAGAACAATATTAAATGAGCATAGAACAACCTGACACAACTTTTATTTTTTCCAGAACAAATTTTTAAAGGGTCCTTTTCTCTTGGAGGTAGACTGTTTTTTTTTAATTATTGTGTCATTTTTGACCGAAAACGGCGCGTCAGCGACACCAAAATGTAGAACAATATTAAATGAGCATAGAACAACCTGACACACCTTTTATTTTTTCCAGAACAAATTTTTAAAGGGTCCTTTACTCCTGGAGGTAGTGTTTTTTTTTAATTATTGTGTCATTTTTGACCGAAAACGGCGCGTCAGCGACACCAAAATGTAGAACAATAACATCCAGGCATAAACCAACCTGGAACAACTTTTATTTTTAACAGAACAAATTTTTAAAGGGTACTTTACTCTTGGAGTTAGACTCTTTTTTTGCATTTTTGTCATTTTCGACCGAAAACAGCTAGCAAGCGTCACCAAATGTAGAACAATATCAAATGAGCATAGAACAACCTGGACCTACTTTTATTTTTTCCAGACCAAATTTTTAAAGGGTACTTTACTCTAGGAGATAGACCCTTTTTTTGCATTTTTGTGTCATTTTCGACCGAAACAGCTAGTAAGCGACACCAAAATCTAGAACAATATCAAATGAGCATAGAACAACCTGGAACAACTTTTATTTTTTCCGGAACAATTTTTTAAATGGTACTTTATTCTTGGAGGTAGACTCTTTTTTTGCATTTTTGTGTCATTTTCGACCGAAAACGGTGAGTAAGCGACACCAAAATATAGAACAATAGTAAATGAGCATAGAACAACCTGGAACAACTTTTATTTTTTCCAGACCAAATTTTTAAAGGGTCCTTTACTCTTGGAGGTAGACTGTTTTTTTGCATTATTGTGGCATTTTTGATCGAAAACGGCGCGTCAGCGACATCAAAATGTATAACCATAACATCCAGGCATAAAACAACCTGGAACAACTTTTATTTCTTCCGGAACAAATTTTTAAAGTGTACTTTACTCTTGGAGATGGACTCTTCTTTGGCATTTTTGTCATTTTCGACCGAAAACGGCGAGTAAGCGACACCAAACTGTAGAACAATTTTAAATGACCATAGAACAACCTGGAACAACTTTTGTTTTTCGGAACAAATTTTTAAACGATACTTTACTCTTGGAGGTACACACTTTTCTTGCATTTTTGTGTCATTTTTTACCGAAAACGGTGCGTCAGCGACACCAAAATGTAGAACAATATCAAATGAGCATAGAACAACCTGGATCAACTTTTATTTTTTCCGGAACAATTTTTTGAAGGGTACTTTACTCTTGGAGGTTGACTCTTTTTTTGCATTTTTGTGTCATTTTCGACCGAAAACGGTGAGTAATCGACACCAAAATATAGGTCAATAGTAATTGAGCATAGAAAAACCTGGAACAACTTTTATTTTTTCCAGACCAAATTTTTAAAGGGTCCTTTACTCTTGGAGGTAGACTGTTTTTTTGCATTATTGTGTCATTTTTGACCGAAATCGGCGGGTCAGCGACACCAAAATGTAGAACAATAACATCCAGGCACAAAACAACCTGGAAAAACTTTCATTTTTAACAGAACATATTTTTAAAATTTACTTTACTCTAGGAGATAGACCCTTTTTTTGCATTATTGTGTCATTTTCGACCGAAACAGCTAGTAAGCGACACCAAAATGTAGAACAATATCAAATGAGCATTGAACAACCTGGAACAACTTTTATTTTTTCCGGAACAACTTTTTAAAGGGTACTTTACTGTTGGAAGTAGACTCTTCTTTTGCATTTTTGTGTAATTTTCGACGAAAACGGTGAGTAAACGACACAAAAATATAGAACAATAGTAAATGAGCATAGAACAACCTGCAACAACTTTTATTTTTGACAGAACAAATTTTTAAAGGGTCCTTTACTCTTGGAGGTAGACTGTTTTTTTGCATTATTGTGACATTTTTGATCGAAAACGGCGCGTCAGCAACATCAAAATGTAGAATAATAACATCCAGGCATAAGACAACCTGTAACAACTTTTATTTTTAACAGAACAAATTTTTAAAGGGTACTTTACTCTTGGAGGTTGACTCTTTTTTTGCATTTTTGTCATTTGCGACCGAAAACGGTGAGTAAGCGACACCAAAATATAGAACAATAGTAAATGAGCATAGAACAACCTGGAACAACTTTCATTTTTAACAGAACATATTTTTAAAGGGTACTTGACTCTAGGAGATAGACCCTTTTTTTGCATTTTTGTGTCATTTTCGACCGAAACAGATAGTAAGCGACACCAAAATGTAGAACAATATCAAATGAGCATTGAACAACCTGGAACAACTTTTATTTTTTCCGGAACAATTTTTTAAAGGGTACTTTACTCTTGGAGGTAGACTCTTTTTTTGCATTTTTGTGTCATTTTCGACCGAAAACGGTGAGTAAGCGACACCAAAATATAGAACAATAGTAAATGAGCATAGAACAACCTGGAACAACTTTTATTTTTTCCAGACCAAATTTTTAAAGGGTCCTTTGCTCTTGGATGTAGACTGTTTTTTTGCATTTTTGTGTCATTTTCGACCGAAAACGGTGAGTAAGCGACACCAAAATATAGAACAATAGTAAATGAGCATAGAACAACCTGGAACAACTTTTATTTTTTCCAGACCAAATTTTTAAAGGGTCCTTTACTCTTGGAGGTAGACTCTTTTTTTGCATTATTGTGGCATTTTTGATCGAAAACGGCGCGTCAGCGACATCAAAATGTAGAACAATAACATCCAGGCATAAGACAACCTGGAACAACTTTTATTTTTAACAGAACAAATTTTTAAAGAGTACTTTACTCTTGGAGGTTGACTCTTTTTTTGCATTTTTGTCATTTTCGACCGAAAACTGTTAGTAAGCGACATCAAAATGTAGAACAATATCAAATGAGCATAGAACAACCTGGAACAACTTTTATTTTTTCCGGAACAATTTTTTAAAGGGTACTTTACTCTTGGAGGTAGACCCTTTTTTTGCATTTTTGTTTCATTTTAGACGAAAACGGTGTGTAAACGACACCAAAATATAGAACAATAGTAAATGAGCATAGAACAACTTGCAACAACTTTTATTTTTAACAGAACAAATTTTTAAAGGGTCCTTTACTCTTGGAGGTAGACTGTTTTTTTGCATTATTGTGGCATTTTTGATCGAAAACGGCGCGTCAGCGACATCAAAATGTAGCACAATAACATCCAGGCATAAGACAACCTGGAACAACTTTTATTTTTAACAGAACAAATTTTTAAAGGGTACTTTACTCTTGGAGATAGACTCTTTTTTTTGCATTTTTGTCATTTGCGACCGAAAACGGTGAGTAAGCGACACCAAAATATAGAACAATAGTAAATGAGCATAGAACAACCTGGAACAACTTTCATTTTTAACAGAACATATTTTTAAAGGGTCCTTTACTCTTGGAGGTAGACTGTTTTTTTGAATTATTGTGTCATTTTTGACCGAAATCGGCGCGTCAGCGACACCAAAATGTGGAACAATAACATCCAGGCATAAGACAACCCGGAACAACTTTTATTTTTTACAGGACAATTTTTTGAAGGGTACTTTACTCTTGGAGGTTGACTCTTTTTTTGCATTTTTGTGTCATTTTCGACCGAAAACGGTGAGTAAGCGACACCAAAATATAGAACAATACTAATTGAGCATAGAACAACCTGGAACAACTTTTATTTTTTCCAGACCAAATTTTTAAAGGGTGCTTTACTCTGGGAGGTAGACTGTTTTTTTGCATTATTGTGGCATTTTTGATCGAAAACGGCGCGTCAGCGACACCAAAATGTAGAACAGTAACATCCAGGCACACAGCAACCTGGAACAACTTTTATTTTTTCCGGAACAAATTTTTAAAGTGTACTTTGCTCTTGGAGGTAGTCTCTTTTTTTGCATTATTGTGTTATTTTTGACCGAAATCGGCGCGTCAGCGACACGAAAATGTAGAACATTATTAAATGAGCATAAAACAACCTGGAACAACTTTTATTTTTTTCAGACCAAATTTTTAAATGGTGCTTTACTCTTGGAGGTAGACTCTTTTTTTGCATTATTGTGGCATTTTTGATCGAAAACGGCGCGTCAGCGACATCAAAATGTAGAACAATAACATCCAGGCATAAGACAACCTGGAACAACTTTTATTTTTAACAGAACAAATTTTTAAAGGGTACTTTACTCTTGGAGGTTGACTATTTTTTTGCATTTTTGTCATTTTCGACCGAAAACAGTTATTAAGCGACACCAAAATGTAGAACAATATCAAATGAGCATAGAACAACCGGAAACAACTTTTATTTTTTCCTGAACAAATTTGTAAAGGTCCTTTACTCTTGGAGGTAGACTATTTTTTTGCATTATTGTGTCATTTTTTACCGAAATCGGCGCGTCAGCGACACCAAAATGTAGAACAATAACATCCAGGCATAAAACAACCTGGAACAACTTTTATATTTAACAGAACAAATTTTTAAAGGGTACTTTACTCTTGGAGGTAGACTCTTTTTTTGCATTATTGTGTAATTTTTTACCGAAAACGCCGCGTCAGCGACACCAAAATGTAGAGCAATAACATCCAGGCACAAAACAACCTGGAACAACTTTCATTTTTAACAGAAAATATTTTTAAAGGGTACTTTACTCTAGGAGATAGACCCTTTTTTTGCATTTTTGTGTCATTTTCGATCGAAACAGCTAGTAAGCGACACCAAAATGTAGAACAATATCAAATAAGCATAGAACAACCTGGAACAACTATTATTTTTTCCGGAATAATTTTTTAAAGGGTACTTTACTCTTGGAGGTAGACTCTTTTTTTGCATTTTTGTGCCATTTTCGACGAAAACGGTGAGTAAACGACACTCAAAATATAGAGGAATAGTAAATGAGCATAGAACAACCTGGAACAACTTTTATTTTTAACGGAACAAATTGTTAAAGGGTACTTTACTCTTGGAGATAGACTCTTTTTTTGCATTTTTGTGTCATTTTCGACCGAAAACGGTGAGTAAGCGACACCAAAATATAGAACAATAGTAATTGAGCATAGAACAACCTGGAACAACTTTTATTTTTTCCAGACCAAATTTTTAAAGGGTCCTTTACTCTTGGAGGTAGACTGTTTTTTTGCATTATTGTGGCATTTTTGATCGAAAACGGAGCGTCAGCGACATCAAAATGTAGAACAATAACATCCAGGCATAAGACAACCTGGAACAACTTTTATTTTTAACAGAACAAATTTTTAAAGGGTACTTTACTCTTGGAGGTTGACTCTTTTTTTGCATTTTTGTGTCATTTTCAACCGAAAACGGTGAGTAAGCGACACCAAAATATAGAACAATAGTAATTGAGCATAGAACAACCTGGAACAACTTTTATTTTTTCCAGACCAAATTTTTAAAGGGTCCTTTACTCTTGGAGGTAGACTGTTTTTTTGCATTATTGTGGCATTTTTGATCGAAAACGGAGCGTCAGCGACATCAAAATGTAGAACAATAACATCCAGGCATAAGACAACCTGGAACAACTTTTATTTTTAACAGAACAAATTTTTAAAGGGTACTTTACTCTTGGAGGTTGACTCTTTATTTGCATTTTTGTCATTTTCGACCGAAAACAGTTAGTAAGCGACACCAAAATGTAGAACAATATCAAATGAGCATAGAAGAACGTGGATCAACTTTTATTTTTTCCGGAACAATTTTTTGAAGGATACTTTACTCTTGGAGGTAGACTCATTTTTTGCATTATTATGTCATTTTTTACCGGAATCGGCGAATTAGCGACACCAAAATGTAGAACAATATTAAATGAGCATAGAACAACCTGGATCAACTTTTATTTTTTCCGGAACAATTTTTTGAAGGGTACTTTACTCTCGGAGGTTGACTCTTTTTTTGCATTTTTGTGTCATTTTCGACCGAAAACGTGGAGTAAGCGACACCAAAATATAGAACAATAGTAACTGAGCATAGAACAACCTGGAACAACTTTTATTTTTTCCAGACCAAATTTTTAAAGGGTCCTTTACTCTTGGAGGTAGACTGTTTTTTTGCATTATTGTGGCATTTTTGATCGAAAACGGCGCGTCAGCGACACCAAAATGTAGAACAATAACATCCAGGCATAAAACAACCTGGAACAACTTTTATTTTTAACAGGACAAATTTTTAAAGGGTACTTTACTCTTGGAGATAGACTCTTTTTTTGCATTTTTGTCATTTGCGACCGAAAACAGTTAGTAAGCGACACCAAAATGTAGAACAATATCAAATGAGCATAGAACAACCTGGATCAACTTTTATTTTTTCCGGAACAATTTTTTGAAGGGTACTTTACTCTCGGAGGTTGACTCTTTTTTTGCATTTTTGTGTCATTTTCGACCGAAAACGTGGAGTAAGCGACACCAAAATATAGAACAATAGTAACTGAGCATAGAACAACCTGGAACAACTTTTATTTTTTCCAGACCAAATTTTTAAAGGGTCCTTTACTCTTGGAGGTTGACTGTTTTTTTTGCATTATTGTGGCATTTTTGATCGAAAACTGCGCGTCAGCGACACCAAAATGTAGAACAGTAACATCCAGGCACACAGCAACCTGGAACAACTTTTATTTTTTCCGGTACAAATTTTCAAAGTGTACTTTGCTCTAGGAGGTAGTCTCTTTTTTTGCATTATTGTGTTATTTTTGACCGAAATCGGCGCGTCAGCGACACCAAAATGTAGAACAATAACATCCAGGCACAAAACAACCTGGAACAACTTTTATTTTTGACAGGACAAATTTTTATAGGGTACTTTACTCTTGGAGATTGACCCTTTGCATTTTTGTGTCATTTTCGACCGAAACAGCTAGTAAGCGACACCACAATGTAGAAAAATATCAAATGAGCATAGAACAACCTGGAACAACTTTTATTTTTTCCGGAACAATTTTTTAAAAGGTTACTTTACTCTTGGAGGTAGACTCTTTTTTTTCATTTTTGTGTCATTTTCGACGAAAACGGTGAGTAAACGACACCAAAATATACAACAATAGTAAATGAGCATAGAACAACCTGGAACAGCTTTTATTTTTAACAGAACAAATTTTTAAAGGGTCCTTTACTCTTGGAGGTAGACTGTTTTTTTGCATTATTGTCATTTGCGACCGAAAACAGTTAGTAAGCGACACCAAAATGTAGAACAATATCAAATGAGCATAGAACAACCTGGATCAACTTTTATTTTTTCCGGAACAATTTTTTGAAGGATACTTTACACTTGGAGGTAGACTCTTTTTTTGCATTATTATGTCATTTTTTACCGGAAACGGCGAGTTAGCGACACCAACATGTAGAGCAATATTAAATGAGCATAGAACAACCTGAAACAACTTTTATTTTTTCCTGAACAAATTTGTAAAGGTCCTCTACTCTTGGAGGTAGACTATTTTTTTGCATTATTGTGCCATTATTGACCGATATCGGCGCGTCAGCGACACCAAAATGTAGAACAATAACATCCAGGCATAAAACAACCTGGAACAACTTTTATATTTAACAGAACAAATTTTTAAAGGGTACTTTACTCTTGGAGGTAGACTCTTTTTTTGCATTTTTGTGTCATTTTAGACGAAAACGGTGAGTAAACGACACCAAAATATAGAACAATAGTAAATGAGCATAGAACAACCTGCAACAACTTTTATTTTTGACAGAACAAATTTTTAAAGGGTCCTTTACTCTTGGAGGTAGACTGTTTTTTTGCATTATTGTGACATTTTTGATCGAAAACGGCGCGTCAGCAACATCAAAATGTAGAATAATAACATCCAGGCATAAGACAACCTGTAACAACTTTTATTTTTAACAGAACAAATTTTTAAAGGGTACTTTACTCTTGGAGGTTGACTCTTTTTTTGCATTTTTGTCATTTGCGACCGAAAACGGTGAGTAAGCGACACCAAAATATAGAACAATAGTAAATGAGCATAGAACAACCTGGAACAACTTTCATTTTTAACAGAACATATTTTTAAAGGGTACTTGACTCTAGGAGATAGACCCTTTTTTTGCATTTTTGTGTCATTTTCGACCGAAACAGCTAGTAAGCGACACCAAAATGTAGAACAATATCAAATGAGCATTGAACAACCTGGAACAACTTTTATTTTTTCCGGAACAATTTTTTAAAGGGTACTTTACTCTTGGAGGTAGACTCTTTTTTTGCATTTTTGTGTCATTTTCGACCGAAAACGGTGAGTAAGCGACACCAAAATATAGAACAATAGTAAATGAGCATAGAACAACCTGAAACAACTTTTATTTTTTCCTGAACAAATTTGTAAAGGTCCTTTACTCTTGGAGGTAGACTACTTTTTTGCATTATTGTTCCATTTTTGACCGAAATCGGCGCGTCAGCGACACCAAAATGTAGAACAATAACATCCAGGCACAAAACAATCTGGAACAACTTTCATTTTTAACGGAACATATTTTTAAAGGGTACTTTACTCTTGGAGGTTGACTCTTTTTTTGCATTTTTGTCATTTTCGACCGAAAACAGTTAGTAAGCGACACCAAAATGTAGAACAATATCAAATGAGCATAGAAGAACCTGGATCAACTTTTATTTTTTCCGGAACAATTATTTTAAGGATACTTTACTCTTGGAGGTAGACTCTTTTTTTGCATTATTATGTCATTTTTTACCGGAATCGGCGATTTCGCGACACCAAAATGTAGAGCAATATTAAATGAGCATAGAACAACCTGAAACAACTTTTATTTTGTCCAGAACAAATTTGTAAGGGTCCTTTACTCTTGGAGGTAGACTATTTTTTTGCATTATTGTGTCATTTTTGACCGAAAACGGCGAGTAAGCGACATTAAAATGTAGAACAATATTAAATGAGCATAGAACAACCTGACACAACTTTTATTTTTTCCAGAACAAATTTTTAAAGGGTCCTTTTCTCTTGGAGGTAGACTGTTTTTTTTTAATTATTGTGTCATTTTTGACCGAAAACGGCGCGTCAGCGACACCAAAATGTAGAACAATATTAAATGAGCATAGAACAACCTGACACACCTTTTATTTTTTCCAGAACAAATTTTTAAAGGGTCCTTTACTCCTGGAGGTAGTGTTTTTTTTTAATTATTGTGTCATTTTTGACCGAAAACGGCGCGTCAGCGACACCAAAATGTAGAACAATAACATCCAGGCATAAACCAACCTGGAACAACTTTTATTTTTAACAGAACAAATTTTTAAAGGGTACTTTACTCTTGGAGTTAGACTCTTTTTTTGCATTTTTGTCATTTTCGACCGAAAACAGCTAGCAAGCGTCACCAAATGTAGAACAATATCAAATGAGCATAGAACAACCTGGACCTACTTTTATTTTTTCCAGACCAAATTTTTAAAGGGTACTTTACTCTAGGAGATAGACCCTTTTTTTGCATTTTTGTGTCATTTTCGACCGAAACAGCTAGTAAGCGACACCAAAATCTAGAACAATATCAAATGAGCATAGAACAACCTGGAACAACTTTTATTTTTCCGGAACAATTTTTTAAATGGTACTTTATTCTTGGAGGTAGACTCTTTTTTTGCATTTTTGTGTCATTTTCGACCGAAAACGGTGAGTAAGCGACACCAAAATATAGAACAATAGTAAATGAGCATAGAACAACCTGGAACAACTTTTATTTTTTCCAGACCAAATTTTTAAAGGGTCCTTTACTCTTGGAGGTAGACTGTTTTTTTGCATTATTGTGGCATTTTTGATCGAAAACGGCGCGTCAGCGACATCAAAATGTATAACCATAACATCCAGGCATAAAACAACCTGGAACAACTTTTATTTCTTCCGGAACAAATTTTTAAAGTGTACTTTACTCTTGGAGATGGACTCTTCTTTGGCATTTTTGTCATTTTCGACCGAAAACGGCGAGTAAGCGACACCAAACTGTAGAACAATTTTAAATGACCATAGAACAACCTGGAACAACTTTTGTTTTTCGGAACAAATTGTTAAACGATACTTTACTCTTGGAGGTACACACTTTTCTTGCATTTTTGTGTCATTTTTTACCGAAAACGGTGCGTCAGCGACACCAAAATGTAGAACAATATCAAATGAGCATAGAACAACCTGGATCAACTTTTATTTTTTCCGGAACAATTTTTTGAAGGGTACTTTACTCTTGGAGGTTGACTCTTTTTTTGCATTTTTGTGTCATTTTCGACCGAAAACGGTGAGTAATCGACACCAAAATATAGGACAATAGTAATTGAGCATAGAAAAACCTGGAACAACTTTTATTTTTTCCAGACCAAATTTTTAAAGGGTCCTTTACTCTTGGAGGTAGACTGTTTTTTTGCATTATTGTGTCATTTTTGACCGAAATCGGCGGGTCAGCGACACCAAAATGTAGAACAATAACATCCAGGCACAAAACAACCTGGAAAAACTTTCATTTTTAACAGAACATATTTTTAAAGTTTACTTTACTCTAGGAGATAGACCCTTTTTTTGCATTATTGTGTCATTTTCGACCGAAACAGCTAGTAAGCGACACCAAAATGTAGAACAATATCAAATGAGCATTGAACAACCTGGAACAACTTTTATTTTTTCCGGAACAACTTTTTAAAGGGTACTTTACTCTTGGAAGTAGACTCTTCTTTTGCATTTTTGTGTAATTTTCGACGAAAACGGTGAGTAAACGACACAAAAATATAGAACAATAGTAAATGAGCATAGAACAACCTGCAACAACTTTTATTTTTGACAGAACAAATTTTTAAAGGGTCCTTTACTCTTGGAGGTAGACTGTTTTTTTGCATTATTGTGACATTTTTGATCGAAAACGGCGCGTCAGCAACATCAAAATGTAGAATAATAACATCCAGGCATAAGACAACCTGTAACAACTTTTATTTTTAACAGAACAAATTTTTAAAGGGTACTTTACTCTTGGAGGTTGACTCTTTTTTTGCATTTTTGTCATTTGCGACCGAAAACGGTGAGTAAGCGACACCAAAATATAGAACAATAGTAAATGAGCATAGAACAACCTGGAACAACTTTCATTTTTAACAGAACATATTTTTAAAGGGTACTTGACTCTAGGAGATAGACCCTTTTTTTGCATTTTTGTGTCATTTTCGACCGAAACAGATAGTAAGCGACACCAAAATGTAGAACAATATCAAATGAGCATTGAACAACCTGGAACAACTTTTATTTTTTCCGGAACAATTTTTTAAAGGGTACTTTACTCTTGGAGGTAGACTCTTTTTTTGCATTTTTGTGTCATTTTCGACCGAAAACGGTGAGTAAGCGACACCAAAATATAGAACAATAGTAAATGAGCATAGAACAACCTGGAACAACTTTTATTTTTTCCAGACCAAATTTTTAAAGGGTCCTTTGCTCTTGGATGTAGACTGTTTTTTTGCATTTTTGTGTCATTTTCGACCGAAAACGGTGAGTAAGCGACACCAAAATATAGAACAATAGTAAATGAGCATAGAACAACCTGGAACAACTTTTATTTTTTCCAGACCAAATTTTTAAAGGGTCCTTTACTCTTGGAGGTAGACTCTTTTTTTGCATTATTGTGGCATTTTTGATCGAAAACGGCGCGTCAGCGACATCAAAATGTAGAACAATAACATCCAGGCATAAGACAACCTGGAACAACTTTTATTTTTAACAGAACAAATTTTTAAAGAGTACTTTACTCTTGGAGGTTGACTCTTTTTTTGCATTTTTGTCATTTTCGACCGAAAACTGTTAGTAAGCGACATCAAAATGTAGAACAATATCAAATGAGCATAGAACAACCTGGAACAACTTTTATTTTTTCCGGAACAATTTTTTAAAGGGTACTTTACTCTTGGAGGTAGACCCTTTTTTTGCATTTTTGTTTCATTTTAGACGAAAACGGTGTGTAAACGACACAAAAATATAGAACAATAGTAAATGAGCATAGAACAACCTGGAACAACTTTCATTTTTAACAGAACATATTTTTAAAGGGTCCTTTACTCTTGGAGGTAGACTGTTTTTTTGAATTATTGTGTCATTTTTGACCGAAATCGGCGCGTCAGCGACACCAAAATGTGGAACAATAACATCCAGGCATAAGACAACCCGGAACAACTTTTATTTTTTACAGGACAATTTTTTGAAGGGTACTTTACTCTTGGAGGTTGACTCTTTTTTTGCATTTTTGTGTCATTTTCGACCGAAAACGGTGAGTAAGCGACACCAAAATATAGAACAATACTAATTGAGCATAGAACAACCTGGAACAACTTTTATTTTTTCCAGACCAAATTTTTAAAGGGTGCTTTACTCTGGGAGGTAGACTGTTTTTTTGCATTATTGTGGCATTTTTGATCGAAAACGGCGCGTCAGCGACACCAAAATGTAGAACAGTAACATCCAGGCACACAGCAACCTGGAACAACTTTTATTTTTTCCGGAACAAATTTTTAAAGTGTACTTTGCTCTTGGAGGTAGTCTCTTTTTTTGCATTATTGTGTTATTTTTGACCGAAATCGGCGCGTCAGCGACACGAAAATGTAGAACATTATTAAATGAGCATAAAACAACCTGGAACAACTTTTATTTTTTTCAGACCAAATTTTTAAATGGTGCTTTACTCTTGGAGGTAGACTCTTTTTTTGCATTATTGTGGCATTTTTGATCGAAAACGGCGCGTCAGCGACATCAAAATGTAGAACAATAACATCCAGGCATAAGACAACCTGGAACAACTTTTATTTTTAACAGAACAAATTTTTAAAGGGTACTTTACTCTTGGAGGTTGACTATTTTTTTGCATTTTTGTCATTTTCGACCGAAAACAGTTATTAAGCGACACCAAAATGTAGAACAATATCAAATGAGCATAGAACAACCGGAAACAACTTTTATTTTTTCCTGAACAAATTTGTAAAGGTCCTTTACTCTTGGAGGTAGACTATTTTTTTGCATTATTGTGTCATTTTTTACCGAAATCGGCGCGTCAGCGACACCAAAATGTAGAACAATAACATCCAGGCATAAAACAACCTGGAACAACTTTTATATTTAACAGAACAAATTTTTAAAGGGTACTTTACTCTTGGAGGTAGACTCTTTTTTTGCATTATTGTGTAATTTTTTACCGAAAACGCCGCGTCAGCGACACCAAAATGTAGAGCAATAACATCCAGGCACAAAACAACCTGGAACAACTTTCATTTTTAACAGAAAATATTTTTAAAGGGTACTTTACTCTTGGAGGTTGACTCTTTTTTTGCATTTTTGTCATTTGCGACCGAAAACGGTGAGTAAGCGACACCAAAATATAGAACAATAGTAAATGAGCATAGAACAACCTGGAACAACTTTCATTTTTAACAGAACATATTTTTAAAGGGTACTTGACTCTAGGAGATAGACCCTTTTTTTGCATTTTTGTGTCATTTTCGACCGAAACAGATAGTAAGCGACACCAAAATGTAGAACAATATCAAATGAGCATTGAACAACCTGGAACAACTTTTATTTTTTCCGGAACAATTTTTTAAAGGGTACTTTACTCTTGGAGGTAGACTCTTTTTTTGCATTTTTGTTTCATTTTCGACCGAAAACGGTGAGTAAGCGACACCAAAATATAGAACAATAGTAAATGAGCATAGAACAACCTGGAACAACTTTTATTTTTTCCAGACCAAATTTTTAAAGGGTCCTTTGCTCTTGGATGTAGACTGTTTTTTTGCATTTTTGTGTCATTTTCGACCGAAAACGGTGAGTAAGCGACACCAAAATATAGAACAATAGTAAATGAGCATAGAACAACCTGGAACAACTTTTATTTTTTCCAGACCAAATTTTTAAAGGGTCCTTTACTCTTGGAGGTAGACTCTTTTTTTGCATTATTGTGGCATTTTTGATCGAAAACGGCGCGTCAGCGACATCAAAATGTAGAACAATAACATCCAGGCATAAGACAACCTGGAACAACTTTTATTTTTAACAGAACAAATTTTTAAAGAGTACTTTACTCTTGGAGGTTGACTCTTTTTTTGCATTTTTGTCATTTTCGACCGAAAACTGTTAGTAAGCGACATCAAAATGTAGAACAATATCAAATGAGCATAGAACAACCTGGAACAACTTTTATTTTTTCCGGAACAATTTTTTAAAGGGTACTTTACTCTTGGAGGTAGACCCTTTTTTTGCATTTTTGTTTCATTTTAGACGAAAACGGTGTGTAAACGACACAAAAATATAGAACAATAGTAAATGAGCATAGAACAACCTGCAACAACTTTTATTTTTAACAGAACAAATTTTTAAAGGGTCCTTTACTCTTGGAGGTAGACTGTATTTTTGCATTATTGTGGCATTTTTGATCGAAAACGGCGCGTCAGCGACATCAAAATGTAGCACAATAACATCCAGGCATAAGACAACCTGGAACAACTTTTATTTTTAACAGAACAAATTTTTAAAGGGTACTTTACTCTTGGAGATAGACTCTTTTTTTTGCATTTTTGTCATTTGCGACCGAAAACGGTGAGTAAGCGACACCAAAATATAGAACAATAGTAAATGAGCATAGAACAACCTGGAACAACTTTCATTTTTAACAGAACATATTTTTAAAGGGTCCTTTACTCTTGGAGGTAGACTGTTTTTTTGCATTATTGTGGCATTTTTGATCGAAAACGGCGCGTCAGCGACACCAAAATGTAGAACAGTAACATCCAGGCACACAGCAACCTGGAACAACTTTTATTTTTTCCGGAACAAATTTTTAAAGTGTACTTTGCTCTTGGAGGTAGTCTCTTTTTTTGCATTATTGTGTTATTTTTGACCGAAATCGGCGCGTCAGCGACACGAAAATGTAGAACATTATTAAATGAGCATAAAACAACCTGGAACAACTTTTATTTTTTTCAGACCAAATTTTTAAATGGTGCTTTACTCTTGGAGGTAGACTCTTTTTTTGCATTATTGTGGCATTTTTGATCGAAAACGGCGCGTCAGCGACATCAAAATGTAGAACAATAACATCCAGGCATAAGACAACCTGGAACAACTTTTATTTTTAACAGAACAAATTTTTAAAGGGTACTTTACTCTTGGAGGTTGACTATTTTTTTGCATTTTTGTCATTTTCGACCGAAAACAGTTATTAAGCGACACCAAAATGTAGAACAATATCAAATGAGCATAGAACAACCGGAAACAACTTTTATTTTTTCCTGAACAAATTTGTAAAGGTCCTTTACTCTTGGAGGTAGACTATTTTTTTGCATTATTGTGTCATTTTTTACCGAAATCGGCGCGTCAGCGACACCAAAATGTAGAACAATAACATCCAGGCATAAAACAACCTGGAACAACTTTTATATTTAACAGAACAAATTTTTAAAGGGTACTTTACTCTTGGAGGTAGACTCTTTTTTTGCATTATTGTGTAATTTTTTACCGAAAACGCCGCGTCAGCGACACCAAAATGTAGAGCAATAACATCCAGGCACAAAACAACCTGGAACAACTTTCATTTTTAACAGAAAATATTTTTAAAGGGTACTTTACTCTAGGAGATAGACCCTTTTTTTGCATTTTTGTGTCATTTTCGATCGAAACAGCTAGTAAGCGACACCAAAATGTAGAACAATATCAAATAAGCATAGAACAACCTGGAACAACTATTATTTTTTCCGGAATAATTTTTTAAAGGGTACTTTACTCTTGGAGGTAGACTCTTTTTTTGCATTTTTGTGCCATTTTCGACGAAAACGGTGAGTAAACGACACTCAAAATATAGAAGAATAGTAAATGAGCATAGAACAACCTGGAACAACTTTTATTTTTAACGGAACAAATTGTTAAAGGGTACTTTACTCTTGGAGATAGACTCTTTTTTTGCATTTTTGTGTCATTTTCGACCGAAAACGGTGAGTAAGCGACACCAAAATATAGAACAATAGTAATTGAGCATAGAACAACCTGGAACAACTTTTATTTTTTCCAGACCAAATTTTTAAAGGGTCCTTTACTCTTGGAGGTAGACTGTTTTTTTGCATTATTGTGGCATTTTTGATCGAAAACGGAGCGTCAGCGACATCAAAATGTAGAACAATAACATCCAGGCATAAGACAACCTGGAACAACTTTTATTTTTAACAGAACAAATTTTTAAAGGGTACTTTACTCTTGGAGGTTGACTCTTTTTTTGCATTTTTGTGTCATTTTCGACCGAAAACGGTGAGTAAGCGACACCAAAATATAGAACAATAGTAATTGAGCATAGAACAACCTGGAACAACTTTTATTTTTTCCAGACCAAATTTTTAAAGGGTCCTTTACTCTTGGAGGTAGACTGTTTTTTTGCATTATTGTGGCATTTTTGATCGAAAACGGCGCGTCAGCGACACCAAAATGTAGAACAATAACATCCAGGCATAAAACGACCTGGAATAACTTTTATATTTAACAGAACAGATTTTTAAAGGGTACTTTACTCTTGGAGGTAGACTCTTTTTTTGCATTATTGTGTAATTTTTGACCGAAAACGCCGCGTCAGCGACACCAAAATATAGAACAATATTAAATGAGCATAAAACAACCTGGAACAACTTTTATTTTTTCCGGAACAATTTTTTAAGGGATACTTTACTCTTGGAGGTACAACTCTTTTTTTGCATTATTGTGTCATTTTCGACGAAAACGGTGTGTAAACGACACCAAAATATAGAACAATAGTAAATGAGCATAGAACAACCTGCAACAACTTTTATTTTTTCCGGAACAATTTTTTAAAGGGTACTTTACTCTTGGCGATAGACTCTTTTTTTGCATTTTTGTGTCATTTTCGACCGAAAACGGTGAGTAAACAACACCAAAATATAGAACAATAGTAAATGAGCATAGAACAACCTGCAACAACTTTTATTTTTTCCGGAATAATTTTTTAAAGGGTACTTTACTTTTGGTGGTTGACTCTTTTTTTGCATTCTTGTCATTTTCGACCGAAAACAGTTAGTAAGCGACACCAAAATATAGAACAATAGTAAATGAGCATAGAACGACCTGGAACAACTCTTATTTTTTCCAGACCAAATTTTTAAATGGTCCTTTACTCTTGGAGGTAGACTGTTTTTTTGCATTATTGTGGCATTTTTGATCGAAAACGGCGCCTCAGCGACATCAAAATGTAGAACAATAACATCCAGGCATAAGACAACCTGGAACAACTTTTATTTTTAACAGAACAAATTTTTAAAGCGGACTTTACTCTTGGAGATAGACTCTTTTTTTTGCATTTTTGTCATTTGCGACCGAAAACGGTGAGTAAGCGACACCAAAATACAGAACAATAGTAAATGAGCATAGAACAACCTGGAACAACTTTCATTTTTAACAGAACATATTTTTAAAGGATACTTTACTCTAGGAGATAGACCCTTTTTTTGCATTTGTGTGTCATTTTCGACCGAAACAGCTAGTAAGCGACACCAAAATGTAGAACAAAATCAAATGAGCATAGAACAACCTGGATCAACTTTTATTTTTTCCGGAACAATTTTTTGAAGGATACTTTACTCTTGGAGGTAGACTCTTTTTTTGCATTTTTGTGTCATTTTCGACGAAAACGGTGAGTAAACGACACAAAAATATAGAACAATAGTAACTGAGCATAGAACAATCTGGAACAACTTTTATTTTTTCCAGACCAAATTTTTAAAGGGTCCTTTACTCTTGGAGGTAGACAGTTTTTTTGCATTATTGTGGCATTTTTGATCGAAAACGGCGCGTCAGCGACACCAAAATGTAGAACAATAACATCCAGGCATAAAACAACCTGGAATAACTTTTATATTTAACAGAACAAATTTTTAAAGGGTACTTTACTCTTGGAGGTAGACTCTTTTTTTGCATTATTGTGTAATTTTTGACCGAAAACGCCGCGTCAGCGACACCAAAATATAGAACAATATTAAATGAGCATAAAACAACCTGGAACAACTTTTATTTTTTCCGGAACAATTTTTTGAGGGATACTTTACTCTTGGAGGTACAACTCTTTTTTTGCATTATTGTGTCATTTTCGACGAAAACGGTGTGTAAACGACACCAAAATATAGAACAATAGTAAATGAGCATAGAACAACCTGCAACAACTTTCATTTTTAACAGAACATATTTTTAAAGGATACTTTACTCTAGGAGATAGACCCTTTTTTTGCATTTGTGTGTCATTTTCGACCGAAACAGCTAGTAAGCGACACCAAAATGTAGAACAAAATCAAATGAGCATAGAACAACCTGGATCAACTTTTATTTTTTCCGGAACAATTTTTTGAAGGATACTTTACTCTTGGAGGTAGACTCTTTTTTTGCATTTTTGTGTCATTTTCGACGAAAACGGTGAGTAAACGACACAAAAATATAGAACAATAGTAAATGAGCATAGAACAACCTGGAACAACTTTCATTTTTAACAGAACATATTTTTAAAGGGTACTTTACTCTAGGAGATAGACCCTTTTTTTGCATTATTGTGTCATTTTTGACCGAAATCGGCGCGTCAGCGACACCTAAATGTAGAACAATAACATCCAGGCGTAAAACAACCTGGAACAACTTTTATATTTAACAGAACAAATTTTTAAAGGGTACTTTTCTCTTGGAGATATGCTCTTTTTTTGCATTATTATGTCATTTGCGACCGGAAACGGCGAGTTAGCGACACCAACATGTAGAACAATATTAAATGAGCATAGAACAACCTGAAACAACTTTTATTTTTTCCTGAACAAATTTGTAAAGATCCTTTACTCTTGGAGGTAGACTCTTTTTTTGCATTATTGTGTAATTTTTGACCGAAATCGGCTCGTCAGCGACACCAAAATGTAGAACAATAACATCCAGACATAAAACAACCTGGAACAACTTTTATATTTAACAGAACAAATTTTTAAAGGGTACTTTACTCTTGGAGGTTGACTCTTTTTTTGCATTTTTGTCATTTTCGACCGAAAACAGTTAGTAAGCGACACCAAAATGTAGAACAATATCAAATGAGCATAGAAGAACCTGGATCAACTTTTATTTTTTCCGGAACAATTTTTTTAAGGATACTTTACTCTTGGAGGTAGACTCTTTTTTTGCATTATTATGTCATTTTTTACCGGAATCGGCGAGTTCGCGACACCAAAATGTAGAACAATATTAAATGAGCATAGAACAACCTGAAACAACTTTTATTTTGTCCAGAACAAATTTGTAAGGGTCCTTTACTCTTGGAGGTAGACTATTTTTTTGCATTATTGTGTCATTTTTGACCGAAAACGGCGAGTAAGCGACATTAAAATGTAGAACAATATTAAATGAGCATAGAACAACCTGGCACAACTTTTATTTTTTCCAGAACAAATTTTTAAAGGGTCCTTTACTCTTGGAGGTAGACTGTTTTTTTTTAATTATTGTGTCATTTTTGACCGAAAACGGCGCGTCAGCGACACCAAAATGTAGAACAATATTAAATGAGCATAGAACAACCTGACACACCTTTTATTTTTTCCAGAACAAATTTTTAAAGGGTCCTTTACTCTTGGAGGTAGACTGTTTTTTTTTTAATTATTGTGTCATTTTTGACCGAAAACGGCGCGTCAGCGACACCAAAATGTAGAACAATAACATCCAGGCATAAACCAACCTGGAACAACTTTTATTTTTAACAGAACAAATTTTTAAAGGGTACTTTACTCTAGGAGATAGACCCTTTTTTTGCATTTTTGTGTCATTTTCGACCGAAACAGCTAGTAAGCGACACCAAAATCTAGAACAATATCAAATGAGCATAGAACAACCTGGAACAACTTTTATTTTTTCCGGAACAATTTTTTAAATGGTACTTTATTCTTGGAGGTAGACTCTTTTTTTGCATTTTTGTGTCATTTTCGACCGAAAACGGTGAGTAAGCGACACCAAAATATAGAACAATAGTAAATGAGCATAGAACAACCTGGAACAACTTTTATTTTTTCCAGACCAAATTTTTAAAGGGTCCTTTACTCTTGGAGGTAGACTGTTTTTTTGCATTATTGTGGCATTTTTGATCGAAAACGGCGCGTCAGCGACATCAAAATGTATAACCATAACATGCAGGCATAAAACAACCTGGAACAACTTTTATTTTTTCCGGAACAAATTTTTAAAGTGTACTTTACTCTTGGAGATGGACTCTTCTTTGGCATTTTTGTCATTTTCGACCGAAAACGGCGAGTAAGCGACACCAAACTGTAGAACAATTTTAAATGACCATAGAACAACCTGGAACAACTTTTGTTTTTCGGAACAAATTTTTAAACGATACTTTACTCTTGGAGGTACACACTTTTCTTGCATTTTTGTGTCATTTTTTACCGAAAACGGTGCGTCAGCGACACCAAAATGTAGAACAATATCAAATGAGCATAGAACAACCTGGATCAACTTTTATTTTTTCCGGAACAATTTTTTGAAGGGTACTTTACTCTTGGAGGTTGACTCTTTTTTTGCATTTTTGTGTCATTTTCGACCGAAAACGGTGAGTAATCGACACCAAAATATAGGACAATAGTAATTGAGCATAGAAAAACCTGGAACAACTTTTATTTTTTCCAGACCAAATTTTTAAAGGGTCCTTTACTCTTGGAGGTAGACTGTTTTTTTGCATTATTGTGTCATTTTTGACCGAAATCGGCGCGTCAGCGACACCAAAATGTAGAACAATAACATCCAGGCACAAAACAACCTGGAACAACTTTCATTTTTAACAGAACATATTTTTAAAGTTTACTTTACTCTAGGAGATAGACCCTTTTTTTGCATTATTGTGTCATTTTCGACCGAAACAGCTAGTAAGCGACACCAAAATGTAGAACAATATCAAATGAGCATAGAACAACCTGGAACAACTTTTATTTTTTCCGGAACAACTTTTTAAAGGGTACTTTACTCTTGGAAGTAGACTCTTCTTTTGCATTTTTGTGTAATTTTCGACGAAAACGGTGAGTAAACGACACAAAAATATAGAACAATAGTAAATGAGCATAGAACAACCTGCAACAACTTTTATTTTTGACAGAACAAATTTTTAAAGGGTCCTTTACTCTTGGAGGTAGACTGTTTTTTTGCATTATTGTGACATTTTTGATCGAAAACGGCGCGTCAGCAACATCAAAATGTAGAATAATAACATCCAGGCATAAGACAACCTGTAACAACTTTTATTTTTAACAGAACAAATTTTTAAAGGGTACTTTACTCTTGGAGGTTGACTCTTTTTTTGCATTTTTGTCATTTGCGACCGAAAACGGTGAGTAAGCGACACCAAAATATAGAACAATAGTAAATGAGCATAGAACAACCTGGAACAACTTTTATTTTTAACAGAACAAATTTTTAAAGAGTACTTTACTCTTGGAGGTTGACTCTTTTTTTGCATTTTTGTCATTTTCGACCGAAAACTGTTAGTAAGCGACATCAAAATGTAGAACAATATCAAATGAGCATAGAACAACCTGGAACAACTTTTATTTTTTCCGGAACAATTTTTTAAAGGGTACTTTACTCTTGGAGGTAGATCCTTTTTTTGCATTTTTGTTTCATTTTAGACGAAAACGGTGTGTAAACGACACCAAAATATAGAACAATAGTAAATGAGCATAGAACAACCTGCAACAACTTTTATTTTTAACAGAACAAATTTTTAAAGGGTCCTTTACTCTTGGAGGTAGACTGTTTTTTTGCATTATTGTGGCATTTTTGATCGAAAACGGCGCGTCAGCGACATCAAAATGTAGCACAATAACATCCAGGCATAAGACAACCTGGAACAACTTTTATTTTTAACAGAACAAATTTTTAAAGGGTACTTTACTCTTGGAGGTAGACCCTTTTTTTGCATTTTTGTTTCATTTTAGACGAAAACGGTGTGTAAACGACACCAAAATATAGAACAATAGTAAATGAGCATAGAACAACCTGCAACAACTTTTATTTTTAACAGAACAAATTTTTAAAGGGTCCTTTACTCTTGGAGGTAGACTGTTTTTTTGCATTATTGTGGCATTTTTGATCGAAAACGGCGCGTCAGCGACATCAAAATGTAGCACAATAACATCCAGGCATAAGACAACCTGGAACAACTTTTATTTTTAACAGAACAAATTTTTAAAGGGTACTTTACTCTTGGAGATAGACTCTTTTTTTTGCATTTTTGTCATTTGCGACCGAAAACGGTGAGTAAGCGACACCAAAATATAGAACAATAGTAAATGAGCATAGAACAACCTGGAACAACTTTCATTTTTAACAGAACATATTTTTAAAGGGTCCTTTACTCTTGGAGGTAGACTGTTTTTTTGAATTATTGTGTCATTTTTGACCGAAATCGGCGCGTCAGCGACACCAAAATGTGGAACAATAACATCCAGGCATAAGACAACCCGGAACAACTTTTATTTTTTACAGGACAATTTTTTGAAGGGTACTTTACTCTTGGAGGTTGACTCTTTTTTTGCATTTTTGTGTCATTTTCGACCGAAAACGGTGAGTAAGCGACACCAAAATATAGAACAATACTAATTGAGCATAGAACAACCTGGAACAACTTTTATTTTTTCCAGACCAAATTTTTAAAGGGTGCTTTACTCTGGGAGGTAGACTGTTTTTTTTGCATTATTGTGGCATTTTTGATCGAAAACGGCGCGTCAGCGACACCAAAATGTAGAACAGTAACATCCAGGCACACAGCAACCTGGAACAACTTTTATTTTTTCCGGAACAAATTTTTAAAGTGTACTTTGCTCTTGGAGGTAGTCTCTTTTTTTGCATTATTGTGTTATTTTTGACCGAAATCGGCGCGTCAGCGACACGAAAATGTAGAACATTATTAAATGAGCATAAAACAACCTGGAACAACTTTTATTTTTTTCAGACCAAATTTTTAAATGGTGCTTTACTCTTGGAGGTAGACTCTTTTTTTGCATTATTGTGGCATTTTTGATCGAAAACGGCGCGTCAGCGACATCAAAATGTAGAACAATAACATCCAGGCATAAGACAACCTGGAACAACTTTTATTTTTAACAGAACAAATTTTTAAAGGGTACTTTACTCTTGGAGGTTGACTATTTTTTTGCATTTTTGTCATTTTCGACCGAAAACAGTTATTAAGCGACACCAAAATGTAGAACAATATCAAATGAGCATAGAACAACCGGAAACAACTTTTATTTTTTCCTGAACAAATTTGTAAAGGTCCTTTACTCTTGGAGGTAGACTATTTTTTTGCATTATTGTGTCATTTTTTACCGAAATCGGCGCGTCAGCGACACCAAAATGTAGAACAATAACATCCAAGCATAAAACAACCTGGAACAACTTTTATATTTAACAGAACAAATTTTTAAAGGGTACTTTACTCTTGGAGGTAGACTCTTTTTTTGCATTATTGTGTAATTTTTTACCGAAAACGCCGCGTCAGCGACACCAAAATGTAGAGCAATAACATCCAGGCACAAAACAACCTGGAACAACTTTCATTTTTAACAGAAAATATTTTTAAAGGGTACTTTACTCTAGGAGATAGACCCTTTTTTTGCATTTTTGTGTCATTTTCGATCGAAACAGCTAGTAAGCGACACCAAAATGTAGAACAATATCAAATAAGCATAGAACAACCTGGAACAACTATTATTTTTTCCGGAATAATTTTTTAAAGGGTACTTTACTCTTGGAGGTAGACTCTTTTTTTGCATTTTTGTGCCATTTTCGACGAAAACGGTGAGTAAACGACACTCAAAATATAGAAGAATAGTAAATGAGCATAGAACAACCTGGAACAACTTTTATTTTTAACGGAACAAATTGTTAAAGGGTACTTTACTCTTGGAGATAGACTCTTTTTTTGCATTTTTGTGTCATTTTCGACCGAAAACGGTGAGTAAGCGACACCAAAATATAGAACAATAGTAATTGAGCATAGAACAACCTGGAACAACTTTTATTTTTTCCAGACCAAATTTTTAAAGGGTCCTTTACTCTTGGAGGTAGACTGTTTTTTTGCATTATTGTGGCATTTTTGATCGAAAACGGAGCGTCAGCGACATCAAAATGTAGAACAATAACATCCAGGCATAAGACAACCTGGAACAACTTTTATTTTTAACAGAACAAATTTTTAAAGGGTACTTTACTCTTGGAGGTTGACTCTTTTTTTGCATTTTTGTGTCATTTTCGACCGAAAACGGTGAGTAAGCGACACCAAAATATAGAACAATAGTAATTGAGCATAGAACAACCTGGAACAACTTTTATTTTTTCTAGACCAAATTTTTAAAGGGTCCTTTACTCTTGGAGGTAGACTGTTTTTTTGCATTATTGTGGCATTTTTGATCGAAAACGGAGCGTCAGCGACATCAAAATGTAGAACAATAACATCCAGGCATAAGACAACCTGGAACAACTTTTATTTTTAACAGAACAAATTTTTAAAGGGTACTTTACTCTTGGAGGTTGACTCTTTTTTTGGATTTTTGTCATTTTCGACCGAAAACAGTTAGTAAGCGACACCAAAATGTAGAACAATATCAAATGAGCATAGAAGAACGTGGATCAACTTTTATTTTTTCCGGAACAATTTTTTGAAGGATACTTTACTCTTGGAGGTAGACTCATTTTTTGCATTATTATGTCATTTTTTACCGGAATCGGCGAATTAGCGACACCAAAATGTAGAACAATATTAAATGAGCATAGAACAACCTGGATCAACTTTTATTTTTTCCGGAACAATTTTTTGAAGGGTACTTTACTCTCGGAGGTTGACTCTTTTTTTGCATTTTTGTGTCATTTTCGACCGAAAACGTGGAGTAAGCGACACCAAAATATAGAACAATAGTAACTGAGCATAGAACAACCTGGAACAACTTTTATTTTTTCCAGACCAAATTTTTAAAGGGTCCTTTACTCTTGGAGGTAGACTGTTTTTTTGCATTATTGTGGCATTTTTGATCGAAAACGGCGCGTCAGCGACACCAAAATGTAGAACAATAACATCCAGGCATAAAACAACCTGGAATAACTTTTATATTTAACAGAACAAATTTTTAAAGGGTACTTTACTCTTGGAGGTAGACACTTTTTTTGCATTATTGTGTAATTTTTGACCGAAAACGCCGCGTCAGCGACACCAAAATATAGAACAATATTAAATGAGCATAAAACAACCTGGAACAACTTTTATTTTTTCCGGAACAATTTTTTAAAGGGTACTTTACTCTTGAAGGTAGACTCTTTTTTTGCATTATTGTGTTATTTTTGACCGAAATCGGCGCGTCAGCGACACCAAAATGTAGAACAATAACATCCAGGCACAAAACAACCTGGAACAACTTTTATTTTTAACAGGACAAATTTTTATAGGGTACTTTACTCTTGGAGATAGACCCTTTGCATTTTTGTGTCATTTTCGACCGAAACAGCTAGTAAGCGACACCAAAATGTAGAAAAATATCAAATGAGCATAGAACAACCTGGAACAACTTTTATTTTTTCCGGAACAATTTTTAAAAAGGTTACTTTACTCTTGGAGGTAGACTCTTTTTTTGCATTTTTGTGTCATTTTCGACGAAAACGGTGAGTAAACGACACCAAAATATACAACAATAGTAAATGAGCATAGAACAACCTGAAACAACTTTTATTTTTTCCTGAACAAATTTGTAAAGGTCCTTTACTCTTGGAGGTAGACTATTTTTTTGCATTATTGTGCCATTATTGACCGATATCGGCGCGTCAGCGACACCAAAATGTAGAACAATAACATCCAGGCATAAAACAACCTGGAACAACTTTTATATTTAACAGAACAAATTTTTAAAGGGTACTTTACTCTTGGAGGTAGACTCTTTTTTTGCATTTTTGTGTCATTTTAGACGAAAACGGTGAGTAAACGACACCAAAATATAGAACAATAGTAAATGAGCATAGAACAACCTGCAACAACTTTTATTTTTAACAGAACAAATTTTTAAAGGGTCCTTTACTCTTGGAGGTAGACTGTTTTTTTGCATTATTGTGGCATTTTTGATCGAAAACGGCGCGTCAGCGACATAAAAATGTAGAACAATAACATCCAGGCATAAGACAACCTGGAACAACTTTTATTTTTAACAGAACAAATTTTTAAAGCGGACTTTACTCTTGGAGATAGACTCTTTTTTTTGCATTTTTGTCATTTGCGACCGAAAACGGTGAGTAAGCGACACCAAAATATAGAACAATAGTAAATGAGCATAGAACAACCTGGAACAACTTTCATTTTTAACAGAACATATTTTTAAAGGATACTTTACTCTAGGAGATAGACCCTTTTTTTGCATTTGTGTGTCATTTTCGACCGAAACAGCTAGTAAGCGACACCAAAATGTAGAACAAAATCAAATGAGCATAGAACAACCTGGATCAACTTTTATTTTTTCCGGAACAATTTTTTGAAGGATACTTTACTCTTGGAGGTAGACTCTTTTTTTGCATTTTTGTGTCATTTTCGACGAAAACGGTGAGTAAACGACACAAAAATATAGAACAATAGTAACTGAGCATAGAACAACCTGGAACAACTTTTATTTTTTCCAGACCAAATTTTTAAAGGGTCCTTTACTCTAGGAGGTAGACAGTTTTTTTGCATTATTGTGGCATTTTTGATCGAAAACGGCGCGTCAGCGACACCAAAATGTAGAACAATAACATCCAGGCATAAAACAACCTGGAATAACTTTTATATTTAACAGAACAAATTTTTAAAGGGTACTTTACTCTTGGAGGTAGACTCTTTTTTTGCATTATTGTGTAATTTTTGACCGAAAACGCCGCGTCAGCGACACCAAAATATAGAACAATATTAAATGAGCATAAAACAACCTGGAACAACTTTTATTTTTTCCGGAACAATTTTTTGAGGGATACTTTACTCTTGGAGGTACAACTCTTTTTTTGCATTATTGTGTCATTTTCGACGAAAACGGTGTGTAAACGACACCAAAATATAGAACAATAGTAAATGAGCATAGAACAACCTGGAACAACTTTCATTTTTAACAGAACATATTTTTAAAGGATACTTTACTCTAGGAGATAGACCCTTTTTTTGCATTTGTGTGTCATTTTCGACCGAAACAGCTAGTAAGCGACACCAAAATGTAGAACAAAATCAAATGAGCATAGAACAACCTGGATCAACTTTTATTTTTTCCGGAACAATTTTTTGAAGGATACTTTACTCTTGGAGGTAGACTCTTTTTTTGCATTTTTGTGTCATTTTCGACGAAAACGGTGAGTAAACGACACAAAAATATAGAACAATAGTAAATGAGCATAGAACAACCTGGAACAACTTTCATTTTTAACAGAACATATTTTTAAAGGGTACTTTACTCTAGGAGATAGACCCTTTTTTTGCATTATTGTGTCATTTTTGACCGAAATCGGCGCGTCAGCGACACCTAAATGTAGAACAATAACATCCAGGCGTAAAACAACCTGGAACAACTTTTATATTTAACAGAACAAATTTTTAAAGGGTACTTTTCTCTTGGAGATAGGCTCTTTTTTTGCATTATTATGTCATTTGCGACCGGAAACGGCGAGTTAGCGACACCAACATGTAGAACAATATTAAATGAGCATAGAACAACCTGAAACAACTTTTATTTTTTCCTGAACAAATTTGTAAAGATCCTTTACTCTTGGAGGTAGACTCTTTTTTTGCATTATTGTGTAATTTTAGACCGAAATCGGCTCGTCAGCGACACCAAAATGTAGAACAATAACATCCAGACATAAAACAACCTGGAACAACTTTTATATTTAACAGAACAAATTTTTAAAGGGTACTTTACTCTTGGAGGTTGACTCTTTTTTTGCATTTTTGTCATTTTCGACCGAAAACAGTTAGTAAGCGACACCAAAATGTAGAACAATATCAAATGAGCATAGAAGAACCTGGATCAACTTTTATTTTTTCCGGAACAATTTTTTGAAGGATACTTTACTCTTGGAGGTAGACTCTTTTTTTGCATTATTATGTCATTTTTTACCGGAATCGGCTAGTTCGCGACACCAAAATGTAGAACAATATTAAATGAGCATAGAACAACCTGAAACAACTTTTATTTTGTCCAGAACAAATTTGTAAGGGTCCTTTACTCTTGGAGGTAGACTATTTTTTTGCATTATTGTGTCATTTTTGACCGAAATCGGCGCGTCAGCGACACCAAAATGTAGAACAATAACATCCAGGCACAAAACAACCTGGAACAACTTTCATCTTTAACAGAACAAATTTTTAAAGGGTACTTTACTCTTGGAGATAGACTCTTTTTTTTGCATTTTTGTCATTTGCGACCGAAAACAGTTAGTAAGCGACACCAAAATGTAGAACAATATCAAATGAGCATAGAACAACCTGGATCAACTTTTATTTTTTCCGGAACAATTTTTTGAAGGATACTTTACACTTGGAGGTAGACTCTTTTTTTGCATTATTATGTCATTTTTTACCGGAAACGGCGAGTTAGCGACACCAACATGTAGAACAATATTAAATGAGCATAGAACAACCTGAAACAACTTTTATTTTTTCCTGAACAAATTTGTAAAGGTCCTTTACTCTTGGAGGTAGACTATTTTTTTGCATTATTGTGTCATTTTTGACCGAAAACGGCGAGTAAGCGACATTAAAATGTAGAACAATATTAAATGAGCATAGAACAACCTGGCACAACTTTTATTTTTTCCAGAACAAATTTTTAAAGGGTCCTTTACTCTTGGAGGTAGACTGTTTTTTTTTAATTATTGTGTCATTTTTGACCGAAAACGGCGCGTCAGCGACACCAAAATGTAGAACAATATTAAATGAGCATAGAACAACCTGACACACCTTTTATTTTTTCCAGAACAAATTTTTAAAGGGTCCTTTACTCTTGGAGGTAGACTGTTTTTTTTTTAATTATTGTGTCATTTTTGACCGAAAACGGCGCGTCAGCGACACCAAAATGTAGAACAATAACATCCAGGCATAAACCAACCTGGAACAACTTTTATTTTTAACAGAACAAATTTTTAAAGGGTACTTTACTCTAGGAGATAGACCCTTTTTTTGCATTTTTGTGTCATTTTCGACCGAAACAGCTAGTAAGCGACACCAAAATCTAGAACAATATCAAATGAGCATAGAACAACCTGGAACAACTTTTATTTTTTCCGGAACAATTTTTTAAATGGTACTTTATTCTTGGAGGTAGACTCTTTTTTTGCATTTTTGTGTCATTTTCGACCGAAAACGGTGAGTAAGCGACACCAAAATATAGAACAATACTAATTGAGCATAGAACAACCTGGAACAACTTTTATTTTTTCCAGACCAAATTTTTAAAGGGTCCTTTACTCTTGGAGGTAGACTGTTTTTTTGCATTATTGTGGCATTTTTGATCGAAAACGGCGCGTCAGCGACATCAAAATGTATAACCATAACATCCAGGCATAAAACAACCTGGAACAACTTTTATTTTTTCCGGAACAAATTTTTAAAGTGTACTTTGCTCTTGGAGATGGACTCTTCTTTGGCATTTTTGTCATTTTCGACCGAAAACGGCGAGTAAGCGACACCAAACTGTAGAACAATTATAAATGACCATAGAACAACCTGGAACAACTTTTGTTTTTCGGAACAAATTTTTAAACGATACTTTACTCTTGGAGGTACACACTTTTCTTGCATTTTTGTGTCATTTTTTACCGAAAACGGTGCGTCAGCGACACCAAAATGTAGAACAATATCAAATGAGCATAGAACAACCTGGATCAACTTTTATTTTTTCCGGAACAATTTTTTGAAGGGTACTTTACTCTTGGAGGTTGACTCTTTTTTTGCATTTTTGTGTCATTTTCGACGAAAACGGTGAGTAAACGAGACAAAAATATAGAACAATAGTAAATGAGCATAGAACAACCTGGAACAACTTTCATTTTTAACAGAACATATTTTTAAAGGGTACTTTACTCTAGGAGATAGACCCTTTTTTTGCATTATTGTGTCATTTTTGACCGAAATCGGCGCGTCAGCGACACCTAAATGTAGAACAATAACATCCAGGCGTAAAACAACCTGGAACAACTTTTATATTTAACAGAACAAATTTTTAAAGGGTACTTTTCTCTTGGAGATAGGCTCTTTTTTTGCATTATTATGTCATTTGCGACCGGAAACGGCGAGTTAGCGACACCAACATGTAGAACAATATTAAATGAGCATAGAACAACCTGAAACAACTTTTATTTTTTCCTGAACAAATTTGTAAAGATCCTTTACTCTTGGAGGTAGACTCTTTTTTTGCATTATTGTGTAATTTTAGACCGAAATCGGCTCGTCAGCGACACCAAAATGTAGAACAATAACATCCAGACATAAAACAACCTGGAACAACTTTTATATTTAACAGAACAAATTTTTAAAGGGTACTTTACTCTTGGAGGTTGACTCTTTTTTTGCATTTTTGTCATTTTCGACCGAAAACAGTTAGTAAGCGACACCAAAATGTAGAACAATATCAAATGAGCATAGAAGCACCTGGATCAACTTTTATTTTTTCCGGAACAATTTTTTGAAGGATACTTTACTCTTGGAGGTAGACTCATTTTTTGCATTATTATGTCATTTTTTACCGGAATCGGCGAATTAGCGACACCAAAATGTAGAACAATATTAAATGAGCATAGAACAACCTGGATCAACTTTTATTTTTTCCGGAACAATTTTTTGAAGGGTACTTTACTCTCGGAGGTTGACTCTTTTTTTGCATTTTTGTGTCATTTTCGACCGAAAACGTGGAGTAAGCGACACCAAAATATAGAACAATAGTAATTGAGCATAGAACAACCTGGAACAACTTTTATTTTTTCCAGACCAAATTTTTAAAGGGACCTTTACTCTTGGAGGTAGACTGTTTTTTTTGCATTATTGTGACATTTTTGATCGAAAACGGCGCGTCAGCGACATCAAAATGTAGAACAATAACATCCAGGCACAAAACAACCTGGAACAACTTTTATTTTTAACAGGACAAATTTTTAAAGGGTACTTTACTCTTGGAGATAGACTCTTTTTTTGCATTTTTGTCATTTGCGACCGAAAACAGTTAGTAAGCGACACCAAAATGTAGAACAATATCAAATGAGCATAGAACAACCTGGATCAACTTTTATTTTTTCCGGAACAATTTTTTGAAGGGTACTTTACTCTTGGAGGTTGACTCTTTTTTTGCATTTTTGTGTCATTTTCGACCGAAAACGTGGAGTAAGCGACACCAAAATATAGAACAATAGTAACTGAGCATAGAACAACCTGGAACAACTTTTATTTTTTCCAGACCAAATTTTTAAAGGGTCCTTTACTCTTGGAGGTAGACTGTTTTTTTCATTATTGTGGCATTTTTGATCGAAAACGGCGCGTCAGCGACACCAAAATGTAGAACAGTAACATCCAGGCACACAGCAACCTGGAACAACTTTCATTTTTAACAGAACATATTTTTAAAGGGTACTTTACTCTAGGTGATAGACCCTTTTTTTGCATTATTGTGTCATTTTCGACCGAAAACAGTTAGTAAGCGACACCAAAATGTAGAACAATATCAAATGAGCATAGAACAACTTGGAACAACTTTTATTTTTTCCGGAACAATTTTTTAAAGGGTACTTTACTCTTGGAGGTAGACTTTTTTTGCATTTTTGTGTCATTTTCGACGAAAACGGTGAGTAAACGACACCAAAATATAGAACAATAGTAAATGAGCATAGAACAACCTGCAACAACTTTTATTTTTGACAGAACAAATTTTTAAAGGGTCCTTTACTCTTGGAGGTAGTCTGTTTTTTTGCATTATTGTGGCATTTTTGATCGAAAACGCCGCGTCAGCGACACCAAAATGTAGAACAATATTAAATGAGCATAAAAACAACTTGGAACAACTTTTATTTTTTCCGGAACAATTTTTTAAAGGGTACTTTACTCTTGGAGGTAGACTCTTTTTTTGCATTATTGTGGCATTTTTGATCGAAAACGGCGCGTCAGCGACACCAAAATGTAGAACAGTAACATCCAGGCACACAGCAACCTGAAACAACTTTTATTTTTTCCGGAACCTATTTTTGAAGTGTACTTTGCTGTTGGAGGTAGACTCTTTTTTGCATTATTGTGTTATGTTTGACCGAAATCGGCGCGTCAGCGACACGAAAATGTAGAACAATATTAATTGAGCATAAAACAACCTGGAACAACTTTTATTTTTCCCAGACCAAATTTTTAAAGGGTGCTTTACTCTTGGAGATAGACTCTTTTTTTGCATTTTTGTGTCATTTTCGACCGAAAACGGTGAGTAAGCGACACCAAAATGTAGAACAATATCAAATGAGCATAGAACAACCTGGATCAACTTTTATTTTTTCCGGAACAATTTTTTGAAGGATACTTTACTCTAGGAGGTAGACTCTTTTTTTGCATTATTATGTCATTTTTTCCGCAAACGGCGAGTTAGCGACACCAAAATGTAGAACAATAGTAAATGAGCATAGAACAACCTGGAACAACTTTTATTTTTAACAGAACAAATTTTTAAAGGGTCCTTTACTCTTGGAGGTAGACTGTTTTTTTGCATTATTGTGGCATTTTTGATCGAAAACGGCGCGTCAGCGACACCAAAATGTAGAACAATAACATCCAGGCATAAAACAACCTGGATCAACTTTTATTTTTTCCGGAACAATTTTTTGAAGGGTACTTTACTCTTGGAGGTTGACTCTTTTTTTGCATTTTTGTGTCATTTTCGACCGAAAACGTGGAGTAAGCGACACCAAAATATAGAACAATAGTAACTGAGCATAGAACAACCTGGAACAACTTTTATTTTTTCCAGACCAAATTTTTAAAGGGTCCTTTACTCTTGGAGGTACACTGTTTTTTTCATTATTGTGGCATTTTTGATCGAAAACGGCGCGTCAGCGACACCAAAATGTAGAACAGTAACATCCAGGCACACAGCAACCTGGAACAACTTTTATTTTTAACAGAACAAATTTTTAAAGAGTACTTTACTCTTGGAGGTTGACTCTTTTTTTGCATTTTTGTCATTTTCGACCGAAAACTGTTAGTAAGCGACATCAAAATGTAGAACAATATCAAATGAGCATAGGACAACCTGGAACAACTTTTATTTTTTCCGGAACAATTTTTTAAAGGGTACTTTACTCTTGGAGGTAGACCCTTTTTTTGCATTTTTGTTTCATTTTAGACGAAAACGGTGTGTAAACGACACCAAAATATAGAACAATAGTAAATGAGCATAGAACAACCTGCAACAACTTTTATTTTTAACAGAACAAATTTTTAAAGGGTCCTTTACTCTTGGAGGTAGACTGTTTTTTTGCATTATTGTGGCATTTTTGATCGAAAACGGCGCGTCAGCGACATCAAAATGTAGCACAATAACATCCAGGCATAAGACAACCTGGAACAACTTTTATTTTTAACAGAACAAATTTTTAAAGGGTAGTTTACTCTTGGAGGTTGACTATTTTTTTGCATTTTTGTCATTTTCGACCGAAAACAGTTATTAAGCGACACCAAAATGTAGAACAATATCAAATGAGCATAGAACAACCGGAAACAACTTTTATTTTTTCCTGAACAAATTTGTAAAGGTCCTTTACTCTTGGAGGTAGACTATTTTTTTGCATTATTGTGTCATTTTTTACCGAAATCGGCGCGTCAGCGACACCAAAATGTAGAACAATAACATCCAAGCATAAAACAACCTGGAACAACTTTTATATTTAACAGAACAAATTTTTAAAGGGTACTTTACTCTTGGAGGTAGACTCTTTTTTTGCATTATTGTGTAATTTTTTACCGAAAACGCCGCGTCAGCGACACCAAAATGTAGAGCAATAACATCCAGGCACAAAACAACCTGGAACAACTTTCATTTTTAACAGAAAATATTTTTAAAGGGTACTTTACTCTAGGAGATAGACCCTTTTTTTGCATTTTTGTGTCATTTTCGATCGAAACAGCTAGTAAGCGACACCAAAATGTAGAACAATATCAAATAAGCATAGAACAACCTGGAACAACTATTATTTTTTCCGGAATAATTTTTTAAAGGGTACTTTACTCTTGGAGGTAGACTCTTTTTTTGCATTTTTGTGCCATTTTCGACGAAAACGGTGAGTAAACGACACTCAAAATATAGAAGAATAGTAAATGAGCATAGAACAACCTGGAACAACTTTTATTTTTAACGGAACAAATTGTTAAAGGGTACTTTACTCTTGGAGATAGACTCTTTTTTTGCATTTTTGTGTCATTTTCGACCGAAAACGGTGAGTAAGCGACACCAAAATATAGAACAATAGTAATTGAGCATAGAACAACCTGGAACAACTTTTATTTTTTCCAGACCAAATTTTTAAAGGGTCCTTTACTCTTGGAGGTAGACTGTTTTTTTGCATTATTGTGGCATTTTTGATCGAAAACGGAGCGTCAGCGACATCAAAATGTAGAACAATAACATCCAGGCATAAGACAACCTGGAACAACTTTTATTTTTAACAGAACAAATTTTTAAAGGGTACTTTACTCTTGGAGGTAGACTCTTTTTTTGCATTTTTGTGCCATTTTCGACGAAAACGGTGAGTAAACGACACTCAAAATATAGAAGAATAGTAAATGAGCATAGAACAACCTGGAACAACTTTTATTTTTAACGGAACAAATTGTTAAAGGGTACTTTACTCTTGGAGATAGACTCTTTTTTTGCATTTTTGTGTCATTTTCGACCGAAAACGGTGAGTAAGCGACACCAAAATATAGAACAATAGTAATTGAGCATAGAACAACCTGGAACAACTTTTATTTTTTCCAGACCAAATTTTTAAAGGGTCCTTTACTCTTGGAGGTAGACTGTTTTTTTGCATTATTGTGGCATTTTTGATCGAAAACGGAGCGTCAGCGACATCAAAATGTAGAACAATAACATCCAGGCATAAGACAACCTGGAACAACTTTTATTTTTAACAGAACAAATTTTTAAAGGGTACTTTACTCTTGGAGGTTGACTCTTTTTTTGCATTTTTGTGTCATTTTCGACCGAAAACGGTGAGTAAGCGACACCAAAATATAGAACAATAGTAATTGAGCATAGAACAACCTGGAACAACTTTTATTTTTTCCAGACCAAATTTTTAAAGGGTCCTTTACTCTTGGAGGTAGACTGTTTTTTTGCATTATTGTGGCATTTTTGATCGAAAACGGAGCGTCAGCGACATCAAAATGTAGAACAATAACATCCAAGCATAAGACAACCTGGAACAACTTTTATTTTTAACAGAACAAATTTTTAAAGGGTACTTTACTCTTGGAGGTTGACTCTTTTTTTGGATTTTTGTCATTTTCGACCGAAAACAGTTAGTAAGCGACACCAAAATGTAGAACAATATCAAATGAGCATAGAAGAACGTGGATCAACTTTTATTTTTTCCGGAACAATTTTTTGAAGGATACTTTACTCTTGGAGGTAGACTCATTTTTTGCATTATTATGTCATTTTTTACCGGAATCGGCGAATTAGCGACACCAAAATGTAGAACAATATTAAATGAGCATAGAACAACCTGGATCAACTTTTAGTTTTTCCGGAACAATTTTTTGAAGGGTACTTTACTCTCGGAGGTTGACTCTTTTTTTGCATTTTTGTGTCATTTTCGACCGAAAACGTGGAGTAAGCGACACCAAAATATAGAACAATAGTAACTGAGCATAGAACAACCTGGAACAACTTTTATTTTTTCCAGACCAAATTTTTAAAGGGTCCTTTACTCTTGGAGGTAGACTGTTTTTTTGCATTATTGTGGCATTTTTGATCGAAAACGGCGCGTCAGCGACACCAAAATGTAGAACAATAACATCCAGGCATAAAACAACCTGGAATAACTTTTATATTTAACAGAACAAATTTTTAAAGGGTACTTTACTCTTGGAGGTAGACACTTTTTTTGCATTATTGTGTAATTTTTGACCGAAAACGCCGCGTCAGCGACACCAAAATATAGAACAATATTAAATGAGCATAAAACAACCTGGAACAACTTTTATTTTTTCCGGAACAATTTTTTAAAGGGTACTTTACTCTTGGCGATAGACTCTTTTTTTGCATTTTTGTGTCATTTTCGACCGAAAACGGTGAGTAAACGACACCAAAATATAGAACAATAGTAAATGAGCATAGAACAACCTGCAACAACTTTTATTTTTTCCGGAATAATTTTTTAAAGGGTACTTTACTCTTGGTGGTTGACTCTTTTTTTGCATTCTTGTCATTTTCGACCGAAAACAGTTAGTAAGCGACACCAAAATATAGAACAATAGTAAATGAGCATAGAACGACCTGGAACAACTCTTATTTTTTCCAGACCAATTTTTTAAAGGGTACTTTACTCTTGAAGGTAGACTCTTTTTTTGCATTATTGTGTCATTTTCGACGAAAACGGTGAGTAAACGACACCAAAATATAGAACAATAGTAAATGAGCATAGAACAACCTGGAACAACTTTTATTTTTAACAGAACAAATTTTTAAAGGGTCCTTTACTCTTGGAGGTAGACTGTTTTTTTGCATTATTGTGACATTTTTGATCGAAAACGGCGCGTCAGCGACATCAACATGTAGAACAATAACATCCAGGCACAAAACAACCTGGAACAACTTTTATTTTTAACAGGACAAATTTTTAAAGGGTACTTTACTCTTGGAGATAGACTCTTTTTTTGCATTTTTGTCATTTGCGACCGAAAACAGTTAGTAAGCGACACCAAAATGTAGAACAATATCAAATGAGCATAGAACAACCTGGATCAACTTTTATTTTTTCCGGAACAATTTTTTGAAGGGTACTTTACTCTCGGAGGTTGACTCTTTTTTTTGCATTTTTGTGTCATTTTCGACCGAAAACGTGGAGTAAGCGACACCAAAATATAGAACAATAGTAACTGAGCATAGAACAACCTGGAACAACTTTTATTTTTTCCAGACCAAATTTTTAAAGGGTCCTTTATTCTTGGAGGTTGACTGTTTTTTTTGCATTATTGTGGCATTTTTGATCGAAAACGGCGCGTCAGCGACACCAAAATGTAGAACAGTAACATCCAGGCACACAGCAACCTGGAACAACTTTTATTTTTTCCGGTACAAATTTTCAAAGTGTACTTTGCTCTAGGAGGTAGTCTCTTTTTTTGCATTATTGTGTTATTTTTGACCGAAATCGGCGCGTCAGCGACACCAAAATGTAGAACAATAACATCCAGGCACAAAACAACCTGGAACAACTTTTATTTTTAACAGGACAAATTTTTATAGGGTTCTTTACTCTTGGAGATAGACCCTTTGCATTTTTGTGTCATTTTCGACCGAAACAGCTAGTAAGCGACACCAAAATGTAGAAAAATATCAAATGAGCATAGAACAACCTGGAACAACTTTTATTTTTTCCGGAACAATTTTTAAAAAGGTTACTTTACTCTTGGAGGTAGACTCTTTTTTTGCATTTTTGTGTCATTTTCGACGAAAACGGTGAGTAAACGACACCAAAATATACAACAATAGTAAATGAGCATAGAACAACCTGAAACAACTTTTATTTTTTCCTGAACAAATTTGTAAAGGTCCTTTACTCTTGGAGGTAGACTATTTTTTTGCATTATTGTGCCATTATTGACCGATATCGGCGCGTCAGCGACACCAAAATGTAGAACAATAACATCCAGGCATAAAACAACCTGGAACAACTTTTATATTTAACAGAACAAATTTTTAAAGGGTACTTTACTCTTGGAGGTAGACTCTTTTTTTGCATTTTTGTGTCATTTTAGACGAAAACGGTGAGTAAACGACACCAAAATATAGAACAATAGTAAATGAGCATAGAACAACCTGCAACAACTTTTATTTTTAACAGAACAAATTTTTAAAGGGTCCTTTACTCTTGGAGGTAGACTGTTTTTTTGCATTATTGTGGCATTTTTGATCGAAAACGGCGCGTCAGCGACATAAAAATGTAGAACAATAACATCCAGGCATAAGACAACCTGGAACAACTTTTATTTTTAACAGAACAAATTTTTAAAGCGGACTTTACTCTTGGAGATAGACTCTTTTTTTTGCATTTTTGTCATTTGCGACCGAAAACGGTGAGTAAGCGACACCAAAATATAGAACAATAGTAAATGAGCATAGAACAACCTGGAACAACTTTCATTTTTAACAGAACATATTTTTAAAGGATACTTTACTCTAGGAGATAGACCCTTTTTTTGCATTTGTGTGTCATTTTCGACCGAAACAGCTAGTAAGCGACACCAAAATGTAGAACAAAATCAAATGAGCATAGAACAACCTGGATCAACTTTTATTTTTTCCGGAACAATTTTTTGAAGGATACTTTACTCTTGGAGGTAGACTCTTTTTTTGCATTTTTGTGTCATTTTCGACGAAAACGGTGAGTAAACGACACAAAAATATAGAACAATAGTAACTGAGCATAGAACAACCTGGAACAACTTTTATTTTTTCCAGACCAAATTTTTAAAGGGTCCTTTACTCTAGGAGGTAGACAGTTTTTTTGCATTATTGTGGCATTTTTGATCGAAAACGGCGCGTCAGCGACACCAAAATGTAGAACAATAACATCCAGGCATAAAACAACCTGGAATAACTTTTATATTTAACAGAACAAATTTTTAAAGGGTACTTTACTCTTGGAGGTAGACTCTTTTTTTGCATTATTGTGTAATTTTTGACCGAAAACGCCGCGTCAGCGACACCAAAATATAGAACAATATTAAATGAGCATAAAACAACCTGGAACAACTTTTATTTTTTCCGGAACAATTTTTTGAGGGATACTTTACTCTTGGAGGTACAACTCTTTTTTTGCATTATTGTGTCATTTTCGACGAAAACGGTGTGTAAACAACACCAAAATATAGAACAATAGTAAATGAGCATAGAACAACCTGGAACAACTTTCATTTTTAACAGAACATATTTTTAAAGGATACTTTACTCTAGGAGATAGACCCTTTTTTTGCATTTGTGTGTCATTTTCGACCGAAACAGCTAGTAAGCGACACCAAAATGTAGAACAAAATCAAATGAGCATAGAACAACCTGGATCAACTTTTATTTTTTCCGGAACAATTTTTTGAAGGATACTTTACTCTTGGAGGTAGACTCTTTTTTTGCATTTTTGTGTCATTTTCGACGAAAACGGTGAGTAAACGACACAAAAATATAGAACAATAGTAAATGAGCATAGAACAACCTGGAACAACTTTCATTTTTAACAGAACATATTTTTAAAGGGTACTTTACTCTAGGAGATAGACCCTTTTTTTGCATTATTGTGTCATTTTTGACCGAAATCGGCGCGTCAGCGACACCTAAATGTAGAACAATAACATCCAGGCACAAAACAACCTGGAACAACTTTTATTTTTAACAGGACAAATTTTTAAAGGGTACTTTACTCTTGGAGATAGACTCTTTTTTTGCATTTTTGTCATTTGCGACCGAAAACAGTTAGTAAGCGACACCAAAATGTAGAACAATATCAAATGAGCATAGAACAACCTGGATCAACTTTTATTTTTTCCGGAACAATTTTTTGAAGGGTACTTTACTCTCGGAGGTTGACTCTTTTTTTTGCATTTTTGTGTCATTTTCGACCGAAAACGTGGAGTAAGCGACACCAAAATATAGAACAATAGTAACTGAGCATAGAACAACCTGGAACAACTTTTATTTTTTCCAGACCAAATTTTTAAAGGGTCCTTTATTCTTGGAGGTTGACTGTTTTTTTTGCATTATTGTGGCATTTTTGATCGAAAACGGCGCGTCAGCGACACCAAAATGTAGAACAGTAACATCCAGGCACACAGCAACCTGGAACAACTTTTATTTTTTCCGGTACAAATTTTCAAAGTGTACTTTGCTCTAGGAGGTAGTCTCTTTTTTTGCATTATTGTGTTATTTTTGACCGAAATCGGCGCGTCAGCGACACCAAAATGTAGAACAATAACATCCAGGCACAAAACAACCTGGAACAACTTTTATTTTTAACAGGACAAATTTTTATAGGGTTCTTTACTCTTGGAGATAGACCCTTTGCATTTTTGTGTCATTTTCGACCGAAACAGCTAGTAAGCGACACCAAAATGTAGAAAAATATCAAATGAGCATAGAACAACCTGGAACAACTTTTATTTTTTCCGGAACAATTTTTAAAAAGGTTACTTTACTCTTGGAGGTAGACTCTTTTTTTGCATTTTTGTGTCATTTTCGACGAAAACGGTGAGTAAACGACACCAAAATATACAACAATAGTAAATGAGCATAGAACAACCTGAAACAACTTTTATTTTTTCCTGAACAAATTTGTAAAGGTCCTTTACTCTTGGAGGTAGACTATTTTTTTGCATTATTGTGCCATTATTGACCGATATCGGCGCGTCAGCGACACCAAAATGTAGAACAATAACATCCAGGCATAAAACAACCTGGAACAACTTTTATATTTAACAGAACAAATTTTTAAAGGGTACTTTACTCTTGGAGGTAGACTCTTTTTTTGCATTTTTGTGTCATTTTAGACGAAAACGGTGAGTAAACGACACCAAAATATAGAACAATAGTAAATGAGCATAGAACAACCTGCAACAACTTTTATTTTTAACAGAACAAATTTTTAAAGGGTCCTTTACTCTTGGAGGTAGACTGTTTTTTTGCATTATTGTGGCATTTTTGATCGAAAACGGCGCGTCAGCGACATAAAAATGTAGAACAATAACATCCAGGCATAAGACAACCTGGAACAACTTTTATTTTTAACAGAACAAATTTTTAAAGCGGACTTTACTCTTGGAGATAGACTCTTTTTTTTGCATTTTTGTGTCATTTTCGACCGAAAACGTGGAGTAAGCGACACCAAAATATAGAACAATAGTAACTGAGCATAGAACAACCTGGAACAACTTTTATTTTTTCCAGACCAAATTTTTAAAGGGTCCTTTATTCTTGGAGGTTGACTGTTTTTTTTGCATTATTGTGGCATTTTTGATCGAAAACGGCGCGTCAGCGACACCAAAATGTAGAACAGTAACATCCAGGCACACAGCAACCTGGAACAACTTTTATTTTTTCCGGTACAAATTTTCAAAGTGTACTTTGCTCTAGGAGGTAGTCTCTTTTTTTGCATTATTGTGTTATTTTTGACCGAAATCGGCGCGTCAGCGACACCAAAATGTAGAACAATAACATCCAGGCACAAAACAACCTGGAACAACTTTTATTTTTAACAGGACAAATTTTTATAGGGTTCTTTACTCTTGGAGATAGACCCTTTGCATTTTTGTGTCATTTTCGACCGAAACAGCTAGTAAGCGACACCAAAATGTAGAAAAATATCAAATGAGCATAGAACAACCTGGAACAACTTTTATTTTTTCCGGAACAATTTTTAAAAAGGTTACTTTACTCTTGGAGGTAGACTCTTTTTTTGCATTTTTGTGTCATTTTCGACGAAAACGGTGAGTAAACGACACCAAAATATACAACAATAGTAAATGAGCATAGAACAACCTGAAACAACTTTTATTTTTTCCTGAACAAATTTGTAAAGGTCCTTTACTCTTGGAGGTAGACTATTTTTTTGCATTATTGTGCCATTATTGACCGATATCGGCGCGTCAGCGACACCAAAATGTAGAACAATAACATCCAGGCATAAAACAACCTGGAACAACTTTTATATTTAACAGAACAAATTTTTAAAGGGTACTTTACTCTTGGAGGTAGACTCTTTTTTTGCATTTTTGTGTCATTTTAGACGAAAACGGTGAGTAAACGACACCAAAATATAGAACAATAGTAAATGAGCATAGAACAACCTGCAACAACTTTTATTTTTAACAGAACAAATTTTTAAAGGGTCCTTTACTCTTGGAGGTAGACTGTTTTTTTGCATTATTGTGGCATTTTTGATCGAAAACGGCGCGTCAGCGACATAAAAATGTAGAACAATAACATCCAGGCATAAGACAACCTGGAACAACTTTTATTTTTAACAGAACAAATTTTTAAAGCGGACTTTACTCTTGGAGATAGACTCTTTTTTTTGCATTTTTGTCATTTGCGACCGAAAACGGTGAGTAAGCGACACCAAAATATAGAACAATAGTAAATGAGCATAGAACAACCTGGAACAACTTTCATTTTTAACAGAACATATTTTTAAAGGATACTTTACTCTAGGAGATAGACCCTTTTTTTGCATTTGTGTGTCATTTTCGACCGAAACAGCTAGTAAGCGACACCAAAATGTAGAACAAAATCAAATGAGCATAGAACAACCTGGATCAACTTTTATTTTTTCCGGAACAATTTTTTGAAGGATACTTTACTCTTGGAGGTAGACTCTTTTTTTGCATTTTTGTGTCATTTTCGACGAAAACGGTGAGTAAACGACACAAAAATATAGAACAATAGTAACTGAGCATAGAACAACCTGGAACAACTTTTATTTTTTCCAGACCAAATTTTTAAAGGGTCCTTTACTCTAGGAGGTAGACAGTTTTTTTGCATTATTGTGGCATTTTTGATCGAAAACGGCGCGTCAGCGACACCAAAATGTAGAACAATAACATCCAGGCATAAAACAACCTGGAATAACTTTTATATTTAACAGAACAAATTTTTAAAGGGTACTTTACTCTTGGAGGTAGACTCTTTTTTTGCATTATTGTGTAATTTTTGACCGAAAACGCCGCGTCAGCGACACCAAAATATAGAACAATATTAAATGAGCATAAAACAACCTGGAACAACTTTTATTTTTTCCGGAACAATTTTTTGAGGGATACTTTACTCTTGGAGGTACAACTCTTTTTTTGCATTATTGTGTCATTTTCGACGAAAACGGTGTGTAAACGACACCAAAATATAGAACAATAGTAAATGAGCATAGAACAACCTGGAACAACTTTCATTTTTAACAGAACATATTTTTAAAGGATACTTTACTCTAGGAGATAGACCCTTTTTTTGCATTTGTGTGTCATTTTCGACCGAAACAGCTAGTAAGCGACACCAAAATGTAGAACAAAATCAAATGAGCATAGAACAACCTGGATCAACTTTTATTTTTTCCGGAACAATTTTTTGAAGGATACTTTACTCTTGGAGGTAGACTCTTTTTTTGCATTTTTGTGTCATTTTCGACGAAAACGGTGAGTAAACGACACAAAAATATAGAACAATAGTAAATGAGCATAGAACAACCTGGAACAACTTTCATTTTTAACAGAACATATTTTTAAAGGGTACTTTACTCTAGGAGATAGACCCTTTTTTTGCATTATTGTGTCATTTTTGACCGAAATCGGCGCGTCAGCGACACCTAAATGTAGAACAATAACATCCAGGCACAAAACAACCTGGAACAACTTTTATTTTTAACAGGACAAATTTTTAAAGGGTACTTTACTCTTGGAGATAGACTCTTTTTTTGCATTTTTGTCATTTGCGACCGAAAACAGTTAGTAAGCGACACCAAAATGTAGAACAATATCAAATGAGCATAGAACAACCTGGATCAACTTTTATTTTTTCCGGAACAATTTTTTGAAGGGTACTTTACTCTCGGAGGTTGACTCTTTTTTTTGCATTTTTGTGTCATTTTCGACCGAAAACGTGGAGTAAGCGACACCAAAATATAGAACAATAGTAACTGAGCATAGAACAACCTGGAACAACTTTTATTTTTTCCAGACCAAATTTTTAAAGGGTCCTTTATTCTTGGAGGTTGACTGTTTTTTTTGCATTATTGTGGCATTTTTGATCGAAAACGGCGCGTCAGCGACACCAAAATGTAGAACAGTAACATCCAGGCACACAGCAACCTGGAACAACTTTTATTTTTTCCGGTACAAATTTTCAAAGTGTACTTTGCTCTAGGAGGTAGTCTCTTTTTTTGCATTATTGTGTTATTTTTGACCGAAATCGGCGCGTCAGCGACACCAAAATGTAGAACAATAACATCCAGGCACAAAACAACCTGGAACAACTTTTATTTTTAACAGGACAAATTTTTATAGGGTTCTTTACTCTTGGAGATAGACCCTTTGCATTTTTGTGTCATTTTCGACCGAAACAGCTAGTAAGCGACACCAAAATGTAGAAAAATATCAAATGAGCATAGAACAACCTGGAACAACTTTTATTTTTTCCGGAACAATTTTTAAAAAGGTTACTTTACTCTTGGAGGTAGACTCTTTTTTTGCATTTTTGTGTCATTTTCGACGAAAACGGTGAGTAAACGACACCAAAATATACAACAATAGTAAATGAGCATAGAACAACCTGAAACAACTTTTATTTTTTCCTGAACAAATTTGTAAAGGTCCTTTACTCTTGGAGGTAGACTATTTTTTTGCATTATTGTGCCATTATTGACCGATATCGGCGCGTCAGCGACACCAAAATGTAGAACAATAACATCCAGGCATAAAACAACCTGGAACAACTTTTATATTTAACAGAACAAATTTTTAAAGGGTACTTTACTCTTGGAGGTAGACTCTTTTTTTGCATTTTTGTGTCATTTTAGACGAAAACGGTGAGTAAACGACACCAAAATATAGAACAATAGTAAATGAGCATAGAACAACCTGCAACAACTTTTATTTTTAACAGAACAAATTTTTAAAGGGTCCTTTACTCTTGGAGGTAGACTGTTTTTTTGCATTATTGTGGCATTTTTGATCGAAAACGGCGCGTCAGCGACATAAAAATGTAGAACAATAACATCCAGGCATAAGACAACCTGGAACAACTTTTATTTTTAACAGAACAAATTTTTAAAGCGGACTTTACTCTTGGAGATAGACTCTTTTTTTTGCATTTTTGTCATTTGCGACCGAAAACGGTGAGTAAGCGACACCAAAATATAGAACAATAGTAAATGAGCATAGAACAACCTGGAACAACTTTCATTTTTAACAGAACATATTTTTAAAGGATACTTTACTCTAGGAGATAGACCCTTTTTTTGCATTTGTGTGTCATTTTCGACCGAAACAGCTAGTAAGCGACACCAAAATGTAGAACAAAATCAAATGAGCATAGAACAACCTGGATCAACTTTTATTTTTTCCGGAACAATTTTTTGAAGGATACTTTACTCTTGGAGGTAGACTCTTTTTTTGCATTTTTGTGTCATTTTCGACGAAAACGGTGAGTAAACGACACAAAAATATAGAACAATAGTAACTGAGCATAGAACAACCTGGAACAACTTTTATTTTTTCCAGACCAAATTTTTAAAGGGTCCTTTACTCTAGGAGGTAGACAGTTTTTTTGCATTATTGTGGCATTTTTGATCGAAAACGGCGCGTCAGCGACACCAAAATGTAGAACAATAACATCCAGGCATAAAACAACCTGGAATAACTTTTATATTTAACAGAACAAATTTTTAAAGGGTACTTTACTCTTGGAGGTAGACTCTTTTTTTGCATTATTGTGTAATTTTTGACCGAAAACGCCGCGTCAGCGACACCAAAATATAGAACAATATTAAATGAGCATAAAACAACCTGGAACAACTTTTATTTTTTCCGGAACAATTTTTTGAGGGATACTTTACTCTTGGAGGTACAACTCTTTTTTTGCATTATTGTGTCATTTTCGACGAAAACGGTGTGTAAACGACACCAAAATATAGAACAATAGTAAATGAGCATAGAACAACCTGGAACAACTTTCATTTTTAACAGAACATATTTTTAAAGGATACTTTACTCTAGGAGATAGACCCTTTTTTTGCATTTGTGTGTCATTTTCGACCGAAACAGCTAGTAAGCGACACCAAAATGTAGAACAAAATCAAATGAGCATAGAACAACCTGGATCAACTTTTATTTTTTCCGGAACAATTTTTTGAAGGATACTTTACTCTTGGAGGTAGACTCTTTTTTTGCATTTTTGTGTCATTTTCGACGAAAACGGTGAGTAAACGACACAAAAATATAGAACAATAGTAAATGAGCATAGAACAACCTGGAACAACTTTCATTTTTAACAGAACATATTTTTAAAGGGTACTTTACTCTAGGAGATAGACCCTTTTTTTGCATTATTGTGTCATTTTTGACCGAAATCGGCGCGTCAGCGACACCTAAATGTAGAACAATAACATCCAGGCGTAAAACAACCTGGAACAACTTTTATATTTAACAGAACAAATTTTTAAAGGGTACTTTTCTCTTGGAGATAGGCTCTTTTTTTGCATTATTATGTCATTTGCGACCGGAAACGGCGAGTTAGCGACACCAACATGTAGAACAATATTAAATGAGCATAGAACAACCTGAAACAACTTTTATTTTTTCCTGAACAAATTTGTAAAGATCCTTTACTCTTGGAGGTAGACTCTTTTTTTGCATTATTGTGTAATTTTAGACCGAAATCGGCTCGTCAGCGACACCAAAATGTAGAACAATAACATCCAGACATAAAACAACCTGGAACAACTTTTATATTTAACAGAACAAATTTTTAAAGGGTACTTTACTCTTGGAGGTTGACTCTTTTTTTGCATTATTATGTCATTTTTTACCGGAAACGGCGAGTTAGCGACACCAACATGTAGAACAATATTAAATGAGCATAGAAGAACCTGGATCAACTTTTATTTTTTCCGGAACAATTTTTTGAAGGATACTTTACTCTTGGAGGTAGACTCTTTTTTTGCATTATTATGTCATTTTTGACCGAAAACGGCGAGTAAGCGACATTAAAATGTAGAACAATATTAAATGAGCATAGAACAACCTGGCACAACTTTTATTTTTTCCAGAACAAATTTTTAAAGGGTCCTTTACTCTTGGAGGTAGACTGTTTTTTTTTAATTATTGTGTCATTTTTGACCGAAAACGGCGCGTCAGCGACACCAAAATGTAGAACAATATTAAATGAGCATAGAACAACCTGACACACCTTTTATTTTTTCCAGAACAAATTTTTAAAGGGTCCTTTACTCTTGGAGGTAGACTGTTTTTTTTTTAATTATTGTGTCATTTTTGACCGAAAACGGCGCGTCAGCGACACCAAAATGTAGAACAATAACATCCAGGCATAAACCAACCTGGAACAACTTTTATTTTTAACAGAACAAATTTTTAAAGGGTACTTTACTCTAGGAGATAGACCCTTTTTTTGCATTTTTGTGTCATTTTCGACCGAAACAGCTAGTAAGCGACACCAAAATCTAGAACAATATCAAATGAGCATAGAACAACCTGGAACAACTTTTATTTTTTCCGGAACAATTTTTTAAATGGTACTTTATTCTTGGAGGTAGACTCTTTTTTTGCATTTTTGTGTCATTTTCGACCGAAAACGGTGAGTAAGCGACACCAAAATATAGAACAATACTAATTGAGCATAGAACAACCTGGAACAACTTTTACTTTTTCCAGACCAAATTTTTAAAGGGTCCTTTACTCTTGGAGGTAGACTGTTTTTTTGCATTATTGTGGCATTTTTGATCGAAAACGCCGCGTCAGCGACACCAAAATGTAGAACAATATTAAATGAGCATAAAAACAACTTGGAACAACTTTTATTTTTTCCGGAACAATTTTTTAAAGGGTACTTTACTCTTGGAGGTAGACTCTTTTTTTGCATTATTGTGGCATTTTTGATCGAAAACGGCGCGTCAGCGACACCAAAATGTAGAACAGTAACATCCAGGCACACAGCAACCTGAAACAACTTTTATTTTTTCCGGAACCTATTTTTAAAGTGTACTTTGCTGTTGGAGGTAGACTCTTTTTTGCATTATTGTGTTATGTTTGACCGAAATCGGCGCGTCAGCGACACGAAAATGTAGAACAATATTAATTGAGCATAAAACAACCTGGAACAACTTTTATTTTTCCCAGACCAAATTTTTAAAGGGTGCTTTACTCTTGGAGATAGACTCTTTTTTTGCATTTTTGTGTCATTTTCGACCGAAAACGGTGAGTAAGCGACACCAAAATGTAGAACAATATCAAATGAGCATAGAACAACCTGGATCAACTTTTATTTTTTCCGGAACAATTTTTTGAAGGATACTTTACTCGAGGAGGTAGACTCTTTTTTTGCATTATTATGTCATTTTTTCCGGAAACGGCGAGTTAGCGACACCAAAATGTAGAACAATAGTAAATGAGCATAGAACAACCTGGAACAACTTTTATTTTTAACAGAACAAATTTTTAAAGGATACTTTACTCTTGGAGGTAGACTATTTTTTTGCATTATTGTGTCATTTTTGACCGAAATCGGCGCGTCAGCGACACCAAAATGTAGAACAATAACATCCAGGCACAAAGCAACCTGGAACAACTTTCATTTTTAACAGAACATATTTTTAAAGGGCACTTTACTCTAGGAGATAGACCCTTTCTTTGCATTTTTATGTCATTTTCGACCGAAACAGCTAGTAAGCGACACCAAAATGTAGAAAAATATCAAATGAGCATAGAACAACCTGGAACAACTTTTATTTTTTCCGGAACAATTTTTAAAAAGGTTACTTTACTCTTGGAGGTAGACTCTTTTTTTGCATTTTTGTGTCATTTTCGACGAAAACGGTGAGTAAACGACACCAAAATATACAACAATAGTAAATGAGCATAGAACAACCTGCAACAACTTTTATTTTTGACAGAACAAATTTTTAAAGGGTCCTTTACTCTTGGAGGTAGTCTGTTTTTTTGCATTATTGTGGCATTTTTGATGGAAAACGGTGCGTCAGCGACATCAAAATGTAGAACAATAACATCCAGGCATAAGACAACCTGGAACAACTTTTATTTTTAACAGAACAAATTTTTAAAGGGTACTTTACTCTTCGAGTTAGACTCTTTTTTTGCATTATTGTGTAATTTTTGACCGAAAACGCCGCGTCAGCGACACCAAAATGTAGAACAATATTAAATGAGCATAAAAACAACCTGGAACAACTTTTATTTTTTCCGGAACAATTTTTTAAAAGGTACTTTACTCTTGGAGGTAGACTCTTTTTTTGCATTATTGTGTCATTTTTTACCGGAATTGGCGAGTTAGCGACACCAAAATGTAGAACAATATCAAATGAGCATAGAACAACCTGCAACAACTTTTATTTTTATCAGACCCAATTTTTAAAGGGTCCTTTACTCTTGGAGGTAGACTGTTTTTTTGAATTATTGTGTCATTTTTGACCGAAATCGGCGCGTCAGCGACACCAAAATGTGGAACAGTAACATCCAGGCACACAGCAACCTGGAACAACTTTTATTTTTTCCGGAACAAATTTTTAAAGGGTCCTTTACTCTTGGAGGTGGACTGTTTTTTTGCATAATTGTGGCATTTTTGTTCGAAAACGGCGCGTCAGCGACACTAAAATGTAGAACAATAACATCCAGGCACAAAAGAACCTGGAACAACTTTCATTTTTAACAGAACATATTTTTAAAGGGTACTTTGCTCTTGGAGGTAGACTGTTTTTTTGCATTTTTGTGTCATGTTCGACCGAAAACGGTGAGTAAGCGACACCAAAATATAGAACAATAGTAAATGAGCATAGAACAACCTGGAACAACTTTTATTTTTTCCTGAACAAATTTGTAAAGATCCTTTACTCTTGGAGGTAGACTGTTTTTTTGCATTATTGTGACATTTTTGATCGAAAACGGCGCGTCAGCGACATCAAAATGTAGAACAATAACATCCAGGCACAAAAGAACCTGGAACAACTTTCATTTTTAACAGAACATATTTTTAAAGGGTACTTTACTCTAGGAGATAGACCCTTTTTTTGCATTTTTGTGTAATTTTCGACCGAAACAGCTAGTAAGCGACACCAAAATGTAGAACAATATCAAATGAGCATAGAACAACCTGGCGCAACTTTTATTTTTTCCGGAACAATTTTTTAAAGGGTTCTTTACTCTTGGAGGTAGACTCTTTTTTTCCATTTTTGTGTCATTTTCGACGAAAACGGTGAGTAAACGACACCAAAATATAAAACAATAGTAAATGAGCATAGAACAACCTGGAACAACTTTTATTTTTTCCTGAACAAATTTGTAAAGATCCTTTACTCTTGGAGGTAGACTGTTTTTTTGCATTATTGTGACATTTTTGATCGAAAACGGCGCGTCAGCGACATCAAAATGTAGAACAATAACATACAGGCACATAACAACCTGGAACAACTTTTATTTTTTCCTGAACAAATTTGTAAAGGTCCTTTACTCTTGGAGGTAGACTATTTTTTTGCATTATTGTGCCATTATTGACCGATATCGGTGCGTCAGCGACACCAAAATGTAGAACAATAACATCCAGGCATAAAACAACCTGGAACAACTTTTATATTTATCAGAACAAATTTTTAAAGGGTACTTTACTCTTGGAGGTAGACTCTTTTTTTGCATTTTTGTGTCATTTTAGACGAAAACGGTGAGTAAACGACACCAAAATATAGAACAATAGTAAATGAGCATAGAACAACCTGCAACAACTTTTATATTTAACAGAACAAATTTTTAAAGGGTACTTTACTCTTGGTGGTTGACTCTTTTTTTGCATTTTTGTCATTTTCGACCGAAAACAGTTAGTAAGCGACACCAAAATGTAGAACAATATCAAATGAGCATAGAAGAACCTGGATCAACTTTTATTTTTTCCGGAACAATTTTTTGAAGGATACTTTACTCTTGGAGGTAGACTCTTTTTTTGCATTATTATGTCATTTTTTACCGGAATTGGCGAGTTAGCGACACCAAAATGTAGAACAATATCAAATGAGCATAGAACAACCTGCAACAACTTTTATTTTTATCAGACCCAATTTTTAAAGGGTCCTTTACTCTTGGAGGTAGACTGTTTTTTTGCATTATTGTGTCATTTTTGACCGAAATCGGCGCGTCAGCGACACCAAAATGTGGAACAGTAACATCCAGGCACACAGCAACCTGGAACAACTTTTATTTTTTCCGGAACAAATTTTTAAAGGTGCTTTACTCTTGGAGGTAGACTCTTTTTTGCATTTTTGTGTCATTTTCGACCGAAAACGGTGAGTAAGCGACACCAAAATATAGAACAATAGTAAATGAGCATAGAACAACCTGGAACAACTTTTATATTTAACAGAACAAATTTTTAAAGGGTACTTTACTCTTGGAGGTTGACACTTTTTTTGCATTATTGTGTAATTTTTGAACGAAAACGCCGCGTCCGGGACACCAAAATGTAGAACAATAACATCCAGGCACAACACAACCTGCAACAACTTTCATTTTTAACAGAACCTTTTTTTTAAAGGGCACTTTACTCTAGGAGATAGACCCATTTTTGCATTTTTGTGTCATTTTCGACCGAAACAGCTAGTAAGCGTCACCAAAATGTAGAACAATATCAAATGAGCATAGAACAACCTGCCACAACTTTTATTTTTATCAGACCCAATTTTTAAAGGGTCCTTTGCTCTTGGAGGTAGACTGTTTTTTTGCATTTTTGTGTCATGTTCGACCGAAAACGGTGAGTAAGCGACACCAAAATATAGAACAATAGTAAATGAGCATAGAACAACCTGGAACAACTTTTATTTTTTCCTGAACAAATTTGTAAAGATCCTTTACTCTTGGAGGTAGACTGTTTTTTTGCATTATTGTGACATTTTTGATCGAAAACGGCGCGTCAGCGACATCAAAATGTAGAACAATAACATACAGGCACATAACAACCTGGAACAACTTTTATTTTTTCCTGAACAAATTTGTAAAGGTCCTTTACTCTTGGAGGTAGACTATTTTTTTGCATTATTGTGCCATTATTGACCGATATCGGTGCGTCAGCGACACCAAAATGTAGAACAATAACATCCAGGCATAAAACAACCTGGAACAACTTTTATATTTATCAGAACAAATTTTTAAAGGGTACTTTACTCTTGGAGGTAGACTCTTTTTTTGCATTTTTGTGTCATTTTAGACGAAAACGGTGAGTAAACGACACCAAAATATAGAACAATAGTAAATGAGCATAGAACAACCTGCAACAACTTTTATTTTTAACACAACAAATTTTTAAAGGGTCCTTTACTCTTGGAGGTAGACTGTTTTTTTGCATTATTGTGGCATTTTTGATCGTAAACGGTGCGTCAGCGACATCAAAATGTAGAACAATAACAGCCAGGCATAAGACAACCTGGAACAACTTTTATTTTTAACAGAACAAATTTTTAAAGGGTACTTTACTCTTGGAGGTTGACTCTTTTTTTGCATTTTTGTCATTTTCGACCGAAAACAGTTAGTAAGCGACACCAAAATGTAGAACAATAGTAAATGAGCATAGAACAACCTGAAACAACTTTTATTTTTTCCAGAACAAATTTGTAAAGGTCCTTTACTCTTGGAGGTAGACTCTTTTTTTGCATTTTTGTGTCATTTTCGACGAAAACGGTGAGTAAACGACACCAAAATATACAACAATAGTAAATGAGCATAGAACAACCTGCAACAACTTTTATTTTTGACAGAACAAATTTTTAAAGGGTCCTTTACTCTTGGAGGTAGTCTGTTTTTTTGCATTATTGTGGCATTTTTGATGGAAAACGGTGCGTCAGCGACATCAAAATGTAGAACAATAACATCCAGGCATAAGACAACCTGGAACAACTTTTATTTTTAACAGAACAAATTTTTAAAGGGTACTTTACTCTTCGAGTTAGACTCTTTTTTTGCATTATTGTGTAATTTTTGACCGAAAACGCCGCGTCAGCGACACCAAAATGTAGAACAATATTAAATGAGCATAAAAACAACCTGGAACAACTTTTATTTTTTCCGGAACAATTTTTTAAAAGGTACTTTACTCTTGGAGGTAGACTCTTTTTTTGCATTATTGTGTCATTTTTTACCGGAATTGGCGAGTTAGCGACACCAAAATGTAGAACAATATCAAATGAGCATAGAACAACCTGCAACAACTTTTATTTTTAACACAACAAATTTGTAAAGATCCTTTACTCTTGGAGGTAGACTGTTTTTTTGCATTATTGTGACATTTTTGATCGAAAACGGCGCGTCAGCGACATCAAAATGTAGAACAATAACATCCAGGCATAAGACAACCTGGAACAACTTTTATTTTTAACAGAACAAATTTTTAAAGGGTACTTTACTCTTGGAGGTAGACTCTTTTTTTGCATTTTTGTGTCATTTTAGACGAAAACGGTGAGTAAACGACACCAAAATATAGAACAATAGTAAATGAGCATAGAACAACCTGCAACAACTTTTATTTTTAACACAACAAATTTGTAAAGATCCTTTACTCTTGGAGGTAGACTGTTTTTTTGCATTATTGTGACATTTTTGATCGAAAACGGCGCGTCAGCGACATCAAAATGTAGAACAATAACATACAGGCACATAACAACCTGGAACAACTTTTATTTTTTCCTGAACAAATTTGTAAAGGTCCTTTACTCTTGGAGGTAGACTATTTTTTTGCATTATTGTGCCATTATTGACCGATATCGGTGCGTCAGCGACACCAAAATGTAGAACAATAACATCCAGGCATAAAACAACCTGGAACAACTTTTATATTTATCAGAACAAATTTTTAAAGGGTACTTTACTCTTGGAGGTAGACTCTTTTTTTGCATTTTTGTGTCATTTTAGACGAAAACGGTGAGTAAACGACACCAAAATATAGAACAATAGTAAATGAGCATAGAACAACCTGCAACAACTTTTATATTTAACAGAACAAATTTTTAAAGGGTACTTTACTCTTGGTGGTTGACTCTTTTTTTGCATTTTTGTCATTTTCGACCGAAAACAGTTAGTAAGCGACACCAAAATGTAGAACAATATCAAATGAGCATAGAAGAACCTGGATCAACTTTTATTTTTTCCGGAACAATTTTTTGAAGGATACTTTACTCTTGGAGGTAGACTCTTTTTTTGCATTATTATGTCATTTTTTACCGGAATTGGCGAGTTAGCGACACCAAAATGTAGAACAATATCAAATGAGCATAGAACAACCTGCAACAACTTTTATTTTTATCAGACCCAATTTTTAAAGGGTCCTTTACTCTTGGAGGTAGACTGTTTTTTTGCATTATTGTGTCATTTTTGACCGAAATCGGCGCGTCAGCGACACCAAAATGTGGAACAGTAACATCCAGGCACACAGCAACCTGGAACAACTTTTATTTTTTCCGGAACAAATTTTTAAAGGTGCTTTACTCTTGGAGGTAGACTCTTTTTTGCATTTTTGTGTCATTTTCGACCGAAAACGGTGAGTAAGCGACACCAAAATATAGAACAATAGTAAATGAGCATAGAACAACCTGGAACAACTTTTATATTTAACAGAACAAATTTTTAAAGGGTACTTTACTCTTGGAGGTTGACACTTTTTTTGCATTATTGTGTAATTTTTGAACGAAAACGCCGCGTCCGGGACACCAAAATGTAGAACAATAACATCCAGGCACAACACAACCTGCAACAACTTTCATTTTTAACAGAACCTTTTTTTTAAAGGGCACTTTACTCTAGGAGATAGACCCATTTTTGCATTTTTGTGTCATTTTCGACCGAAACAGCTAGTAAGCGTCACCAAAATGTAGAACAATATCAAATGAGCATAGAACAACCTGCCACAACTTTTATTTTTATCAGACCCAATTTTTAAAGGGTCCTTTACTCTTGGAGGTAGACTGTTTTTTTGCATTATTGTGTCATTTTTGACCGAAATCGGCGCGTCAGCGACACCAAAATGTGGAACAGTAACATCCAGGCACACAGCAACCTGGAACAACTTTTATTTTTTCCGGAACAATTTTTTAAAGGGTACTTTACTCTTGGAGGTAGACTGTTTTTTTGCATTATTGTGACATTTTTGATCGAAAACGGCGCGTCAGCGACATCAAAATGTAGAACAATAACATCCAGGCACAAAACAACCTGGAACAACTTTTATTTTTAACAGGACAAATTTTTAAAGTGTACTTTGCTCTTGGAGGTAGACTGTTTTTTTGCATTTTTGTGTCATGTTCGACCGAAAACGGTGAGTAAGCGACACCAAAATATAGAACAATAGTAAATGAGCATAGAACAACCTGGAACAACTTTTATTTTTTCCTGAACAAATTTGTAAAGATCCTTTACTCTTGGAGGTAGACTGTTTTTTTGCATTATTGTGTCATTTTTGACCGAAATCGGCGCGTCAGCGACACCAAAATGTAGAACAATAACATCCAGGCATAAAACAACCTGGAACAACTTTTATTTTTTTCAGACCAAATTTTTAAAGGGTGCTTTACTCTTGGAGGTAGACTGTTGTTTTGCATTATTGTGGCATTTTTGATCGAAAACGGCGCGTCAGCGACATCAAAATGTAGAACAATAACATCCAGGCACAAAACAACCTGGAACAACTTTTATTTTTAACAGAACATATTTTTAAAGGGTACTTTACTCTTGGAGGTAGACTCTTTTTTTGCATTATTGTGTAATTTTTGACCGAAAACGCCGCGTCAGCGACACGAAAATGTAGAACAATATTAAATGAGCATAAAACAACCTGGAACGACTTTTATTTTTTTCAGACCAAATTTTTAAAGGGTGCTTTACTCTTGGAGGTAGACTGTTTTTTTGTATTATTGTGGCATTTTTGATCGAAAACGGCGCGTCAGCGACATCAAACTGTAGAACAATAACATCCAGGCATAAGACAACCTGGAACAACTTTTATATTTAACAGAACAAATTTTTAAAGGGTACTTTACTCTTGGTGGTTGACTCTTTTTTTGCATTTTTGTCATTTTCGACCGAAAACAGTTAGTAAGCGACACCAAAATGTAGAACAATATCAAATGAGCATAGAAGAACCTGGATCAACTTTTATTTTTTCCGGAACAATTTTTTGAAGGATACTTTACTCTTGGAGGTAGACTCTTTTTTTGCATTATTATGTCATTTTTTACCGGAATTGGCGAGTTAGCGACACCAAAATGTAGAACAATATCAAATGAGCATAGAACAACCTGCAACAACTTTTATTTTTATCAGACCCAATTTTTAAAGGGTCCTTTACTCTTGGAGGTAGACTGTTTTTTTGAATTATTGTGTCATTTTTGACCGAAATCGGCGCGTCAGCGACACCAAAATGTGGAACAGTAACATCCAGGCACACAGCAACCTGGAACAACTTTTATTTTTTCCGGAACAAATTTTTAAAGGGTCCTTTACTCTTGGAGGTGGACTGTTTTTTTGCATAATTGTGGCATTTTTGATCGAAAACGGCGCGTCAGCGACACTAAAATGTAGAACAATAACATCCAGGCACAAAAGAACCTGGAACAACTTTCATTTTTAACAGAACATATTTTTAAAGGGTACTTTACTCTAGGAGATAGACTCTTTTTTTGCATTTTTGTGTAATTTTCGACCGAAACAGCTAGTAAGCGACACCAAAATGTAGAACAATATCAAATGAGCATAGAACAACCTGGCGCAACTTTTATTTTTTCCGGAACAATTTTTTAAAGGGTTCTTTACTCTTGGAGGTAGACTCTTTTTTTGCATTTTTGTGTCATTTTCGACGAAAACGGTGAGTAAACGACACCAAAATATAAAACAATAGTAAATGAGCATAGAACAACCTGGAACAACTTTTATTTTTTCCTGAACAAATTTGTAAAGATCCTTTACTCTTGGAGGTAGACTGTTTTTTTGCATTATTGTGACATTTTTGATCGAAAACGGCGCGTCAGCGACATCAAAATGTAGAACAATAACATACAGGCACATAACAACCTGGAACAACTTTTATTTTTTCCTGAACAAATTTGTAAAGGTCCTTTACTCTTGGAGGTAGACTATATTTTTGCATTATTGTGCCATTATTGACCGATATCGGTGCGTCAGCGACACCAAAATGTAGAACAATAACATCCAGGCATAAAACAACCTGGAACAACTTTTATATTTATCAGAACAAATTTTTAAAGGGTACTTTACTCTTGGAGGTAGACTCTTTTTTTGCATTTTTGTGTCATTTTAGACGAAAACGGTGAGTAAACGACACCAAAATATAGAACAATAGTAAATGAGCATAGAACAACCTGCAACAACTTTTATTTTTAACAGAACAAATTTTTAAAGGGTCCTTTACTCTTGGAGGTAGACTGTTTTTTTGCATTATTGTGGCATTTTTGATCGTAAACGGTGCGTCAGCGACATCAAAATGTAGAACAATAACATCCAGGCATAAGACAACCTGGAACAACTTTTATTTTTAACAGAACAAATTTTTAAAGGGTACTTTACTCTTGGAGGTTGACTCTTTTTTTGCATTTTTGTCATTTTCGACCGAAAACAGTTAGTAAGCGACACCAAAATGTAGAACAATATCAAATGAGCATAGAAGAACCTGGATCAACTTTTCTTTTTTCCGGAACAATTTTTTTAAGGATACTTTACTCTTGGAGGTAGACTCTTTTTTTGCATTATTATGACATTTTTTACCGGAATCGGCGAGTTCGCGACACCAAAATGTAGAACAATATTAAATGAGCATAGAACAACCTGAAACAACTTTTATTTTGTCCAGAACAAATTTGTAAGGGTCCTTTACTCTTGGAGGTAGACTATTTTTTTGCATTATTGTGTCATTTTTGATCGAAAACGGCGCGTCAGCGACATCAAAATGTAGAATAATAACATCCAGGCATAAGACAACCTGGAACAACTTTTATTTTTAACAGAACAAATTTTTAAAGGGTACTTTACTCTTGGAGGTTGACTCTTTTTTTGCATTTTTGTGTTATTTTCGACCGAAAACGGTGAGTAAGCGACACCAAAATATAGAACAATAGTAATTGAGCATAGAACAACCTGGAACAACTTTTATTTTTTCCAGACCAAATTTTTAAAGGGTCCTTTACTCTTGGAGGTAGACTGTTTTTTTGCATTATTGTGACATTTTTGATCGAAAACGGCGCGTCAGCGACATCAAAATGTAGAACAATAACATCCAGGCACAAAACAACCTGGAACAACTTTTATTTTTAACAGGACAAATTTTTAAAGGGTACTTTACTCTTGGAGATAGACTCTTTTTTTTTCATTTTTGTCATTTGCGACCGAAAACAGTTAGTAAGCGACACCAAAATGTAGAACAATATCAAATGAGCATAGAACAACCTGGATCAACTTTTATTTTTTCCGGAACAATTTTTTGAAGGGTACTTTACTCTTGGAGGTTGACTCTTTTTTTGCATTTTTGTGTCATTTTCGACCGAAAACGTGGAGTAAGCGACACCAAAATATAGAACAATAGTAACTGAGCATAGAACAACCTGGAACAACTTCTATTTTTTCCAGACCAAATTTTTGAAGGGTCCTTTACTCTTGGAGGTAGACTGTTTTTTTCATTATTGTGGCATTTTTGATCGAAAACGGCGCGTCAGCGACACCAAAATGTAGAACAGTAACATCCAGGCACACAGCAACCTGAAACAACTTTCATTTTTAACAGAACATATTTTTAAAGGGTACTTTACTCTAGGTGATAGACCCTTTTTTTGCATTATTGTGTCATTTTCGACCGAAAACAGTTAGTAAGCGACACCAAAATGTAGAACAATATCAGATGAGCATAGAACAACCTGGAACAACTTTTATTTTTTCCGGAACAATTTTTTAAAGGGTACTTTACTCTTGGAGGTAGACTCTTTTTTTGCATTTTTGTGTCATTTTCGACGAAAACGGTGAGTAAACGACACCAAAATATAGAACAATAGTAAATGTGCATAGAACAACCTGCAACAACTTTTATTTTTGACAGAACAAATTTTTAAAGGTCCTTTACTCTTGGAGGTAGACTATTTTTTTGCATTATTGTGTCATTTTTGACCGAAATCGGCGCGTCAGCGACACCAAAATGTAGAACAATAACATCCAGGCATAAAACAACCTGGAACAACTTTTATTTTTTTCAGACCAAATTTTTAAAGGGTGCTTTACTCTTGGAGGTAGACTGTTGTTTTGCATTATTGTGGCATTTTTGATCGAAAACGGCGCGTCAGCGACATCAAAATGTAGAACAATAACATCCAGGCACAAAACAACCTGGAACAACTTTCATTTTTAACAGAACATATTTTTAAAGGGTACTTTACTCTTGGAGGTAGACTCTTTTTTTGCATTATTGTGTAATTTTTGACCGAAAACGCCGCGTCAGCGACACGAAAATGTAGAACAATATTAAATGAGCATAAAACAACCTGGAACGACTTTTATTTTTTTCAGACCAAATTTTTAAAGGGTGCTTTACTCTTGGAGGTAGACTGTTTTTTTGTATTATTGTGGCATTTTTGATCGAAAACGGCGCGTCAGCGACATCAAACTGTAGAACAATAACATCCAGGCATAAGACAACCTGGAACAACTTTTATATTTAACAGAACAAATTTTTGAAGGGTACTTTACTCTTGGTGGTTGACTCTTTTTTTGCATTTTTGTCATTTTCGACCGAAAACAGTTAGTAAGCGACACCAAAATGTAGAACAATATCAAATGAGCATAGAAGAACCTGGATCAACTTTTATTTTTTCCGGAACAATTTTTTGAAGGATACTTTACTCTTGGAGGTAGACTCTTTTTTTGCATTATTATGTCATTTTTTACCGGAATTGGCGAGTTAGCGACACCAAAATGTAGAACAATATCAAATGAGCATAGAACAACCTGCAACAACTTTTATTTTTATCAGACCCAATTTTTAAAGGGTCCTTTACTCTTGGAGGTAGACTGTTTTTTTGAATTATTGTGTCATTTTTGACCGAAATCGGCGCGTCAGCGACACCAAAATGTGGAACAGTAACATCCAGGCACACAGCAACCTGGAACAACTTTTATTTTTTCCGGAACAATTTTTTAAAGGGTTCTTTACTCTTGGAGGTAGACTCTTTTTTTGCATTTTTGTGTCATTTTCGACGAAAACGGTGAGTAAACGACACCAAAATATAAAACAATAGTAAATGAGCATAGAACAACCTGGAACAACTTTTATTTTTTCCTGAACAAATTTGTAAAGATCCTTTACTCTTGGAGGTAGACTGTTTTTTTGCATTATTGTGACATTTTTGATCGAAAACGGCGCGTCAGCGACATCAAAATGTAGAACAATAACATACAGGCACATAACAACCTGGAACAACTTTTATTTTTTCCTGAACAAATTTGTAAAGGACCTTTACTCTTGGAGGTAGACTATTTTTTTGCATTATTGTGCCATTATTGACCGATATCGGTGCGTCAGCGACACCAAAATGTAGAACAATAACATCCAGGCATAAAACAACCTGGAACAACTTTTATATTTATCAGAACAAATTTTTAAAGGGTACTTTACTCTTGGAGGTAGACTCTTTTTTTTGCATTTTTGTGTCATTTTAGACGAAAACGGTGAGTAAACGACACCAAAATATAGAACAATAGTAAATGAGCATAGAACAACCTGCAACAACTTTTATTTTTAACAGAACAAATTTTTAAAGGGTCCTTTACTCTTGGAGGTAGACTGTTTTTTTGCATTATTGTGGCATTTTTGATCGTAAACGGTGCGTCAGCGACATCAAAATGTAGAACAATAACATCCAGGCATAAGACAACCTGGAACAACTTTTATTTTTAACAGAACAAATTTTTAAAGGGTACTTTACTCTTGGAGGTTGACTCTTTTTTTGCATTTTTGTCATTTTCGACCGAAAACAGTTAGTAAGCGACACCAAAATGTAGAACAATATCAAATGAGCATAGAAGAACCTGGATCAACTTTTATTTTTTCCGGAACAATTTTTTTAAGGATACTTTACTCTTGGAGGTAGACTCTTTTTTTGCATTATTATGTCATTTTTTACCGGAATCGGCGAGTTCGCGACACCAAAATGTAGAACAATATTAAATGAGCATAGAACAACCTGAAACAACTTTTATTTTGTCCAGAACAAATTTGTAAGGGTCCTTTACTCTTGGAGGTAGACTATTTTTTTGCATTATTGTGTCATTTTTGATCGAAAACGGCGCGTCAGCGACATCAAAATGTAGAATAATAACATCCAGGCATAAGACAACCTGGAACAACTTTTATTTTTAACAGAACAAATTTTTAAAGGGTACTTTACTCTTGGAGGTTGACTCTTTTTTTGCATTTTTGTGTTATTTTCGACCGAAAACGGTGAGTAAGCGACACCAAAATATAGAACAATAGTAATTGAGCATAGAACAACCTGGAACAACTTTTATTTTTTCCAGACCAAATTTTTAAAGGGTCCTTTACTCTTGGAGGTAGATTGTTTTTTTTGCATTATTGTGACATTTTTGATCGAAAACGGCGCGTCAGCGACATCAAAATGTAGAACAATAACATCCAGGCACAAAACAACCTGGAACAACTTTTATTTTTAACAGGACAAATTTTTAAAGGGTACTTTACTCTTGGAGATAGACTCTTTTTTTGCATTTTTGTCATTTGCGACCGAAAACAGTTAGTAAGCGACACCAAAATGTAGAACAATATCAAATGAGCATAGAACAACCTGGATCAACTTTTATTTTTTCCGGAACAATTTTTTGAAGGGTACTTTACTCTTGGAGGTTGACTCTTTTTTTGCATTTTTGTGTCATTTTCGACCGAAAACGTGGAGTAAGCGACACCAAAATATAGAACAATAGTAACTGAGCATAGAACAACCTGGAACAACTTTTATTTTTTCCAGACCAAATTTTTGAAGGGTCCTTTACTCTTGGAGGTAGACTGTTTTTTTCATTATTGTGGCATTTTTGATCGAAAACGGCGCGTCAGCGACACCAAAATGTAGAACAGTAACATCCAGGCACACAGCAACCTGGAACAACGTTCATTTTTAACAGAACATATTTTTAAAGGGTACTTTACTCTAGGTGATAGACCCTTTTTTTGCATTATTGTGTCATTTTCGACCGAAAACAGTTAGTAAGCGACACCAAAATGTAGAACAATATCAAATGGGCATAGAACAACCTGGAACAACTTTTATTTTTTCCGGAACAATTTTTTAAAGGGTACTTTACTCTTGGAGGTAGACTCTTTTTTTGCATTTTTGTGTCATTTTCGACGAAAACGGTGAGTAAACGACACCAAAATATAGAACAATAGTAAATGAGCATAGAACAACCTGCAACAACTTTTATTTTTGACAGAACAAATTTTTAAAGGGTCCTTTACTCTTGGAGGTAGTCTGTTTTTTTGCATTTTTGTCATTTTCGACCGAAAACAGTTAGTAAGCGACACCAAAATGTAGAACAATATCAAATGAGCATAGAAGAACCTGGATCAACTTTTATTTTTTCCGGAACAATTTTTTTAAGGATACTTTACTCTTGGAGGTAGACTCTTTTTTTGCATTATTATGTCATTTTTTACCGGAATCGGCGAGTTCGCGACACCAAAATGTAGAACAATATTAAATGAGCATAGAACAACCTGAAACAACTTTTATTTTGTCCAGAACAAATTTGTAAGGGTCCTTTACTCTTGGAGGTAGACTATTTTTTTGCATTATTGTGACATTTTTGATCGAAAACGGCGCGTCAGCGACATCAAAATGTAGAACAATAACATCCAGGCACAAAACAACCTGGAACAACTTTTATTTTTAACAGGACAAATTTTTAAAGGGTACTTTACTCTTGGAGATAGACTCTTTTTTTGCATTTTTGTCATTTGCGACCGAAAACAGTTAGTAAGCGACACCAAAATGTAGAACAATATCAAATGAGCATAGAACAACCTGGATCAACTTTTATTTTTTCCGGAACAATTTTTTGAAGGGTACTTTACTCTTGGAGGTTGACTCTTTTTTTGCATTTTTGTGTCATTTTCGACCGAAAACGTGGAGTAAGCGACACCAAAATATAGAACAATAGTAACTGAGCATAGAACAACCTGGAACAACTTTTATTTTTTCCAGACCAAATTTTTGAAGGGTCCTTTACTCTTGGAGGTAGACTGTTTTTTTCATTATTGTGGCATTTTTGATCGAAAACGGCGCGTCAGCGACACCAAAATGTAGAACAGTAACATCCAGGCACACAGCAACCTGGAACAACTTTCATTTTTAACAGAACATATTTTTAAAGGGTACTTTACTCTAGGTGATAGACCCTTTTTTTGCATTATTGTGTCATTTTCGACCGAAAACAGTTAGTAAGCGACACCAAAATGTAGAACAATATCAGATGAGCATAGAACAACCTGGAACAACTTTTATTTTTTCCGGAACAATTTTTTAAAGGGTACTTTACTCTTGGAGGTAGACTCTTTTTTTGCATTTTTGTGTCATTTTCGACGAAAACGGTGAGTAAACGACACCAAAATATAGAACAATAGTAAATGTGCATAGAACAACCTGCAACAACTTTTATTTTTGACAGAACAAATTTTTAAAGGGTCCTTTACTCTTGGAGGTAGTCTGTTTTTTTGCATTATTGTGGCATTTTTGATCGAAAACGCCGCGTCAGCGACACCAAAATGTAGAACAATATTAAATGAGCATAAAAACAACCTGGAACAACTTTTATTTTTTCCGGAACAATTTTTTAAAGGGTACTTTGCTGTTGGAGGTAGACTCTTTTTTTGCATTATTGTGTTATTTTTGACCGAAATCGGCGCGTCAGCGACACGAAAATGTAGAACAATATTAAATGAGCATAAAACAACCTGGAACAACTTTTATTTTTCCCAGACCAAATTTTTAAAGGGTGCTTTACTCTTGGAGATAGACTCTTTTTTTGCATTTTTGTGTCATTTTCGACCGAAAACGGTGAGTAAGCGACACCAAAATGTAGAACAATATCAAATGAGCATAGAACAACCTGGATGAACTTTTATTTTTTCCGGAACAATTTTTTGAAGGATACTTTACTCTAGGAGGTAGACTCTTTTTTTGCATTATTATGTCATTCTTTCCGGAAACGGCGAGTTAGCGACACCAAAATGTAGAACAATAGTAAATGAGCATAGAACAACCTGGAACAACTTTTATTTTTAACAGAACAAATTTTTAAAGGATACTTTACTCTTGGAGGTAGACTATTTTTTTGCATTATTGTGTCATTTTTGACCGAAATCGGCGCGTCAGCGACACCAAAATGTAGAACAATAACATCCAGGCACAAAGCAACCTGGAACAACTTTCATTTTTAACAGAACATATTTTTAAAGGGCACTTTACTCTAGGAGATAGACCCTTTCTTTGCATTTTTGTGTCATTTTCGACGAAAACGGTGAGTAAACGACACCAAAATATAGAACAATAGTAAATGAGCATAGAACAACCTGAAACAACTTTTATTTTTTCCTGAACAAATTTTTAAAGGGTCCTTTACTCTTGGAGGTAGACTGTTTTTTTCATTATTGTGGCATTTTTGATCGAAAACGGCGCGTCAGCGACACCAAAATGTAGAACAGTAACATCCAGGCACACAGCAACCTGGAACAACGTTCATTTTTAACAGAACATATTTTTAAAGGGTACTTTACTCTAGGTGATAGACCCTTTTTTTGCATTATTGTGTCATTTTCGACCGAAAACAGTTAGTAAGCGACACCAAAATGTAGAACAATATCAAATGGGCATAGAACAACCTGGAACAACTTTTATTTTTTCCGGAACAATTTTTTAAAGGGTACTTTACTCTTGGAGGTAGACTCTTTTTTTGCATTTTTGTGTCATTTTCGACGAAAACGGTGAGTAAACGACACCAAAATATAGAACAATAGTAAATGAGCATAGAACAACCTGCAACAACTTTTATTTTTGACAGAACAAATTTTTAAAGGGTCCTTTACTCTTGGAGGTAGTCTGTTTTTTTGCATTATTGTGGCATTTTTGATCGAAAACGCCGCGTCAGCGACACCAAAATGTAGAACAATATTAAATGAGGATAAAAACAACCTGGAACAACTTTTATTTTTTCCGGAACAATTTTTTAAAGGGTACTTTACTCTTGGAGGTAGACTCTTTTTTTGCATTATTGTGGCATTTTTGATCGAAAACGGCGCGTCAGCGACACCAAAATGTAGAACAGTAACATCCAGGCACACAGCAACCTGAAACAACTTTTATTTTTTCCGGAACCTATTTTTAAAGTGTACTTTGCTGTTGGAGGTAGACTCTTTTTTTGCATTATTGTGTTATTTTTGACCGAAATCGGCGCGTCAGCGACACGAAAATGTAGAACAATATTAAATGAGCATAAAACAACCTGGAACAACTTTTATTTTTCCCAGACCAAATTTTTAAAGGGTGCTTTACTCTTGGAGATAGACTCTTTTTTTGCATTTTTGTGTCATTTTCGACCGAAAACGGTGAATAAGCGACACCAAAATGTAGAACAATATCAAATGAGCATAGAACAACCTGGATCAACTTTTATTTTTTCCGGAACAATTTTTTGAAGGATACTTTACTCTAGGAGGTAGACTCTTTTTTTGCATTATTATGTCATTTTTTCCGGAAACGGCGAGTTAGCGACACCAAAATGTAGAACAATAGTAAATGAGCATAGAACAACCTGGAACAACTTTTATTTTTAACAGAACAAATTTTTAAAGGATACTTTACTCTTGGAGGTAGACTATTTTTTTGCATTATTGTGTCATTTTTGACCGAAATCGGCGCGTCAGCGACACCAAAATGTAGAACAATAACATCCAGGCACAAAGCAACCTGGAACAACTTTCATTTTTAACAGAACATATTTTTAAAGGGCACTTTACTCTAGGAGATACACCCTTTCTTTGCATTTTTGTGTCATTTTCGACCGAAACAGCTAGTAAGCGACACCAAAATGTAGAAAAATATCAAATGAGCATAGAACAACCTGGAACAACTTTTATTTTTTCCGGAACAATTTTTAAAAAGGTTACTTTACTCTTGGAGGTAGACTCTTTTTTTGCATTTTTGTGTCATTTTCGACGAAAACGGTGAGTAAACGACACCAAAATATACAACAATAGTAAATGAGCATAGAACAACCTGGAGCAGCTTTTATTTTTAACAGAACAAATTTTTAAAGGGTCCTTTACTCTTGGAGGTAGACGGGTTTTTTTGCATTATTATGTCATTTTTTACCGGAATCGGCGAGTTAGCGACACCAAAATGTAGAACAATATCAAATGAGCATAGAACAACCTGCAACAACTTTTATTTTCAACAGACCCAATTTTTAAAGGGTCCTTTACTCTTGGAGGTAGACTGTTTTTTTGCATTATTGTGTCATTTTTGACCGAAATCGGCGCGTCAGCGACACCAAAATGTGGAACAGTAACATCCAGGCACACAGCAACCTGGAACAACTTTTATTTTTTCCGGAACAAATTTTTAAAGGGTACTTTACTCTTGGAGGTAGACTCTTTTTTTGCATTTTTGTGTCATTTTCGACGAAAACGGTGAGTAAACGACACCAAAATGTAGAACAATATCAAATGAGCATAGAAGAACCTGGATCAACTTTTATTTTTTCCGGAACAATTTTTTGAAGGATACTTTACTCTTGGAGGTAGACTCTTTTTTTGCATTATTATGTCATTTTTTACCGGAATTGGCGAGTTAGCGACACCAAAATGTAGAACAATATCAAATGAGCATAGAACAACCTGCAACAACTTTTATTTTTATCAGACCCAATTTTTAAAGGGTCCTTTACTCTTGGAGGTAGACTGTTTTTTTGAATTATTGTGTCATTTTTGACCGAAATCGGCGCGTCAGCGACACCAAAATGTGGAACAGTAACATCCAGGCACACAGCAACCTGGAACAACTTTTATTTTTTCCGGAACAAATTTTTAAAGGTGCTTTACTCTTGGAGGTAGACTCTTTTTTTGCATTTTTGTGTCATTTTCGACCGAAAACGGTGAGTAAGCGACACCAAAATATAGAACAATAGTAAATGAGCATAGAGCAACCTGGAACAACTTTTATTTTTTCCAGACCAAATTTTTAAAGGGTCCTTTACTCTTGGAGGTGGACTGTTTTTTTGCATAATTGTGGCATTTTTGATCGAAAACGGCGCGTCAGCGACACTAAAATGTAGAACAATAACATCCAGGCATAAAACAACCTGGAACATCTTTTATATTTAACAGAACAAATTTTTAAAGGGTACTTTACTCTTGGAGGTTGACACTTTTTTTGCATTATTGTGTAATTTTTGACCGAAAACGCCGCGTCAGGGACACCAAAATGTAGAACAATAACATCCAGGCACAACACAACCTGCAACAACTTTCATTTTTAACAGAACATATTTTTAAAGGGCACTTTACTCTAGGAGATAGACCCATTTTTGCATTTTTGTCATTTTCGACCGAAAACAGTTAGTAAGCGACACCAAAATGAAGAACAATATCAAATGAGCATAGAAGAACCTGGATCAACTTTTATTTTTTCCAGAACAAATTTGTAAAGGTCCTTTACTCTTGGAGGTAGACTATTTTTTTGCATTATTGTGTCATTTTTGACCGAAATCGGCGCGTCAGCGACATCAAAATGTAGAACAATAACATCCAGGCATAAGACAACCTGGAACAACTTTTATATTTAACAGAACAAATTTTTAAAGGGTACTTTACTCTTGGTGGTTGACTCTTTTTTTGCATTTTTGTCATTTTCGACCGAAAACAGTTAGTAAGCGACACCAAAATGTAGAACAATATCAAATGAGCATAGAAGAACCTGGATCAACTTTTATTTTTTCCGGAACATTTTTTGAAGGATACTTTACTCTTGGAGGTAGACTCTTTTTTTGCATGATTATGTCATTTTTTACCGGAAACGGCGAGTTAGCGACACCAAAATGTAGAACAATATTAAATGTGGCATAGAACAACCTGAAACAACTTTTATTTTTTCCAGAACAAATTTGTAAAGGTCCTTTACTCTTGGAGGTAGACTATTTTTTTGCATTATTGTTTCATTTTTGACCGAAATCGGCGCGTCAGCGACACCAAAATGTAGAACCATAACATCCAGGCATAAAACAACCTGGAACAACTTTTATATTTAACAGAACAAATTTTTAAAGGGTACTTTACTCTTGGAGGTAGAATCTTTTTTTGCATTATTGTGTAATTTTTGACCGAAAACGCCGCGTCAGCGACACCAAAATGTAGAACAATATTAAATGAGCATAAAACAACCTGGAACAACTTTTATTTTTTCCGGAACAATTTTTTGAAGGATACTTTACTCTTGGAGGTAGACACTTTTTTTGCATTATTATGTCATTTTTTACCGGAAACGGCGAGTTAGCGACACCAACATGTAGAACAATATTAAATGAGCATAGAACAACCTGAAACAACTTTTATTTCTTCCTGAACAAATTTGTAAAGGTCCTTTACTCATGGAGGTAGACTATTTCTTTGGATTATTGTGTCATTTTTGACCGAAATCGGCGCGTCAGCGACACCAAAATGTAGAACAATAACATCCAGGCACAAAACAACCTGGATCAACTTTCATTTTTAACAGAACATATTTTTAAAGGGTACTTTACTCTAGGAGATAGACCCTTTTTTTGCATTATTGTGTTATTTTCGACCGAAACAGCTAGTAAGCGACACCAAAATGTAGAACAATATCAAATGAGCATAGAACAACCTGGAACAACTTTTATTTTTTCCGGAACAATTTTTTAAAGGGTACTTTACTCTTGGAGGTAGGATCTTTTTTTGCATTTTTGTGTCATTTTCGACGAAAACGGTGAGTAAACGACACCAAAATATAGAACAATATTAAATGAGCATAGAACAACCTGGAACAACTTTTATTTTTTCCGGAACAATTTTTTAAAGGGTACTTTACTCTTGGAGGTAGGCTCTTTTTTTGCATTTTTGTGTCATTTTCGACGAAAACGGTGAGTAAACGACACCAAAATATAGAACAATATTAAATGAGCATAGAACAACCTGCAACAACTTTTATTTTTGACAGAACAAATTTTTAAAGGGTCCTTTACTCTTGGAGGTAGTCTGTTTTTTTGCATTATTGTGGCATTTTTGATGGAAAACGGTGCGTCAGCGACATCAAAATGTAGAACAATAACATCCAGGCATAAGACAACCTGGAACAACTTTTATTTTTAACAGAACAAATTTTTAAAGGGTACTTTACTCTTCGAGTTAGACTCTTTTTTTGCATTATTGTGTAACGTACCGCGCCGCCGACCAGCGCCGAGCATCGCCGAGCGCCGCCGACCAGCGCTGCGGCCCATGACGTCGTGCCTGCCTGCCTGCCTGCTTGCCGTGACGTCAGCATGCAGCGCCCAAATAGTGACGGACCCAGTGCAGTGACGCGCTCCCCACAGTGACGCGCCCGACTCTAGCGACGCGCTCGCGTAAAAGCGCCACATTCAAACTAAGCGACTGCATAGTAGCTGCATGATGGCGGCATAGCAACGGCATAGCGACGGCCGAGCGACGCGCTCGCGTAAGCGCCGTATTCGAACCGAGCGACTGCATGGTAACGGCATAGCAACGGCCGCGCGACTGCATGGCAATCACGTGCACAGCGAGTGCAAAGGGACGGTTGGGAACGTGCGATTCCCCGATAAGCGTGCCCCACCGCGATGCCCTATTTTTCCTCTCATCTCAGTACCCCTTGCCTAAGGTCATTCTGTATAAAAAGAGCGCTCCTCCAGGGCTCACCAGTTCAGACAGCTGCAGAGATGACCGTGCAAGGGTCTGCATCAGTAATTCCCGAGCGTTACGTACAGTGTGAAAAAGTGAATCCAGGATCACCAAGTGTCATCTCGCTGTTTGTTCTCATTGCAAGGAACAACCTGTGCGTGTTCCGCGCGTCCTTAGTCTAGTTTAACTTCAGTTCAGACAGCTGCAGAGATGACCGTGCAAGGGTCTGCATCAGTAATTCCCGAGCGTTACGTACAGTGTGAAAAAGTGAATCCAGGATCACCAAGTGTCATCTCGCTGTTTGTTCTCATTGCAAGGAACAACCTGTGCGTGTTCCGCGCGTCCTTAGTCTAGTTTAACTTCAGTTCAGTCAACTACAGAAGAGACCGTGCAAGGGTCTGCATTAGAAATTCCCGAGCGTTACGTACAAGTGTGTAAAAGTGTATCCAGGATCACTTACTGTCTTTTCGTTGGCTGTTCTCATTGCAAGGAACAACCTGTGCGTGTTCCGCGCGTTATTAGTTTAGTTCAAATTCAGAGTCCGGCAGCTGCAGGAAAGACTGTCTTTCCGCTGTCCGCGACTCATAGCAAGGAATAACTTAGAGTATTCCGAGCAGTCTTAGTGTTAGTCGATTTGCCACACGAAAAGTGTGTAGTTTTAGTTCTCTATTATCGCTCAAATTCCTTCAAAACCAAAGAACACAGTCTAGTCAAAGATCGTTTTTGTAAATGTATACGCGTCGTACTTTAGTCATATTATTTGAAATATTAATCGATTTATCGTTGTGCGTTTTATACCTAATTGCTTTTTCTTGTATTTATCTTTTTCAATATATATTTTATTTACTTGTCTTCCATAATTCTTTGCTGTAGAGTTGTTCAATCGCCCAGAACTCGAATCACACGAACAAGGTTTCCCTTTACCGCTCGAGGGAACCACCGAGCCTAAAAGAAAAGATACCAAATCCACTCTCCTCAAAGCTGCGCAAGGGGTGCCGCGGTGAAACACACGTTAAGGCCCTTGTCAGCTATCCTCCCGAGTTTGCTTGTCTGGGGTGCCGCGGTGAAACACACGTTAAGGCCTGGGCAGCAACTCAAAAACCGAATCGACCGAAGGGTGCCGCGGTGAAACACACGTTGAGGCCGGAGGACGATTTTCCTATACCCCCTCTCTCCTCCTTTCGATCGGTGAGACGTATTTCCGCAAGGGAGTACGAGGACCCGTGAAAGAGGCATCATAAAGGGTAGCGACGTACGGGGTGCCGCGGTGAAACACACGTTAAGGCCTGTACTTAGCTGCTCACTCCTCTCACATATATTTCTTTTCCTATCGGCACTGGCAAATAATCCTCACCACGCCAGGGCCGTGGCTCGTAACAATTGTGTAATTTTTGACCGAAAACGCCGCGTCAGCGACACCAAAATGTAGAACAATATTAAATGAGCATAAAAACAACCTGGAACAACTTTTATTTTTTCCGGAACAATTTTTTAAAAGGTACTTTACTCTTGGAGGTAGACTCTTTTTTTGCATTATTGTGTCATTTTTGACCGAAATCGGCGCGTCAGCGACACCAAAATGTAGAACAATAACATCCAGGCATAAAACAACCTGGAACAACTTTTATATTTAACAGAACAAATTTTTAAAGGGTACTTTACTCTTGGAGGTTGACTCTTTTTTTGCATTATTGTGTAATTTTTGACCGAAAACGCCGCGTCAGCGACACCAAAATGTAGAACAATAACATCCAGGCACAAAACAACCTGGAACAACTTTCATTTTTAACAGAACATATTTTTAAAGGGTACTTTACTCTAGGAGATAGACCCTTTTTTTGCATTTTTGTCATTTGCGACCGAAAACAGTCAGTAAGCGACACCAAAATTTAGAACAATATCAAATGAGCATAGAACAACCTGGATCAACTTTTATTTTTTCCGGAACAATTTTTTGAAGGGTACTTTACTCCTGGAGATAGACTTTTTTTTTGCATTATTGTGTAATTTTTGACCGAAATCGGCGCGTCAGCGACACCAAAATGTAGAACAATAACATCCAGGCGTAAAACAACCTGGAACAACTTTTATATTTAACAGAACAAATTTTTAAAGGGTACTTTACTCTTGGTGGTTGACTCTTCTTTTGCATTTTTGTCATTTTCGACCGAAAACAGTTAGTAAGCGACACCAAAATGTAGAACAATATCAAATGAGCATAGAAGAACCTGGATCAACTTTTATTTTTTCCGGAACATTTTTTGAAGGATACTTTACTCTTGGAGGTAGACTCTTTTTTTGCATGATTATGTCATTTTTTACCGGAAACGGCGAGTTAGCGACACCAAAATGTAGAACAATATTAAATGTGGCATAGAACAACCTGAAACAACTTTTATTTTTTCCAGAACAAATTTGTAAAGGTCCTTTACTCTTGGAGGTAGACTATTTTTTTGCATTATTGTTTCATTTTTGACCGAAATCGGCGCGTCAGCGACACCAAAATGTAGAACCATAACATCCAGGCATAAAACAACCTGGAACAACTTTTATATTTAACACAACAAATTTTTAAAGGGTACTTTACTCTTGGAGGTAGAATCTTTTTTTGCATTATTGTGTAATTTTTGACCGAAAACGCCGCGTCAGCGACACCAAAATGTAGAACAATATTAAATGAGCATAAAACAACCTGGAACAACTTTTATTTTTTCCGGAACAATTTTTTGAAGGATACTTTACTCTTGGAGGTAGACACTTTTTTTGCATTATTATGTCATTTTTTACCGGAAACGGCGAGTTAGCGACACCAACATGTAGAACAATATTAAATGAGCATAGAACAACCTGAAACAACTTTTATTTCTTCCTGAACAAATTTGTAAAGGTCCTTTACTCATGGAGGTAGACTATTTCTTTGGATTATTGTGTCATTTTTGACCGAAATCGGCGCGTCAGCGACACCAAAATGTAGAACAATAACATCCAGGCACAAAACAACCTGGATCAACTTTCATTTTTAACAGAACATATTTTTAAAGGGTACTTTACTCTAGGAGATAGACCCTTTTTTTGCATTATTGTGTTATTTTCGACCGAAACAGCTAGTAAGCGACACCAAAATGTAGAACAATATCAAATGAGCATAGAACAACCTGGAACAACTTTTATTTTTTCCGGAACAATTTTTTAAAGGGTACTTTACTCTTGGAGGTAGGATCTTTTTTTGCATTTTTGTGTCATTTTCGACGAAAACGGTGAGTAAACGACACCAAAATATAGAACAATATTAAATGAGCATAGAACAACCTGGAACAACTTTTATTTTTTCCGGAACAATTTTTTAAAGGGTACTTTACTCTTGGAGGTAGGCTCTTTTTTTGCATTTTTGTGTCATTTTCGACGAAAACGGTGAGTAAACGACACCAAAATATAGAACAATATTAAATGAGCATAGAACAACCTGCAACAACTTTTATTTTTGACAGAACAAATTTTTAAAGGGTCCTTTACTCTTGGAGGTAGTCTGTTTTTTTGCATTATTGTGGCATTTTTTATGGAAAACGGTGCGTCAGCGACATCAAAATGTAGAACAATAACATCCAGGCATAAGACAACCTGGAACAACTTTTATTTTTAACAGAACAAATTTTTAAAGGGTACTTTACTCTTCGAGTTAGACTCTTTTTTTGCATTATTGTGTAACGTACCGCGCCGCCGACCAGCGCCGAGCATCGCCGAGCGCCGCCGACCAGCGCTGCGGCCCATGACGTCGTGCCTGCCTGCCTGCCTGCTTGCCGTGACGTCAGCATGCAGCGCCCAAATAGTGACGGACCCAGTGCAGTGACGCGCTCCCCACAGTGACGCGCCCGACTCTAGCGACGCGCTCGCGTAAAAGCGCCACATTCAAACTAAGCGACTGCATAGTAGCTGCATGATGGCGGCATAGCAACGGCATAGCGACGGCCGAGCGACGCGCTCGCGTAAGCGCCGTATTCGAACCGAGCGACTGCATGGTAACGGCATAGCAACGGCCGCGCGACTGCATGGCAATCACGTGCACAGCGAGTGCAAAGGGACGGTTGGGAACGTGCGATTCCCCGAAAAGCGTGCCCCACCGCGATGCCCTATTTTTCCTCTCATCTCAGTACCCCTTGCCTAAGGTCATTCTGTATAAAAAGAGCGCTCCTCCAGGGCTCACCAGTTCAGACAGCTGCAGAGATGACCGTGCAAGGGTCTGCATCAGTAATTCCCGAGCGTTACGTACAGTGTGAAAAAGTGAATCCAGGATCACCAAGTGTCATCTCGCTGTTTGTTCTCATTGCAAGGAACAACCTGTGCGTGTTCCGCGCGTCCTTAGTCTAGTTTAACTTCAGTTCAGACAGCTGCAGAGATGACCGTGCAAGGGTCTGCATCAGTAATTCCCGAGCGTTACGTACAGTGTGAAAAAGTGAATCCAGGATCACCAAGTGTCATCTCGCTGTTTGTTCTCATTGCAAGGAACAACCTGTGCGTGTTCCGCGCGTCCTTAGTCTAGTTTAACTTCAGTTCAGTCAACTACAGAAGAGACCGTGCAAGGGTCTGCATTAGAAATTCCCGAGCGTTACGTACAAGTGTGTAAAAGTGTATCCAGGATCACTTACTGTCTTTTCGTTGGCTGTTCTCATTGCAAGGAACAACCTGTGCGTGTTCCGCGCGTTATTAGTTTAGTTCAAATTCAGAGTCCGGCAGCTGCAGGAAAGACTGTCTTTCCGCTGTCCGCGACTCATAGCAAGGAATAACTTAGAGTATTCCGAGCAGTCTTAGTGTTAGTCGATTTGCCACACGAAAAGTGTGTAGTTTTAGTTCTCTATTATCGCTCAAATTCCTTCAAAACCAAAGAACACAGTCTAGTCAAAGATCGTTTTTGTAAATGTATACGCGTCGTACTTTAGTCATATTATTTGAAATATTAATCGATTTATCGTTGTGCGTTTTATACCTAATTGCTTTTTCTTGTATTTATCTTTTTCAATATATATTTTATTTACTTGTCTTCCATAATTCTTTGCTGTAGAGTTGTTCAATCGCCCAGAACTCGAATCACACGAACAAGGTTTCCCTTTACCGCTCGAGGGAACCACCGAGCCTAAAAGAAAAGATACCAAATCCACTCTCCTCAAAGCTGCGCAAGGGGTGCCGCGGTGAAACACACGTTAAGGCCCTTGTCAGCTATCCTCCCGAGTTTGCTTGTCTGGGGTGCCGCGGTGAAACACACGTTAAGGCCTGGGCAGCAACTCAAAAACCGAATCGACCGAAGGGTGCCGCGGTGAAACACACGTTGAGGCCGGAGGACGATTTTCCTATACCCCCTCTCTCCTCCTTTCGATCGGTGAGACGTATTTCCGCAAGGGAGTACGAGGACCCGTGAAAGAGGCATCATAAAGGGTAGCGACGTACGGGGTGCCGCGGTGAAACACACGTTAAGGCCTGTACTTAGCTGCTCACTCCTCTCACATATATTTCTTTTCCTATCGGCACTGGCAAATAATCCTCACCACGCCAGGGCCGTGGCTCGTAACAATTGTGTAATTTTTGACCGAAAACGCCGCGTCAGCGACACCAAAATGTAGAACAATATTAAATGAGCATAAAAACAACCTGGAACAACTTTTATTTTTTCCGGAACAATTTTTTAAAAGGTACTTTACTCTTGGAGGTAGACTCTTTTTTTGCATTATTGTGTCATTTTTGACCGAAATCGGCGCGTCAGCGACACCAAAATGTAGAACAATAACATCCAGGCATAAAACAACCTGGAACAACTTTTATATTTAACAGAACAAATTTTTAAAGGGTACTTTACTCTTGGAGGTTGACTCTTTTTTTGCATTATTGTGTAATTTTTGACCGAAAACGCCGCGTCAGCGACACCAAAATGTAGAACAATAACATCCAGGCACAAAACAACCTGGAACAACTTTCATTTTTAACAGAACATATTTTTAAAGGGTACTTTACTCTAGGAGATAGACCCTTTTTTTGCATTTTTGTCATTTGCGACCGAAAACAGTCAGTAAGCGACACCAAAATTTAGAACAATATCAAATGAGCATAGAACAACCTGGATCAACTTTTATTTTTTCCGGAACAATTTTTTGAAGGGTACTTTACTCCTGGAGATAGACTTTTTTTTTGCATTATTGTGTAATTTTTGACCGAAATCGGCGCGTCAGCGACACCAAAATGTAGAACAATAACATCCAGGCGTAAAACAACCTGGAACAACTTTTATATTTAACAGAACAAATTTTTAAAGGGTACTTTACTCTTGGAGGTAGACTCTTTTTTTGCATTATTGTGTAATTTTTGACCGAAAACAGTTAGTAAGCGACACCAAAATGTAGAACAATATCAAATGAGCATAGAACAACCTGGAACAACTTTTATTTTTTCCGGAACAATTTTTTAAAGGGTACTTTACTCTTGGAGGTAGACTCTTTTTTTACATTTTTGTGTCATTTTCGACGAAAACGGTGAGTAAACGACACCAAAATATAGAACAATAGTAAATGAGGATAGAACAACCTGCAACAACTTTTATTTTTTCCAGAACAAATTTGTAAAGGTCCTTTACTCTTGGAGGTAGACTATTTTTTTGCATTATTGTGTCATTTTTTACCGAAATCGGCGCGTCAGCGAACCCAAAATGTAGAACAATAACATACAGGCATAAAACAACGTGGAACAACTTTTATATTTAACAGAACAAATTTTTAAAGGGTACTTTACTCTTGGAGGTAGACTCTTTTTTTGCATTATTGTGTAATTTTTGACCGAAAACGCCGCGTCAGCGACACGAAAATGTAGAACAATATTAAATGAGCATAAAACAACCTGGAACGACTTTTATTTTTTTCAGACCAAATTTTTAAAGGGTGCTTTACTCTTGGAGGTAGACTGTTTTTTTGTATTATTGTGGCATTTTTGATCGAAAACGGCGCGTCAGCGACATCAAACTGTAGAACAATAACATCCAGGCATAAGACAACCTGGAACAACTTTTATATTTAACAGAACAAATTTTTAAAGGGTACTTTACTCTTGGTGGTTGACTCTTTTTTTGCATTTTTGTCATTTTCGACCGAAAACAGTTAGTAAGCGACACCAAAATGTAGAACAATATCAAATGAGCATAGAAGAACCTGGATCAACTTTTATTTTTTCCGGAACAATTTTTTGAAGGATACTTTACTCTTGGAGGTAGACTCTTTTTTTGCATTATTATGTCATTTTTTACCGGAATTGGCGAGTTAGCGACACCAAAATGTAGAACAATATCAAATGAGCATAGAACAACCTGCAACAACTTTTATTTTTATCAGACCCAATTTTTAAAGGGTCCTTTACTCTTGGAGGTAGACTGTTTTTTTGAATTATTGTGTCATTTTTGACCGAAATCGGCGCGTCAGCGACACCAAAATGTGGAACAGTAACATCCAGGCACACAGCAACCTGGAACAACTTTTATTTTTTCCGGAACAAATTTTTAAAGGTGCTTTACTCTTGGAGGTAGACTCTTTTTTTGCATTTTTGTGTCATTTTCGACCGAAAACGGTGAGTAAGCGACACCAAAATATAGAACAATAGTAAATGAGCATAGAGCAACCTGGAACAACTTTTAGTTTTTCCAGACCAAATTTTTAAAGGGTCCTTTACTCTTGGAGGTGGACTGTTTTTTTGCATAATTGTGGCATTTTTGATCGAAAACGGCGCGTCAGCGACACTAAAATGTAGAACAATAACATCCAGGCATAAAACAACCTGGAACATCTTTTATATTTAACAGAACAAATTTTTAAAGGGTACTTTACTCTTGGAGGTTGACACTTTTTTTGCATTATTGTGTAATTTTTGACCGAAAACGCCGCGTCAGGGACACCAAAATGTAGAACAATAACATCCAGGCACAACACAACCTGCAACAACTTTCATTTTTAACAGAACATATTTTTAAAGGGCACTTTACTCTAGGAGATAGACCCATTTTTGCATTTTTGTCATTTTCGACCGAAAACAGTTAGTAAGCGACACCAAAATGTAGAACAATATCAAATGAGCATAGAAGAACCTGGATCAACTTTTATTTTTTCCAGAACAAATTTGTAAAGGTCCTTTACTCTTGGAGGTAGACTATTTTTTTGCATTATTGTGTCATTTTTGACCGAAATCGGCGCGTCAGCGACACCAAAATGTAGAACAATAACATCCAGGCACAAAACAACCTGGATCAACTTTCATTTTTAACAGAACATATTTTTAAAGGGTACTTTACTCTAGGAGATAGACCCTTTTTTTGCATTATTGTGTTATTTTCGACCGAAACAGCTAGTAAGCGACACCAAAATGTAGAACAATATCAAATGAGCATAGAACAACCTGGAACAACTTTTATTTTTTCCGGAACAATTTTTTAAAGGGTACTTTACTCTTGGAGGGAGGCTCTTTTTTTGCATTTTTGTGTCATTTTCGACGAAAACGGTGAGTAAACGACACCAAAATATAGAACAATATTAAATGAGCATAGAACAACCTGCAACAACTTTTATTTTTGACAGAACAAATTTTTAAAGGGTCCTTTACTCTTGGAGGTAGACTATTTTTTTGGATTATTGTGTCATTTTTGACCGAAATCGGCGCGTCAGCGACACCAAAATGTAGAACAATAACATCCAGGCATAAGACAATCTGGAACAACTGTTATTTTTAACAGAACAAATTTTTAAAGGGTACTTTACTCTTGGAGGTAGAATCTTTTTTTGCATTATTGTGTAATTTTTGACCGAAAACGCCGCGTCAGCGACACCAAAATGTAGAACAATATTAAATGAGCATAAAACAACCTGGAACAACTTTTATTTTTTCCGGAACAATTTTTTGAAGGATACTTTACTCTTGGAGGTAGACACTTTTTTTGCATTATTGTGTCATTTTTGGCCGAAATCGGCGCGTCAGCGACACCAAAATGTAGAACAATAACATCCAGGCATAAGACAACCTGGAACAACTGTTATTTTTAACAGAACAAATTTTTAAAGGGTACTTTCCTCTTGGAGATAGACTCTTTTTTTTGCATTTTTGTCATTTGCGACCGAAAACAGTGAGTAAGCGACACCAAAATATAGAACAATAGTAAATGAGCATAGAACAACCTGGAACAACTTTCATTTTTAACAGAACATATTTTTAAAGGGTACTTTACTCTAGGAGATAGACCCTTTTTTTGCATTTTTGTGTCATTTTCGACCGAAACAGCTAGTAAGCGACACCAAAATGTAGAACAATATCAAATGAGCATAGAACAACCTGGAATAACTTTTATTTTTTCCGGAACAATTTTTTAAAGGGTACTTTACTCTAGGAAGTAGACTCTTTTTTTGCATTATTATGTCATTTTTTACCGGAAACGGCGAGTTAGCGTCACCAACATGTAGAACAATATTAAATGAGCATAGAACAACCTGAAACAACTTTTATTTCTTCCTGAACAAATTTGTAAAGGTCCTTTACTCATGGAGGTAGACTATTTTTTTGGATTATTGTGTCATTTTTGACCGAAATCGGCGCGTCAGGGACACCAAAATGTAGAACAATAACATCCAGGCATAAAACAACCTGGAACAACTTTTATATTTAACAGAACAAATTTTTAAAGGGTACTTTACTCTTGGTGGTTGACTCTTTTTTTGCATTTTTGTCATTTTCGACCGAAAACAGTTAGTAAGCGACACCAAAATGTAGAACAATATCAAATGAGCATAGAAGAACCTGGATCAACTTTTATTTTTTCCGGAACAATTTTTTGAAGGATACTTTACTCTTGGAGGTAGACTGTTTTTTTGCATTATTGTGTCATTTTTGACCGAAATCGGCGCGTCAGCGACACCAAAATGTGGAACAGTAACATCCAGGCACACAGCAACATGGAACAACTTTTATTTTTTCCGGAACAAATTTTTAAAGGGTACTTTACTCTTGGAGGTAGAATCTTTTTTTGCATTTTTGTGTCATTTTCGACGAAAACGGTGAGTAAACGACACCAAAAAATAGAACAATAGTAAATGAGCATAGAACATCCTGAAACAACTTTTATTTTTTCCTGAACAAATTTTTAAAGGGTACTTTACTCTTGGAGGTAGACTATTTTTTTGCATTATTGTGTCATTTTTGACCGAAATCGGAGCGTCAGCGACACCAAAATGTGGAACAGTAGCATCCAGGCACACAGCAACCTGGAACAACTTTTATTTTTTCCGGAACAAATTTTTAAAGGGTACTTTACTCTTGGAGGTAGACTCTTTTTTTACATTTTTGTGTCATTTTCGACGAAAACGGTGAGTAAACGACACCAAAATATAGAACAATAGCAAATGAGCATAGAACAACCTGCAACAACTTTTATTTTTTCCAGAACAAATTTGTAAAGGTCCTTTACTCTTGGAGGTAGACTATTTTTTTGCATTATTGTGTCATTTTTTACCGAAATCGGCGCGTCAGCGAACCCAAAATGTAGAACAATAACATACAGGCATAAAACAACGTGGAACAACTTTTATATTTAACAGAACAAATTTTTAAAGGGTACTTTACTCTTGGAGGTAGACTCTTTTTTTGCATTTTTGTGTCATTTTCGACCGAAAACGGTGAATAAGCGACACCAAAATATAGAACAATAGTAAATGAGCATAGAGCAACCTGGAACAACTTTTATTTTTTCCAGACCAAATTTTTAAAGGGTCCTTTACTCTTGGAGGTGGACTGTTTTTTTGCATAATTGTGGCATTTTTGATCGAAAACGGCGCGTCAGCGACACTAAAATGTAGAACAATAACATCCAGGCATAAAACAACCTGGAACATCTTTTATATTTAACAGAACAAATTTTTAAAGGGTACTTTACTCTTGGAGTTTGACACTTTTTTTGCATTATTGTGTAATTTTTGACCGAAAACGCCGCGTCAGGGACACCAAAATGTAGAACAATAACATCCAGGCACAACACAACCTGCAACAACTTTCATTTTTAACAGAACATATTTTTAAAGGGCACTTTACTCTAGGAGATAGACCCATTTTTGCATTTTTGTCATTTTCGACCAAAAACAGTTAGTAAGCGACACCAAAATGTAGAACAATATCAAATGAGCATAGAAGAACCTGGATCAACTTTTATTTTTTCCAGAACAAATTTGTAAAGGTCCTTTACTCTTGGAGGTAGACTATTTTTTTGCATTATTGTGTCATTTTTGACCGAAATCGGCGCGTCAGCGACACCAAAATGTAGAACAATAACATCCAGGCACAAACAACCTGGATCAACTTTCATTTTTAACAGAACATATTTTTAAAGGGTACTTTACTCTAGGAGATAGACCCTTTTTTTGCATTATTGTGTTATTTTCGACCGAAACAGCTAGTAAGCGACACCAAAATGTAGAACAATATCAAATGAGCATAGAACAACCTGGAACAACTTTTATTTTTTCCGGAACAATTTTTTAAAGGGTACTTTACTCTTGGAGGGAGGCTCTTTTTTTGCATTTTTGTGTCATTTTCGACGAAAACGGTGAGTAAACGACACCAAAATATAGAACAATATTAAATGAGCATAGAACAACCTGCAACAACTTTTATTTTTGACAGAACAAATTTTTAAAGGGTCCTTTACTCTTGGAGGTAGACTATTTTTTTGGATTATTGTGTCATTTTTGACCGAAATCGGCGCGTCAGCGACACCAAAATGTAGAACAATAACATCCAGGCATAAGACAATCTGGAACAACTGTTATTTTTAACAGAACAAATTTTTAAAGGGTACTTTACTCTTGGAGGTAGAATCTTTTTTTGCATTATTGTGTAATTTTTGACCGAAAACGCCGCGTCAGCGACACCAAAATGTAGAACAATATTAAATGAGCATAAAACAACCTGGAACAACTTTTATTTTTTCCGGAACAATTTTTTGAAGGATACTTTACTCTTGGAGGTAGACACTTTTTTTGCATTATTGTGTCATTTTTGGCCGAAATCGGCGCGTCAGCGACACCAAAATGTAGAACAATAACATCCAGGCATAAGACAACCTGGAACAACTGTTATTTTTAACAGAACAAATTTTTAAAGGGTACTTTCCTCTTGGAGATAGACTCTTTTTTTTGCATTTTTGTCATTTGCGACCGAAAACAGTGAGTAAGCGACACCAAAATATAGAACAATAGTAAATGAGCATAGAACAACCTGGAACAACTTTCATTTTTAACAGAACATATTTTTAAAGGGTACTTTACTCTAGGAGATAGACCCTTTTTTTGCATTTTTGTGTCATTTTCGACCGAAACAGCTAGTAAGCGACACCAAAATGTAGAACAATATCAAATGAGCATAGAACAACCTGGAATAACTTTTATTTTTTCCGGAACAATTTTTTAAAGGGTACTTTACTCTAGGAAGTAGACTCTTTTTTTGCATTATTATGTCATTTTTTACCGGAAACGGCGAGTTAGCGTCACCAACATGTAGAACAATATTAAATGAGCATAGAACAACCTGAAACAACTTTTATTTCTTCCTGAACAAATTTGTAAAGGTCCTTTACTCATGGAGGTAGACTATTTTTTTGGATTATTGTGTCATTTTTGACCGAAATCGGCGCGTCAGGGACACCAAAATGTAGAACAATAACATCCAGGCATAAAACAACCTGGAACAACTTTTATATTTAACAGAACAAATTTTTAAAGGGTACTTTACTCTTGGTGGTTGACTCTTTTTTTGCATTTTTGTCATTTTCGACCGAAAACAGTTAGTAAGCGACACCAAAATGTAGAACAATATCAAATGAGCATAGAAGAACCTGGATCAACTTTTATTTTTTCCGGAACAATTTTTTGAAGGATACTTTACTCTTGGAGGTAGACTGTTTTTTTGCATTATTGTGTCATTTTTGACCGAAATCGGCGCGTCAGCGACACCAAAATGTGGAACAGTAACATCCAGGCACACAGCAACATGGAACAACTTTTATTTTTTCCGGAACAAATTTTTAAAGGGTACTTTACTCTTGGAGGTAGAATCTTTTTTTGCATTTTTGTGTCATTTTCGACGAAAACGGTGAGTAAACGACACCAAAAAATAGAACAATAGTAAATGAGCATAGAACATCCTGAAACAACTTTTATTTTTTCCTGAACAAATTTTTAAAGGGTACTTTACTCTTGGAGGTAGACTATTTTTTTGCATTATTGTGTCATTTTTGACCGAAATCGGAGCGTCAGCGACACCAAAATGTAGAAAAATAACATCCAGGCACAAAACAACCTGGAACAACTTTCATTTTTAACAGAACATATTTTTAAAGGGTACTTTACTCTAGGAGATAGACCCTTTTTTTGCATTATTGTGTCATTTTCGACCGAAAACAGTTAGTAAGCGACACCAAAATGTAGAACAATATCAAATGAGCATAGAACAACCTGGAACAACTTTTATTTTTTCCGGAACAATTTTTTAAAGGGTACTTTACTCTTGGAGGTAGACTCTTTTTTTACATTTTTGTGTCATTTTCGACGAAAACGGTGAGTAAACGACACCAAAATATAGAACAATAGCAAATGAGCATAGAACAACCTGCAACAACTTTTATTTTTTCCAGAACAAATTTGTAAAGGTCCTTTACTCTTGGAGGTAGACTATTTTTTTGCATTATTGTGTCATTTTTTACCGAAATCGGCGCGTCAGCGAACCCAAAATGTAGAACAATAACATACAGGCATAAAACAACGTGGAACAACTTTTATATTTAACAGAACAAATTTTTAAAGGGTACTTTACTCTTGGAGGTAGACTCTTTTTTTGCATTTTTGTGTCATTTTCGACCGAAAACGGTGAATAAGCGACACCAAAATATAGAACAATAGTAAATGAGCATAGAGCAACCTGGAACAACTTTTATTTTTTCCAGACCAAATTTTTAAAGGGTCCTTTACTCTTGGAGGTGGACTGTTTTTTTGCATAATTGTGGCATTTTTGATCGAAAACGGCGCGTCAGCGACACTAAAATGTAGAACAATAACATCCAGGCATAAAACAACCTGGAACATCTTTTATATTTAACAGAACAAATTTTTAAAGGGTACTTTACTCTTGGAGTTTGACACTTTTTTTGCATTATTGTGTAATTTTTGACCGAAAACGCCGCGTCAGGGACACCAAAATGTAGAACAATAACATCCAGGCACAACACAACCTGCAACAACTTTCATTTTTAACAGAACATATTTTTAAAGGGCACTTTACTCTAGGAGATAGACCCATTTTTGCATTTTTGTCATTTTCGACCAAAAACAGTTAGTAAGCGACACCAAAATGTAGAACAATATCAAATGAGCATAGAAGAACCTGGATCAACTTTTATTTTTTCCAGAACAAATTTGTAAAGGTCCTTTACTCTTGGAGGTAGACTATTTTTTTGCATTATTGTGTCATGTTTGACCGAAATCGGCGCGTCAGCGACACCAAAATGTAGAACAATAACATCCAGGCACAAAACAACCTGGATCAACTTTCATTTTTAACAGAACATATTTTTAAAGGGTACTTTACTCTAGGAGATAGACCCTTTTTTTGCATTATTGTGTTATTTTCGACCGAAACAGCTAGTAAGCGACACCAAAATGTAGAACAATATCAAATGAGCATAGAACAACCTGGAACAACTTTTATTTTTTCCGGAACAATTTTTTAAAGGGTACTTTACTCTTGGAGGGAGGCTCTTTTTTTGCATTTTTGTGTCATTTTCGACGAAAACGGTGATTAAACGACACCAAAATATAGAACAATATTAAATGAGCATAGAACAACCTGCAACAACTTTTATTTTTGACAGAACAAATTTTTAAAGGGTCCTTTACTCTTGGAGGTAGTCTGTTTTTTTGCATTATTGTGGCATTTTTGATGGAAAACGGTGCGTCAGCGACATCAAAATGTAGAACAATAACATCCAGGCATAAGACAACCTGGAACAACTTTTATTTTTAACAGAACAAATTTTTAAAGGGTACTTTACTCTTCGAGTTAGACTCTTTTTTTGCATTATTGTGTAATTTTTGACCGAAAACGCCGCGTCAGCGACACCAAAATGTAGAACAATATTAAATGAGCATAAAAACAACCTGGAACAACTTTTATTTTTTCCGGAACAATTTTTTAAAAGGTACTTTACTCTTGGAGGTAGACTCTTTTTTTGCATTATTGTGTCATTTTTGACCGGAAACGGCGAGTTAGCGTCACCAACATGTAGAACAATATTAAATGAGCATAGAACAACCTGAAACAACTTTTATTTCTTCCTGAACAAATTTGTAAAGGTCCTTTACTCATGGAGGTAGACTATTTTTTTTTATTATTGTGTCATTTTTGACCGAAATCGGCGCGTCAGGGACACCAAAATGTAGAACAATAACATCCAGGCATAAAACAACCTGGAACCACTTTTATATTTAAGAGAACAAATTTTTAAAGGGTACTTTACTCTTGGAGGTAGAATCTTTTTTTGCATTATTATGTCATTTTTTACCGGAAACGGCGAGTTAGCGTCACCAACATGTAGAACAATATTAAATGAGCATAGAACAACCTGAAACAACTTTTATTTCTTCCTGAACAAATTTGTAAAGGTCCTTTACTCATGGAGGTAGACTATTTTTTTTTATTATTGTGTCATTTTTGACCGAAATCGGCGCGTCAGGGACACCAAAATGTAGAACAATAACATCCAGGCATAAAACAACCTGGAACAACTTTTATATTTAACAGAACAAATTTTTAAAGGGTACTTTACTCTTGGTGGTTGACTCTTTTTTTGCATTTTTGTCATTTTCGACCGAAAACAGTTAGTAAGCGACACCAAAATGTAGAACAATATCAAATGAGCATAGAAGAACCTGGATCAACTTTTATTTTTTCCGGAACAATTTTTTGAAGGATACTTTACTCTTGGAGGTTGACTGTTTTTTTGCATTATTGTGTCATTTTTGACCGAAATCGGCGCGTCAGCGACACCAAAATGTGGAACAGTAACATCCAGGCACACAGCAACATGGAACAACTTTTATTTTTTCCGGAACAAATTTTTAAAGGGTACTTTACTCTTGGAGGTAGAATCTTTTTTTGTATTTTTGTGTCATTTTCGACGAAAACGGTGAGTAAACGACACCAAAAAATAGAACAATAGTAAATGAGCATAGAACAACCTGAAACAACTTTTATTTTTTCCTGAACAAATTTTTAAAGGGTACTTTACTCTTGGAGGTAGACTATTTTTTTGCATTATTGTGTCATTTTTGACCGAAATCGGAGCGTCAGCGACACCAAAATGTAGAAAAATAACATCCAGGCACAAAACAACCTGGAACAACTTTCATTTTTAACAGAACATATTTTTAAAGGGTACTTTACTCTAGGAGATAGACCCTTTTTTTGCATTATTGTGTCATTTTCGACCGAAAACAGTTAGTAAGCGACACCAAAATGTAGAACAATATCAAATGAGCATAGAACAACCTGGAACAACTTTTATTTTTTCCGGAACAATTTTTTAAAGGGTACTTTACTCTTGGAGGTAGACTTTTTTTACATTTTTGTGTCATTTTCGACGAAAACGGTGAGTAAACGACACCAAAATATAGAACAATAGTAAATGAGCATAGAACAACCTGCAACAACTTTTATTTTTTCCAGAACAAATTTGTAAAGGTCCTTTACTCTTGGAGGTAGACTATTTTTTTGCATTATTGTGTCATTTTTTACCGAAATCGGCGCGTCAGCGAACCCAAAATGTAGAACAATAACATACAGGCATAAAACAACCTGGAACAACTTTTATATTTAACAGAACAAATTTTTAAAGGGTACTTTACTCTTGGAGGTAGACTCTTTTTTTGCATTATTGTGTAATTTTTGACCGAAAACGCCGCGTCAGCGACACGAAAATGTAGAACAATATTAAATGAGCATAAAACAACCTGGAACGACTTTTATTTTTTTCAGACCAAATTTTTAAAGGGTGCTTTACTCTTGGAGGTAGACTGTTTTTTTGCATTATTGTGGCATTTTTGATCGAAAACGGCGCGTCAGCGACATCAAACTGTAGAACAATAACATCCAGGCATAAGACAACCTGGAACAATTTTATATTTAACAGAACAAATTTTTAAAGGGTACTTTACTCTTGGTGGTTGACTCTTTTTTTGCATTTTTGTCATTTTCGACCGAAAACAGTTAGTAAGCGACACCAAAATGTAGAACAATATCAAATGAGCATAGAAGAACCTGGATCAACTTTTATTTTTTCCGGAACAATTTTTTGAAGGATACTTTACTCTTGGAGGTAGACTCTTTTTTTGCATTATTATGTCATTTTTTACCGGAATTGGCGAGTTAGCGACACCAAAATGTAGAACAATATCAAATGAGCATAGAACAACCTGCAACAACTTTTATTTTTATCAGACCCAATTTTTAAAGGGTCCTTTACTCTTGGAGGTAGACTGTTTTTTTGCATTATTGTGTCATTTTTGACCGAAATCGGCGCGTCAGCGACACCAAAATGTGGAACAGTAACATCCAGACACACAGCAACCTGGAACAACTTTTATTTTTTCCGGAACAAATTTTTAAAGGTGCTTTACTCTTGGAGGTAGAATCTTTTTTGCATTTTTGTGTCATTTTCGACCGAAAACGGTGAGTAAGCGACACCAAAATATAGAACAATAGTAAATGAGCATAGAACAACCTGGAACAACTTTTATATTTAACAGAACAAATTTTTAAAGGGTACTTTACTCTTGGAGGTTGACACTTTTTTTGCATTATTGTGTAATTTTTGACCGAAAACGCCGCGTCAGGGACACCAAAATGTGGAACAATAACATCCAGGCATAAAACAACCTGGAACAACTTTTATATTTAACAGAACAAATTTTTAAAGGGTACTTTACTCTTGGAGGTAGACTCTTTTTTTGCATTATTGTGTAATTTTTGACCGACAACGCCGCGTCACCGACACGAAAATGTAGAACAATATTAAATGAGCATAAAACAACCTGGAACAACTTTTATTTTTTTCAGACCAAATTTTTAAAGGATGCTTTACTCTTGGAGGTAGACTGTTTTTTTGGATTATTGTGGCATTTTTGATCGAAAACGGCGCGTCAGCGACATCAAAATGTAGAACAATAACATCCAGGCATAAGACAACCTGGAACAACTTTTATTTTTAACAGAACAAATCTTTGAAGGGTACTTTACTCTTGAAGGTTGACTCTTTTTTTGCATTTTTGTCATTTTCGACCGAAAACAGTTAGTAAGCGACACCAAAATGTAGAACAATATCAAATGAGCATAGAACAACCTGGATCAACTTTTATTTTTTCCGGAACAATTTTTTGAAGGGTACTTTACTCTTGGAGGTTGACTCTTTTTTTGCATTTTTGTGTCATTTTCGACCGAAAACGGTGAGTAAGCGACACCAAAATATAGAACAATAGTAACTGAGCATAGAACAACCTGGAACAACTTTTATTTTTTCCAGACCAAATTTTTAAAGGGTCCTTTACTCTTGGAGGTAGACTGTTTTTTTGCATTATTGTGGCATTTTTGATCGAAAACGGCGCGTCAGCGACACCAAAATGTAGAACAGTAACATCCAGGCACACAGCAACCTGGAACAGCTTTTATTTTTTCCGGAACAAATTTGTAAAGGTCCTTTACTCTTGGAGGTAGACTATTTTTTTGCATTATTGTGTCATTTTTGACCGAAATCGGCGCGTCAGCGACACCAAAATGTAGAACAATAACATCCAGGCATAAAACAACCTGGAATAACTTTTATATTTATCAGAACAAATTTTTAAAGGGTACTTTACTCTTGGAGGTAGACTCTTTTTTTGCATTATTGTGTAATTTTTGACCGAAAACGCCGCGTCAGCGACACCAAAATGTAGAACAATATTAAATGAGCATAAAAACAACCTGGAACAACTTTTATTTTTTCCGGAACAATTTTTTAAAGGGTACTTTACTCTTGGAGGTAGACTCTTTTTTTGCATTATTGTGGCATTTTTTATCGAAAACGGCGCGTCAGCGACACCAAAATGTAGAACAGTAACATCCAGGCACACAGCAACCTGGAACAACGTTATTTTTTCCGGAACCAATTTTTAAAGTGTACTTTGCTGTTGGAGGTAGACTCTTTTTTTGCATTATTGTGTAATTTTTGACCGAAAACGCCGCGTCAGCGACACGAAAATGTAGAACAATATTAAATGAGCATAAAACAACCTGGAACGACTTTTATTTTTTTCAGACCAAATTTTTAAAGGGTGCTTTACTCTTGGAGGTAGACTGTTTTTTTGCATTATTGTGGCATTTTTGATCGAAAACGGCGCGTCAGCGACATCAAACTGTAGAACAATAACATCCAGGCATAAGACAACCTGGAACAATTTTATATTTAACAGAACAAATTTTTAAAGGGTACTTTACTCTTGGTGGTTGACTCTTTTTTTGCATTTTTGTCATTTTCGACCGAAAACAGTTAGTAAGCGACACCAAAATGTAGAACAATATCAAATGAGCATAGAAGAACCTGGATCAACTTTTATTTTTTCCGGAACAATTTTTTGAAGGATACTTTACTCTTGGAGGTAGACTCTTTTTTTGCATTATTATGTCATTTTTTACCGGAATTGGCGAGTTAGCGACACCAAAATGTAGAACAATATCAAATGAGCATAGAACAACCTGCAACAACTTTTATTTTTATCAGACCCAATTTTTAAAGGGTCCTTTACTCTTGGAGGTAGACTGTTTTTTTGCATTATTGTGTCATTTTTGACCGAAATCGGCGCGTCAGCGACACCAAAATGTGGAACAGTAACATCCAGACACACAGCAACCTGGAACAACTTTTATTTTTTCCGGAACAAATTTTTAAAGGTGCTTTACTCTTGGAGGTAGAATCTTTTTTGCATTTTTGTGTCATTTTCGACCGAAAACGGTGAGTAAGCGACACCAAAATATAGAACAATAGTAAATGAGCATAGAACAACCTGGAACAACTTTTATATTTAACAGAACAAATTTTTAAAGGGTACTTTACTCTTGGAGGTTGACACTTTTTTTGCATTATTGTGTAATTTTTGACCGAAAACGCCGCGTCAGGGACACCAAAATGTGGAACAATAACATCCAGGCATAAAACAACCTGGAACAACTTTTATATTTAACAGAACAAATTTTTAAAGGGTACTTTACTCTTGGAGGTAGACTCTTTTTTTGCATTATTGTGTAATTTTTGACCGACAACGCCGCGTCACCGACACGAAAATGTAGAACAATATTAAATGAGCATAAAACAACCTGGAACAACTTTTATTTTTTTCAGACCAAATTTTTAAAGGATGCTTTACTCTTGGAGGTAGACTGTTTTTTTGGATTATTGTGGCATTTTTGATCGAAAACGGCGCGTCAGCGACATCAAAATGTAGAACAATAACATCCAGGCATAAGACAACCTGGAACAACTTTTATTTTTAACAGAACAAATCTTTGAAGGGTACTTTACTCTTGAAGGTTGACTCTTTTTTTGCATTTTTGTCATTTTCGACCGAAAACAGTTAGTAAGCGACACCAAAATGTAGAACAATATCAAATGAGCATAGAACAACCTGGATCAACTTTTATTTTTTCCGGAACAATTTTTTGAAGGGTACTTTACTCTTGGAGGTTGACTCTTTTTTTGCATTTTTGTGTCATTTTCGACCGAAAACGGTGAGTAAGCGACACCAAAATATAGAACAATAGTAACTGAGCATAGAACAACCTGGAACAACTTTTATTTTTTCCAGACCAAATTTTTAAAGGGTCCTTTACTCTTGGAGGTAGACTGTTTTTTTGCATTATTGTGGCATTTTTGATCGAAAACGGCGCGTCAGCGACACCAAAATGTAGAACAGTAACATCCAGGCACACAGCAACCTGGAACAGCTTTTATTTTTTCCGGAACAAATTTGTAAAGGTCCTTTACTCTTGGAGGTAGACTATTTTTTTGCATTATTGTGTCATTTTTGACCGAAATCGGCGCGTCAGCGACACCAAAATGTAGAACAATAACATCCAGGCATAAAACAACCTGGAATAACTTTTATATTTATCAGAACAAATTTTTAAAGGGTACTTTACTCTTGGAGGTAGACTCTTTTTTTGCATTATTGTGTAATTTTTGACCGAAAACGCCGCGTCAGCGACACCAAAATGTAGAACAATATTAAATGAGCATAAAAACAACCTGGAACAACTTTTATTTTTTCCGGAACAATTTTTTAAAGGGTACTTTACTCTTGGAGGTAGACTCTTTTTTTGCATTATTGTGGCATTTTTTATCGAAAACGGCGCGTCAGCGACACCAAAATGTAGAACAGTAACATCCAGGCACACAGCAACCTGGAACAACGTTATTTTTTCCGGAACCAATTTTTAAAGTGTACTTTGCTGTTGGAGGTAGACTCTTTTTTTGCATTATTGTGTTATTTTTGACCGAAATCGGCGCGTCAGCGACACGAAAATGTAGAACAATATTAAATGAGCATAAAACAACCTGGAACAACTTTTATTTTTCTCAGACCAAATTTTTAAAGGGTGCTTTACTCTTGGAGATAGACTCTTTTTTTGCATTTTTGTGTCATTTTCGACCGAAAACGGTGAGTAAGCGACACCAAAATGTAGAACAATATCAAATTAGCATAGAACAACCTGGATCAACTTTTATTTTTTCCGGAACAATTTTTTGAAGGATACTTTACTCTAGGAGGTAGACTCTTTTTTTGCATTATTATGTCATTTTTTTCCGGAAACGGCGAGTTAGCGACACCAAAATGTAGAACAATAGTAAATGAGCATAGAACAACCTGCAACAACTTTTATTTTTGACAGAACAAATTTTTAAAGGGTCCTTTACTCTTGGAGGTAGACTGTTTTTTTGCATTATTGTGGCATTTTTGATCGAAAACGGCGCGTCAGCGACATCAAAATGTAGAACAATAACATCCAGGCATAAGAAAACCTGGAACAACTTTTATTTTTAACAGAACAAATTTTTAAAGGGTACTTTACTCTTGGAGGTTGACTCTTTTTTTGCATTTTTGTCATTTTCGACCGAAAACAGTTAGTAAGCGACATCAAAATGTAGAACAATATCAAATGAGCATAGAACAACCTGGAACAACTTTTATTTTTTCCGGAACAATTTTTTAAAGGGTACTTTACTCTTGGAGGTAGACCCTTTTTTTGCATTTTTGTGTCATTTTAGACGAAAACGGTGAGTAAACGACACCAAAATATAGAACAACCTGGAACAACTTTTATTTTTAACAGAACAAATTTTTAAAGGGTCCTTTACTCTTGGAGGTAGACTCTTTTTTTGCATTATTGTGTCATTTTCGACCGAAAACGGTGAGTAAGCGACACCAAAATATAGAACAATAGTAAATGAGCATAGAACAACCTGCAACAACTTTTATTTTTGACAGAACAAATTTTTAAAGGGTACTTTACTCTTGGAGATAGACTCTTTTTTTTGCATTTTTGTCATTTGCGACCGAAAACGGTGAGTAAGCGACACCAAAATATAGAACAATAGTAAATGAGCATAGAACAACCTGGAACAACTTTCATTTTTAACAGAACATATTTTTAAAGGATACTTTACTCTAGGAGATAGACCCTTTTTTTGCATTTTTGTGTCATTGTCGACCGAAACAGCTAGTAAGCGACACCAAAATGTAGAACAATATCAAATGAGCATAGAACAACCTGGAACAACTTTTATTTTTTCCGGAACAATTTTTTAAAGGGTACTTTACTCTTGGAGGTAGACTCTTTTTTTGCATTTTTGTGTCATTTTCGACGAAAACGGTGAGTAAACGACACCAAAATATAGAACAATAGTAAATGAGCATAGAACAACCTGGAACAACTTTTATTTTTAACAGAACAAATTTTTAAAGGGTCCTTAACTCTTGGAGGTAGACTGTTTTTTTGGATTATTATGACATTTTTGATCGAAAACGGCGCGTCAGCGACATCAAAATGTAGAACAATAACATCCAGGCACAAAAGAACCTGGAACAACTTTCATTTTTAACAGAACATATTTTTAAAGGGTACTTTACTCTAGGAGATAGACCCTTTTTTTGCATTTTTGTGTCATTTTCGACCGAAACAGCTAGTAAGCGACACCAAAATGTAGAACAATATCAAATGAGCATAGAAGAACCTGGCGCAACTTTTATTTTTTCCGGAACAATTTTTTAAAGGGTTCTTTACTCTTGGAGGTAGACTCTTTTTTTGCATTTTTGTGTCATTTTCGACGAAAACGGTGAGTAAACGACACCAAAATATAGAACAATAGTAAATGAGCATAGAACAACCTGAAACAACTTTTATTTTTTCCTGAACAAATTTGTAAAGGGTCCTTTACTCTTGGAGGTAGACTGTTTTTTTGCATTATTGTCATTTGCGACCGAAAACAGTTAGTAAGCGACACCAAAATGTAGAACAATATCAAATGAGCATAGAACAACCTGGATCAACTTTTATTATTCCGGAACAATTTTTTGAAGGATACTTTACACTTGGAGGTAGACTCTTTTTTTGCATTATTATGTCATTTTTTACCGGAAACGGCGAGTGAGCGACACCAACATGTAGAACAATATTAAATGAGCATAGAACAACCTGAAACAACTTTTATTTTTTCCTGAACAAATTTGTAAAGGTCCTTTACTCTTGGAGGTAGACTATTTTTTTGCATTATTGTGCCATTATTGACCGATATCGGCGCGTCAGCGACACCAAAATGTAGAACAATAACATCCAGGCATACAACAACCTGGATCAACTTTTATATTTAACAGAACAAATTTTTAAAGGGTACTTTACTCTTGGAGGTAGACTCTTTTTTTGCATTTTTGTGTCATTTTAGACGAAAACGGTGAGTAAACGACACCAAAATATAGAACAATAGTAAATGAGCATAGAACAACCTGCAACAACTTTTATTTTTAACAGAACAAATTTTTAAAGGGTCCTTTACTCTTGGAGGTAGACTGTTTTTTTGCATTATTGTGTCATTTTTGACCGAAATCGGCGCGTCAGCGACACCAAAATGTAGAACAATAACATCCAGGCATAAAACAACCTGGAATAAATTTTATATTTATCAGAACAAATTTTTAAAGGGTACTTTACTCTTGGAGGTAGACTCTTTTTTTGCATTTTTGTGTCATTTTCGACCGAAAACGGTGAGTAAGCGACACCAAAATGTAGAACAATATCAAATGAGCATAGAACAACCTGGATCAACTTTTATTTTTTCCGGAACAATTTTTTGAAGGATACTTTACTCTAGGAGGTAGACTCTTTTTTTGCATTATTATGTCATTTTTTTCCGGAAACGGCGAGTTAGCGACACCAAAATGTAGAACAATAGTAAATGAGCATAGAACAACCTGCAACAACTTTTATTTTTTCCAGAACAAATTTGTAAAGGTCCTTGACTCTTGGAGGTAGACTATTTTTTTGCATTATTGTGTCATTTTTTACCGAAATCGGCGCGTCAGCGACACCAAAATGTAGAACAATAACATCCAGGCATAAAACAACCTGGAACAACTTTTATATTTAACAGAACAAATTTTTAAAGGGTACTTTACTCTTGGAGGTAGACTCTTTTTTTGCATTATTGTGTAATTTTTGACCGACAACGCCGCGTCAGCGACACCAAAATGTAGAACAATATCAAATGAGCATAGAACAACCTGCAACAACTTTTATTTTCAACAGACCCAATTTTTAAAGGGTCCTTTACTCTTGGAGGTAGACCCTTTTTTTGCATTTTTGTGTCATTTTAGACGAAAACGGTGAGTAAACGACACCAAAATATAGAACAATAGTAAATGAGCATAGAACAACCTGCAACAACTTTTATTTTTTCCGGAACAATTTTTTAAAGGGTACTTTACTCTTGGAGGCAGACTGTTTTTTTGCATTATTGTGGCATTTTTGATCGAAAACGGCGCGTCAGCGACATCAAAATGTAGCACAATAACATCCAGGCATAAGACAACCTGGAACAACTTTTATTTTTAACAGAACAAATTTTTAAAGGGTACTTTACTCTTGGAGATAGACTCTTTTTTTTTTGCATTTTTGTCATTTGCGACCGAAAACGGTGAGTAAGCGACACCAAAATATAGAACAATAGTAAATGAGCATAGAACAACCTGGAACAACTTTCATTTTTAACAGAACATATTTTTAAAGGATACTTTACTCTAGGAGATAGACCCTTTTTTTGCATTTTTGTGTCATTGTCGACCGAAACAGCTAGTAAGCGACACCAAAATGTAGAACAATATCAAATGAGCATAGAACAACCTGGAACAACTTTTATTTTTTCCGGAACAAGTTTTTAAAGGGTACTTTACTCTTGGAGGTAGACTCTTTTTTTGCATTTTTGTGTCATTTTCGACGAAAACGGTGAGTAAACGACACCAAAATATAGGACAATAGTAAATGAGCATAGAACAACCTGGAACAACTTTTATTTTTAACAGAACAAATTTTTAAAGGGTCCTTAACTCTTGGAGGTAGACTGTTTTTTTGCATTATTATGACATTTTCGACCGAAAACGGTGAGTAAGCGACACCAAAATATAGAACAATAGTAACTGAGCATAGAACAACCTGGAACAACTTTTATTTTTTCCAGACCAAATTTTTAAAGGGTCCTTTACTCTTGGAGGTAGACTGTTTTTTTGCATTATTGTCATTTGCGACCGAAAACAGTTAGTAAGCGACACCAAAATGTAGAACAATATCAAATGAGCATAGAACAACCTGTATCAACTTTTATTTTTTCCGGAACAATTTTTTGAAGGATACTTTACACTTGGAGGTAGACTCTTTTTTTGCATTATTATGTCATTTTTTAACGGAAACGGCGAGTGAGCGACACCAACATGTAGAACAATATTAAATGAGCATAGAACAACCTGAAACAACTTTTATTTTTTCCTGAACAAATTTGTAAAGGTCCTTTACTCTTGGAGGTAGACTATTTTTTTGCATTATTGTGCCATTATTGACCGATATCGGCGCGTCAGCGACACCAAAATGTAGAACAATAACATCCAGGCATACAACAACCTGGATCAACTTTTATATTTAACAGAACAAATTTTTAAAGGGTACTTTACTCTTGGAGGTAGACTCTTTTTTTGCATTTTTGTGTCATTTTAGACGAAAACGGTGAGTAAACGACACCAAAATATAGAACAATAGTAAATGAGCATAGAACAACCTGCAACAACTTTTATTTTTAACAGAACAAATTTTTAAAGGGTCCTTTACTCTTGGAGGTAGACTGTTTTTTTGCATTATTGTGTCATTTTTGACCGAAATCGGCGCGTCAGCGACACCAAAATGTAGAACAATAACATCCAGGCATAAAACAACCTGGAATAACTTTTATATTTATCAGAACAAATTTTTAAAGGGTACTTTACTCTTGGAGGTAGACTCTTTTTTTGCATTATTGTGTAATTTTTGACCGAAAACGCCGCGTCAGCGACACCAAAATGTAGAACAATATTAAATGAGCATAAAAACAACCTGGAACAACTTTTATTTTTTCCGGAACAATTTTTTAAAGGGTACTTTACTCTTGGAGGTAGACTCTTTTTTTGCATTATTGTGGCATTTTTGATCGAAAACGGCGCGTCAGCCACACCAAAATGTAGAACAGTAACATCCAGGCACACAGCAACCTGAAACAACGTTTATTTTTTCCGGAACCAATTTTTAAAGTGTACTTTGCTGTTGGAGGTAGACTCTTTTTTTGCATTATTGTGTTATTTTTGACCGAAATCGGCGCGTCAGCGACACGAAAATGTAGAACAATATTAAATGAGCATAAAACAACCTGGAACAACTTTTATTTTTCTCAGACCAAATTTTTAAAGGGTGCTTTACTCTTGGAGATAGACTCTTTTTTTGCATTTTTGTGTCATTTTCGACCGAAAACGGTGAGTAAGCGACACCAAAATGTAGAACAATATCAAATGAGCATAGAACAACCTGGATCAACTTTTATTTTTTCCGGAACAATTTTTTGAAGGATACTTTACTCTAGGAGGTAGACTCTTTTTTTGCATTATTATGTCATTTTTTTCCGGAAACGGCGAGTTAGCGACACCAAAATGTAGAACAATAGTAAATGAGCATAGAACAACCTGCAACAACTTTTATTTTTTCCAGAACAAATTTGTGAAGGTCCTTTACTCTTGGAGGTAGACTATTTTTTTGCATTATTGTGTCATTTTTTACCGAAATCGGCGCGTCAGCGACACCAAAATGTAGAACAATAACATCCAGGCATAAGATAACCTGGAACAACTTTTATTTTTAACAGAACAAATTTTTAAAGGGTACTTTACTCTTGGAGATAGACTCTTTTTTTTGCATTTTTGTCATTTGCGACCGAAAACGGTGAGTAAGCGACACCAAAATATAGAACAATAGTAAATGAGCATAGAACAACCTGGAACAACTTTCATTTTTAACAGAACATATTTTTAAAGGATACTTTACTCTAGGAGATAGACCCTTTTTTGCATTTTTGTGTCATTGTCGACCGAAACAGCTAGTAACCGACACCAAAATGTAGAACAATATCAAATGAGCATAGAACAACCTGGAACAACTTTTATTTTTTCCGGAACAATTTTTTAAAGGGTACTTTACTCTTGGAGGTAGACTCTTTTTTTGCATTTTTGTGTCATTTTCGACGAAAACGGTGAGTAAACGACACCAAAATATAGAACAATAGTAAATGAGCATAGAACAACCTGGAACAACTTTTATTTTTAACAGAACAAATTTTTAAAGGGTCCTTAACTCTTGGAGGTAGACTGTTTTTTTGCATTATTATGACATTTTCGACCGAAAACGGTGAGTAAGCGACACCAAAATATAGAACAATAGTAACTGAGCATAGAACAACCTGGAACAACTTTTATTTTTTCCAGACCAAATTTTTAAAGGGTCCTTTACTCTTGGAGGTAGACTGTTTTTTTGCATTATTGTCATTTGCGACCGAAAACAGTTAGTAAGCGACACCAAAATGTAGAACAATATCAAATGAGCATAGAACAACCTGGATCAACTTTTATTTTTTCCGGAACAATTTTTTGAAGGATACTTTACACTTGGAGGTAGACTCTTTTTTTGCATTATTATGTCATTTTTTAACGGAAACGGCGAGTGAGCGACACCAACATGTAGAACAATATTAAATGAGCATAGAACAACCTGAAACAACTTTTATTTTTTCCTGAACAAATTTGTAAAGGTCCTTTACTCTTGGAGGTAGACTATTTTTTTGCATTAATGTGCCATTATTGACCGATATCGGCGCGTCAGCGACACCAAAATGTAGAACAATAACATCCAGGCATAAAACAACCTGGAACAACTTTTATATTTAACAGAACAAATTTTTAAAGGGTACTTTACTCTTGGAGGTAGACTCTTTTTTTGCATTTTTGTGTCATTTTAGACGAAAACGGTGAGTAAACGACACCAAAATATAGAACAATAGTAAATGAGCATAGAACAACCTGCAACAACTTTTATTTTTAACAGAACAAATTTTTAAAGGGTCCTTTACTCTTGGAGGTAGATTGTTTTTTTGCATTATTGTGGCATTTTTGATCGAAAACGGTGCGTCAGCGACATCAAAATGTAGAACAATAACATCCAGGCATAAGACAACCTGGAACAACTTTTATTTTTAACAGAACAAATTTTTAAAGGGTACTTTACTCTTGGAGGTTGACTCTTTTTTTGCATTTTTGTCATTTTCGACCGAAAACAGTTAGTAAGCGACACCAAAATGTAGAACAATATCAAATGAGCATAGAAGAACCTGGATCAACTTTTATTTTTTCCGGAACAATTTTTTTAAGGATACTTTACTCTTGGAGGTAGACTCTTTTTTTGCATTATTATGTCATTTTTTACCGGAATCGGCGAGTTCGCGACACCAAAATGTAGAACAATATTAAATGAGCATAGAACAACCTGAAACAACTTTTATTTTGTCCAGAACAAATTTGTAAGGGTCCTTTACTCTTGGAGGTAGACTATTTTTTTGCATTATTGTGTCATTTTTGACCGATTCGGCGCGTCAGCGACACCAAAATGTAGAACAATAACATCCAGGCACAAAACAACCTGGAACAACTTTTATATTTAACAGAACAAATTTTTAAAGGGTACTTTACTCTTGGAGGTAGACTATTTTTTTGCATTATTGTGTCATTTGTGACCGAAATCGGCGCGTCAGCGACACCAAAATGTAGAACAATAACATCCAGGCATAAAACAACCTGGAATAACTTTTATATTTATCAGAACAAATTTTTAAAGGGTACTTTACTCTTGGAGGTAGACTCTTTTTTTGCATTATTGTGTAATTTTTGACCGAAAACGCCGCGTCAGCGACACCAAAATGTAGAACAATATTAAATGAGCATAAAAACAACCTGGAACAACTGTTATTTTTTCCGGAACAATTTTTTAAAGGGTACTTTACTCTTGGAGGTAGACTCTTTTTTTGCATTATTGTGTCATTTTTGACCGAAATCGGCGCGTCAGCGACACCAAAATGTAGAACAATAACATCCAGGCATAAAACAACCTGGAACAACTTTCATTTTTAACAGAACATATTTTTAAAGGATACTTTACTCTAGGAGATAGACCCTTTTTTTGCATTTTTGTGTCATTGTCGACCGAAACAGCTAGTAAGCGACACCAAAATGTAGACCAATATCAAATGAGCATAGAACAACCTGGAACAACTTTTATTTTTTCCGGAACAATTTTTTAAAGGGTACTTTACTCTTGGAGGTAGACTCTTTTTTTGCATTTTTGTGTCATTTTCGACAAAAACGGTGAGTAAACGACACCAAAATATAGAACAATAGTAAATGAGCATAGAACAACCTGGAACAACTTTTATTTTTAACAGAACAAATTTTTAAAGGGTCCTTAACTCTTGGAGGTAGACTGTTTTTTTGCATTATTATGACATTTTCGACCGAAAACGGTGAGTAAGCGACACCAAAATATAGAACAATAGTAACTGAGCATAGAACAACCTGGAACAACTTTTATTTTTTCCAGACCAAATTTTTAAAGGGTCCTTTACTCTTGGAGGTAGACTGTTTTTTTGCATTATTGTCATTTGCGACCGAAAACAGTTAGTAAGCGACACCAAAATGTAGAACAATATCAAATGAGCATAGAAGAACCTGGATCAACTTTTATTTTTTCCGGAACAATTTTTTTAAGGATACTTTACTCTTGGAGGTAGACTCTTTTTTTGCATTATTATGTCATTTTTTACCGGAATCGGCGAGTTCGCGACACCAAAATGTAGAACAATATTAAATGAGCATAGAACAACCTGAAACAACTTTTATTTTGTCCAGAACAAATTTGTAAGGGTCCTTTACTCTTGGAGGTAGACTATTTTTTTGCATTATTGTGTCATTTTTGACCGATTCGGCGCGTCAGCGACACCAAAATGTAGAACAATAACATCCAGGCACAAAACAACCTGGAACAACTTTTATATTTAACAGAACAAATTTTTAAAGGGTACTTTACTCTTGGAGGTAGACTATTTTTTTGCATTATTGTGTCATTTGTGAGCGAAATCGGCTCGTCAGCGACACCAAAATGTAGAACAATAACATCCAGGCACAAAACAACCTGGAACAACTTTCATTTTTAACGGAACATATTTTTAAAGGGTACTTTACTCTAGGAGATAGACCCTTTTTTTGCATTTTTGTGTCATTTTCGACCGAAACAGCTAGTAAGCGACACCAAAATGTAGAACAATATCAAAGGAGCATAGATCAACCTGGAGCAACTTTTATTTTTTCCGGAACAATTTTTTAAAGGGTTCTTTACTCTTGGAGGTAGACTCTTTTTTTGCATTATTGTGTCATTTTTGACCGAAATCGGCGCGTCAGCGACACCAAAATGTAGAACAATAACATCCAGGCATAAAACAACCTGGAATAACTTTTATATTTATCAGAACAAATTTTTAAAGGGTACTTTACTCTTGGAGGTAGACTCTTTTTTTGCATTATTGTGTAATTTTTGACCGAAAACGCCGCGTCAGCGACACCAAAATGTAGAACAATATTAAATGAGCATAAAAACAACCTGGAACAACTGTTATTTTTTCCGGAACAATTTTTTAAAGGGTACTTTACTCTTGGAGGTAGACTCTTTTTTTGCATTATTGTGTCATTTTTGACCGAAATCGGCGCGTCAGCGACACCAAAATGTAGAACAATAACATCCAGGCATAAAACAACCTGGAACAACTTTCATTTTTAACAGAACATATTTTTAAAGGATACTTTACTCTAGGAGATAGACCCTTTTTTTGCATTTTTGTGTCATTGTCGACCGAAACAGCTAGTAAGCGACACCAAAATGTAGACCAATATCAAATGAGCATAGAACAACCTGGAACAACTTTTATTTTTTCCGGAACAATTTTTTAAAGGGTACTTTACTCTTGGAGGTAGACTCTTTTTTTGCATTTTTGTGTCATTTTCGACAAAAACGGTGAGTAAACGACACCAAAATATAGAACAATAGTAAATGAGCATAGAACAACCTGGAACAACTTTTATTTTTAACAGAACAAATTTTTAAAGGGTCCTTAACTCTTGGAGGTAGACTGTTTTTTTGCATTATTATGACATTTTCGACCGAAAACGGTGAGTAAGCGACACCAAAATATAGAACAATAGTAACTGAGCATAGAACAACCTGGAACAACTTTTATTTTTTCCAGACCAAATTTTTAAAGGGTCCTTTACTCTTGGAGGTAGACTGTTTTTTTGCATTATTGTCATTTGCGACCGAAAACAGTTAGTAAGCGACACCAAAATGTAGAACAATATCAAATGAGCATAGAACAACCTGGATCAGCTTTTATTTTTTCCGGAACAATTTTTTGAACGATACTTTACACTTGGAGGTAGACTCTTTTTTTGCATTATTATGTCATTTTTTAACGGAAACGGCGAGTGAGCGACACCAACATGTAGAACAATATTAAATGAGCATAGAACAACCTGAAACAACTTTTATTTTTTCCTGAACAAATTTGTAAAGGTCCTTTACTCTTGGAGGTAGACTATTTTTTTGCATTAATGTGCCATTATTGACCGATATCGGCGCGTCAGCGACACCAAAATGTAGAACAATAACATCCAGGCATAAAACAACCTGGAACAACTTTTATATTTAACAGAACAAATTTTTAAAGGGTACTTTACTCTTGGAGGTAGACTATTTTTTTGCATTATTGTGTCATTTGTGAGCGAAATCGGCTCGTCAGCGACACCAAAATGTAGAACAATAACATCCAGGCACAAAACAACCTGGAACAACTTTCATTTTTAACGGAACATATTTTTAAAGGGTACTTTACTCTAGGAGATAGACCCTTTTTTTGCATTTTTGTGTCATTTTCGACCGAAACAGCTAGTAAGCGACACCAAAATGTAGAACAATATCAAAGGAGCATAGATCAACCTGGAGCAACTTTTATTTTTTCCGGAACAATTTTTTAAAGGGTTCTTTACTCTTGGAGGTAGACTCTTTTTTTGCATTATTGTGTCATTTTTGACCGAAATCGGCGCGTCAGCGACACCAAAATGTAGAACAATAACATCCAGGCATAAAACAACCTGGAATAACTTTTATATTTATCAGAACAAATTTTTAAAGGGTACTTTACTCTTGGAGGTAGACTCTTTTTTTGCATTATTGTGTAATTTTTGACCGAAAACGCCGCGTCAGCGACACCAAAATGTAGAACAATATTAAATGAGCATAAAAACAACCTGGAACAACTGTTATTTTTTCCGGAACAATTTTTTAAAGGGTACTTTACTCTTGGAGGTAGACTCTTTTTTTGCATTATTGTGTCATTTTTGACCGAAATCGGCGCGTCAGCGACACCAAAATGTAGAACAATAACATCCAGGCATAAAACAACCTGGAACAACTTTCATTTTTAACAGAACATATTTTTAAAGGATACTTTACTCTAGGAGATAGACCCTTTTTTTGCATTTTTGTGTCATTGTCGACCGAAACAGCTAGTAAGCGACACCAAAATGTAGACCAATATCAAATGAGCATAGAACAACCTGGAACAACTTTTATTTTTTCCGGAACAATTTTTTAAAGGGTACTTTACTCTTGGAGGTAGACTCTTTTTGTGCATTTTTGTGTCATTTTCGACAAAAACGGTGAGTAAACGACACCAAAATATAGAACAATAGTAAATGAGCATAGAACAACCTGGAACAACTTTTATTTTTAACAGAACAAATTTTTAAAGGGTCCTTAACTCTTGGAGGTAGACTGTTTTTTTGCATTATTATGACATTTTCGACCGAAAACGGTGAGTAAGCGACACCAAAATATAGAACAATAGTAACTGAGCATAGAACAACCTGGAACAACTTTTATTTTTTCCAGACCAAATTTTTAAAGGGTCCTTTACTCTTGGAGGTAGACTGTTTTTTTTGCATTATTGTCATTTGCGACCGAAAACAGTTAGTAAGCGACACCAAAATGTAGAACAATATCAAATGAGCATAGAACAACCTGGATCAGCTTTTATTTTTTCCGGAACAATTTTTTGAAGGATACTTTACACTTGGAGGTAGACTCTTTTTTTGCATTATTATGTCATTTTTTAACGGAAACGGCGAGTGAGCGACACCAACATGTAGAACAATATTAAATGAGCATAGAACAACCTGAAACAACTTTTATTTTTTCCTGAACAAATTTGTAAAGGTCCTTTACTCTTGGAGGTAGACTATTTTTTTGCATTAATGTGCCATTATTGACCGATATCGGCGCGTCAGCGACACCAAAATGTAGAACAATAACATCCAGGCATAAAACAACCTGGAACAACTTTTATATTTAACAGAACAAATTTTTAAAGGGTACTTTACTTTTGGAGGTAGACTCTTTTTTTGCATTTTTGTGTCATTTTAGACGAAAACGGTGAGTAAACGACACCAAAATATAGAACAATAGTAAATGAGCATAGAACAACCTGGAACAACTTTTATTTTTAACAGAACAAATTTTTAAAGGGTCCTTAACTCTTGGAGGTAGACTGTTTTTTTGCATTATTATGACATTTTCGACCGAAAACGGTGAGTAAGCGACACCAAAATATAGAACAATAGTAACTGAGCATAGAACAACCTGGAACAACTTTTATTTTTTCCGGAACAATTTTTTAAAGGGTTCTTTACTCTTGGAGGTAGACTCTTTTTTTGCATTATTGTGTCATTTTTGACCGAAATCGGCGCGTCAGCGAAACCAAAATGTAGAACAATAACATCCAGGCATAAAACAACCTGGAATAACTTTTATATTTATCAGAACAAATTTTTAAAGGGTACTTTACTCTTGGAGGTAGACTCTTTTTTTGCATTATTGTGTAATTTTTGACCGAAAACGCCGCGTCAGCGACACCAAAATGTAGAACAATATTAAAAGAGCATAAAAACAACCTGGAACAACTGTTATTTTTTCCGGAACAATTTTTTAAAGGGTACTTTACTCTTGGAGGTAGACTCTTTTTTTGCATTATTGTGTCATTTTTGACCGAAATCGGCGCGTCAGCGACACCAAAATGTAGAACAATAACATCCAGGCATAAAACAACCTGGAACAACTTTTATTTTTCTCAGACCAAATTTTTAAAGGGTACTTTACTCTTGGAGGTAGAATCTTTTTTTGCATTTTTGTGTCATTTTCGACCGAAAACGGTGAGTAAGCGACACCAAAATGTAGAACAATATCAAATGAGCATAGAACAACCTGGATTAACTTTTATTTTTTCCGGAACAATTTTTTGAAGGTTACTTTACTCTAGGAGGTAGACTCTTTTTTTGCATTATTATGTCATTTTTTTCCGGAAACGGCGAGTTAGCGACACCAAAATGTAGAACAATAGTAAATGAGCATAGAACAACCTGCAACAACTTTTATTTTTGACAGAACAAATTTTTAAAGGGTCCTTTACTCTTGGAGGTAGACTGTTTTTTTGCATTATTGTGTCATTTTTGACCGAAATCGGCGCGTCAGCGACACCAAAATGTGGAACAGTAACATCCAGGCACACAGCAACCTGGAACAACTTTTATTTTTTCCGGACCAAATTTTTAAAGGGTCCTTTGCTCTTGGAGGTAGACTGTTTTTTTGCATTTTTGTGTCATTTTCGACCGAAAACGGTGAGTAAGCGACACCAAAATATAGAACAATAGTAAATGAGCATAGAACAACCTGGAACAACTTTTATTTTTTTCAGACCAAATTTTTAAAGGGTCCTTTACACTTGGAGGTAGACTCTTTTTTTGCATTATTGTGTCATTTTTGACCGAAATCGGCGCGTCAGCGACACCAAAATGTAGAACAATAACATCCAGGCATAAAACAACCTGGAACAACTTTTATTTTTAACAGAACAAATTTTTAAAGGGTACTTTACTCTTGGAGGTTGACTCTTTTTTTGCATTTTTGTCATTTTCGACCGAAAACAGTTAGTAAGCGACACCAAAATGTAGAACAATATCAAATGAGCATAGAAGAACCTGGATCAACTTTTATTTTTTCCGGAACAATTTTTTTAAGGATACTTTACTCTTGGAGGTAGACTCTTTTTTTGCATTATTATGTCATTTTTTACCGGAATCGGCGCGTCAGCGACACCAAAATGTAGAACAATAACATCCAGGCATAAAACAACCTGGAACAACTTTCATTTTTAACAGAACATATTTTTAAAGGATACTTTACTCTAGGAGATAGACCCTTTTTTTGCATTTTTGTGTCATTGTCGACCGAAACAGCTAGTAAGCGACACCAAAATGTAGAACAATATCAAATGAGCATAGAACAACCTGGAACAACTTTTATTTTTTCCGGAACAATTTTTTAAAGGGTACTTTACTCTTGGAGGTAGACTCTTTTTTTGCATTTTTGTGTCATTTTCGACGAAAACGGTGAGTAAACGACACCAAAATATAGAACAATAGTAAATGAGCATAGAACAACCTGGAACAACTTTTATTTTTAACAGAACAAATTTTTAAAGGGTCCTTAACTCTTGGAGGTAGACTGTTTTTTTGCATTATTATGACATTTTCGACCGAAAACGGTGAGTAAGCGACACCAAAATATAGAACAATAGTAACTGAGCATAGAACAACCTGGAACAACTTTTATTTTTTCCAGACCAAATTTTTAAAGGGTCCTTTACTCTTGGAGGTAGACTGTTTTTTTGCATTATTGTCATTTGCGACCGAAAACAGTTAGTAAGCGACACCAAAATGTAGAACAATATCAAATGAGCATAGAACAACCTGGATCAGCTTTTATTTTTTCCGGAACAATTTTTTGAAGGATACTTTACACTTGGAGGTAGACTCTTTTTTTGCATTATTATGTCATTTTTTAACGGAAACGGCGAGTGAGCGACACCAACATGTAGAACAATATTAAATGAGCATAGAACAACCTGAAACAACTTTTATTTTTTCCTGAACAAATTTGTAAAGGTCCTTTACTCTTGGAGGTAGACTATTTTTTTGCATTAATGTGCCATTATTGACCGATATCGGCGCGTCAGCGACACCAAAATGTAGAACAATAACATCCAGGCATAAAACAACCTGGAACAACTTTTATATTTAACAGAACAAATTTTTAAAGGGTACTTTACTCTTGGAGGTAGACTCTTTTTTTGCATTTTTGTGTCATTTTAGACGAAAACGGTGAGTAAACGACACCAAAATATAGAACAATAGTAAATGAGCATAGAACAACCTGCAACAACTTTTATTTTTAACAGAACAAATTTTTAAAGGGTCCTTTACTCTTGGAGGTAGATTGTTTTTTTGCATTATTGTGGCATTTTTGATCGAAAACGGTGCGTCAGCGACATCAAAATGTAGAACAATAACATCCAGGCATAAGACAACCTGGAACAACTTTTATTTTTAACAGAACAAATTTTTAAAGGGTACTTTACTCTTGGAGGTTGACTCTTTTTTTGCATTTTTGTCATTTTCGACCGAAAACAGTTAGTAAGCGACACCAAAATGTAGAACAATATCAAATGAGCATAGAAGAACCTGGATCAACTTTTATTTTTTCCGGAACAATTTTTTTAAGGATACTTTACTCTTGGAGGTAGACTCTTTTTTTGCATTATTATGTCATTTTTTACCGGAATCGGCGAGTTCGCGACACCAAAATGTAGAACAATATTAAATGAGCATAGAACAACCTGAAACAACTTTTATTTTGTCCAGAACAAATTTGTAAGGGTCCTTTACTCTTGGAGGTAGACTATTTTTTTGCATTATTGTGTCATTTTTGACCGATTCGGCGCGTCAGCGACACCAAAATGTAGAACAATAACATCCAGGCACAAAACAACCTGGAACAACTTTTATATTTAACAGAACAAATTTTTAAAGGGTACTTTACTCTTGGAGGTAGACTATTTTTTTGCATTATTGTGTCATTTGTGAGCGAAATCGGCTCGTCAGCGACACCAAAATGTAGAACAATAACATCCAGGCACAAAACAACCTGGAACAACTTTCATTTTTAACGGAACATATTTTTAAAGGGTACTTTACTCTAGGAGATAGACCCTTTTTTTGCATTTTTGTGTCATTTTCGACCGAAACAGCTAGTAAGCGACACCAAAATGTAGAACAATATCAAAGGAGCATAGATCAACCTGGAGCAACTTTTATTTTTTCCGGAACAATTTTTTAAAGGGTTCTTTACTCTTGGAGGTAGACTCTTTTTTTGCATTATTGTGTCATTTTTGACCGAAATCGGCGCGTCAGCGACACCAAAATGTAGAACAATAACATCCAGGCATAAAACAACCTGGAATAACTTTTATATTTATCAGAACAAATTTTTAAAGGGTACTTTACTCTTGGAGGTAGACTCTTTTTTTGCATTATTGTGTAATTTTTGACCGAAAACGCCGCGTCAGCGACACCAAAATGTAGAACAATATTAAAAGAGCATAAAAACAACCTGGAACAACTGTTATTTTTTCCGGAACAATTTTTTAAAGGGTACTTTACTCTTGGAGGTAGACTCTTTTTTTGCATTATTGTGTCATTTTTGACCGAAATCGGCGCGTCAGCGACACCAAAATGTAGAACAATAACATCCAGGCATAAAACAACCTGGAACAACTTTTATTTTTCTCAGACCAAATTTTTAAAGGGTACTTTACTCTTGGAGGTAGAATCTTTTTTTGCATTTTTGTGTCATTTTCGACCGAAAACGGTGAGTAAGCGACACCAAAATGTAGAACAATATCAAATGAGCATAGAACAACCTGGATTAACTTTTATTTTTTCCGGAACAATTTTTTGAAGGTTACTTTACTCTAGGAGGTAGACTCTTTTTTTGCATTATTATGTCATTTTTTTCCGGAAACGGCGAGTTAGCGACACCAAAATGTAGAACAATAGTAAATGAGCATAGAACAACCTGCAACAACTTTTATTTTTGACAGAACAAATTTTTAAAGGGTCCTTTACTCTTGGAGGTAGACTGTTTTTTTGCATTATTGTGTCATTTTTGACCGAAATCGGCGCGTCAGCGACACCAAAATGTGGAACAGTAACATCCAGGCACACAGCAACCTGGAACAACTTTTATTTTTTCCGGACCAAATTTTTAAAGGGTCCTTTGCTCTTGGAGGTAGACTGTTTTTTTGCATTTTTGTGTCATTTTCGACCGAAAACGGTGAGTAAGCGACACCAAAATATAGAACAATAGTAAATGAGCATAGAACAACCTGGAACAACTTTTATTTTTTTCAGACCAAATTTTTAAAGGGTCCTTTACACTTGGAGGTAGACTCTTTTTTTGCATTATTGTGTCATTTTTGACCGAAATCGGCGCGTCAGCGACACCAAAATGTAGAACAATAACATCCAGGCATAAAACAACCTGGAACAACTTTCATTTTTAACAGAACATATTTTTAAAGGATACTTTACTCTAGGAGATAGACCCTTTTTTTGCATTTTTGTGTCATTGTCGACCGAAACAGCTAGTAAGCGACACCAAAATGTAGAACAATATCAAATGAGCATAGAACAACCTGGAACAACTTTTATTTTTTCCGGAACAATTTTTTAAAGGGTACTTTACTCTTGGAGGTAGACTGTTTTTTTGCATTATTGTCATTTGCGACCGAAAACAGTTAGTAAGCGACACCAAAATGTAGAACAATATCAAATGAGCATAGAACAACCTGGATCAGCTTTTATTTTTTCCGGAACAATTTTTTGAAGGATACTTTACACTTGGAGGTAGACTCTTTTTTTGCATTATTATGTCATTTTTTAACGGAAACGGCGAGTGAGCGACACCAACATGTAGAACAATATTAAATGAGCATAGAACAACCTGAAACAACTTTTATTTTTTCCTGAACAAATTTGTAAAGGTCCTTTACTCTTGGAGGTAGACTATTTTTTTGCATTAATGTGCCATTATTGACCGATATCGGCGCGTCAGCGACACCAAAATGTAGAACAATAACATCCAGGCATAAAACAACCTGGAACAACTTTTATATTTAACAGAACAAATTTTTAAAGGGTACTTTACTCTTGGAGGTAGACTCTTTTTTTGCATTTTTGTGTCATTTTAGACGAAAACGGTGAGTAAACGACACCAAAATATAGAACAATAGTAAATGAGCATAGAACAACCTGCAACAACTTTTATTTTTAACAGAACAAATTTTTAAAGGGTCCTTTACTCTTGGAGGTAGATTGTTTTTTTGCATTATTGTGGCATTTTTGATCGAAAACGGTGCGTCAGCGACATCAAAATGTAGAACAATAACATCCAGGCATAAGACAACCTGGAACAACTTTTATTTTTAACAGAACAAATTTTTAAAGGGTACTTTACTCTTGGAGGTTGACTCTTTTTTTGCATTTTTGTCATTTTCGACCGAAAACAGTTAGTAAGCGACACCAAAATGTAGAACAATATCAAATGAGCATAGAAGAACCTGGATCAACTTTTATTTTTTCCGGAACAATTTTTTTAAGGATACTTTACTCTTGGAGGTAGACTCTTTTTTTGCATTATTATGTCATTTTTTACCGGAATCGGCGAGTTCGCGACACCAAAATGTAGAACAATATTAAATGAGCATAGAACAACCTGAAACAACTTTTATTTTGTCCAGAACAAATTTGTAAGGGTCCTTTACTCTTGGAGGTAGACTATTTTTTTGCATTATTGTGTCATTTTTGACCGATTCGGCGCGTCAGCGACACCAAAATGTAGAACAATAACATCCAGGCACAAAACAACCTGGAACAACTTTTATATTTAACAGAACAAATTTTTAAAGGGTACTTTACTCTTGGAGGTAGACTATTTTTTTGCATTATTGTGTCATTTGTGAGCGAAATCGGCTCGTCAGCGACACCAAAATGTAGAACAATAACATCCAGGCACAAAACAACCTGGAACAACTTTCATTTTTAACGGAACATATTTTTAAAGGGTACTTTACTCTAGGAGATAGACCCTTTTTTTGCATTTTTGTGTCATTTTCGACCGAAACAGCTAGTAAGCGACACCAAAATGTAGAACAATATCAAAGGAGCATAGATCAACCTGGAGCAACTTTTATTTTTTCCGGAACAATTTTTTAAAGGGTTCTTTACTCTTGGAGGTAGACTCTTTTTTTGCATTATTGTGTCATTTTTGACCGAAATCGGCGCGTCAGCGACACCAAAATGTAGAACAATAACATCCAGGCATAAAACAACCTGGAATAACTTTTATATTTATCAGAACAAATTTTTAAAGGGTACTTTACTCTTGGAGGTAGACTCTTTTTTTGCATTATTGTGTCATTTTTGACCGAAATCGGCGCGTCAGCGACACCAAAATGTAGAACAATAACATCCAGGCATAAAACAACCTGGAACAACTTTTATTTTTCTCAGACCAAATTTTTAAAGGGTACTTTACTCTTGGAGGTAGAATCTTTTTTTGCATTTTTGTGTCATTTTCGACCGAAAACGGTGAGTAAGCGACACCAAAATGTAGAACAATATCAAATGAGCATAGAACAACCTGGATTAACTTTTATTTTTTCCGGAACAATTTTTTGAAGGTTACTTTACTCTAGGAGGTAGACTCTTTTTTTGCATTATTATGTCATTTTTTTCCGGAAACGGCGAGTTAGCGACACCAAAATGTAGAACAATAGTAAATGAGCATAGAACAACCTGCAACAACTTTTATTTTTGACAGAACAAATTTTTAAAGGGTCCTTTACTCTTGGAGGTAGACTGTTTTTTTGCATTATTGTGTCATTTTTGACCGAAATCGGCGCGTCAGCGACACCAAAATGTGGAACAGTAACATCCAGGCACACAGCAACCTGGAACAACTTTTATTTTTTCCGGACCAAATTTTTAAAGGGTCCTTTGCTCTTGGAGGTAGACTGTTTTTTTGCATTTTTGTGTCATTTTCGACCGAAAACGGTGAGTAAGCGACACCAAAATATAGAACAATAGTAAATGAGCATAGAACAACCTGGAACAACTTTTATTTTTTTCAGACCAAATTTTTAAAGGGTCCTTTACACTTGGAGGTAGACTCTTTTTTTGCATTATTGTGTCATTTTTGACCGAAATCGGCGCGTCAGCGACACCAAAATGTAGAACAATAACATCCAGGCATAAAACAACCTGGAATAACTTTTATATTTATCAGAACAAATTTTTAAAGGGTACTTTACTCTTGGAGGTAGACTCTTTTTTTGCATTATTGTGTAATTTTTGACCGAAAACGCCGCGTCAGCGACACCAAAATGTAGAACAATAACATCCAGGCATAAGACAACCTGGAACAACTTTTATTTTTAACAGAACAAATTTTTAAAGGGTCCTTTACTCTTGGAGGTAGATTGTTTTTTTGCATTATTGTGGCATTTTTGATCGAAAACGGTGCGTCAGCGACATCAAAATGTAGAACAATAACATCCAGGCATAAGACAACCTGGAACAACTTTTATTTTTAACAGAACAAATTTTTAAAGGGTACTTTACTCTTGGAGGTTGACTCTTTTTTTGCATTTTTGTCATTTTCGACCGAAAACAGTTAGTAAGCGACACCAAAATGTAGAACAATATCAAATGAGCATAGAAGAACCTGGATCAACTTTTATTTTTTCCGGAACAATTTTTTTAAGGATACTTTACTCTTGGAGGTAGACTCTTTTTTTGCATTATTATGTCATTTTTTACCGGAATCGGCGAGTTCGCGACACCAAACTGTAGAACAATATTAAATGAGCATAGAACAACCTGAAACAACTTTTATTTTGTCCAGAACAAATTTGTAAGGGTCCTTTACTCTTGGAGGTAGACTATTTTTTTGCATTATTGTGTCATTTTTGACCGATTCGGCGCGTCAGCGACACCAAAATGTAGAACAATAACATCCAGGCACAAAACAACCTGGAACAACTTTTATATTTAACAGAACAAATTTTTAAAGGGTACTTTACTCTTGGAGGTAGACTATTTTTTTGCATTATTGTGTCATTTGTGAGCGAAATCGGCTCGTCAGCGACACCAAAATGTAGAACAATAACATCCAGGCACAAAACAACCTGGAACAACTTTCATTTTTAACGGAACATATTTTTAAAGGGTACTTTACTCTAGGAGATAGACCCTTTTTTTGCATTTTTGTGTCATTTTCGACCGAAACAGCTAGTAAGCGACACCAAAATGTAGAACAATATCAAAGGAGCATAGATCAACCTGGAGCAACTTTTATTTTTTCCGGAACAATTTTTTAAAGGGTTCTTTACTCTTGGAGGTAGACTCTTTTTTTGCATTATTGTGTCATTTTTGACCGAAATCGGCGCGTCAGCGACACCAAAATGTAGAACAATAACATCCAGGCATAAAACAACCTGGAATAACTTTTATATTTATCAGAACAAATTTTTAAAGGGTACTTTACTCTTGGAGGTAGACTCTTTTTTTGCATTATTGTGTAATTTTTGACCGAAAACGCCGCGTCAGCGACACCAAAATGTAGAACAATATTAAAAGAGCATAAAAACAACCTGGAACAACTGTTATTTTTTCCGGAACAATTTTTTAAAGGGTACTTTACTCTTGGAGGTAGACTCTTTTTTTGCATTATTGTGTCATTTTTGACCGAAATCGGCGCGTCAGCGACACCAAAATGTAGAACAATAACATCCAGGCATAAAACAACCTGGAACAACTTTTATTTTTCTCAGACCAAATTTTTAAAGGGTACTTTACTCTTGGAGGTAGAATCTTTTTTTGCATTTTTGTGTCATTTTCGACCGAAAACGGTGAGTAAGCGACACCAAAATGTAGAACAATATCAAATGAGCATAGAACAACCTGGATTAACTTTTATTTTTTCCGGAACAATTTTTTGAAGGTTACTTTACTCTAGGAGGTAGACTCTTTTTTTGCATTATTATGTCATTTTTTTCCGGAAACGGCGAGTTAGCGACACCAAAATGTAGAACAATAGTAAATGAGCATAGAACAACCTGCAACAACTTTTATTTTTGACAGAACAAATTTTTAAAGGGTCCTTTACTCTTGGAGGTAGACTGTTTTTTTGCATTATTGTGTCATTTTTGACCGAAATCGGCGCGTCAGCGACACCAAAATGTGGAACAGTAACATCCAGGCACACAGCAACCTGGAACAACTTTTATTTTTTCCGGACCAAATTTTTAAAGGGTCCTTTGCTCTTGGAGGTAGACTGTTTTTTTGCATTTTTGTGTCATTTTCGACCGAAAACGGTGAGTAAGCGACACCAAAATATAGAACAATAGTAAATGAGCATAGAACAACCTGGAACAACTTTTATTTTTTTCAGACCAAATTTTTAAAGGGTCCTTTACACTTGGAGGTAAACTCTTTTTTTGCATTATTGTGTCATTTTTGACCGAAATCGGCGCGTCAGCGACACCAAAATGTAGAACAATAACATCCAGGCATAAAACAACCTGGAATAACTTTTATATTTATCAGAACAAATTTTTAAAGGGTACTTTACTCTTGGAGGTAGACTCTTTTTTTGCATTATTGTGTAATTTTTGACCGAAAACGCCGCGTCAGCGACACCAAAATGTAGAACAATAACATCCAGGCATAAGACAACCTGGAACAACTTTTATTTTTAACAGAACAAATTTTTAAAGGGTCCTTTACTCTTGGAGGTAGATTGTTTTTTTGCATTATTGTGGCATTTTTGATCGAAAACGGTGCGTCAGCGACATCAAAATGTAGAACAATAACATCCAGGCATAAGACAACCTGGAACAACTTTTATTTTTAACAGAACAAATTTTTAAAGGGTACTTTACTCTTGGAGGTTGACTCTTTTTTTGCATTTTTGTCATTTTCGACCGAAAACAGTTAGTAAGCGACACCAAAATGTAGAACAATATCAAAGGAGCATAGATCAACCTGGAGCAACTTTTATTTTTTCCGGAACAATTTTTTAAAGGGTTCTTTACTCTTGGAGGTAGACTCTTTTTTTGCATTATTGTGTCATTTTTGACCGAAATCGGCGCGTCAGCGACACCAAAATGTAGAACAATAACATCCAGGCATAAAACAACCTGGAATAACTTTTATATTTATCAGAACAAATTTTTAAAGGGTACTTTACTCTTGGAGGTAGACTCTTTTTTTGCATTATTGTGTAATTTTTGACCGAAAACGCCGCGTCAGCGACACCAAAATGTAGAACAATATTAAAAGAGCATAAAAACAACCTGGAACAACTGTTATTTTTTCCGGAACAATTTTTTAAAGGGTACTTTACTCTTGGAGGTAGACTCTTTTTTTGCATTATTGTGTCATTTTTGACCGAAATCGGCGCGTCAGCGACACCAAAATGTAGAACAATAACATCCAGGCATAAAACAACCTGGAACAACTTTTATTTTTCTCAGACCAAATTTTTAAAGGGTACTTTACTCTTGGAGGTAGAATCTTTTTTTGCATTTTTGTGTCATTTTCGACCGAAAACGGTGAGTAAGCGACACCAAAATGTAGAACAATATCAAATGAGCATAGAACAACCTGGATTAACTTTTATTTTTTCCGGAACAATTTTTTGAAGGTTACTTTACTCTAGGAGGTAGACTCTTTTTTTGCATTATTATGTCATTTTTTTCCGGAAACGGCGAGTTAGCGACACCAAAATGTAGAACAATAGTAAATGAGCATAGAACAACCTGCAACAACTTTTATTTTTGACAGAACAAATTTTTAAAGGGTCCTTTACTCTTGGAGGTAGACTGTTTTTTTGCATTATTGTGTCATTTTTGACCGAAATCGGCGCGTCAGCGACACCAAAATGTGGAACAGTAACATCCAGGCACACAGCAACCTGGAACAACTTTTATTTTTTCCGGACCAAATTTTTAAAGGGTCCTTTGCTCTTGGAGGTAGACTGTTTTTTTGCATTTTTGTGTCATTTTCGACCGAAAACGGTGAGTAAGCGACACCAAAATATAGAACAATAGTAAATGAGCATAGAACAACCTGGAACAACTTTTATTTTTTTCAGACCAAATTTTTAAAGGGTCCTTTACACTTGGAGGTAGACTCTTTTTTTGCATTATTGTGTCATTTTTGACCGAAATCGGCGCGTCAGCGACACCAAAATGTAGAACAATAACATCCAGGCATAAAACAACCTGGAATAACTTTTATATTTATCAGAACAAATTTTTAAAGGGTACTTTACTCTTGGAGGTAGACTCTTTTTTTGCATTATTGTGTAATTTTTGACCGAAAACGCCGCGTCAGCGACACCAAAATGTAGAACAATATTAAATGAGCATAAAAACAACCTGGAACAACTGTTATTTTTTCCGGAACAATTTTTTAAAGGGTACTTTACTCTTGGAGGTAGACTCTTTTTTTGCATTATTGTGTCATTTTTGACCGAAATCGGCGCGTCAGCGACACCAAAATGTAGAACAATAACATCCAGGCATAAAACAACCTGGAACAACTTTTATTTTTCTCAGACCAAATTTTTAAAGGGTACTTTACTCTTGGAGGTAGACTCTTTTTTTGCATTTTTGTGTCATTTTCGACCGAAAACGGTGAGTAAGCGACACCAAAATGTAGAACAATATCAAATGAGCATAGAACAACCTGGATTAACTTTTATTTTTTCCGGAACAATTTTTTGAAGGTTACTTTACTCTAGGAGGTAGACTCTTTTTTTGCATTATTATGTCATTTTTTTCCGGAAACGGCGAGTTAGCGACACCAAAATGTAGAACAATAGTAAATGAGCATAGAACAACCTGCAACAACTTTTATTTTTGACAGAACAAATTTTTAAAGGGTCCTTTACTCTTGGAGGTAGACTGTTTTTTTGCATTATTGTGTCATTTTTGACCGAAATCGGCGCGTCAGCGACACCAAAATGTGGAACAGTAACATCCAGGCACACAGCAACCTGGAACAACTTTTATTTTTTCCGGACCAAATTTTTAAAGGGTCCTTTGCTCTTGGAGGTAGACTGTTTTTTTGCATTTTTGTGTCATTTTCGACCGAAAACGGTGAGTAAGCGACAACAAAATATAGAACAATAGTAAATGAGCATAGAACAACCTGCAACAACTTTTATTTTTAACAGAACAAATTTTTAAAGGGTCCTTTACTCTTGGAGGTAGACTGTTTTTTTGCATTATTGTGTCATTTTTGATCGAAAACGGTGCGTCAGCGACATCAAAATGTAGAACAATAACATCCAGGCATAAGACAACCTGGAACAACTTTTATTTTTAACAGAACAAATTTTTAAAGGGTACTTTACTCTTGAAGTTTGACTCTTTTTTTGCATTTTTGTTATTTTCGACCGAAAACAGTTAGTAAGCGACATCAAAATGTAGAACAATATCAAATGAGCATAGAACAACCTGAAACAACTTTTATTTTTTCCAGAACAAATTTGTAAAGGTCCTTTACTCTTGGAGGTAGACTATTTTTTTGCATTATTGTGTCATTTTTGACCGATATCGGCGCGTCAGCGACACCAAAATGTAGAACAATAACATCCAGGCATAAAACAACCTGGAACAACTTTTATATTTAACAGAACAAATTTTTAAAGGGTACTTTACTCTTGGAGGTAGACTCTTTTTTTGCATTTTTGTGTCATTTTAGACGAAAACGGTGAGTAAACGACACCAAAATATAGAACAATAGTAAATGAGCATAGAACAACCTGCAACAACTTTTATTTTTAACAGAACAAATTTTTAAAGGGTCCTTTACTCTTGGAGGTAGACTGTTTTTTTGCATTATTGTGTCATTTTTGATCGAAAACGGTGCGTCAGCGACATCAAAATGTAGAACAATAACATCCAGGCATAAGACAACCTGGAACAACTTTTATTTTTAACAGAACAAATTTTTAAAGGGTACTTTACTCTTGGAGTTTGACTCTTTTTTTGCATTTTTGTCATTTTCGACCGAAAACAGTTAGTAAGCGACACCAAAATGTAGAACAATATCAAATGAGCATAGAAGAACCTGGATCAACTTTTATTTTTTCCGGAACAATTTTTTGAAGGATACTTTACTCTTGGAGGTAGACTCTTTTTTTGCATTATTATGTCATTTTTTACCGGAATCGGCGAGTTAGCGACACCAAAATGTAGAACAATATTAAATGAGCATAGAACAACCTGAAACAACTTTTTTTTTTTCCAGAACAAATTTGTAAAGGTCCTTTACTCTTGGAGGTAGACTATTTTTTTGCATTATTGTGTCATTTTTGACCGAAATCGGCGCGTCAGCGACACCAAAATGTAGAACAATAACATCCAGGCACAAAACAACCTGGAACAACTTTCATTTTTAACAGAACATATTTTTAAAGGGTACTTTAATCTAGGAGATAGACCCTTTTTTTGCATTTTTGTCATTTTCGACCGAAACAGCTAGTAAGCGACACCAAAATGTAGAACAATATTAAATGAGCATAAAAACAACCTGGAACAACTTTTATTTTTTCCGGAACAATTTTTTAAAGGGTACTTTACTCTTGGAGGTAGACTCTTTTTTTGCATTATTGTGGCATTTTTGATCGAAAACGGCGCGTCAGCGACACCAAAATGTAGAACAGTAACATCCAGGCACACAGCAACCTGGAACAACGTTTATTTTTTCCGGAACCAATTTTTAAAGTGTACTTTGCTGTTGGAGGTAGACTCTTTTTTTGCATTATTGTGTAATTTTTGACCGAAAACGCCGCGTCAGCGACACCAAAATGTAGAACAATATTAAAAGAGCATAAAGACAACCTGGAACAACTGTTATTTTTTCCGGAACAATTTTTTAAAGGGTACTTTACTCTTGGAGGTAGACTCTTTTTTTGCATTATTGTGTCATTTTTGACCGAAATCGGCGCGTCAGCGACAACAAAATGTAGAACAATAACATCCAGGCATAAAACAACCTGGAACAACTTTTATTTTTCTCAGACCAAATTTTTAAAGGGTACTTTACTCTTGGAGGTAGAATCTTTTTTTGCATTTTTGTGTCATTTTCGACCGAAAACGGTGAGTAAGCGACACCAAAATGTAGAACAATATCAAATGAGCATAGAACAACCTGGATTAACTTTTAGTTTTTCCGGAACAATTTTTTGAAGGTTACTTTACTCTAGGAGGTAGACTCTTTTTTTGCATTATTATGTCATTTTTTTCCGGAAACGGCGAGTTAGCGACACCAAAATGTAGAACAATAGTAAATGAGCATAGAACAACCTGCAACAACTTTTATTTTTGACAGAACAAATTTTTAAAGGGTCCTTTACTCTTGGAGGTAGACTGTTTTTTTGCATTATTGTGTCATTTTTGACCGAAATCGGCGCGTCAGCGACACCAAAATGTGGAACAGTAACATCCAGGCACACAGCAACCTGGAACAACTTTTATTTTTTCCGGACCAAATTTTTAAAGGGTCCTTTGCTCTTGGAGGTAGACTGTTTTTTTGCATTTTTGTGTCATTTTCGACCGAAAACGGTGAGTAAGCGACACCAAAATATAGAACAATAGTAAATGAGCATAGAACAACCTGGAACAACTTTTATTTTTTTCAGACCAAATTTTTAAAGGGTCCTTTACACTTGGAGGTAGACTCTTTTTTTGCATTATTGTGTCATTTTTGACCGAAATCGGCGCGTCAGCGACACCAAAATGTAGAACAATAACATCCAGGCATAAAACAACCTGGAATAACTTTTATATTTATCAGAACAAATTTTTAAAGGGTACTTTACTCTTGGAGGTAGACTCTTTTTTTGCATTATTGTGTAATTTTTGACCGAAAACGCCGCGTCAGCGACACCAAAATGTAGAACAATATTAAATGAGCATAAAAACAACCTGGAACAACTGTTATTTTTTCCGGAACAATTTTTTAAAGGGTACTTTACTCTTGGAGGTAGACTCTTTTTTTGCATTATTGTGTCATTTTTGACCGAAATCGGCGCGTCAGCGACACCAAAATGTAGAACAATAACATCCAGGCATAAAACAACCTGGAACAACTTTTATTTTTCTCAGACCAAATTTTTAAAGGGTACTTTACTCTTGGAGGTAGAATCTTTTTTTGCATTTTTGTGTCATTTTCGACCGAAAACGGTGAGTAAGCGACACCAAAATGTAGAACAATATCAAATGAGCATAGAACAACCTGGATTAACTTTTATTTTTTCCGGAACAATTTTTTGAAGGTTACTTTACTCTAGGAGGTAGACTCTTTTTTTGCATTATTATGTCATTTTTTTCCGGAAACGGCGAGTTAGCGACACCAAAATGTAGAACAATAGTAAATGAGCATAGAACAACCTGCAACAACTTTTATTTTTGACAGAACAAATTTTTAAAGGGTCCTTTACTCTTGGAGGTAGACTGTTTTTTTGCATTATTGTGTCATTTTTGACCGAAATCGGCGCGTCAGCGACACCAAAATGTGGAACAGTAACATCCAGGCACACAGCAACCTGGAACAACTTTTATTTTTTCCGGACCAAATTTTTAAAGGGTCCTTTGCTCTTGGAGGTAGACTGTTTTTTTGCATTTTTGTGTCATTTTCGACCGAAAACGGTGAGTAAGCGACACCAAAATATAGAACAATAGTAAATGAGCATAGAACAACCTGGAACAACTTTTATTTTTTTCAGACCAAATTTTTAAAGGGTCCTTTACACTTGGAGGTAGACTCTTTTTTTGCATTATTGTGTCATTTTTGACCGAAATCGGCGCGTCAGCGACACCAAAATGTAGAACAATAACATCCAGGCATAAAACAACCTGGAATAACTTTTATATTTATCAGAACAAATTTTTAAACGGTACTTTACTCTTGGAGGTAGACTCTTTTTTTGCATTATTGTGTAATTTTTGACCGAAAACGCCGCGTCAGCGACACCAAAATGTAGAACAATATTAAATGAGCATAAAAACAACCTGGAACAACTGTTATTTTTTCCGGAACAATTTTTTAAAGGGTACTTTACTCTTGGAGGTAGACTCTTTTTTTGCATTATTGTGTCATTTTTGACCGAAAACGGCGCGTCAGCGACACCAAAATGTAGAACAATAACATCCAGGCATAAAACAACCTGGAACAACTTTTATTTTTCTCAGACCAAATTTTTAAAGGGTACTTTACTCTTGGAGGTAGACTCTTTTTTTGCATTTTTGTGTCATTTTCGACCGAAAACGGTGAGTAAGCGACACCAAAATGTAGAACAATATCAAATGAGCATAGAACAACCTGGATTAACTTTTATTTTTTCCGGAACAATTTTTTGAAGGTTACTTTACTCTAGGAGGTAGACTCTTTTTTTGCATTATTATGTCATTTTTTTCCGGAAACGGCGAGTTAGCGACACCAAAATGTAGAACAATAGTAAATGAGCATAGAACAACCTGCAACAACTTTTATTTTTGACAGAACAAATTTTTAAAGGGTCCTTTACTCTTGGAGGTAGACTGTTTTTTTGCATTATTGTGTCATTTTTGACCGAAATCGGCGCGTCAGCGACACCAAAATGTGGAACAGTAACATCCAGGCACACAGCAACCTGGAACAACTTTTATTTTTTCCGGACCAAATTTTTAAAGGGTCCTTTGCTCTTGGAGGTAGACTGTTTTTTTGCATTTTTGTGTCATTTTCGACCGAAAACGGTGAGTAAGCGACACCAAAATATAGAACAATAGTAAATGAGCATAGAACAACCTGCAACAACTTTTATTTTTAACAGAACAAATTTTTAAAGGGTCCTTTACTCTTGGAGGTAGACTGTTTTTTTGCATTATTGTGTCATTTTTGATCGAAAACGGTGCGTCAGCGACATCAAAATGTAGAACAATAACATCCAGGCATAAGACAACCTGGAACAACTTTTATTTTTAACAGAACAAATTTTTAAAGGGTACTTTACTCTTGAAGTTTGACTCTTTTTTTGCATTTTTGTTATTTTCGACCGAAAACAGTTAGTAAGCGACATCAAAATGTAGAACAATATCAAATGAGCATAGAACAACCTGAAACAACTTTTATTTTTTCCAGAACAAATTTGTAAAGGTCCTTTACTCTTGGAGGTAGACTATTTTTTTGCATTATTGTGTCATTTTTGACCGATATCGGCGCGTCAGCGACACCAAAATGTAGAACAATAACATCCAGGCATAAAACAACCCGGAACAACTTTTATATTTAACAGAACAAATTTTTAAAGGGTACTTTACTCTTGGAGGTAGACTCTTTTTTTGCATTTTTGTGTCATTTTAGACGAAAACGGTGAGTAAACGACACCAAAATATAGAACAATAGTAAATGAGCATAGAACAACCTGCAACAACTTTTATTTTTAACAGAACAAATTTTTAAAGGGTCCTTTACTCTTGGAGGTAGACTGTTTTTTTGCATTATTGTGTCATTTTTGATCGAAAACGGTGCGTCAGCGACATCAAAATGTAGAACAATAACATCCAGGCATAAGACAACCTGGAACAACTTTTATTTTTAACAGAACAAATTTTTAAAGGGTACTTTACTCTTGGAGTTTGACTCTTTTTTTGCATTTTTGTCATTTTCGACCGAAAACAGTTAGTAAGCGACACCAAAATGTAGAACAATATCAAATGAGCATAGAAGAACCTGGATCAACTTTTATTTTTTCCGGAACAATTTTTTGAAGGATACTTTACTCTTGGAGGTAGACTCTTTTTTTGCATTATTATGTCATTTTTTACCGGAATCGGCGAGTTAGCGACACCAAAATGTAGAACAATATTAAATGAGCATAGAACAACCTGAAACAACTTTTTTTTTTCCAGAACAAATTTGTAAAGGTCCTTTACTCTTGGAGGTAGACTATTTTTTTGCATTATTGTGTCATTTTTGACCGAAATCGGCGCGTCAGCGACACCAAAATGTAGAACAATAACATCCAGGCACAAAACAACCTGGAACAACTTTCATTTTTAACAGAACATATTTTTAAAGGGTACTTTAATCTAGGAGATAGACCCTTTTTTTGCATTTTTGTCATTTTCGACCGAAACAGCTAGTAAGCGACACCAAAATGTAGAACAATATTAAATGAGCATAAAAACAACCTGGAACAACTTTTATTTTTTCCGGAACAATTTTTTAAAGGGTACTTTACTCTTGGAGGTAGACTCTTTTTTTGCATTATTGTGGCATTTTTGATCGAAAACGGCGCGTCAGCGACATCAAAATGTAGAACAATAACATCCAGGCATAAGACAACCTGGAACAACTTTTATTTTTAACAGAACAAATTTTTAAAGGGTACTTTACTCTTGAAGTTTGACTCTTTTTTTGCATTTTTGTTATTTTCGACCGAAAACAGTTAGTAAGCGACATCAAAATGTAGAACAATATCAAATGAGCATAGAACAACCTGAAACAACTTTTATTTTTTCCAGAACAAATTTGTAAAGGTCCTTTACTCTTGGAGGTAGACTATTTTTTTGCATTATTGTGTCATTTTTGAGCGATATCGGCGCGTCAGCGACACCAAAATGTAGAACAATAACATCCAGGCTTAAAACAACCTGGAACAACTTTTATATTTAACAGAACAAATTTTTAAAGGGTACTTTACTCTTGGAGGTAGACTCTTTTTTTGCATTTTTGTGTCATTTTAGACGAAAACGGTGAGTAAACGACACCAAAATATAGAACAATAGTAAATGAGCATAGAACAACCTGCAACAACTTTTATTTTTAACAGAACAAATTTTTAAAGGGTCCTTTACTCTTGGAGGTAGACTGTTTTTCGCATTATTGTGGCATTTTTGATCGAAAACGGTGCGTCAGCGACATCAAAATGTAGAACAAAAACATCCAGGCATAAGACAACCTGGAACAACTTTTATTTTTAACAGAACAAATTTTTAAAGGGTACTTTACTCTTGGAGTTTGACTCTTTTTTTGCATTTTTGTCATTTTCGACCGAAAACGGTGAGTAAGCGACACCAAAATATAGAACAATAGTAAATGAGCATAGAACAACCTGGAACAACTTTTATTTTTTTCAGACCAAATTTTTAAAGGGTCCTTTACACTTGGAGGTAGACTCTTTTTTTGCATTATTGTGTCATTTTTGACCGAAATCGGCGCGTCAGCGACACCAAAATGTAGAACAATAACATCCAGGCATAAAACAACCTGGAATAACTTTTATATTTATCAGAACAAATTTTTAAAGGGTACTTTACTCTTGGAGGTAGACTCTTTTTTTGCATTATTGTGTAATTTTTGACCGAAAACGCCGCGTCAGCGACACCAAAATGTAGAACAATATTAAATGAGCATAAAAACAACCTGGAACAACTGTTATTTTTTCCGGAACAATTTTTTAAAGGGTACTTTACTCTTGGAGGTAGACTCTTTTTTTGCATTATTGTGTCATTTTTGACCGAAATCGGCGCGTCAGCGACACCAAAATGTAGAACAATAACATCCAGGCATAAAACAACCTGGAACAACTTTTATTTTTCTCAGACCAAATTTTTAAAGGGTACTTTACTCTTGGAGGTAGACTCTTTTTTTGCATTTTTGTGTCATTTTCGACCGAAAACGGTGAGTAAGCGACACCAAAATGTAGAACAATATCAAATGAGCATAGAACAACCTGGATTAACTTTTATTTTTTCCGGAACAATTTTTTGAAGGTTACTTTACTCTAGGAGGTAGACTCTTTTTTTTGCATTATTATGTCATTTTTTTCCGGAAACGGCGAGTTAGCGACACCAAAATGTAGAACAATAGTAAATGAGCATAGAACAACCTGCAACAACTTTTATTTTTGACAGAACAAATTTTTAAAGGGTACTTTACTCTTGAAGTTTGACTCTTTTTTTGCATTTTTGTTATTTTCGACCGAAAACAGTTAGTAAGCGACATCAAAATGTAGAACAATATCAAATGAGCATAGAACAACCTGAAACAACTTTTATTTTTTCCAGAACAAATTTGTAAAGGTCCTTTACTCTTGGAGGTAGACTATTTTTTTGCATTATTGTGTCATTTTTGACCGATATCGGCGCGTCAGCGACACCAAAATGTAGAACAATAACATCCAGGCATAAAACAACCTGGAACAACTTTTATATTTAACAGAACAAATTTTTAAAGGGTACTTTACTCTTGGAGGTAGACTCTTTTTTTGCATTTTTGTGTCATTTTAGACGAAAACGGTGAGTAAACGACACCAAAATATAGAACAATAGTAAATGAGCATAGAACAACCTGCAACAACTTTTATTTTTAACAGAACAAATTTTTAAAGGGTCCTTTACTCTTGGAGGTAGACTGTTTTTTTGCATTATTGTGTCATTTTTGATCGAAAACGGTGCGTCAGCGACATCAAAATGTAGAACAATAACATCCAGGCATAAGACAACCTGGAACAACTTTTATTTTTAACAGAACAAATTTTTAAAGGGTACTTTACTCTTGGAGTTTGACTCTTTTTTTGCATTTTTGTCATTTTCGACCGAAAACAGTTAGTAAGCGACACCAAAATGTAGAACAATATCAAATGAGCATAGAAGAACCTGGATCAACTTTTATTTTTTCCGGAACAATTTTTTGAAGGATACTTTACTCTTGGAGGTAGACTCTTTTTTTGCATTATTATGTCATTTTTTACCGGAATCGGCGAGTTAGCGACACCAAAATGTAGAACAATATTAAATGAGCATAGAACAACCTGAAACAACTTTTTTTTTTCCAGAACAAATTTGTAAAGGTCCTTTACTCTTGGAGGTAGACTATTTTTTTGCATTATTGTGTCATTTTTGACCGAAATCGGCGCGTCAGCGACACCAAAATGTAGAACAATAACATCCAGGCACAAAACAACCTGGAACAACTTTCATTTTTAACAGAACATATTTTTAAAGGGTACTTTAATCTAGGAGATAGACCCTTTTTTTGCATTTTTGTCATTTTCGACCGAAACAGCTAGTAAGCGACACCAAAATGTAGAACAATATTAAATGAGCATAAAAACAACCTGGAACAACTTTTATTTTTTCCGGAACAATTTTTTAAAGGGTACTTTACTCTTGGAGGTAGACTCTTTTTTTGCATTATTGTGGCATTTTTGATCGAAAACGGCGCGTCAGCGACATCAAAATGTAGAACAATAACATCCAGGCATAAGACAACCTGGAACAACTTTTATTTTTAACAGAACAAATTTTTAAAGGGTACTTTACTCTTGAAGTTTGACTCTTTTTTTGCATTTTTGTTATTTTCGACCGAAAACAGTTAGTAAGCGACATCAAAATGTAGAACAATATCAAATGAGCATAGAACAACCTGAAACAACTTTTATTTTTTCCAGAACAAATTTGTAAAGGTCCTTTACTCTTGGAGGTAGACTATTTTTTTGCATTATTGTGTCATTTTTGAGCGATATCGGCGCGTCAGCGACACCAAAATGTAGAACAATAACATCCAGGCTTAAAACAACCTGGAACAACTTTTATATTTAACAGAACAAATTTTTAAAGGGTACTTTACTCTTGGAGGTAGACTCTTTTTTTGCATTTTTGTGTCATTTTAGACGAAAACGGTGAGTAAACGACACCAAAATATAGAACAATAGTAAATGAGCATAGAACAACCTGCAACAACTTTTATTTTTAACAGAACAAATTTTTAAAGGGTCCTTTACTCTTGGAGGTAGACTGTTTTTCGCATTATTGTGGCATTTTTGATCGAAAACGGTGCGTCAGCGACATCAAAATGTAGAACAAAAACATCCAGGCATAAGACAACCTGGAACAACTTTTATTTTTAACAGAACAAATTTTTAAAGGGTACTTTACTCTTGGAGTTTGACTCTTTTTTTGCATTTTTGTCATTTTCGACCGAAAACAGTTAGTAAGCGACACCAAAATGTAGAACAATATCAAATGAGCATAGAAGAACCTGGATCAACTTTTATTTTTTCCGGAACAATTTTTTGAAGGATACTTTACTCTTGGAGGTAGACCCTTTTTTTGCATTATTATGTCATTTTTTACCGGAATCGGCGAGTTAGCGACACCAAAATGTAGAACAATATTAAATGAGCATAGAACAACCTGAAACAACTTTTTTTTTTTCCAGAACAAATTTGTAAAGGTCCTTTACTCTTGGAGGTAGACTATTTTTTTGCATTATTGTGTCATTTTTGACCGAAATCGGCGCGTCAGCGACACCAAAATGTAGAACAATAACATCCAGGCACAAAACAACCTGGAACAACTTTCATTTTTAACAGAACATATTTTTAAAGGGTACTTTAATCTAGGAGATAGACCCTTTTTTTGCATTTTTGTAATTTTCGACCGAAACAGCTAGTAAGCGACACCAAAATGTAGAACAATATTAAATGAGCATAAAAACAACCTGGAACAACTTTTATTTTTTCCGGAACAATTTTTTAAAGGGTACTTTACTCTTGGAGGTAGACTCTTTTTTTGCATTATTGTGTTATTTTTGACCGAAATCGGCGCCACAGCGACACGAAAATGTAGAACAATATTAAATGAGCATAAAACAACCTGGAACAACTTTTATTTTTCTCAGACCAAATTTTTAAAGGGTGCTTTACTCTTGGAGATAGACTCTTTTTTTGCATTTTTGTGTCATTTTCGACCGAAAACGGTGAGTAAGCGACACCAAAATGTAGAACAGTAACATCCAGGCACACAGCAACCTGGAACAACGTTTATTTTTTCCGGAACCAATTTTTAAAGTGTACTTTGCTGTTGGAGGTAGACTCTTTTTTTGCATTATTGTGTTATTTTTGACCGAAATCGGCGCGTCAGCGACACGAAAATGTAGAACAATAACATCCAGGCATAAAACAACCTGGAACAACTTTTATATTTAACAGAACAAATTTTTAAAGGGTACTTTACTCTTGGTGGTTGACTCTTTTTTTGCATTTTTGTCATTTTCGACCGAAAACAGTTAGTAAGCGACACCAAAATGTAGAACAATATCAAATGAGCATAGAAGAACCTGGATCAACTTTTATTTTTTCCGGAACAATTTTTTGAAGGGTCCTTTACTCTTGGAGGTAGACTGTTTTTTTGCATTATTGTGTCATTTTTGACCGAAATCGGCGCGTCAGCGACCCCAAAATGTGGAACAGTAGCATCCAGGCACACAGCAACCTGGAACAACTTTTATTTTTTCCGGAACAAATTTTTAAAGGGTACTTTACTCTTGGAGGTAGACTCTTTTTTTGCATTTTTGTGTCATTTTCGACGAAAACGGTGAGTAAACGACACCAAAATATAGGACAATAGTAAATGAGCATAGAACAACCTGAAACAACTTTTATTTTTTCCTGAACAAATTTTTAAAGGGTACTTTACTCTTGGAGGTAGACTCTTTTTTTGCATTATTGTGTCATTTTTGACCGAAATCGGCGCGTCAGCGACACCAAAATGTAGAACAATAACATCCAGGCATAAAACAACCTGGAACAACTTTTATTTTTCTCAGACCAAATTTTTAAAGGGTACTTTACTCTTGGAGGTAGACTCTTTTTTTGCATTTTTGTGTCATTTTCGACCGAAAACGGTGAGTAAGCGACACCAAAATGTAGAACAATATCAAATGAGCATAGAACAACCTGGATTAACTTTTATTTTTTCCGGAACAATTTTTTGAAGGTTACTTTACTCTAGGAGGTAGACTCTTTTTTTGCATTATTATGTCATTTTTTTCCGGAAACGGCGAGTTAGCGACACCAAAATGTAGAACAATAGTAAATGAGCATAGAACAACCTGCAACAACTTTTATTTTTGACAGAACAAATTTTTAAAGGGTCCTTTACTCTTGGAGGTAGACTGTTTTTTTGCATTATTGTGTCATTTTTGACCGAAATCGGCGCGTCAGCGACACCAAAATGTGGAACAGTAACATCCAGGCACACAGCAACCTGGAACAACTTTTATTTTTTCCGGACCAAATTTTTAAAGGGTCCTTTGCTCTTGGAGGTAGACTGTTTTTTTGCATTTTTGTGTCATTTTCGACCGAAAACGGTGAGTAAGCGACACCAAAATATAGAACAATAGTAAATGAGCATAGAACAACCTGGAACAACTTTTATTTTTTTCAGACCAAATTTTTAAAGGGTCCTTTACACTTGGAGGTAGACTCTTTTTTTGCATTATTGTGGCATTTTTGATCGAAAACGGCGCGTCAGCGACATCAAAATGTAGAACAATAACATCCAGGCATAAGACAACCTGGAACAACTTTTATTTTTAACAGAACAAATTTTTAAAGGGTACTTTACTCTTGAAGTTTGACTCTTTTTTTGTATTTTTGTTATTTTCGACCGAAAACAGTTAGTAAGCGACATCAAAATGTAGAACAATATCAAATGAGCATAGAACAACCTGAAACAACTTTTATTTTTTCCAGAACAAATTTGTAAAGGTCCTTTACTCTTGGAGGTAGACTATTTTTTTGCATTATTGTGTCATTTTTGACCGATATCGGCGCGTCAGTGACACCAAAATGTAGAACAATAACATCCAGGCATAAAACAACCTGGAACAACTTTTATATTTAACAGAACAAATTTTTAAAGGGTACTTTACTCTTGGAGGTAGACTCTTTTTTTGCATTTTTGTGTCATTTTAGACGAAAACGGTGAGTAAACGACACCAAAATATAGAACAATAGTAAATGAGCATAGAACAACCTGCAACAACTTTTATTTTTAACAGAACAAATTTTTAAAGGGTCCTTTACTCTTGGAGGTAGACTGTTTTTTTGCATTATTGTGGCATTTTTGATCGAAAACGGTGCGTCAGCGACATCAAAATGTAGAACAATAACATCCAGGCATAAGACAACCTGGAACAACTTTTATTTTTAACAGAACAAATTTTTAAAGGGTACTTTACTCTTGGAGTTTGACTCTTTTTTTGCATTTTTGTCATTTTCGACCGAAAACAGTTAGTAAGCGACACCAAAATGTAGAACAATATCAAATGAGCATAGAAGAACCTGGATCAACTTTTATTTTTTCCGGAACAATTTTTTGAAGGATACTTTACTCTTGGAGGTAGACTCTTTTTTTGCATTATTATGTCATTTTTTACCGGAATCGGCGAGTTAGCGACACCAAAATGTAGAACAATATTAAATGAGCATAGAACAACCTGAAACAACTTTTTTTTTTTCCAGAACAAATTTGTAAAGGTCCTTTACTCTTGGAGGTAGACTATTTTTTTGCATTATTGTGTCATTTTTGACCGAAATCGGCGCGTCAGCGACACCAAAATGTAGAACAATAACATCCAGGCACAAAACAACCTGGAACAACTTTCATTTTTAACAGAACATATTTTTAAAGGGTACTTTAATCTAGGAGATAGACCCTTTTTTTGCATTTTTGTCATTTTCGACCGAAACAGCTAGTAAGCGACACCAAAATGTAGAACAATATTAAATGAGCATAAAAACAACCTGGAACAACTTTTATTTTTTCCGGAACAATTTTTTAAAGGGTACTTTACTCTTGGAGGTAGACTCTTTTTTTGCATTATTGTGGCATTTTTGATCGAAAACGGCGCGTCAGCGACATCAAAATGTAGAACAATAACATCCAGGCATAAGACAACCTGGAACAACTTTTATTTTTAACAGAACAAATTTTTAAAGGGTACTTTACTCTTGAAGTTTGACTCTTTTTTTGCATTTTTGTTATTTTCGACCGAAAACAGTTAGTAAGCGACATCAAAATGTAGAACAATATCAAATGAGCATAGAACAACCTGAAACAACTTTTATTTTTTCCAGAACAATTTTTTAAAGGGTACTTTACTCTTGGAGGTAGACTCTTTTTTTGCATTATTGTGTCATTTTTGACCGAAATCGGCGCGTCAGCGACACCAAAATGTAGAACAATAACATCCAGGCACAAAACAACCTGGAACAACTTTTATATTTAACAGAACAAATTTTTAAAGGGTACTTTACTCTTGGAGGTAGACTATTTTTTTGCATTATTGTGTCATTTGTGAGCGAAATCGGCTCGTCAGCGACACCAAAATGTAGAACAATAACATCCAGGCACAAAACAACCTGGAACAACTTTCATTTTTAACGGAACATATTTTTAAAGGGTACTTTACTCTAGGAGATAGACCCTTTTTTTGCATTTTTGTGTCATTTTCGACCGAAACAGCTAGTAAGCGACACCAAAATGTAGAACAATATCAAAGGAGCATAGATCAACCTGGAGCAACTTTTATTTTTTCCGGAACAATTTTTTAAAGGGTTCTTTACTCTTGGAGGTAGACTCTTTTTTTGCATTATTGTGTCATTTTTGACCGAAATCGGCGCGTCAGCGACACCAAAATGTAGAACAATAACATCCAGGCATAAAACAACCTGGAATAACTTTTATATTTATCAGAACAAATTTTTAAAGGGTACTTTACTCTTGGAGGTAGACTCTTTTTTTGCATTATTGTGTAATTTTTGACCGAAAACGCCGCGTCAGCGACACCAAAATGTAGAACAATATTAAAAGAGCATAAAAACAACCTGGAACAACTGTTATTTTTTCCGGAACAATTTTTTAAAGGGTACTTTACTCTTGGAGGTAGACTCTTTTTTTGCATTATTGTGTCATTTTTGACCGAAATCGGCGCGTCAGCGACACCAAAATGTAGAACAATAACATCCAGGCATAAAACAACCTGGAACAACTTTTATTTTTCTCAGACCAAATTTTTAAAGGGTACTTTACTCTTGGAGGTAGACTCTTTTTTTGCATTTTTGTGTCATTTTCGACCGAAAACGGTGAGTAAGCGACACCAAAATGTAGAACAATATCAAATGAGCATAGAACAACCTGGATTAACTTTTATTTTTTCCGGAACAATTTTTTGAAGGTTACTTTACTCTAGGAGGTAGACTCTTTTTTTGCATTATTATGTCATTTTTTTCCGGAAACGGCGAGTTAGCGACACCAAAATGTAGAACAATAGTAAATGAGCATAGAACAACCTGCAACAACTTTTATTTTTGACAGAACAAATTTTTAAAGGGTCCTTTACTCTTGGAGGTAGACTGTTTTTTTGCATTATTGTGTCATTTTTGACCGAAATCGGCGCGTCAGCGACACCAAAATGTGGAACAGTAACATCCAGGCACACAGCAACCTGGAACAACTTTTATTTTTTCCGGACCAAATTTTTAAAGGGTCCTTTGCTCTTGGAGGTAGACTGTTTTTTTGCATTTTTGTGTCATTTTCGACCGAAAACGGTGAGTAAGCGACACCAAAATATAGAACAATAGTAAATGAGCATAGAACAACCTGCAACAACTTTTATTTTTAACAGAACAAATTTTTAAAGGGTCCTTTACTCTTGGAGGTAGACTGTTTTTTTGCATTATTGTGTCATTTTTGATCGAAAACGGTGCGTCAGCGACATCAAAATGTAGAACAATAACATCCAGGCATAAGACAACCTGGAACAACTTTTATTTTTAACAGAACAAATTTTTAAAGGGTACTTTACTCTTGAAGTTTGACTCTTTTTTTGCATTTTTGTTATTTTCGACCGAAAACAGTTAGTAAGCGACATCAAAATGTAGAACAATATCAAATGAGCATAGAACAACCTGAAACAACTTTTATTTTTTCCAGAACAAATTTGTAAAGGTCCTTTACTCTTGGAGGTAGACTATTTTTTTGCATTATTGTGTCATTTTTGACCGATATCGGCGCGTCAGCGACACCAAAATGTAGAACAATAACATCCAGGCATAAAACAACCTGGAACAACTTTTATATTTAACAGAACAAATTTTTAAAGGGTACTTTACTCTTGGAGGTAGACTCTTTTTTTGCATTTTTGTGTCATTTTAGACGAAAACGGTGAGTAAACGACACCAAAATATAGAACAATAGTAAATGAGCATAGAACAACCTGCAACAACTTTTATTTTTAACAGAACAAATTTTTAAAGGGTCCTTTACTCTTGGAGGTAGACTGTTTTTTTGCATTATTGTGTCATTTTTGATCGAAAACGGTGCGTCAGCGACATCAAAATGTAGAACAATAACATCCAGGCATAAGACAACCTGGAACAACTTTTATTTTTAACAGAACAAATTTTTAAAGGGTACTTTACTCTTGGAGTTTGACTCTTTTTTTGCATTTTTGTCATTTTCGACCGAAAACAGTTAGTAAGCGACACCAAAATGTAGAACAATATCAAATGAGCATAGAAGAACCTGGATCAACTTTTATTTTTTCCGGAACAATTTTTTGAAGGATACTTTACTCTTGGAGGTAGACTCTTTTTTTGCATTATTATGTCATTTTTTAACGGAATCGGCGAGTTAGCGACACCAAAATGTAGAACAATATTAAATGAGCATAGAACAACCTGAAACAACTTTTTTTTTTCCAGAACAAATTTGTAAAGGTCCTTTACTCTTGGAGGTAGACTATTTTTTTGCATTATTGTGTCATTTTTGACCGAAATCGGCGCGTCAGCGACACCAAAATGTAGAACAATAACATCCAGGCACAAAACAACCTGGAACAACTTTTATTTTTAACAGAACAAATTTTTAAAGGGTACTTTACTCTTGGAGTTTGACTCTTTTTTTGCATTTTTGTCATTTTCGACCGAAAACAGTTAGTAAGCGACACCAAAATGTAGAACAATATCAAATGAGCATAGAAGAACCTGGATCAACTTTTATTTTTTCCGGAACAATTTTTTGAAGGATACTTTACTCTTGGAGGTAGACCCTTTTTTTGCATTATTATGTAATTTTTTACCGGAATCGGCGAGTTAGCGACACCAAAATGTAGAACAATATTAAATGAGCATAGAACAACCTGAAACAACTTTTTTTTTTTCCAGAACAAATTTGTAAAGGTCCTTTACTCTTGGAGGTAGACTATTTTTTTGCATTATTGTGTCATTTTTGACCGAAATCGGCGCGTCAGCGACACCAAAATGTAGAACAATAACATCCAGGCACAAAACAACCTGGAACAACTTTCATTTTTAACAGAACATATTTTTAAAGGGTACTTTAATCTAGGAGATAGACCCTTTTTTTGCATTTTTGTCATTTTCGACCGAAACAGCTAGTAAGCGACACCAAAATGTAGAACAATATTAAATGAGCATAAAAACAACCTGGAACAACTTTTATTTTTTCCGGAACAATTTTTTAAAGGGTACTTTACTCTCGTAGGTAGACTCTTTTTTTGCATTATTGTGGCATTTTTGATCGAAAACGGCGCGTCAGCGACACCAAAATGTAGAACAGTAACATCCAGGCACACAGCAACCTGGAACAACGTTTATTTTTTCCGGAACCAATTTTTAAAGTGTACTTTGCTGTTGGAGGTAGACTCTTTTTTTGCATTATTGTGTAATTTTTGACCGAAAACGCCGCGTCAGCGACACCAAAATGTAGAACAATATTAAAAGAGCATAAAGACAACCTGGAACAACTGTTATTTTTTCCGGAACAATTTTTTAAAGGGTACTTTACTCTTGGAGGTAGACTCTTTTTTTGCATTATTGTGTCATTTTTGACCGAAATCGGCGCGTCAGCGACAACAAAATGTAGAACAATAACATCCAGGCATAAAACAACCTGGAACAACTTTTATTTTTCTCAGACCAAATTTTTAAAGGGTACTTTACTCTTGGAGGTAGAATCTTTTTTTGCATTTTTGTGTCATTTTCGACCGAAAACGGTGAGTAAGCGACACCAAAATGTAGAACAATATCAAATGAGCATAGAACAACCTGGATTAACTTTTAGTTTTTCCGGAACAATTTTTTGAAGGTTACTTTACTCTAGGAGGTAGACTCTTTTTTTGCATTATTATGTCATTTTTTTCCGGAAACGGCGAGTTAGCGACACCAAAATGTAGAACAATAGTAAATGAGCATAGAACAACTTGCAACAACTTTTATTTTTGACAGAACAAATTTTTAAAGGGTCCTTTACTCTTGGAGGTAGACTGTTTTTTTGCATTATTGTGTCATTTTTGACCGAAATCGGCGCGTCAGCGACACCAAAATGTGGAACAGTAACATCCAGGCACACAGCAACCTGGAACAACTTTTATTTTTTCCGGACCAAATTTTTAAAGGGTCCTTTGCTCTTGGAGGTAGACTGTTTTTTTGCATTTTTGTGTCATTTTCGACCGAAAACGGTGAGTAAGCGACACCAAAATATAGAACAATAATAAATGAGCATAGAACAACCTGGAACAACTTTTATTTTTTTCAGACCAAATTTTTAAAGGGTCCTTTACACTTGGAGGTAGACTCTTTTTTTGCATTATTGTGTCATTTTTGACCGAAATCGGCGCGTCAGCGACACCAAAATGTAGAACAATAACATCCAGGCATAAAACAACCTGGAATAACTTTTATATTTATCAGAACAAATTTTTAAACGGTACTTTACTCTTGGAGGTAGACTCTTTTTTTGCATTATTGTGTAATTTTTGACCGAAAACGCCGCGTCAGCGACACCAAAATGTAGAACAATATTAAATGAGCATAAAAACAACCTGGAACAACTGTTATTTTTTCCGGAACAATTTTTTAAAGGGTACTTTACTCTTGGAGGTAGACTCTTTTTTTGCATTATTGTGTCATTTTTGACCGAAAACGGCGCGTCAGCGACACCAAAATGTAGAACAATAACATCCAGGCATAAAACAACCTGGAACAACTTTTATTTTTCTCAGACCAAATTTTTAAAGGGTACTTTACTCTTGGAGGTAGACTCTTTTTTTGCATTTTTGTGTCATTTTCGACCGAAAACGGTGAGTAAGCGACACCAAAATGTAGAACAATATCAAATGAGCATAGAACAACCTGGATTAACTTTTATTTTTTCCGGAACAATTTTTTGAAGGTTACTTTACTCTAGGAGGTAGACTCTTTTTTTGCATTATTATGTCATTTTTTTTCCGGAAACGGCGAGTTAGCGACACCAAAATGTAGAACAATAGTAAATGAGCATAGAACAACCTGCAACAACTTTTATTTTTGACAGAACAAATTTTTAAAGGGTCCTTTACTCTTGGAGGTAGACTGTTTTTTTGCATTATTGTGTCATTTTTGACCGAAATCGGCGCGTCAGCGACACCAAAATGTGGAACAGTAACATCCAGGCACACAGCAACCTGGAACAACTTTTATTTTTTCCGGACCAAATTTTTAAAGGGTCCTTTGCTCTTGGAGGTAGACTGTTTTTTTGCATTTTTGTGTCATTTTCGACCGAAAACGGTGAGTAAGCGACACCAAAATATAGAACAATAGTAAATGAGCATAGAACAACCTGCAACAACTTTTATTTTTAACAGAACAAATTTTTAAAGGGTCCTTTACTCTTGGAGGTAGACTGTTTTTTTGCATTATTGTGTCATTTTTGATCGAAAACGGTGCGTCAGCGACATCAAAATGTAGAACAATAACATCCAGGCATAAGACAACCTGGAACAACTTTTATTTTTAACAGAACAAATTTTTAAAGGGTACTTTACTCTTGAAGTTTGACTCTTTTTTTGCATTTTTGTTATTTTCGACCGAAAACAGTTAGTAAGCGACATCAAAATGTAGAACAATATCAAATGAGCATAGAACAACCTGAAACAACTTTTATTTTTTCCAGAACAAATTTGTAAAGGTCCTTTACTCTTGGAGGTAGACTATTTTTTTGCATTATTGTGTCATTTTTGACCGATATCGGCGCGTCAGCGACACCAAAATGTAGAACAATAACATCCAGGCATAAAACAACCTGGAACAACTTTTATATTTAACAGAACAAATTTTTAAAGGGTACTTTACTCTTGGAGGTAGACTCTTTTTTTGCATTTTTGTGCCATTTTAGACGAAAACGGTGAGTAAACGACACCAAAATATAGAACAATAGTAAATGAGCATAGAACAACCTGCAACAACTTTTATTTTTAACAGAACAAATTTTTAAAGGGTCCTTTACTCTTGGAGGTAGACTGTTTTTTTGCATTATTGTGTCATTTTTGATCGAAAACGGTGCGTCAGCGACATCAAAATGTAGAACAATAACATCCAGGCATAAGACAACCTGGAACAACTTTTATTTTTAACAGAACAAATTTTTAAAGGGTACTTTACTCTTGGAGTTTGACTCTTTTTTTGCATTTTTGTCATTTTCGACCGAAAACAGTTAGTAAGCGACACCAAAATGTAGAACAATATCAAATGAGCATAGAAGAACCTGGATCAACTTTTATTTTTTCCGGAACAATTTGTTGAAGGATACTTTACTCTTGGAGGTAGACTCTTTTTTTGCATTATTATGTCATTTTTTACCGGAATCGGCGAGTTAGCGACACCAAAATGTAGAACAATATTAAATGAGCATAGAACAACCTGAAACAACTTTTTTTTTTCCAGAACAAATTTGTAAAGGTCCTTTACTCTTGGAGGTAGACTATTTTTTTGCATTATTGTGTCATTTTTGACCGAAATCGGCGCGTCAGCGACACCAAAATGTAGAACAATAACATCCAGGCACAAAACAACCTGGAACAACTTTCATTTTTAACAGAACATATTTTTAAAGGGTACTTTAATCTAGGAGATAGACCCTTTTTTTGCATTTTTGTCATTTTCGACCGAAACAGCTAGTAAGCGACACCAAAATGTAGAACAATATTAAATGAGCATAAAAACAACCTGGAACAACTTTTATTTTTTCCGGAACAATTTTTTAAAGGGTACTTTACTCTTGGAGGTAGACTCTTTTTTTGCATTATTGTGGCATTTTTGATCGAAAACGGCGCGTCAGCGACATCAAAATGTAGAACAATAACATCCAGGCATAAGACAACCTGGAACAACTTTTATTTTTAACAGAACAAATTTTTAAAGGGTACTTTACTCTTGAAGTTTGACTCTTTTTTTGCATTTTTGTTATTTTCGACCGAAAACAGTTAGTAAGCGACATCAAAATGTAGAACAATATCAAATGAGCATAGAACAACCTGAAACAACTTTTATTTTTTCCAGAACAAATTTGTAAAGGTCCTTTACTCTTGGAGGTAGACTATTTTTTTGCATTATTGTGTCATTTTTGACCGATATCGGCGCGTCAGCGACACCAAAATGTAGAACAATAACATCCAGGCTTAAAACAACCTGGAACAACTTTTATATTTAACAGAACAAATTTTTAAAGGGTACTTTACTCTTGGAGGTAGACTCTTTTTTTGCATTTTTGTGTCATTTTAGACGAAAACGGTGAGTAAACGACACCAAAATATAGAACAATAGTAAATGAGCATAGAACAACCTGCAACAACTTTTATTTTTAACAGAACAAATTTTTAAAGGGTCCTTTACTCTTGGAGGTAGACTGTTTTTCGCATTATTGTGGCATTTTTGATCGAAAACGGTGCGTCAGCGACATCAAAATGTAGAACAAAAACATCCAGGCATAAGACAACCTGGAACAACTTTTATTTTTAACAGAACAAATTTTTAAAGGGTACTTTACTCTTGGAGTTTGACTCTTTTTTTGCATTTTTGTCATTTTCGACCGAAAACAGTTAGTAAGCGACACCAAAATGTAGAACAATATCAAATGAGCATAGAAGAACCTGGATCAACTTTTATTTTTTCCGGAACAATTTTTTGAAGGATACTTTACTCTTGGAGGTAGACCCTTTTTTTGCATTATTATGTCATTTTTTACCGGAATCGGCGAGTTAGCGACACCAAAATGTAGAACAATATTAAATGAGCATAGAACAACCTGAAACAACTTTTTTTTTTTCCAGAACAAATTTGTAAAGGTCCTTTACTCTTGGAGGTAGACTATTTTTTTGCATTATTGTGTCATTTTTGACCGAAATCGGCGCGTCAGCGACACCAAAATGTAGAACAATAACATCCAGGCACAAAACAACCTGGAACAACTTTCATTTTTAACAGAACATATTTTTAAAGGGTACTTTAATCTAGGAGATAGACCCTTTTTTTGCATTTTTGTCATTTTCGACCGAAACAGCTAGTAAGCGACACCAAAATGTAGAACAATATTAAATGAGCATAAAAACAACCTGGAACAACTTTTATTTTTTCCGGAACAATTTTTTAAAGGGTACTTTACTCTTGGAGGTAGACTCTTTTTTTGCATTATTGTGGCATTTTTGATCGAAAACGGCGCGTCAGCGACACCAAAATGTAGAACAGTAACATCCAGGCACACAGCAACCTGGAACAACGTTTATTTTTTCCGGAACCAATTTTTAAAGTGTACTTTGCTGTTGGAGGTAGACTCTTTTTTTGCATTATTGTGTAATTTTTGACCGAAAACGCCGCGTCAGCGACACCAAAATGTAGAACAATATTAAAAGAGCATAAAAACAACCTGGAACAACTGTTATTTTTTCCGGAACAATTTTTTAAAGGGTACTTTACTCTTGGAGGTAGACTCTTTTTTTGCATTATTGTGTCATTTTTGACCGAAATCGGCGCGTCAGCGACAACAAAATGTAGAACAATAACATCCAGGCATAAAACAACCTGGAACAACTTTTATTTTTCTCACACCAAATTTTTAAAGGGTACTTTACTCTTGGAGGTAGAATCTTTTTTTGCATTTTTGTGTCATTTTCGACCGAAAACGGTGAGTAAGCGACACCAAAATGTAGAACAATATCAAATGAGCATAGAACAACCTGGATTAACTTTTAGTTTTTCCGGAACAATTTTTTGAAGGTTACTTTACTCTAGGAGGTAGACTCTTTTTTTGCATTATTATGTCATTTTTTTCCGGAAACGGCGAGTTAGCGACACCAAAATGTAGAACAATAGTAAATGAGCATAGAACAACTTGCAACAACTTTTATTTTTGACAGAACAAATTTTTAAAGGGTCCTTTACTCTTGGAGGTAGACTGTTTTTTTGCATTATTGTGTCATTTTTGACCGAAATCGGCGCGTCAGCGACACCAAAATGTGGAACAGTAACATCCAGGCACACAGCAACCTGGAACAACTTTTATTTTTTCCGGACCAAATTTTTAAAGGGTCCTTTGCTCTTGGAGGTAGACTGTTTTTTTGCATTTTTGTGTCATTTTCGACCGAAAACGGTGAGTAAGCGACACCAAAATATAGAACAATAGTAAATGAGCATAGAACAACCTGGAACAACTTTTATTTTTTTCAGACCAAATTTTTAAAGGGTCCTTTACACTTGGAGGTAGACTCTTTTTTTGCATTATTGTGTCATTTTTGACCGAAATCGGCGCGTCAGCGACACCAAAATGTAGAACAATAACATCCAGGCATAAAACAACCTGGAATAACTTTTATATTTATCAGAACAAATTTTTAAAGGGTACTTTACTCTTGGAGGTAGACTCTTTTTTTGCATTATTGTGTAATTTTTGACCGAAAACGCCGCGTCAGCGACACCAAAATGTAGAACAATATTAAATGAGCATAAAAACAACCTGGAACAACTGTTATTTTTTCCGGAACAATTTTTTAAAGGGTACTTTACTCTTGGAGGTAGACTCTTTTTTTGCATTATTGTGTCATTTTTGACCGAAATCGGCGCGTCAGCGACACCAAAATGTAGAACAATAACATCCAGGCATAAAACAACCTGGAACAACTTTTATTTTTCTCAGACCAAATTTTTAAAGGGTACTTTACTCTTGGAGGTAGAATCTTTTTTTGCATTTTTGTGTCATTTTCGACCGAAAACGGTGAGTAAGCGACACCAAAATGTAGAACAATATCAAATGAGCATAGAACAACCTGGATTAACTTTTATTTTTTCCGGAACAATTTTTTGAAGGTTACTTTACTCTAGGAGGTAGACTCTTTTTTTGCATTATTATGTCATTTTTTTCCGGAAACGGCGAGTTAGCGACACCAAAATGTAGAACAATAGTAAATGAGCATAGAACAACCTGCAACAACTTTTATTTTTGACAGAACAAATTTTTAAAGGGTCCTTTACTCTTGGAGGTAGACTGTTTTTTTGCATTATTGTGTCATTTTTGACCGAAATCGGCGCGTCAGCGACACCAAAATGTGGAACAGTAACATCCAGGCACACAGCAACCTGGAACAACTTTTATTTTTTCCGGACCAAATTTTTAAAGGGTCCTTTGCTCTTGGAGGTAGACTGTTTTTTTGCATTTTTGTGTCATTTTCGACCGAAAACGGTGAGTAAGCGACACCAAAATATAGAACAATAGTAAATGAGCATAGAACAACCTGGAACAACTTTTATTTTTTTCAGACCAAATTTTTAAAGGGTCCTTTACACTTGGAGGTAGACTCTTTTTTTGCATTATTGTGTCATTTTTGACCGAAATCGGCGCGTCAGCGACACCAAAATGTAGAACAATAACATCCAGGCATAAAACAACCTGGAATAACTTTTATATTTATCAGAACAAATTTTTAAAGGGTACTTTACTCTTGGAGGTAGACTCTTTTTTTGCATTATTGTGTAATTTTTGACCGAAAACGCCGCGTCAGCGACACCAAAATGTAGAACAATATTAAATGAGCATAAAAACAACCTGGAACAACTGTTATTTTTTCCGGAACAATTTTTTAAAGGGTACTTTACTCTTGGAGGTAGACTCTTTTTTTGCATTATTGTGTCATTTTTGACCGAAATCGGCGCGTCAGCGACACCAAAATGTAGAACAATAACATCCAGGCATAAAACAACCTGGAACAACTTTTATTTTTCTCAGACCAAATTTTTAAAGGGTACTTTACTCTTGGAGGTAGACTCTTTTTTTGCATTTTTGTGTCATTTTCGACCGAAAACGGTGAGTAAGCGACACCAAAATGTAGAACAATATCAAATGAGCATAGAACAACCTGGATTAACTTTTATTTTTTCCGGAACAATTTTTTGAAGGTTACTTTACTCTAGGAGGTAGACTCTTTTTTTGCATTATTATGTCATTTTTTTCCGGAAACGGCGAGTTAGCGACACCAAAATGTAGAACAATAGTAAATGAGCATAGAACAACCTGCAACAACTTTTATTTTTGACAGAACAAATTTTTAAAGGGTCCTTTACTCTTGGAGGTAGACTGTTTTTTTGCATTATTGTGTCATTTTTGACCGAAATCGGCGCGTCAGCGACACCAAAATGTGGAACAGTAACATCCAGGCACACAGCAACCTGGAACAACTTTTATTTTTTCCGGACCAAATTTTTAAAGGGTCCTTTGCTCTTGGAGGTAGACTGTTTTTTTGCATTTTTGTGTCATTTTCGACCGAAAACGGTGAGTAAGCGACACCAAAATATAGAACAATAGTAAATGAGCATAGAACAACCTGCAACAACTTTTATTTTTAACAGAACAAATTTTTAAAGGGTCCTTTACTCTTGGAGGTAGACTGTTTTTTTGCATTATTGTGTCATTTTTGATCGAAAACGGTGCGTCAGCGACATCAAAATGTAGAACAATAACATCCAGGCATAAGACAACCTGGAACAACTTTTATTTTTAACAGAACAAATTTTTAAAGAGTACTTTACTCTTGAAGTTTGACTCTTTTTTTGCATTTTTGTTATTTTCGACCGAAAACAGTTAGTAAGCGACATCAAAATGTAGAACAATATCAAATGAGCATAGAACAACCTGAAACAACTTTTATTTTTTCCAGAACAAATTTGTAAAGGTCCTTTACTCTTGGAGGTAGACTATTTTTTTGCATTATTGTGTCATTTTTGACCGATATCGGCGCGTCAGCGACACCAAAATGTAGAACAATAACATCCAGGCATAAAACAACCTGGAACAACTTTTATATTTAACAGAACAAATTTTTAAAGGGTACTTTACTCTTGGAGGTAGACTCTTTTTTTGCATTTTTGTGTCATTTTAGACGAAAACGGTGAGTAAACGACACCAAAATATAGAACAATAGTAAATGAGCATAGAACAACCTGCAACAACTTTTATTTTTAACAGAACAAATTTTTAAAGGGTCCTTTACTCTTGGAGGTAGACTGTTTTTTTGCATTATTGTGTCATTTTTGATCGAAAACGGTGCGTCAGCGACATCAAAATGTAGAACAATAACATCCAGGCATAAGACAACCTGGAACAACTTTTATTTTTAACAGAACAAATTTTTAAAGGGTACTTTACTCTTGGAGTTTGACTCTTTTTTTGCATTTTTGTCATTTTCGACCGAAAACAGTTAGTAAGCGACACCAAAATGTAGAACAATATCAAATGAGCATAGAAGAACCTGGATCAACTTTTATTTTTTCCGGAACAATTTTTTGAAGGATACTTTACTCTTGGAGGTAGACTCTTTTTTTGCATTATTATGTCATTTTTTACCGGAATCGGCGAGTTAGCGACACCAAAATGTAGAACAATATTAAATGAGCATAGAACAACCTGAAACAACTTTTTTTTTTCCAGAACAAATTTGTAAAGGTCCTTTACTCTTGGAGGTAGACTATTTTTTTGCATTATTGTGTCATTTTTGACCGAAATCGGCGCGTCAGCGACACCAAAATGTAGAACAATAACATCCAGGCACAAAACAACCTGGAACAACTTTTATTTTTAACAGAACAAATTTTTAAAGGGTACTTTACTCTTGGAGTTTGACTCTTTTTTTGCATTTTTGTCATTTTCGACCGAAAACAGTTAGTAAGCGACACCAAAATGTAGAACAATATCAAATGAGCATAGAAGAACCTGGATCAACTTTTATTTTTTCCGGAACAATTTTTTGAAGGATACTTTACTCTTGGAGGTAGACCCTTTTTTTGCATTATTATGTCATTTTTTACCGGAATCGGCGAGTTAGCGACACCAAAATGTAGAACAATATTAAATGAGCATAGAACAACCTGAAACAACTTTTTTTTTTTCCAGAACAAATTTGTAAAGGTCCTTTACTCTTGGAGGTAGACTATTTTTTTGCATTATTGTGTCATTTTTGACCGAAATCGGCGCGTCAGCGACACCAAAATGTAGAACAATAACATCCAGGCACAAAACAACCTGGAACAACTTTCATTTTTAACAGAACATATTTTTAAAGGGTACTTTAATCTAGGAGATAGACCCTTTTTTTGCATTTTTGTCATTTTCGACCGAAACAGCTAGTAAGCGACACCAAAATGTAGAACAATATTAAATGAGCATAAAAACAACCTGGAACAACTTTTATTTTTTCCGGAACAATTTTTTAAAGGGTACTTTACTCTTGGAGGTAGACTCTTTTTTTGCATTATTGTGGCATTTTTGATCGAAAACGGCGCGTCAGCGACACCAAAATGTAGAACAGTAACATCCAGGCACACAGCAACCTGGAACAACGTTTATTTTTTCCGGAACCAATTTTTAAAGTGTACTTTGCTGTTGGAGGTAGACTCTTTTTTTGCATTATTGGGTAATTTTTGACCGAAAACGCCGCGTCAGCGACACCAAAATGTAGAACAATATTAAAAGAGCATAAAGACAACCTGGAACAACTGTTATTTTTTCCGGAACAATTTTTTAAAGGGTACTTTACTCTTGGAGGTAGACTCTTTTTTTGCATTATTGTGTCATTTTTGACCGAAATCGGCGCGTCAGCGACAACAAAATGTAGAACAATAACATCCAGGCATAAAACAACCTGGAACAACTTTTATTTTTCTCAGACCAAATTTTTAAAGGGTACTTTACTCTTGGAGGTAGAATCTTTTTTTGCATTTTTGTGTCATTTTCGACCGAAAACGGTGAGTAAGCGACACCAAAATGTAGAACAATATCAAATGAGCATAGAACAACCTGGATTAACTTTTAGTTTTTCCGGAATAATTTTTTGAAGGTTACTTTACTCTAGGAGGTAGACTCTTTTTTTGCATTATTATGTCATTTTTTTCCGGAAACGGCGAGTTAGCGACACCAAAATGTAGAACAATAGTAAATGAGCATAGAACAACTTGCAACAACTTTTATTTTTGACAGAACAAATTTTTAAAGGGTCCTTTACTCTTGGAGGTAGACTGTTTTTTTGCATTATTGTGTCATTTTTGACCGAAATCGGCGCGTCAGCGACACCAAAATGTGGAACAGTAACATCCAGGCACACAGCAACCTGGAACAACTTTTATTTTTTCCGGACCAAATTTTTAAAGGGTCCTTTGCTCTTGGAGGTAGACTGTTTTTTTGCATTTTTGTGTCATTTTCGACCGAAAACGGTGAGTAAGCGACACCAAAATATAGAACAATAGTAAATGAGCATAGAACAACCTGGAACAACTTTTATTTTTTTCAGAACAAATTTTTAAAGGGTCCTTTACACTTGGAGGTAGACTCTTTTTTTGCATTTTTGTGTCATTTTCGACCGAAAACGGTGAGTAAGCGACACCAAAATGTAGAACAATATCAAATGAGCATAGAACAACCTGGATTAACTTTTATTTTTTCCGGAACAATTTTTTGAAGGTTACTTTACTCTAGGAGGTAGACTCTTTTTTTGCATTATTATGTCATTTTTTTCCGGAAACGGCGAGTTAGCGACACCAAAATGTAGAACAATAGTAAATGAGCATAGAACAACCTGCAACAACTTTTATTTTTGACAGAACAAATTTTTAAAGGGTCCTTTACTCTTGGAGGTAGACTGTTTTTTTGCATTATTGTGTCATTTTTGACCGAAATCGGCGCGTCAGCGACACCAAAATGTGGAACAGTAACATCCAGGCACACAGCAACCTGGAACAACTTTTATTTTTTCCGGACCAAATTTTTAAAGGGTCCTTTGCTCTTGGAGGTAGACTGTTTTTTTGCATTTTTGTGTCATTTTCGACCGAAAACGGTGAGTAAGCGACACCAAAATATAGAACAATAGTAAATGAGCATAGAACAACCTGCAACAACTTTTATTTTTAACAGAACAAATTTTTAAAGGGTCCTTTACTCTTGGAGGTAGACTGTTTTTTTGCATTATTGTGTCATTTTTGATCGAAAACGGTGCGTCAGCGACATCAAAATGTAGAACAATAACATCCAGGCATAAGACAACCTGGAACAACTTTTATTTTTAACAGAACAAATTTTTAAAGGGTACTTTACTCTTGAAGTTTGACTCTTTTTTTGCATTTTTGTTATTTTCGACCGAAAACAGTTAGTAAGCGACATCAAAATGTAGAACAATATCAAATGAGCATAGAACAACCTGAAACAACTTTTATTTTTTCCAGAACAAATTTGTAAAGGTCCTTTACTCTTGGAGGTAGACTATTTTTTTGCATTATTGTGTCATTTTTGACCGATATCGGCGCGTCAGCGACACCAAAATGTAGAACAATAACATCCAGGCATAAAACAACCTGGAACAACTTTTATATTTAACAGAACAAATTTTTAAAGGGTACTTTACTCTTGGAGGTAGACTCTTTTTTTGCATTTTTGTGTCATTTTAGACGAAAACGGTGAGTAAACGACACCAAAATATAGAACAATAGTAAATGAGCATAGAACAACCTGCAACAACTTTTATTTTTAACAGAACAAATTTTTAAAGGGTCCTTTACTCTTGGAGGTAGACTGTTTTTTTGCATTATTGTGTCATTTTTGATCGAAAACGGTGCGTCAGCGACATCAAAATGTAGAACAATAACATCCAGGCATAAGACAACCTGGAACAACTTTTATTTTTAACAGAACAAATTTTTAAAGGGTACTTTACTCTTGGAGTTTGACTCTTTTTTTGCATTTTTGTCATTTTCGACCGAAAACAGTTAGTAAGCGACACCAAAATGTAGAACAATATCAAATGAGCATAGAAGAACCTGGATCAACTTTTATTTTTTCCGGAACAATTTTTTGAAGGATACTTTACTCTTGGAGGTAGAATCTTTTTTTGCATTATTATGTCATTTTTTACCGGAATCGGCGAGTTAGCGACACCAAAATGTAGAACAATATTAAATGAGCATAGAACAACCTGAAACAACTTTTTTTTTTCCAGAACAAATTTGTAAAGGTCCTTTACTCTTGGAGGTAGACTATTTTTTTGCATTATTGTGTCATTTTTGACCGAAATCGGCGCGTCAGCGACACCAAAATGTAGAACAATAACATCCAGGCACAAAACAACCTGGAACAACTTTCATTTTTAACAGAACATATTTTTAAAGGGTACTTTAATCTAGGAGATAGACCCTTTTTTTGCATTTTTGTCATTTTCGACCGAAACAGCTAGTAAGCGACACCAAAATGTAGAACAATATTAAATGAGCATAAAAACAACCTGGAACAACTTTTATTTTTTCCGGAACAATTTTTTAAAGGGTACTTTACTCTTGGAGGTAGACTCTTTTTTTGCATTATTGTGGCATTTTTGATCGAAAACGGCGCGTCAGCGACATCAAAATGTAGAACAATAACATCCAGGCATAAGACAACCTGGAACAACTTTTATTTTGAACAGAACAAATTTTTAAAGGGTACTTTACTCTTGAAGTTTGACTCTTTTTTTGCATTTTTGTTATTTTCGACCGAAAACAGTTAGTAAGCGACATCAAAATGTAGAACAATATCAAATGAGCATAGAACAACCTGAAACAACTTTTATTTTTTCCAGAACAAATTTGTAAAGGTCCTTTACTCTTGGAGGTAGACTATTTTTTTGCATTATTGTGTCATTTTTGACCGATATCGGCGCGTCAGCGACACCAAAATGTAGAACAATAACATCCAGGCTTAAAACAACCTGGAACAACTTTTATATTTAACAGAACAAATTTTTAAAGGGTACTTTACTCTTGGAGGTAGACTCTTTTTTTGCATTTTTGTGTCATTTTAGACGAAAACGGTGAGTAAACGACACCAAAATATAGAACAATAGTAAATGAGCATAGAACAACCTGCAACAACTTTTATTTTTAACCTGACAAATTTTTAAAGGGTCCTTTACTCTTGGAGGTAGACTGTTTTTTTGCATTATTGTGTCATTTTTGACCGATATCGGCGCGTCAGCGACACCAAAATGTAGAACAATAACATCCAGGCATAAAACAACCTGGAACAACTTTTATATTTAACAGAACAAATTTTTAAAGGGTACTTTACTCTTGGAGGTAGACTCTTTTTTTGCATTTTTGTGTCATTTTAGACGAAAACGGTGAGTAAACGACACCAAAATATAGAACAATAGTAAATGAGCATAGAACAACCTGCAACAACTTTTATTTTTAACAGAACAAATTTTTAAAGGGTCCTTTACTCTTGGAGGTAGACTGTTTTTTTGCATTATTGTGTCATTTTTGATCGAAAACGGTGCGTCAGCGACATCAAAATGTAGAACAATAACATCCAGGCATAAGACAACCTGGAACAACTTTTATTTTTAACAGAACAAATTTTTAAAGGGTACTTTACTCTTGGAGTTTGACTCTTTTTTTGCATTTTTGTCATTTTCGACCGAAAACAGTTAGTAAGCGACACCAAAATGTAGAACAATATCAAATGAGCATAGAAGAACCTGGATCAACTTTTATTTTTTCCGGAACAATTTTTTGAAGGATACTTTACTCTTGGAGGTAGAATCTTTTTTTGCATTATTATGTCATTTTTTACCGGAATCGGCGAGTTAGCGACACCAAAATGTAGAACAATATTAAATGAGCATAGAACAACCTGAAACAACTTTTTTTTTTCCAGAACAAATTTGTAAAGGTCCTTTACTCTTGGAGGTAGACTATTTTTTTGCATTATTGTGTCATTTTTGACCGAAATCGGCGCGTCAGCGACACCAAAATGTAGAACAATAACATCCAGGCACAAAACAACCTGGAACAACTTTCATTTTTAACAGAACATATTTTTAAAGGGTACTTTAATCTAGGAGATAGACCCTTTTTTTGCATTTTTGTCATTTTCGACCGAAACAGCTAGTAAGCGACACCAAAATGTAGAACAATATTAAATGAGCATAAAAACAACCTGGAACAACTTTTATTTTTTCCGGAACAATTTTTTAAAGGGTACTTTACTCTTGGAGGTAGACTCTTTTTTTGCATTATGGTGGCATTTTTGATCGAAAACGCCGCGTCAGCGACATCAAAATGTAGAACAATAACATCCAGGCATAAGACAACCTGGAACAACTTTTATTTTGAACAGAACAAATTTTTAAAGGGTACTTTACTCTTGAAGTTTGACTCTTTTTTTGCATTTTTGTTATTTTCGACCGAAAACAGTTAGTAAGCGACATCAAAATGTAGAACAATATCAAATGAGCATAGAACAACCTGAAACAACTTTTATTTTTTCCAGAACAAATTTGTAAAGGTCCTTTACTCTTGGAGGTAGACTATTTTTTTGCATTATTGTGTCATTTTTGACCGATATCGGCGCGTCAGCGACACCAAAATGTAGAACAATAACATCCAGGCTTAAAACAACCTGGAACAACTTTTATATTTAACAGAACAAATTTTTAAAGGGTACTTTACTCTTGGAGGTAGACTCTTTTTTTGCATTTTTGTGTCATTTTAGACGAAAACGGTGAGTAAACGACACCAAAATATAGAACAATAGTAAATGAGCATAGAACAACCTGCAACAACTTTTATTTTTAACAGAACAAATTTTTAAAGGGTCCTTTACTCTTGGAGGTAGACTGTTTTTCGCATTATTGTGGCATTTTTGATCGAAAACGGTGCGTCAGCGACATCAAAATGTAGAACAAAAACATCCAGGCATAAGACAACCTGGAACAACTTTTATTTTTAACAGAACAAATTTTTAAAGGGTACTTTACTCTTGGAGTTTGACTCTTTTTTTGCATTTTTGTCATTTTCGACCGAAAACAGTTAGTAAGCGACACCAAAATGTAGAACAATATCAAATGAGCATAGAAGAACCTGGATCAACTTTTATTTTTTCCGGAACAATTTTTTGAAGGATACTTTACTCTTGGAGGTAGACCCTTTTTTTGCATTATTATGTCATTTTTTACCGGAATCGGCGAGTTAGCGACACCAAAATGTAGAACAATATTAAATGAGCATAGAACAACCTGAAACAACTTTTTTTTTTTCCAGAACAAATTTGTAAAGGTCCTTTACTCTTGGAGGTAGACTATTTTTTTGCATTATTGTGTCATTTTTGACCGAAATCGGCGCGTCAGCGACACCAAAATGTAGAACAATAACATCCAGGCACAAAACAACCTGGAACAACTTTCATTTTTAACAGAACATATTTTTAAAGGGTACTTTAATCTAGGAGATAGACCCTTTTTTTGCATTTTTGTCATTTTCGACCGAAACAGCTAGTAAGCGACACCAAAATGTAGAACAATATTAAATGAGCATAAAAACAACCTGGAACAACTTTTATTTTTTCCGGAACAATTTTTTAAAGGGTACTTTACTCTTGGAGGTAGACTCTTTTTTTGCATTATTGTGGCATTTTTGATCGAAAACGGCGCGTCAGCGACACCAAAATGTAGAACAGTAACATCCAGGCACACAGCAACCTGGAACAACGTTTATTTTTTCCGGAACCAATTTTTAAAGTGTACTTTGCTGTTGGAGGTAGACTCTTTTTTTGCATTATTGTGTAATTTTTGACCGAAAACGCCGCGTCAGCGACACCAAAATGTAGAACAATATTAAAAGAGCATAAAAACAACCTGGAACAACTGTTATTTTTTCCGGAACAATTTTTTAAAGGGTACTTTACTCTTGGAGGAAGACTCTTTTTTTGCATTATTGTGTCATTTTTGACCGAAATCGGCGCGTCAGCGACAACAAAATGTAGAACAATAACATCCAGGCATAAAACAACCTGGAACAACTTTTATTTTTCTCACACCAAATTTTTAAAGGGTACTTTACTCTTGGAGGTAGAATCTTTTTTTGCATTTTTGTGTCATTTTCGACCGAAAACGGTGAGTAAGCGACACCAAAATGTAGAACAATATCAAATGAGCATAGAACAACCTGGATTAACTTTTATTTTTTCCGGAACAATTTTTTGAAGGTTACTTTACTCTAGGAGGTAGACTCTTTTTTTGCATTATTATGTCATTTTTTTCCGGAAACGGCGAGTTAGCGACACCAAAATGTAGAACAATAGTAAATGAGCATAGAACAACCTGCAACAACTTTTATTTTTGACAGAACAAATTTTTAAAGGGTCCTTTACTCTTGGAGGTAGACTGTTTTTTTGCATTATTGTGTCATTTTTGACCGAAATCGGCGCGTCAGCGACACCAAAATGTGGAACAGTAACATCCAGGCACACAGCAACCTGGAACAACTTTTATTTTTTCCGGACCAAATTTTTAAAGGGTCCTTTGCTCTTGGAGGTAGACTGTTTTTTTGCATTTTTGTGTCATTTTCGACCGAAAACGGTGAGTAAGCGACACCAAAATATAGAACAATAGTAAATGAGCATAGAACAACCTGGAACAACTTTTATTTTTTTCAGACCAAATTTTTAAAGGGTCCTTTACACTTGGAGGTAGACTCTTTTTTTGCATTATTGTGTAATTTTTGACCGAAATCGGCGCGTCAGCGACACCAAAATGTAGAACAATAACATCCAGGCATAAAACAACCTGGAATAACTTTTATATTTATCAGAACAAATTTTTAAAGGGTACTTTACTCTTGGAGGTAGACTCTTTTTTTGCATTATTGTGTAATTTTTGACCGAAAACGCCGCGTCAGCGACACCAAAATGTAGAACAATATTAAATGAGCATAAAAACAACCTGGAACAACTGTTATTTTTTCCGGAACAATTTTTTAAAGGGTACTTTACTCTTGGAGATAGACTCTTTTTTTGCATTATTGTGTCATTTTTGACCGAAATCGGCGCGTCAGCGACACCAAAATGTAGAACAATAACATCCAGGCATAAAACAACCTGGAACAACTTTTATTTTTCTCAGACCAAATTTTTAAAGGGTACTTTACTCTTGGAGGTAGACTCTTTTTTTGCATTTTTGTGTCATTTTCGACCGAAAACGGTGAGTAAGCGACACCAAAATGTAGAACAATATCAAATGAGCATAGAACAACCTGGATTAACTTTTATTTTTTCCGGAACAATTTTTTGAAGGTTACTTTACTCTAGGAGGTAGACTCTTTTTTTGCATTATTATGTCATTTTTTTCCGGAAACGGCGAGTTAGCGACACCAAAATGTAGAACAATAGTAAATGAGCATAGAACAACCTGCAACAACTTTTATTTTTGACAGAACAAATTTTTAAAGGGTCCTTTACTCTTGGAGGTAGACTGTTTTTTTGCATTATTGTGTCATTTTTGACCGAAATCGGCGCGTCAGCGACACCAAAATGTGGAACAGTAACATCCAGGCACACAGCAACCTGGAACAACTTTTATTTTTTCCGGACCAAATTTTTAAAGGGTCCTTTGCTCTTGGAGGTAGACTGTTTTTTTGCATTTTTGTGTCATTTTCGACCGAAAACGGTGAGTAAGCGACACCAAAATATAGAACAATAGTAAATGAGCATAGAACAACCTGCAACAACTTTTATTTTTAACAGAACAAATTTTTAAAGGGTCCTTTACTCTTGGAGGTAGACTGTTTTTTTGCATTATTGTGTCATTTTTGATCGAAAACGGTGCGTCAGCGACATCAAAATGTAGAACAATAACATCCAGGCATAAGACAACCTGGAACAACTTTTATTTTTAACAGAACAAATTTTTAAAGGGTACTTTACTCTTGAAGTTTGACTCTTTTTTTGCATTTTTGTTATTTTCGACCGAAAACAGTTAGTAAGCGACATCAAAATGTAGAACAATATCAAATGAGCATAGAACAACCTGAAACAACTTTTATTTTTTCCGGACCAAATTTTTAAAGGGTCCTTTGCTCTTGGAGGTAGACTGTTTTTTTGCATTTTTGTGTCATTTTCGACCGAAAACGGTGAGTAAGCGACACCAAAATATAGAACAATATTAAATGAGCATAGAACAACCTGAAACAACTTTTTTTTTTCCAGAACAAATTTGTAAAGGTCCTTTACTCTTGGAGGTAGACTATTTTTTTGCATTATTGTGTCATTTTTGACCGAAATCGGCGCGTCAGCGACACCAAAATGTAGAACAATAACATCCAGGCACAAAACAACCTGGAACAACTTTCATTTTTAACAGAACATATTTTTAAAGGGTACTTTAATCTAGGAGATAGACCCTTTTTTTGCATTTTTGTCATTTTCGACCGAAACAGCTAGTAAGCGACACCAAAATGTAGAACAATATTAAATGAGCATAAAAACAACCTGGAACAACTTTTATTTTTTCCGGAACAATTTTTTAAAGGGTACTTTACTCTTGGAGGTAGACTCTTTTTTTGCATTATTGTGGCATTTTTGATCGAAAACGGCGCGTCAGCGACATCAAAATGTAGAACAATAACATCCAGGCATAAGACAACCTGGAACAACTTTTATTTTTAACAGAACAAATTTTTAAAGGGTACTTTACTCTTGAAGTTTGACTCTTTTTTTGCATTTTTGTTATTTTCGACCGAAAACAGTTAGTAAGCGACATCAAAATGTAGAACAATATCAAATGAGCATAGAACAACCTGAAACAACTTTTATTTTTTCCAGAACAAATTTGTAAAGGTCCTTTACTCTTGGAGGTAGACTATTTTTTTGCATTATTGTGTCATTTTTGAGCGATATCGGCGCGTCAGCGACACCAAAATGTAGAACAATAACATCCAGGCTTAAAACAACCTGGAACAACTTTTATATTTAACAGAACAAATTTTTAAAGGGTACTTTACTCTTGGAGGTAGACTCTTTTTTTGCATTTTTGTGTCATTTTAGACGAAAACGGTGAGTAAACGACACCAAAATATAGAACAATAGTAAATGAGCATAGAACAACCTGCAACAACTTTTATTTTTAACAGAACAAATTTTTAAAGGGTCCTTTACTCTTGGAGGTAGACTGTTTTTCGCATTATTGTGGCATTTTTGATCGAAAACGGTGCGTCAGCGACATCAAAATGTAGAACAAAAACATCCAGGCATAAGACAACCTGGAACAACTTTTATTTTTAACAGAACAAATTTTTAAAGGGTACTTTACTCTTGGAGTTTGACTCTTTTTTTGCATTTTTGTCATTTTCGACCGAAAACAGTTAGTAAGCGACACCAAAATGTAGAACAATATCAAATGAGCATAGAAGAACCTGGATCAACTTTTATTTTTTCCGGAACAATTTTTTGAAGGATACTTTACTCTTGGAGGTAGACCCTTTTTTTGCATTATTATGTCATTTTTTACCGGAATCGGCGAGTTAGCGACACCAAAATGTAGAACAATATTAAATGAGCATAGAACAACCTGAAACAACTTTTTTTTTTTCCAGAACAAATTTGTAAAGGTCCTTTACTCTTGGAGGTAGACTATTTTTTTGCATTATTGTGTCATTTTTGACCGAAATCGGCGCGTCAGCGACACCAAAATGTAGAACAATAACATCCAGGCACAAAACAACCTGGAACAACTTTCATTTTTAACAGAACATATTTTTAAAGGGTACTTTAATCTAGGAGATAGACCCTTTTTTTGCATTTTTGTAATTTTCGACCGAAACAGCTAGTAAGCGACACCAAAATGTAGAACAATATTAAATGAGCATAAAAACAACCTGGAACAACTTTTATTTTTTCCGGAACAATTTTTTAAAGGGTACTTTACTCTTGGAGGTAGACTCTTTTTTTGCATTATCGTGGCATTTTTGATCGAAAACGGCGCGTCAGCGACACCAAAATGTAGAACAGTAACATCCAGGCACACAGCAACCTGGAACAACGTTTATTTTTTCCGGAACCAATTTTTAAAGTGTACTTTGCTGTTGGAGGTAGACTCTTTTTTTGCATTATTGTGTCATTTTCGACCGAAAACGGTGAGTAAGCGACACCAAAATGTAGAACAATATCAAATGAGCATAGAACAACCTGGATTAACTTTTATTTTTTCCGGAACAATTTTTTGAAGGTTACTTTACTCTAGGAGGTAGACTCTTTTTTTGCATTATTATGTCATTTTTTTCCGGAAACGGCGAGTTAGCGACACCAAAATGTAGAACAATAGTAAATGAGCATAGAACAACCTGCAACAACTTTTATTTTTGACAGAACAAATTTTTAAAGGGTCCTTTACTCTTGGAGGTAGACTGTTTTTTTGCATTATTGTGTCATTTTTGACCGAAATCGGCGCGTCAGCGACACCAAAATGTGGAACAGTAACATCCAGGCACACAGCAACCTGGAACAACTTTTATTTTTTCCGGACCAAATTTTTAAAGGGTCCTTTGCTCTTGGAGGTAGACTGTTTTTTTGCATTTTTGTGTCATTTTCGACCGAAAACGGTGAGTAAGCGACACCAAAATATAGAACAATAGTAAATGAGCATAGAACAACCTGGAACAACTTTTATTTTTTTCAGACCAAATTTTTAAAGGGTCCTTTACACTTGGAGGTAGACTCTTTTTTTGCATTATTGTGGCATTTTTGATCGAAAACGGCGCGTCAGCGACATCAAAATGTAGAACAATAACATCCAGGCATAAGACAACCTGGAACAACTTTTATTTTTAACAGAACAAATTTTTAAAGGGTACTTTACTCTTGGAGTTTGACTCTTTTTTTGCATTTTTGTCATTTTCGACCGAAAACAGTTAGTAAGCGACACCAAAATGTAGAACAATATCAAATGAGCATAGAAGAACCTGGATCAACTTTTATTTTTTCCGGAACAATTTTTTGAAGGATACTTTACTCTTGGAGGTAGACTCTTTTTTTGCATTATTATGTCATTTTTTACCGGAATCGGCGAGTTAGCGACACCAAAATGTAGAACAATATTAAATGAGCATAGAACAACCTGAAACAACTTTTTTTTTTTCCAGAACAAATTTGTAAAGGTCCTTTACTCTTGGAGGTAGACTATTTTTTTGCATTATTGTGTCATTTTTGACCGAAATCGGCGCGTCAGCGACACCAAAATGTAGAACAATAACATCCAGGCACAAAACAACCTGGAACAACTTTCATTTTTAACAGAACATATTTTTAAAGGGTACTTTAATCTAGGAGATAGACCCTTTTTTTGCATTTTTGTCATTTTCGACCGAAACAGCTAGTAAGCGACACCAAAATGTAGAACAATATTAAATGAGCATAAAAACAACCTGGAACAACTTTTATTTTTTCCGGAACAATTTTTTAAAGGGTACTTTACTCTTGGAGGTAGACTCTTTTTTTGCATTATTGTGGCATTTTTGATCGAAAACGGCGCGTCAGCGACATCAAAATGTAGAACAATAACATCCAGGCATAAGACAACCTGGAACAACTTTTATTTTTAACAGAACAAATTTTTAAAGGGTACTTTACTCTTGAAGTTTGACTCTTTTTTTGCATTTTTGTTATTTTCGACCGAAAACAGTTAGTAAGCGACATCAAAATGTAGAACAATATCAAATGAGCATAGAACAACCTGAAACAACTTTTATTTTTTCCAGAACAAATTTGTAAAGGTCCTTTACTCTTGGAGGTAGACTATTTTTTTGCATTATTGTGTCATTTTTGACCGATATCGGCGCGTCAGTGACACCAAAATGTAGAACAATAACATCCAGGCATAAAACAACCTGGAACAACTTTTATATTTAACAGAACAAATTTTTAAAGGGTACTTTACTCTTGGAGGTAGACTCTTTTTTTGCATTTTTGTGTCATTTTAGACGAAAACGGTGAGTAAACGACACCAAAATATAGAACAATAGTAAATGAGCATAGAACAACCTGCAACAACTTTTATTTTTAACAGAACAAATTTTTAAAGGGTCCTTTACTCTTGGAGGTAGACTCTTTTTTTGCATTATTGTGGCATTTTTGATCGAAAACGGCGCGTCAGCGACATCAAAATGTAGAACAATAACATCCAGGCATAAGACAACCTGGAACAACTTTTATTTTTAACAGAACAAATTTTTAAAGGGTACTTTACTCTTGAAGTTTGACTCTTTTTTTGCATTTTTGTTATTTTCGACCGAAAACAGTTAGTAAGCGACATCAAAATGTAGAACAATATCAAATGAGCATAGAACAACCTGAAACAACTTTTATTTTTTCCAGAACAAATTTGTAAAGGTCCTTTACTCTTGGAGGTAGACTATTTTTTTGCATTATTGTGTCATTTTTGACCGATATCGGCGCGTCAGTGACACCAAAATGTAGAACAATAACATCCAGGCATAAAACAACCTGGAACAACTTTTATATTTAACAGAACAAATTTTTAAAGGGTACTTTACTCTTGGAGGTAGACTCTTTTTTTGCATTTTTGTGTCATTTTAGACGAAAACGGTGAGTAAACGACACCAAAATATAGAACAATAGTAAATGAGCATAGAACAACCTGCAACAACTTTTATTTTTAACAGAACAAATTTTTAAAGGGTCCTTTACTCTTGGAGGTAGACTGTTTTTTTGCATTATTGTGGCATTTTTGATCGAAAACGGTGCGTCAGCGACATCAAAATGTAGAACAATAACATCCAGGCATAAGACAACCTGGAACAACTTTTATTTTTAACAGAACAAATTTTTAAAGGGTACTTTACTCTTGGAGTTTGACTCTTTTTTTGCATTTTTGTCATTTTCGACCGAAAACAGTTAGTAAGCGACACCAAAATGTAGAACAATATCAAATGAGCATAGAAGAACCTGGATCAACTTTTATTTTTTCCGGAACAATTTTTTGAAGGATACTTTACTCTTGGAGGTAGACTCTTTTTTTGCATTTTTGTCATTTTCGACCGAAACAGCTAGTAAGCGACACCAAAATGTAGAACAATATTAAATGAGCATAAAAACAACCTGGAACAACTTTTATTTTTTCCGGAACAATTTTTTAAAGGGTACTTTACTCTTGGAGGTAGACTCTTTTTTTGCATTATTGTGGCATTTTTGATCGAAAACGGCGCGTCAGCGACATCAAAATGTAGAACAATAACATCCAGGCATAAGACAACCTGGAACAACTTTTATTTTTAACAGAACAAATTTTTAAAGGGTACTTTACTCTTGAAGTTTGACTCTTTTTTTGCATTTTTGTTATTTTCGACCGAAAACAGTTAGTAAGCGACATCAAAATGTAGAACAATATCAAATGAGCATAGAACAACCTGGAACAACTTTTATTTTTTCCAGAACAAATTTGTAAAGGTCCTTTACTCTTGGAGGTAGACTATTTTTTTGCATTATTGTGTCATTTTTGACCGATATCGGCGCGTCAGTGACACCAAAATGTAGAACAATAACATCCAGGCATAAAACAACCTGGAACAACTTTTATATTTAACAGAACAAATTTTTAAAGGGTACTTTACTCTTGGAGGTAGACTCTTTTTTTGCATTTTTGTGTCATTTTAGACGAAAACGGTGAGTAAACGACACCAAAATATAGAACAATAGTAAATGAGCATAGAACAACCTGCAACAACTTTTATTTTTAACAGAACAAATTTTTAAAGGGTCCTTTACTCTTGGAGGTAGACTGTTTTTTTGCATTATTGTGGCATTTTTGATCGAAAACGGTGCGTCAGCGACATCAAAATGTAGAACAATAACATCCAGGCATAAGACAACCTGGAACAACTTTTATTTTTAACAGAACAAATTTTTAAAGGGTACTTTACTCTTGGAGTTTGACTCTTTTTTTGCATTTTTGTCATTTTCGACCGAAAACAGTTAGTAAGCGACACCAAAATGTAGAACAATATCAAATGAGCATAGAAGAACCTGGATCAACTTTTATTTTTTCCGGAACAATTTTTTGAAGGATACTTTACTCTTGGAGGTATACTCTTTTTTTGCATTATTATGTCATTTTTTACCGGAATCGGCGAGTTAGCGACACCAAAATGTAGAACAATATTAAATGAGCATAGAACAACCTGAAACAACTTTTTTTTTTTCCAGAACAAATTTGTAAAGGTCCGTTACTCTTGGAGGTAGACCATTTTTTTGCATTATTGTGTCATTTTTGACCGAAATCGGCGCGTCAGCGACACCAAAATGTAGAACAATAACATCCAGGCACAAAACAACCTGGAACAACTTTCATTTTTAACAGAACATATTTTTAAAGGGTACTTTAATCTAGGAGATAGACCCTTTTTTTGCATTTTTGTCATTTTCGACCGAAACAGCTAGTAAGCGACACCAAAATGTAGAACAATATTAAATGAGCATAAAAACAACCTGGAACAACTTTTATTTTTTCCGGAACAATTTTTTAAAGGGTACTTTACTCTTGGAGGTAGACTCTTTTTTTGCATTATTGTGGCATTTTTGATCGAAAACGGCGCGTCAGCGACACCAAAATGTAGAACAGTAACATCCAGGCACACAGCAACCTGGAACAACGTTTATTTTTTCCGGAACCAATTTTTAAAGTGTACTTTGCTGTTGGAGGTAGACTCTTTTTTTGCATTATTGTGTTATTTTTGACCGAAATCGGCGCGTCAGCGACACGAAAATATAGAACAATATTAAATGAGCATAAAACAACCTGGAACAACTTTTATTTTTCTCAGACCAAATTTTTAAAGGGTGCTTTACTCTTGGAGATAGACTCTTTTTTTGCATTTTTGTGTCATTTTCGACCGAAAACGGTGAGTAAGCGACACCAAAATGTAGAACAATAGTAAATGAGCATAGAACAACCTGCAACAACTTTTATTTTTGACAGAACAAATTTTTAAAGGGTCCTTTACTCTTGGAGGTAGACTGTTTTTTTGCATTATTGTGGCATTTTTGATCGAAAACGCCGCGTCAGCGACATCAAAATGTAGAACAATATTAAATGAGCATAGAACAACCTGAAACAACTTTTATTTTTTCCAGAACAAATTTGTAAAGGTCCTTTACTCTTGGAGGTAGACTATTTTTTTGCATTATTGTGTCATTTTTTACCGAAATCGGCGCGTCAGCGACACCAAAATGTAGAACAATAACATCCAGGCATAAAACAACCTGGAACAACTTTTATATTTAACAGAACAAATTTTTAAAGGGTACTTTACTCTTGGAGGTAGAATCTTTTTTTGCATTATTGTGTAATTTTTGACCGACAACGCCGCGTCAGCGACACGAAAATGTAGAACAATATTAAATGAGCATAAAACAACCTGGAACAACTTTTATTTTTTTCAGACCAAATTTTTAAAGGATGCTTTACTCTTGGAGGTAGACTGTTTTTTTGCATTATTGTGGCATTTTTGATCGAAAACGGCGCGTCAGCGACATCAAAATGTAGAACAATAACATCCAGGCATAAGACAACCTGGAACAACTTTTATTTTTAACAGAACAAATTTTTAAAGGGTACTTTACTCTTGAAGGTTGACTCTTTTTTTGCATTTTTGTCATTTTCGACCGAAAACAGTTAGTAAGCGACACCAAAATGTAGAACAATATCAAATGAGCATAGAACAACCTGAAACAACTTTTATTTTTGACAGAACAAATTTTTAAAGGGTCCTTTACTCTTGGAGGTAGACTGTTTTTTTTGCATTATTGTGGCATTTTTGATCGAAAACGCCGCGTCAGCGACATCAAAATGTAGAACAATATTAAATGAGCATAGAACAACCTGAAACAACTTTTATTTTTTCCAGAACAAATTTGTAAAGGTCCTTTACTCTTGGAGGTAGACTATTTTTTTGCATTATTGTGTCATTTTTTACCGAAATCGGCGCGTCAGCGACACCAAAATGTAGAACAATAACATCCAGGCATAAAACAACCTGGAACAACTTTTATATTTAACAGAACAAATTTTTAAAGGGTACTTTACTCTTGGAGGTAGAATCTTTTTTTGCATTATTGTGTAATTTTTGACCGACAACGCCGCGTCAGCGACACGAAAATGTAGAACAATATTAAATGAGCATAAAACAACCTGGAACAACTTTTATTTTTTTCAGACCAAATTTTTAAAGGATGCTTTACTCTTGGAGGTAGACTGTTTTTTTGCATTATTGTGGCATTTTTGATCGAAAACGGCGCGTCAGCGACATCAAAATGTAGAACAATAACATCCAGGCATAAGACAACCTGGAACAACTTTTATTTTTAACAGAACAAATTTTTAAAGGGTACTTTACTCTTGAAGGTTGACTCTTTTTTTGCATTTTTGTCATTTTCGACCGAAAACAGTTAGTAAGCGACACCAAAATGTAGAACAATATCAAATGAGCATAGAACAACCTGAAACAACTTTTATTTTTTCCAGAACAAATTTGTAAAGGTCCTTTACTCTTGGAGGTAGACTATTTTTTTGCATTATTGTGTCATTTTTGACCGAAATCGGCGCGTCAGCGACATCAAAATGTAGAACAATAACATCCAGGCATAAGACAACCTGGAACAACTTTTATATTTAACAGAACAAATTTTTAAAGGGTACTTTACTCTTGGTGGTTGACTCTTTTTTTGCATTTTTGTCATTTTCGACCGAAAACAGTTAGTAAGCGACACCAAAATGTAGAACAATATCAAATGAGCATAGAAGAACCTGGATCAACTTTTATTTTTTCCGGAACAATTTTTTGAAGGATACTTTACTCTTGGAGGTAGACTCTTTTTTTGCATTATTATGTCATTTTTTACCGGAATCGGCGAGTTAGCGACACCAAAATGTAGAACAATATCAAATGAGCATAGAACAACCTGCAACAACTTTTATTTTCAACAGACCCAAGTTTTAAAGGGTCCTTTACCCTTGGAGGTAGACTGTTTTTTTGCATTATTGTGTCATTTTCGACCGAAAACGGTGAGTAAGCGACACCAAAATATAGAACAATAGTAAATGAGCATAGAACAACCTGGAACAACTTTTATTTTTTTCAGACCAAATTTTTAAAGGGTCCTTTACTCTTGGAGGTATACTCTTTTTTTGCATTATTGTGGCATTTTTGATCGAAAACGGCGCGTCAGCGACATCAAAATGTAGAACAATATCATCCAGGCATAAGACAACCTGGAACAACTTTTATTTTTAACAGATCAAATTTTTAAAGGGTACTTTACTCTTGGAGGTTGACTCTTTTTTTGCATTTTTGTCATTTTCGACCGAAAACAGTTAGTAAGCGACATCAAAATGTAGAACAATATCAAATGAGCATAGAACAACCTGGAACAACTTTTATTTTTTCTGGAACAATTTTTTAAAGGGTTCTTTACTCTTGGAGGTAGACTCTTTTTTTGCATTTTTGTGTCATTTTCGACGAAAACGGTGAGTAAACGACACCAAAATATAGAACAATAGTAAATGAGCATAGAACAACCTGCAACAACTTTTATTTTTAACAGAACAAATTTTTAAAGGGTCCTTTACTCTTGGAGGTAGACTGTTTTTTTGCATTATTGTGTCATTTTTGATCGAAAACGGTGCGTCAGCGACATCAAAATGTAGAACAATAACATCCAGGCATAAGACAACCTGGAACAACTTTTATTTTTAACAGAACAAATTTTTAACGGGTACTTTACTCTTGGAGTTTGACTCTTTTTTTGCATTTTTGTCATTTTCGACCGAAAACAGTTAGTAAGCGACACCAAAATGTAGAACAATATCAAATGAGCATAGAAGAACCTGGATCAACTTTTATTTTTTCCGGAACAATTTTTTGAAGGATACTTTACTCTTGGAGGTAGACTCTTTTTTTGCATTATTATGTCATTTTTTACCGGAATCGGCGAGTTAGCGACACCAAAATGTAGAACAATATTAAATGAGCATAGAACAACCTGAAACAACTTTTTTTTTTTCCAGAACAAATTTGTAAAGGTCCTTTACTCTTGGAGGTAGACTATTTTTTTGCATTATTGTGTCATTTTTGACCGAAATCGGCGCGTCAGCGACACCAAAATGTAGAACAATAACATCCAGGCACAAAACAACCTGGAACAACTTTCATTTTTAACAGAACATATTTTTAAAGGGTACTTTAATCTAGGAGATAGACCCTTTTTTTGCATTTTTGTCATTTTCGACCGAAACAGCTAGTAAGCGACACCAAAATGTAGAACAATATTAAATGAGCATAAAAACAACCTGGAACAACTTTTATTTTTTCTGGAACAATTTTTTAAAGGGTACTTTACTCTTGGAGGTAGACTCTTTTTTTGCATTATTGTGGCATTTTTGATCGAAAACGGCGCGTCAGCGACACCAAAATGTAGAACAGTAACATCCAGGCACACAGCAACCTGGAACAACGTTTATTTTTTCCGGAACCAATTTTTAAAGTGTACTTTGCTGTTGGAGGTAGACTCTTTTTTTGCATTATTGTGTTATTTTTGACCGAAATCGGCGCGTCAGCGACACGAAAATGTAGAACAATATTAAATGAGCATAAAACAACCTGGAACAACTTTTATTTTTCTCAGACCAAATTTTTAAAGGGTGCTTTACTCTTGGAGATAGACTCTTTTTTTGCAGTTTTGTGTCATTTTCGACCGAAAACGGTGAGTAAGCGACACCAAAATGTAGAACAATATCAAATGAGCATAGAACAACCTGAAACAACTTTTATTTTTTCCAGAACAAATTTGTAAAGGTCCTTTACCCTTGGAGGTAGACTATTTTTTTGCATTATTGTGTCATTTTTGACCGAAAGCGGCGCGTCAGCGACACCAAAATGTAGAACAATAACATCCAGGCATAAAACAACCTGGAACAACTTTTATATTTAACAGAACAAATTTTTAAAGGGTACTTTACTCTTGGTGGTTGACTCTTTTTTTGCATTTTTGTAATTTTCGACCGAAAACAGTTAGTAAGCGACACCAAAATGTAGAACAATATCAAATGAGCATAGAAGAACCTGGATCAACTTTTATTTTTTCCGGAACAATTTTTTGAAGGATATTTTACTCTTGGAGGTAGACTCTTTTTTTGCATTATTATGTCATTTTTTACCGGAATCGGCGAGTTAGCGACACCAAAATGTAGAACAATATCAAATGAGCATAGAACAACCTGCAACAACTTTTATTTTCAACAGACCCAATTTTTAAAGGGTCCTTTACTCTTGGAGGTAGACTGTTTTTTTTGCATTATTGTGTCATTTTTGACCGAAATCGGCGCGTCAGCGACACCAAAATGTGGAACAGTAGCATCCAGGCACACAGCAACCTGGAACAACTTTCATTTTTAACAGAACATATTTTTAAAGGGTACTTTACTCTAGGAGATAGACCCTTTTTTTGCATTATTGTGTCATTTTCGACCGAAAACAGTTAGTAAGCGACACCAAAATGTAGAACAATATCAAATGAGCATAGAACAACCTGGAACAACATTTATTTTTTCCGGAACAATTTTTTAAAGGGTACTTTACTCTTGGAGGTTGACTCTTTTTTTACATTTTTGTGTCATTTTCGACGAAAACGGTGAGTAAACGACACCAAAATATAGAACAATAGTAAATGAGCATAGAACAACCTGGAACAACTTTTATTTTTTCCAGACCAAATTTTTAAAGGGTCCTTTACTCTTGGAGGTAGACTGTTTTTTTGCATTATTGTGGCATTTTTGATCGAAAACGGCGCGTCAGCGACACCAAAATGTAGAACAGTAACATCCAGGCACACAGCAACCTGGAACAGCTTTTATTTTTTCCGGAACAAATTTTTAAAGTGTACTTTGCTCTTGGAGATAGTCTCTTTTTTTGCATTATTGTGTTATTTTTGACCGAAATCGGCGCGTCAGCGACACGAAAATGTAGAACAATATTAAATGAGCATAAAACAACCTGGAACAACTTTTATTTTGTTCAGACCAAATTTTTAAAGGGTACTTTACTCTTGGTGGTTGACTCTTTTTTGGCATTTTTGTCATTTTCGACCGAAAACAGTTAGTAAGCGACACCAAAATGTAGAACAATATCAAATGAGCATAGAAGAACCTGAATCAACTTTTATTTTTTCCGGAACAATTTTTTAAAGGGTACTTTACTCTTGGAGGTTGACTCTTTTTTTACATTTTTGTGTCATTTTCGACGAAAACGGTGAGTAAACGACACCAAAATATAGAACAATAGTAAATGAGCATAGAACAACCTGGAACAACTTTTATTTTTTCCAGACCAAATTTTTAAAGGGTCCTTTACTCTTGGAGGTAGACTGTTTTTTTGCATTATTGTGGCATTTTTGATCGAAAACGGCGCGTCAGCGACATCAAAATGTAGAACAATATCATCCAGGCATAAGACAACCTGGAACAACTTTTATTTTTAACAGATCAAATTTTTAAAGGGTACTTTACTCTTGGAGGTTGACTCTTTTTTTGCATTTTTGTCATTTTCGACCGAAAACAGTTAGTAAGCGATATCAAAATGTAGAACAATATCAAATGAGCATAGAACAACCTGGAACAACTTTTATTTTTTCTGGAACAATTTTTTAAATGGTTCTTTACTCTTGGAGGTAGACTCTTTTTTTGCATTTTTGTGTCATTTTCGACGAAAACGGTGAGTAAACGACACCAAAATATAGAACAATAGTAAATGAGCATAGAACAACCTGGAACAACTTTCATTTTTAACAGAACATATTTTTAAAGGATACTTTACTCTTGGAGGTAGACTCTTTTTTTGCATTTTTGTCATTTGCGACCGAAAACAGTTAGTAAGCGACACCAAAATGTAGAACAATATCAAATGAGCATAGAACAACCTGGAACAACTTTTATTTTTAACAGAGCAAATTTTTAAAGGGTCCTTTACTCTTGGAGGTAGACTCTTTTTTTGCATTATTGTGTCATTTTCGACCGAAAACGGTGAGTAAGCGACACCAAAATATAGAACAATAGTAAATGAGCATAGAACAACCTGCAACAACTTTTATTTTTGACAGAACAAATTTTTAAAGGGTCCTTTACTCTTGGAGGTAGTCTGTTTTTTTGCATTATTGTGGCATTTTTGATCGAAAACGGCGCGTCAGCGACATCAAAATGTAGAACAATAACATCCAGGCATAAGACAACCTGGAACAACTTTTATTTTTAACAGAACAAATTTTTAAAGGGTACTTTACTCTTGGAGATAGACTCTTTTTTTTGCATTTTTGTCATTTGCGACCGAAAACGGTGAGTAAGCGACACCAAAATATAGAACAATAGTAAATGAGCATAGAACAACCTGGAACAACTTTTATTTTTTCCTGAACAAATTTGTAAAGATCCTTTACTCTTGGAGGTAGACTGTTTTTTTGCATTATTGTGACATTTTTGATCGAAAACGGCGCGTCAGCGACATCAAAATGTAGAACAATAACATCCAGGCACATAACAACCTGGAACAACTTTTATTTTTAACAGGACAAATTTTTAAAGGGTACTTTACTCTTGGAGATAGACTCTTTTTTTGCATTTTTGTCATTTGCGACCGAAAACAGTTAGTAAGCGACACCAAAATGTAGAACAATATCAAATGAGCATAGAACAACCTGGATCAACTTTTATTTTTTCCGGAACAATGTTTTGAAGGGTACTTTACTCTTGGAGGTTGACTCTTTTTTTGCATTTTTGTGTTATTTTCGACCGAAAACGGTGAGTAAGCGACACCAAAATGTAGAACAATATCAAATGAGCATAGAACAACCTGGAACAACTTTTATTTTTTCCGGAACAATTTTTTAAAGGGTACTTTACTCTTGGAGGTAGACTCTTTTTTTTGCATTTTTGTGTCATTTTCGACGAAAACGGTGAGTAAACGACACCAAAATATAGAACAATAGTAAATGAGCATAGAACAACCTGGAACAACTTTTATTTTTAACAGAACAAATTTTTAAAGGGTCCTTAACTCTTGGAGGTAGACTGTTTTTTTGCATTATTACGACATTTTTGATCGAAAACGGCGCGTCAGCGACATCAAAATGTAGAACAATAACATCCAGGCACAAAAGAACCTGGAACAACTTTCATTTTTAACAGAACATATTTTTAAAGGGTACTTTACTCTAGGAGATAGACCCTTTTTTTGCATTTTTGTGTCATTTTCGACCGAAACAGCTAGTAAGCGACACCAAAATGTAGAACAATATCAAATGAGCATAGAACAACCTGGCGCAACTTTTATTTTTTCCGGAACAATTTTTTAAAGGGTTCTTTACTCTTGGAGGTAGACTCTTTTTTTGCATTTTTGTGTCATTTTCGACGAAAACGGTGAGTAAACGACACCAAAATATAGAACAATAGTAAATGAGCATAGAACAACCTGGAACAACTTTTATTTTTTCCTGAACAAATTTGTAAAGATCCTTTACTCTTGGAGGTAGACTGTTTTTTTGCATTATTGTGACATTTTTGATCGAAAACGGCGCGTCAGCGACATCAAAATGTAGAACAATAACATCCAGGCACATAACAACCTGGAACAACTTTTATTTTTAACAGGACAAATTTTTAAAGGGTACTTTACTCTTGGAGATAGACTTTTTTTGCATTTTTGTCATTTGCGACCGAAAACAGTTAGTAAGCGACACCAAAATGTAGAACAATATGAAATGAGCATAGAACAACCTGGATCAACTTTTATTTTTTCCGGAACAATTTTTTGAAGGGTACTTTACTCTTGGAGGTTGACTCTTTTTTTGCATTTTTGTGTCATTTTCGACCGAAAACGGTGAGTAAGCGACACCAAAATATAGAACAATAGTAACTGAGCATAGAACAACCTGGAACAACTTTTATTTTTTCCAGACCAAATGTTTAAAGGGTCCTTTACTCTTGGAGGTAGACTGTTTTTTTGCATTACTGTCATTTGCGACCGAAAACAGTTAGTAAGCGACACCAAAATGTAGAACAATATCAAATGAGCATAGAACAACCTGGATCAACTTTTATTTTTTCCGGAACAATTTTTTGAAGGATACTTTACACTTGGAGGTAGACTCTTTTTTTGCATTATTATGTCATTTTTTACCGGAAACGGCGAGTGAGCGACACCAACATGTAGAACAATATTAAATGAGCATAGAACAACCTGAAACAACTTTTATTTTTTCCTGAACAAATTTGTAAAGGTCCTTTACTCTTGGAGGTAGACTATTTTTTTGCATTATTGTGCCATTATTGACCGATATCGGCGCGTCAGCGACACCAAAATGTAGAACAATAACATCCAGGCATAAAACAACCTGGATCAACTTTTATATTTAACAGAACAAATTTTTAAAGGGTACTTTACTCTTGGAGGTAGACTCTTTTTTTGCATTTTTGTGTCATTTTAGACGAAAACGGTGAGTAAACGACACCAAAATATAGAACAATAGTAAATGAGCATAGAACAACCTGCAACAACTTTTATTTTTAACAGAACAAATTTTTAAAGGGTCCTTTACTCTTGGAGGTAGACTGTTTTTTTGCATTATTGTGTCATTTTTGACCGAAATCGGCGCGTCAGCGACACCAAAATGTAGAACAATAACATCCAGGCATAAAACAACCTGGAATAACTTTTATATTTATCAGAACAAATTTTTAAAGGGTACTTTACTCTTGGAGGTAGACTCTTTTTTTGCATTATTGTGTAATTTTTGACCGAAAACGCCGCGTCAGCGACACCAAAATGTAGAACAATATTAAATGAGCATAAAAACAACCTGGAACAACTTTTATTTTTTCCGGAACAATTTTTTAAAGGGTACTTTACTCTTGGAGGTAGACTCTTTTTTTGCATTATTATGGCATTTTTGATCGAAAACGGCGCGTCAGCGACACCAAAATGTAGAACAGTAACATCCAGGCACACAGCAACCTGGAACAACGTTATTTTTTCCGGAACCAATTTTTAAAGTGTACTTTGCTGTTGGAGGTAGACTCTTTTTTTGCATTATTGTGTTATTTTTGACCGAAATCGGCGCGTCAGCGACACGAAAATGTAGAACAATATTAAATGAGCATAAAACAACCTGGAACAACTTTTATTTTTCTCAGACCAAATTTTTAAAGGGTGCTTTACTCTTGGAGATAGACTCTTTTTTTGCATTTTTGTGTCATTTTCGACCGAAAACGGTGAGTAAGCGACACCAAAATGTAGAACAATATCAAATGAGCATAGAACAACCTGGATCAACTTTTATTTTTTCCGGAACAATTTTTTGAAGGATACTTTACTCTAGGAGGTAGACTCTTTTTTTGCATTATTATGTCATTTTTTTCCGGAAACGGCGAGTTAGCGACACCAAAATGTAGAACAATAGTAAATGAGCATAGAACAACCTGCAACAACTTTTATTTTTGACAGAACAAATTTTTAAAGGGTCCTTTACTCTTGGAGGTAGACTGTTTTTTTGCATTATTGTGGCATTTTGATCGAAAACGGCGCGTCAGCGACATCAAAATGTAGAACAATATTAAATGAGCATAGAACAACCTGAAACAACTTTTATTTTTTCCAGAACAAATTTGTAAAGGTCCTTTACTCTTGGAGGTAGACTATTTTTTTGCATTATTGTGTCATTTTTTACCGAAATCGGCGCGTCAGCGACACCAAAATGTAGAACAATAACATCCAGGCATAAAACAACCTGGACCAACTTTTATATTTAACAGAACAAATTTTTAAAGGGTACTTTACTCTTGGAGGTAGACTCTTTTTTTGCATTATTGTGTAATTTTTGACCGACAACGCCGCGTCAGCGACACCAAAATGTAGAACAATATCAAATGAGCATAGAACAACCTGCAACAACTTTTATTTTCAACAGACCCAATTTTTAAAGGGTCCTTTACTCTTGGAGGTAGACCCTTTTTTTGCATTTTTGTGTCATTTTAGACGAAAACGGTGAGTAAACGACACCAAAATATAGAACAATAGTAAATGAGCATAGAACAACCTGCAACAACTTTTATTTTTAACAGAACAAATTTTTAAAGGGTCCTTTACTCTTGGAGGTAGACTGTTTTTTTGCATTATTGTGGCATTTTTGATCGAAAACGGCGCGTCAGCGACATCAAAATGTAGCACAATAACATCCAGGCATAAGACAACCTGGAACAACTTTTATTTTTAACAGAACAAATTTTTAAAGGGTACTTTACTCTTGGAGATAGACTCTTTTTTTTGCATTTTTATCATTTGCGACCGAAAACGGTGAGTAAGCGACACCAAAATATAGAACAATAGTAAATGAGCATAGAACAACCTGGAACAACTTTCATTTTTAACAGAACATATTTTTAAAGGATACTTTACTCTAGGAGATAGACCCTTTTTTTGCATTTTTGTGTCATTGTCGACCGAAACAGCTAGTAAGCGACACCAAAATGTAGAACAATATCAAATGAGCATAGAACAACCTGGAACAACTTTTATTTTTTCCGGAACAATTTGTTAAAGGGTACTTTACTCTTGGAGGTAGACTCTTTTTTTGCATTTTTGTGTCATTTTCGACGAAAACGGTGAGTAAACGACACCAAAATATAGAACAATAGTAAATGAGCATAGAACAACCTGGAACAACTTTTATTTTTAACAGAACAAATTTTTAAAGGGTCCTTAACTCTTGGAGGTAGACTGTTTTTTTGCATTATTATGACATTTTCGACCGAAAACGGTGAGTAAGCGACACCAAAATATAGAACAATAGTAACTGAGCATAGAACAACCTGGAACAACTTTTATTTTTTCCAGACCAAATTTTTAAAGGGTCCTTTACTCTTGGAGGTAGACTGTTTTTTTGCATTATTGTCATTTGCGACCGAAAACAGTTAGTAAGCGACACCAAAATGTAGAACAATATCAAATGAGCATAGAACAACCTGGATCAACTTTTATTTTTTCCGGAACAATTTTTTGAAGGATACTTTACACTTGGAGGTAGACTCTTTTTTTGCATTATTATGTCATTTTTTACCGGAAACGGCGAGTGAGCGACACCAACATGTAGAACAATATTAAATGAGCATAGAACAACCTGAAACAACTTTTATTTTTTCCTGAACAAATTTGTAAAGGTCCTTTACTCTTGGAGGTAGACTATTTTTTTGCATTATTGTGCCATTATTGACCGATATCGGCGCGTCAGCGACACCAAAATGTAGAACAATAACATCCAGGCATAAAACAACCTGGAACAACTTTTATATTTAACAGAACAAATTTTTAAAGGGTACTTTACTCTTGGAGGTAGACTCTTTTTTTGCATTTTTGTGTCATTTTAGACGAAAACGGTGAGTAAACGACACCAAAATATAGAACAATAGTAAATGAGCATAGAACAACCTGCAACAACTTTTATTTTTAACAGAACAAATTTTTAAAGGGTCCTTTACTCTTGGAGGTAGACTGTTTTTTTGCATTATTGTGGCATTTTTGATCGAAAACGGTGCGTCAGCGACATCAAAATGTAGAACAATAACATCCAGGCATAAGACAACCTGGAACAGCTTTTATTTTTAACAGAACAAATTTTTAAAGGGTACTTTACTCTTGGAGGTTGACTCTTTTTTTGCATTTTTGTCATTTTCGACCGAAAACAGTTAGTAAGCGACACCAAAATGTAGAACAATATCAAATGAGCATAGAAGAACCTGGATCAACTTTTATTTTTTCCGGAACAATTTTTTGAAGGATACTTTACTCTTGGAGGTAGACTCTTTTTTTGCATTATTATGTCATTTTTTACCGGAATCGGCGAGTTAGCGACACCAAAATGTAGAACAATATCAAATGAGCATAGAACAACCTGCAACAACTTTTATTTTCAACAGACCCAATTTTTAAAGGGTCCTTTACTCTTGGAGGTAGACTGTTTTTTTGCATTATTGTGTCATTTTTGACCGAAATCGGCGCGTCAGCGACACCAAAATGTGGAACAGTAACATCCAGGCACACAGCAACCTGGAACAACTTTTATTTTTTCCGGACCAAATTTTTAAAGGGTCCTTTGCTCTTGGAGGTAGACTGTTTTTTTGCATTTTTGTGTCATTTTCGACCGAAAACGGTGAGTAAGCGACAGCAAAATATAGAACAATAGTAAATGAGCATAGAACAACCTGGAACAACTTTTATTTTTTTCAGACCAAATTTTTAAAGGGTCCTTTACTCTTGGAGGTAGACTCTTTTTTTGCATTATTGTGGCATTTTTGATCGAAAACGGCGCGTCAGCGACATCAAAATGTAGAACAATAACATCCAGGCATAAGACAACCTGGAACAACTTTTATTTTTAACAGAACAAATTTTTAAAGGGTACTTTACTCTTGGAGGTTGACTCTTTTTTTGCATTTTTGTCATTTTCGACCGAAAACAGTTAGTAAGCGACATCAAAATGTAGAACAATATCAAATGAGCATAGAACAACCTGGAACAACTTTTATTTTTTCCGGAACAATTTTTTAAAGGGTACTTTACTCTTGGAGGTAGACTCTTTTTTTGCATTTTTGTGTCATTTTCGACGAAAACGGTGAGTAAACGACACCAAAATATAGAACAATAGTAAATGAGCATAGAACAACCTGGAACAACTTTTATTTTTAACAGAACAAATTTTTAAAGGGTCCTTAACTCTTGGAGGAAGACTGTTTTTTTGCATTATTATGACATTTTTGATCGAAAACGGCGCGTCAGCGACATCAAAATGTAGAACAATAACATCCAGGCACAAAAGAACCTGGAACAACTTTCATTTTTAACAGAACATATTTTTAAAGGGTACTTTACTCTAGGAGATAGACCCTTTTTTTGCATTTTTGTGTAATTTTCGACCGAAACAGCTAGTAAGCGACACCAAAATGTAGAACAATATCAAATGAGCATAGAACAACCTGGCGCAACTTTTATTTTTTCCGGAACAATTTTTTAAAGGGTTCTTTACTCTTGGAGGTTGACTCTTTTTTTGCATTTTTGTGTCATTTTCGACCGAAAACGGTGAGTAAGCGACACCAAAATATAGAACAATAGTAACTGAGCATAGAACAGCCTGGAACAACTTTTATTTTTTCCAGACCAAATTTTTAAAGGGTCCTTTACTCTTGGAGGTAGACTGTTTTTTTGCATTATTGTCATTTGCGACCGAAAACAGTTAGTAAGCGACACCAAAATGTAGAACAATATCAAATGAGCATAGAACAACCTGGATCAACTTTTATTTTTTCCGGAACAATTTTTTGAAGGATACTTTACACTTGGAGGTAGACTCTTTTTTTGCATTATTATGTCATTTTTTACCGGAAACGGCGAGTGAGCGACACCAACATGTAGAACAATATTAAATGAGCATAGAACAACCTGAAACAACTTTTATTTTTTCCTGAACAAATTTGTAAAGGTCCTTTACTCTTGGAGGTAGACTATTTTTTTGCATTATTGTGCCATTATTGACCGATATCGGCGCGTCAGCGACACCAAAATGTAGAACAATAACATCCAGGCATAAAACAACCTGGAACAACTTTTATATTTAACAGAACAAATTTTTAAAGGGTCCTTTACTCTTGGAGGTAGACTGTTTTTTTGCATTATTGTGGCATTTTTGATCGAAAACGGTGCGTCAGCGACATCAAAATGTAGAACAATAACATCCAGGCATAAGACAACCTGGAACAGCTTTTATTTTTAACAGAACAAATTTTTAAAGGGTACTTTACTCTTGGAGGTTGACTCTTTTTTTGCATTTTTGTCATTTTCGACCGAAAACAGTTAGTAAGCGACATCAAAATGTAGAACAATATCAAATGAGCATAGAACAACCTGGAACAACTTTTATTTTTTCCGGAACAATTTTTTAAAGGGTACTTTACTCTTGGAGGTAGACTCTTTTTTTGCATTTTTGTGTCATTTTCGACGAAAACGGTGAGTAAACGACACCAAAATATAGAACAATAGTAAATGAGCATAGAACAACCTGGAACAACTTTTATTTTTAACAGAACAAATTTTTAAAGGGTCCTTAACTCTTGGAGGTAGACTGTTTTTTTGCATTATTATGACATTTTTGATCGAAAACGGCGCGTCAGCGACATCAAAATGTAGAACAATAACATCCAGGCACAAAAGAACCTGGAACAACTTTCATTTTTAACAGAACATATTTTTAAAGGGTACTTTACTCTAGGAGATAGACCCTTTTTTTGCATTTTTGTGTAATTTTCGACCGAAACAGCTAGTAAGCGACACCAAAATGTAGAACAATATCAAATGAGCATAGAACAACCTGGCGCAACTTTTATTTTTTCCGGAACAATTTTTTAAAGGGTTCTTTACTCTTGGAGGTAGACTCTTTTTTTGCATTTTTGTGTCATTTTCGACGAAAACGGTGAGTAAACGACACCAAAATATAGAACAATAGTAAATGAGCATAGAACAACCTGGAACAACTTTTATTTTTTCCTGAACAAATTTGTAAAGATCCTTTACTCTTGGAGGTAGACTGTTTTTTTGCATTATTGTGACATTTTTGATCGAAAACGGCGCGTCAGCGACATCAAAATGTAGAACAATAACATCCAGGCACATAACAACCTGGAACAACTTTTATTTTTTCCTGAACAAATTTGTAAAGGTCCTTTACTCTTGGAGGTAGACTATTTTTTTGCATTATTGTGCCATTATTGACCGATATCGGTGCGTCAGCGACACCAAAATGTAGAACAATAACATCCAGGCATAAAACAACCTGGAACAACTTTTATATTTAACAGAACAAATTTTTAAAGGCTACTTTACTCTTGGAGGTAGACTCTTTTTTTGCATTTTTGTGTCATTTTAGACGAAAACGGTGAGTAAACGACACCAAAATATAGAACAATAGTAAATGAGCATAGAACAACCTGCAACAACTTTTATTTTTAACAGAACAAATTTTTAAAGGGTCCTTTACTCTTGGAGGTAGACTGTTTTTTTGCATTATTGTGGCATTTTTGATCGTAAACGGTGCGTCAGCGACATCAAAATGTAGAACAATAACATCCAGGCATAAGACAACCTGGAACAACTTTTATTTTTAACAGGACAAATTTTTAAAGGGTACTTTACTCTTGGAGGTTGACTCTTTTTCTGCATTTTTGTCATTTTCGACCGAAAACAGTTAGTAAGCGACACCAAAATGTAGAACAATATCAAATGAGCATAGAAGAACCTGGATCAACTTTTATTTTTTCCGGAACAATTTTTTTAAGGATACTTTACTCTTGGAGGTAGACTCTTTTTTTGCATTATTATGTCATTTTTTACCGGAATCGGCGAGTTCGCGACACCAAAATGTAGAACAATATTAAATGAGCATAGAACAACCTGGAACAACTTTTATTTTTTCCAGACCAAATTTTTAAAGGGTCCTTTACTCTTGGAGGTAGACTGTTTTTTTTGCATTATTGTGACATTTTTGATCGAAAACGGCGCGTCAGCGACATCAAAATGTAGAACAATAACATCCAGGCACAAACCAACCTGGAACAACTTTTATTTTTAACAGGACAAATTTTTAAAGGGTACTTTACTCTTGGAGATAGACTCTTTTTTTGCATTTTTGTCATTTGCGACCGAAAACAGTTAGTAAGCGACACCAAAATGTAGAACAATATCAAATGAGCATAGAACAACCTGGATCAACTTTTATTTTTTCCGGAACAATTTTTTAAAGGGTACTTTACTCTTGGAGGTTGACTCTTTTTTTGCATTTTTCTGTCATTTTCGACCGAAAACGTGGAGTAAGCGACACCAAAATATAGAACAATAGTAACTGAGCATAGAACAATCTGGAACAACTTTTATTTTTTCCAGACCAAATTTTTAAAGGGTCCTTTACTCTTGGAGGTAGACTGTTTTTTTCATTATTGTGGCATTTTTGATCGAAAACGGCGCGTCAGCGACACCAAAATGTAGAACAGTAACATCCAGGCACACAGCAACCTGGAACAACTTTTATTTTTTCCGGTACAAATTTTCAAAGTGTACTTTGCTCTAGGAGGTAGTCTCTTTTTTTGCATTATTGTGTTATTTTTGACCGAAATCGGCGCGTCAGCGACACCAAAATGTAGAACAATAACATCCAGGCACAAAACAACCTGGAACAACTTTCATTTTTAACAGAACATATTTTTAAAGGGTACTTTACTCTAGGTGATAGACCCTTTTTTTGCATTATTGTGTCATTTTCGACCGAAAACAGTTAGTAAGCGACACCAAAATGTAGAACAATATCAAATGAGCATAGAGCAACCTGGAACAACTTTTATTTTTTCCGGAACAATTTTTTAAAGGGTACTTTACTCTTGGAGGTAGACTCTTTTTTTGCATTTTTGTGTCATTTTCGACGAAAACGGTGAGTAAACGACACCAAAATATAGAACAATAGTAAATGAGCATAGAACAACCTGCAACAACTTTTATTTTTTCCGGAACAATTTTTTAAAGGTTACTTTACTCTTGGAGGTAGACTCTTTTTTTGCATTATTGTGGCATTTTTGATCGAAAACGGCGCGTCAGCGACACCAAAATGTAGAACAGTAACATCCAGGCACACAGCAACCTGAAACAACTTTTATTTTTTCCGGAACCTATTTTTAAAGTGTACTTTGCTGTTGGAGGTAGACTCTTTTTTTTGCATTATTGTGTTATTTTTGACCGAAATCGGCGCGTCAGCGACACGAAAATGTAGAACAATATTAAATGAGCATAAAACAACCTGGAACAACTTTTATTTTTCTCAGACCAAATTTTTAAAGGGTGCTTTACTCTTGAAGATAGACTCTTTTTTTGCATTTTTGTGTCATTTTCGACCGAAAACGGTGAGTAAGCGACACCAAAATGTAGAACAATATCAAATGAGCATAGAACAACCTGGATCAACTTTTATTTTTTCCGGAACAATTTTTTGAAGGATACTTTACTCTAGGAGGTAGACTCTTTTTTTGCATTATTATGTCATTTTTTCCGGAAACGGCGAGTTAGCGACACCAAAATGTAGAACAATAGTGAATGAGCATAGAACAACCTGGAACAACTTTTATTTTTAACAGAACAAATATTTAAAGGATACTTTACTCTTGGAGGTAGACTATTTTTTTGCATTATTGTGGCATTTTTGATCGAAAACGGCGCGTCAGCGACATCAAAATGTAGAACAATAACATCCAGGCATAAGACAACCTGGAACAACTTTTATTTTTAACAGAACAAATTTTTAAAGGGTACTTTACTCTTGGAGGTTGACTCTTTTTTTGCATTTTTGTCATTTTCGACCGAAAACAGTTAGTAAGCGACATCAAAATGTAGAACAATATCAAATGAGCATAGAACAACCTGGAACAACTTTTATTTTTTCCGGAACAATTTTTTAAAGGGTACTTTACTCTTGGAGGTAGACTCTTTTTTTGCATTTTTGTGTCATTTTCGACGAAAACGGTGAGTAAACGACACCAAAATATAGAACAATAGTAAATGAGCATAGAACAACCTGGAACAACTTTTATTTTTAACAGAACAAATTTTTAAAGGGTCCTTAACTCTTGGAGGTAGACTGTTTTTTTGCATTATTATGACATTTTTGATCGAAAACGGCGCGTCAGCGACATCAAAATGTAGAACAATAACATCCAGGCACAAAAGAACCTGGAACAACTTTCATTTTTAACAGAACATATTTTTAAAGGGTACTTTACTCTAGGAGATAGACCCTTTTGTTGCATTTTTGTGTAATTTTCGACCGAAACAGCTAGTAAGCGACACCAAAATGTAGAACAATATCAAATGAGCATAGAACAACCTGGCGCAACTTTTATTTTTTCCGGAACAATTTTTTAAAGGGTTCTTTACTCTTGGAGGTAGACTCTTTTTTTGCATTTTTGTGTCATTTTCGACGAAAACGGTGAGTAAACGACACCAAAATATAGAACAATAGTAAATGAGCATAGAACAACCTGGAACAACTTTTATTTTTTCCTGAACAAATTTGTAAAGATCCTTTACTCTTGGAGGTAGACTGTTTTTTTTTGTATTATTGTGACATTTTTGATCGAAAACGGCGCGTCAGCGACATCAAAATGTAGAACAATAACATCCAGGCACATAACAACCTGGAACAACTTTTATTTTTTCCTGAACAAATTTGTAAAGGTTCTTTACTCTTGGAGGTAGACTATTTTTTTGCATTATTGTGCCATTATTGACCGATATCGGTGCGTCAGCGACACCAAAATGTAGAACAATAACATCCAGGCATAAAACAACCTGGAACAACTTTTATATTTAACAGAACAAATTTTTAAAGGCTACTTTACTCTTGGAGGTAGACTCTTTTTTTGCATTTTTGTGTCATTTTAGACGAAAACGGTGAGTAAACGACACCAAAATATAGAACAATAGTAAATGAGCATAGAACAACCTGCAACAACTTTTATTTTTAACAGAACAAATTTTTAAAGGGTCCTTTACTCTTGGAGGTAGACTGTTTTTTTGCATTATTGTGGCATTTTTGATCGTAAACGGTGCGTCAGCGACATCAAAATGTAGAACAATAACATCCAGGCATAAGACAACCTGGAACAACTTTTATTTTTAACAGAACAAATTTTTAAAGGGTACTTTACTCTTGGAGGTTGACTCTTTTTTTGCATTTTTGTCATTTTCGACCGAAAACAGTTAGTAAGCGACAACAAAATGTAGAACAATATCAAATGAGCATAGAAGAACCTGGATCAACTTTTATTTTTTCCGGAACAATTTTTTTAAGGATACTTTACTCTTGGAGGTAGACTCTTTTTTTGCATTATTATGTCATTTTTTACCGGAATCGGCGAGTTCGCGACACCAAAATGTAGAACAATATTAAATGAGCATAGAACAACCTGGAACAACTTTTATTTTTTCCAGACCAAATTTTTAAAGGGTCCTTTACTCTTGGAGGTAGACTGTTTTTTTTGCATTATTGTGACATTTTTGATCGAAAACGGCGCGTCAGCGACATCAAAATGTAGAACAATAACATCCAGGCACAAAAGAACCTGGAACAACTTTTATTTTTAACAGGACAAATTTTTAAAGGGTACTTTACTCTTGGAGATAGACTCTTTTTTTGCATTTTTGTCATTTGCGACCGAAAACAGTTAGTAAGCGACACCAAAATGTAGAACAATATCAAATGAGCATAGAACAACCTGGATCAACTTTTATTTTTTCCGGAACAATTTTTTAAAGGGTACTTTACTCTTGGAGGTTGACTCTTTTTTTGCATTTTTGTGTCATTTTCGACCGAAAACGTGGAGTAAGCGACACCAAAATATAGAACAATAGTAACTGAGCATAGAACAACCTGGAACAACTTTTATTTTTTCCAGACCAAATTTTTAAAGGGTCCTTTACTCTTGGAGGTAGACTGTTTTTTTCATTATTGTGGCATTTTTGATCGAAAACGGCGCGTCAGCGACACCAAAATGTAGAACAGTAACATCCAGGCACACAGCAACCTGGAACAACTTTTATTTTTTCCGGTACAAATTTTCAAAGTGTACTTTGCTCTAGGAGGTAGTCTCTTTTTTTGCATTATTGTGTTATTTTTGACCGAAATCGGCGCGTCAGCGACACCAAAATGTAGAACAATAACATCCAGGCACAAAACAACCTGGAACAACTTTCATTTTTAACAGAACATATTTTTAAAGGGTACTTTACTCTAGGTGATAGACCCTTTTTTTGCATTATTGTGTCATTTTCGACCGAAAACAGTTAGTAAGCGACACCCAAATGTAGAACAATATCAAATGAGCATAGAACAACCTGGAACAACTTTTATTTTTTCCGGAACAATTTTTTAAAGGGTACTTTACTCTTGGAGGTAGACTCTTTTTTTGCATTTTTGTGTCATTTTCGACGAAAACGGTGAGTAAACGACACCAAAATATAGAACAATAGTAAATGAGCATAGAACAACCTGCAACAACTTTTATTTTTGACAGAACAAATTTTTAAAGGGTCCTTTACTCTTGGAGGTAGTCTGTTTTTTTGCATTATTGTGGCATTTTTGATCGAAAACGCCGCGTCAGCGACACCAAAATGTAGAACAATATTAAATGAGCATAAAAACAACCTGGAACAACTTTTATTTTTTCCGGAACAATTTTTTAAAGGGTACTTTACTCTTGGAGGTAGACTCTTTTTTTGCATTATTGTGGCATTTTTGATCGAAAACGGCGCGTCAGCGACACCAAAATGTAGAACAGTAACATCCAGGCACACAGCAACCTGAAACAACTTTTATTTTTTCCGGAACCTATTTTTAAAGTGTACTTTGCTGTTGGAGGTAGACTCTTTTTTTTGCATTATTGTGTTATTTTTGACCGAAATCGGCGCGTCAGCGACACGAAAATGTAGAACAATATTAAATGAGCATAAAACAACCTGGAACAACTTTTATTTTTCTCAGACCAAATTTTTAAAGGGTGCTTTACTCTTGGAGATAGACTCTTTTTTTGCATTTTTGTGTCATTTTCGACCGAAAACGGTGAGTAAGCGACACCAAAATGTAGAACAATATCAAATGAGCATAGAACAACCTGGATCAACTTTTATTTTTTCCGGAACAATTTTTTGAAGGATACTTTACTCTAGGAGGTAGACTCTTTTTTTGCATTATTATGTCATTTTTTCCGGAAACGGCGAGTTAGCGACACCAAAATGTAGAACAATAGTAAATGAGCATAGAACAACCTGGAACAACTTTTATTTTTAACAGAACAAATATTTAAAGGATACTTTACTCTTGGAGGTAGACTATTTTTTTGCATTATTGTGTCATTTTTGACCGAAATCGGCGCGTCAGCGACACCAAAATGTAGAACAATAACATCCAGGCACAAAGCAACCTGGAACAACTTTCATTTTTAACAGAACATATTTTTAAAGGGCACTTTACTCTAGGAGATAGACCCTTTCTTTGCATTTTTGTGTCATTTTCGACCGAAACAGCTAGTAAGCGACACCAAAATGTAGAAAAATATCAAATGAGCATAGAACAACCTGGAACAACTTTTATTTTTTCCGGAACAATTTTTAAAAAGGTTACTTTACTCTTGGAGGTAGACTCTTTTTTTGCATTTTTGTGTCATTTTCGACGAAAACGGTGAGTAAACGACACCAAAATATACAACAATAGTAAATGAGCATAGAACAACCTGGAGCAGCTTTTATTTTTAACAGAACAAATTTTTAAAGGGTCCTTTACTCTTGGAGGTAGACGGGTTTTTTTGCATTATTATGTCACTTTTTACCGGAATCGGCGAGTTAGCGACACCAAAATGTAGAAAAATATCAAATGAGCATAGAACAACCTGCAACAACTTTTATTTTCAACAGACCCAATTTTTAAAGGGTCCTTTACTCTTGGAGGTAGACTGTTTTTTTGCATTATTGTGTCATTTTTGACCGAAAACGGTGAGTTTGCGACACCAAAATATAGAACAATAGTAAATGAGCATAGAGCAACCTGGAACAACTTTTATTTTTTCCAGACCAAATTTTTAAAGGGTCCTTTACTCTTGGAGGTGGACTGTTTTTTTGCATAATTGTGGCATTTTTGATCGAAAACGGCGCGTCAGCGACACTAAAATGTAGAACAATAACATCCAGGCATAAAACAACCTGGAACATCTTTTATATTTAACAGAACAAATTTTTAAAGGGTACTTTACTCTTGGAGGTAGACTCTTTTTTTGCATTATTGTGTAATTTTTGACCGAAAACGCCGCGGCAGCGACACGAAAATGTAGAACAATATTAAATGAGCATAAAACAACCTGGAACGACTTTTATTTTTTTCAGACCAAATTTTTAAAGGGTGCTTTACTCTTGGAGGTAGACTGTTTTTTTGTATTATTGTGGCATTTTTGATCGAAAACGGCGCGTCAGCGACATCAAACTGTAGAACAATAACATCCAGGCATAAGACAACCTGGAACAACTTTTATATTTAACAGAACAAATTTTTAAAGGGTACTTTACTCTTGGAGGTAGACTCTTTTTTTTGCATTTTTGTCATTTGCGACCGAAAACGGTGAGTAAGCGACACCAAAATATAGGACAATAGTAAATGAGCATAGAACAACCTGGAATAACTTTTATTTTTTCCGGAACAATTTTTTAAAGGGTACTTTACTCTAGGAGGTAGACTCTTTTTTTGCATTATTATGTCATTTTTTACCGGAAACGGCGAGTTAGCGACACCAACATGTAGAACAATATTAAATGAGCATAGAACAACCTGAAACAACTTTTATTTCTTCCTGAACAAATTTGTAAAGGTCCTTTACTCATGGAGGTAGACTATTTTTTTGGATTATTGTGTCATTTTTGACCGAAATCGGCGCGTCAGCGACACCAAAATGTAGAACAATAACATCCAGGCACAAAACAACCTGGATCAACTTTCATTTTTAACAGAACATATTTTTAAAGGGTACTTTACTCTAGGAGATAGACCCTTTTTTTGCATTATTGTGTTATTTTCGACCGAAACAGCTAGTAAGCGACACCAAAATGTAGAACAATATCAAATGAGCATAGAACAACCTGGAACAACTTTTATTTTTTCCGGAACAATTTTTTAAAGGGTACTTTACTCTTGGAGGTAGGCTCTTTTTTTGCATTTTTGTGGCATTTTTGATCGAAAACGGCGCGTCAGCGACATCAAAATGTAGAACAATAACATCCAGGCATAAGACAACCTGGAACAACTTTTATATTTAACAGAACAAATTTTTAAAGGGTACTTTACTCTTGGTGGTTGACTCTTCTTTTGCATTTTTGTCATTTTCGACCGAAAACAGTTAGTAAGCGACACCAAAATGTAGAACAATATCAAATGAGCATAGAAGAACCTGGATCAACTTTTATTTTTTCCGGAACAATTTTTTGAAGGATACTTTACTCTTGGAGGTAGACTCTTTTTTTGCATGATTATGTCATTTTTTACCGGAAACGGCGAGTTAGCGACACCAAAATGTAGAACAATATTAAATGTGGCCTAGAACAACCTGAAACAACTTTTATTTTTTCCAGAACAAATTTGTAAAGGTCCTTTACTCTTGGAGGTAGACTATTTTTTTGGATTATTGTGTCATTTTTGACCGAAATCGGTGCGTCAGCGACACCAAAATGTAGAACAATAACATCCAGGCACAAAACAACCTGGAACAACTTTCATTTTTAACAGAACATATTTTTAAAGGGTACTTTACTCTTGGAGGTAGACTCTTTTTTTGCATTATTGTGTAATTTTTGACCGAAAACGCCGCGTCAGCGACACGAAAATGTAGAACAATATTAAATGAGCATAAAACAACCTGGAACAACTTTTATTTTTCTCAGACCAAATTTTTAAAGGGTGCTTTACTCTTGGAGATAGACTCTTTTTTTTGCATTATTGTGGCATTTTTGATCGAAAACGGCGCGTCAGCGACATCAAAATGTAGAACAATAACATTCAGGCATAAGACAACCTGGAACAACTCTTATTTTTAACAGAACAAATTTTTAAAGGGTACTTTACTCTTGGAGGTTGACTCTTTTTTTGCATTTTTGTCATTTTCGACCGAAAACAGTTAATAAGCGACACCAAAATGTAGAACAATATCAAATGAGCATAGAGGAACCTGGATCAACTTTTATTTTTTCCGGAACAATTTTTTGAAGGATACTTTACTCTTGGAGGTAGATTCTTTTTTTGCATTATTATGTCATTTTTTACCGGAATCGGCGAGTTAGCGACACCAAAATGTAGAACAATATTAAATGAGCATAGAACAACCTGAAACAACTTTTTTTTTTCCAGAACAAATTTGTAAAGGTCCTTTACTCTTGGAGGTAGACTATTTTTTTGCATTATTGTGTCATTTTTGACCGAAATCGGCGCGTCAGCGACACCAAAATGTAGAACAATAACATCCAGGCACAAAACAACCTGGAACAACTTTCATTTTTAACAGAACATATTTTTAAAGGGTACTTTAATCTAGGAGATAGACCCTTTTTTTGCATTTTTGTCATTTTCGACCGAAACAGCTAGTAAGCGACACCAAAATGTAGAACAATATTAAATGAGCATAAAAACAACCTGGAACAACTTTTATTTTTTCCGGAACAATTTTTTAAACGGTACTTTACTCTTGGAGGTAGACTCTTTTTTTGCATTATTGTGGCATTTTTGATCGAAAACGGCGCGTCAGCGACACCAAAATGTAGAACAGTAACATCCAGGCACACAGCAACCTGGAACAACGTTTATTTTTTCCGGAACCAATTTTTAAAGTGTACTTTGCTGTTGGAGGTAGACTCTTTTTTTGCATTATTGTGTTATTTTTGACCGAAATCGGCGCGTCAGCGACACGAAAATGTAGAACAATATTAAATGAGCATAAAACATCCTGGAACAACTTTTATTTTTCTCAGACCAAATTTTTAAAGGGTGCTTTACTCTTGGAGATAGACTCTTTTTTTGCATTTTTGTGTCATTTTCGACCGAAAACGGTGAGTAAGCGACACCAAAATGTAGAACAATATCAAATGAGCATAGAACAACCTGAAACAACTTTTATTTTTTCCAGAACAAATTTGTAAAGGTCCTTTACTCTTGGAGGTAGACTATTTTTTTGCATTATTGTGTCATTTTTGACCGAAATCGGCGCGTCAGCGACATCAAAATGTAGAACAATAACATCCAGGCATAAGACAACCTGGAACAACTTTTATTTTTAACAGAACAAATTTTTAAAGGGTACTTTACTCTTGAAGGTTGACTCTTTTTTAGCATTTTTGTCATTTTCGACCGAAAACAGTTAGTAAGCGACACCAAAATGTAGAACAATATCAAATGAGCATAGAACAACCTGAAACAACTTTTATTTTTTCCAGAACAAATTTGTAAAGGTCCTTTACTCTTGGAGGTAGACTATTTTTTTGCATTATTGTGTCATTTTTTACCGAAATCGGCGCGTCAGCGAACCCAAAATGTAGAACAATAACATACAGGCATAAAACAACGTGGAACAACTTTTATATTTAACAGAACAAATTTTTAAAGGGTACTTTACTCTTGGAGGTAGACTCTTTTTTTGCATTATTGTGTAATTTTTGACCGAAAACGCCGCGTCAGCGACACGAAAATGTAGAACAATATTAAATGAGCATAAAACAACCTGGAACGACTTTTATTTTTTTCAGACCAAATTTTTAAAGGGTGCTTTACTCTTGGAGGTAGACTGTTTTTTTGCATTATTGTGGCATTTTTGATCGAAAACGGCGCGTCAGCGACATCAAACTGTAGAACAATAACATCCAGGCATAAGACAACCTGGAACAACTTTTATATTTAACAGAACAAATTTTTAAAGGGTACTTTACTCTTGGTGGTTGACTCTTTTTTTGCATTTTTGTCATTTTCGACCGAAAACAGTTAGTAAGCGACACCAAAATGTAGAACAATATCAAATGAGCATAGAAGAACCTGGATCAACTTTTATTTTTTCCGGAACAATTTTTTGAAGGATACTTTACTCTTGGAGGTAGACTCTTTTTTTGCATTATTATGTCATTTTTTACCGGAATTGGCGAGTTAGCGACACCAAAATGTAGAACAATATCAAATGAGCATAGAACAACCTGCAACAACTTTTATTTTTATCAGACCCAATTTTTAAAGGGTCCTTTACTCTTGGAGGTAGACTGTTTTTTTGCATTATTGTGTCATTTTTGACCGAAATCGGCGCGTCAGCGACACCAAAATGTGGAACAGTAACATCCAGGCACACAGCAACCTGGAACAACTTTTATTTTTTCCGGAACAAATTTTTAAAGGTGCTTTACTCTTGGAGGTAGACTCTTTTTTTGCATTTTTGTGTCATTTTCGACCGAAAACGGTGAGTAAGCGACACCAAAATATAGAACAATAGTAAATGAGCATAGAACAACCTGGAACAACTTTTATATTTAACAGAACAAATTTTTAAAGGGTACTTTACTCTTGGAGGTTGACACTTTTTTTGCATTATTGTGTAATTTTTGACCAAAAACGCCGCGTCAGGGACACCAAAATGTAGAACAATAACATCCAGGCACAACACAACCTGCAACAACTTTCATTTTTAACAGAACATATTTTTAAAGGGCACTTTACTCTAGGAGATAGACCCATTTTTGCATTTTTGTGTCATTTTCGACCGAAACAGCTAGTAAGCGTCACCAAAATGTAGAACAATATCAAATGAGCATAGAACAACCTGCAACAACTTTTATTTTTATCAGACCCAATTTTTAAAGGGTCCTTTACTCTTGGAGGTAGACTGTTTTTTTGCATTATTGTGTCATTTTTGACCGAAATCGGCGCGTCAGCGACACCAAAATGTGGAACAGTAACATCCAGGCACACAGCAACCTGGAACAACTTTTATTTTTTCCGGAACAATTTTTTAAAGGGTACTTTACTCTTGGAGGTAGACTCTTTTTTTGCATGATTATGTCATTTTTTACCGGAAACGGCGAGTTAGCGACACCAAAATGTAAAACAATATTAATTGTGGCATAGAACAACCTGAAACAACTTTTATTTTTTCCAGAACAAATTTGTAAAGGTGCTTTACTCTTGGAGGTAGACTATTTTTTTGCATTATTGTGTCATTTTTGACCGAAATCGGCGCGTCAGCGACATCAAAATGTAGAACAATAACATCCAGGCATAAGACAACCTGGAACAATTTTTATATTTAACAGAACAAATTTTTAAAGGGTACTTTACTCTTGGTGGTTGACTCTTTTTTTGCATTTTTGTCATTTTCGACCGAAAACAGTTAGTAAGCGACACCAAAATGTAGAACAATATCAAATGAGCATAGAAGAACCTGGATCAACTTTTATTTTTTCCGGAACATTTTTTGAAGGATACTTTACTCTTGGAGGTACTCTTTTTTTGCATGATTATGTCATTTTTTACCGGAAACGGCGAGTTAGCGACACCAAAATGTAGAACAATATTAAATGTGGCATAGAACAACCTGAAACAACTTTTATTTTTTCCAGAACAAATTTGTAAAGGTCCTTTACTCTTGGAGGTAGACTATTTTTTTGCATTATTGTGTCATTTTTGACCGAAATCGGCGCGTCAGCGACACCAAAATGTAGAACCATAACATCCAGGCATAAAACAACCTGGAACAACTTTTATATTTAACAGAACAAATTTTTAAAGGGTACTTTACTCTTGGAGGTAGAATCTTTTTTTGCATTATTGTGTAATTTTTGACCGAAAACGCCGCGTCAGCGACACCAAAATGTAGAACAATATTAAATGAGCATAAAACAACCTGGAACAACTTTTATTTTTTCCGGAACAATTTTTTGAAGGATACTTTACTTTTGGAGGTAGACACTTTTTTTGCATTATTGTGTCATTTTTGACCGAAATCGGCGCGTCAGCGACACCAAAATGTAGAACAATAACATCCAGGCATAAGACAACCTGGAACAACTGTTATTTTTAACAGAACAAATTTTTAAAGGGTACTTTCCTCTTGGAGATAGACTCTTTTTTTGCATTATTATGTCATTTTTTACCGGAAACGGCGAGTTAGCGACACCAACATGTAGAACAATATTAAATGAGCATAGAACAACCTGAAACAACTTTTATTTCTTCCTGAACAAATTTGTAAAGGTCCTTTACTCATGGAGGTAGACTATTTTTTTTTATTATTGTGTCATTTTTGACCGAAATCGGCGCGTCAGCGACACCAAAATGTAGAACAATAACATCCAGGCATAAGACAACCTGGAACAACTGTTATTTTTAACAGAACAAATTTTTAAAGGGTACTTTCCTCTTGGAGATAGACTCTTTTTTTGCATTATTATGTCATTTTTTACCGGAAACGGCGAGTTAGCGACACCAACATGTAGAACAATATTAAATGAGCATAGAACAACCTGAAACAACTTTTATTTCTTCCTGAACAAATTTGTAAAGGTCCTTTACTCGTGGAGGTAGACTATTTTTTTGGATTATTGTGTCATTTTTGACCGAAATCGGCGCGTCAGCGACACCAAAATGTAGAACAATAACATCCAGGCACAAAACAACCTGGATCAACTTTCATTTTTAACAGAACATATTTTTAAAGGGTACTTTACTCTAGGAGATAGACCCTTTTTTTGCATTATTGTGTTATTTTCGACCGAAACAGCTAGTAAGCGACACCAAAATGTAGAACAATATCAAATGAGCATAGAACAACCTGGAACAACTTTTATTTTTTCCGGAACAATTTTTTAAAGGGTACTTTACTCTTGGAGGTAGGCTCTTTTTTTGCATTTTTGTGTCATTTTCGACGAAAACGGTGAGTAAACGACACCAAAATATAGAACAATAGTAAATGAGCATAGAACAACCTGCAACAACTTTTATTTTTGACAGAACAAATTTTTAAAGGGTCCTTTACTCTTGGAGGTAGTATGTTTTTTTGCATTATTGTGGCATTTTTGATCGAAAACGGTGCGTCAGCGACATCAAAATGTAGAACAATAACATCCAGGCATAAGACAACCTGGAACAACTTTTATTTTTAACAGAACAAATTTTTAAAGGGTACTTTACTCTTGGAGGTAGACTCTTTTTTTGCATTATTGTGTCATTTTTGACCGAAAACGCCGCGTCAGCGACACCAAAATGTAGAACAATATTAAATGAACATAAAAACAACCTGGAACAACTTTTATTTTTTCCGGAACAATTTTTTAAAGGGTACTTTACTCTTGGAGGTAGACTCTTTATTTGCATTATTGTGGCATTTTTGATCGAAAACAGCGCGTCAGCGACACCAAAATGTAGAACAGTAACATCCAGGCACACAGCAACCTGGAACAACTTTTATTTTTTCCGGAACAAATTTTTAAAGGGTACTTTACTCTTGGAGGTAGACTCTTTTTTTGCATTATTGTGTAATTTTTGACCGAAAACGCCGCGTCAGGGACACGAAAATGTAGAACAATATTAAATGAGCATAAAACAGCCTGGAACAACTTTTATTTTTCTCAGACCAAATTTTTAAAGGGTGCTTTACTCTTGGAGATAGACCCTTTTTTTGCATTTTTGTGTCATTTTCGACCGAAAACGGTGAGTAAGCGACACCAAAATATAGAACAATAGTAAATGAGCATAGAACAACCTGGAACAACTTTTATTTTTAACAGAGCAAATTTTTAAAGGGTCCTTTACTCTTGGAGGTAGACTCTTTTTTTGCAGTATTGTGTCATTTTCGACCGAAAACAGTTAGTAAGCGACACCAAAATGTAGAACAATATCAAATGAGCATAGAACAACCTGGAACAACTTTTATTTTTTCCGGAACAATTTTTTAAAGGGTACTTTACTCTTGGAGGTAGACTCTTTTTTTACATTTTTGTGTCATTTTCGACGAAAACGGTGAGTAAACGACACCAAAATATAGAACAATAGTAAATGAGCATAGAACAACCTGCAACAACTTTTATTTTTTCCAGAACAAATTTGTAAAGGTCCTTTACTCTTGGAGGTAGACTATTTTTTTGCATTATTGTGTCATTTTTTACCGAAAACGCCGCGTCAGCGACACGAAAATGTAGAACAATATTAAATGAGCATAAAACAACCTGGAACGACTTTTATTTTTTTCAGACCAAATTTTTAAAGGGTGCTTTACTCTTGGAGGTAGACTGTTTTTTTGTATTATTGTGGCATTTTCGACCGAAAACAGTTAGTAAGCGACACCAAAATGTAGAACAATATCAAATGAGCATAGAAGAACCTGGATCAACTTTTATTTTTTCCGGAACAATTTTTTGAAGGATACTTTACTCTTGGAGGTAGACTCTTTTTTTGCATTATTATGTCATTTATTACCGGAATTGGCGAGTTAGCGACACCAAAATGTAGAACAATATCAAATGAGCATAGAACAACCTGCAACAACTTTTATTTTTATCAGACCCAATTTTTAAAGGGTCCTTTACTCTTGGAGGTAGACTGTTTTTTTGCATTATTGTGTCATTTTTGACCGAAATCGGCGCGTCAGGGACACCAAAATGTAGAACAATAACATCCAGGCACAACACAACCTGCAACAACTTTCATTTTTAACAGAACATATTTTTAAAGGGCACTTTACTCTAGGAGATAGACCCATTTTTGCATTTTTGTGTCATTTTCGACCGAAACAGCTAGTAAGCGTCACCAAAATGTAGAACAATATCAAATGAGCATAGAACAACCTGCAACAACTTTTATTTTTATCAGACCCAATTTTTAAAGGGTCCTTTACTCTTGGAGGTAGACTGTTTTTTTGCATTATTGTGTCATTTTTGACCGAAATCGGCGCGTCAGCGACACCAAAATGTGGAACAGTAACATCCAGGCACACAGCAACCTGGAACAACTTTTATTTTTTCCGGAACAATTTTTTAAAGGGTACTTTACTCTTGGAGGTAGACTCTTTTTTTGCATGATTATGTCATTTTTTACCGGAAACGGCGAGTTAGCGACACCAAAATGTAAAACAATATTAATTGTGGCATAGAACAACCTGAAACAACTTTTATTTTTTCCAGAACAAATTTGTAAAGGTCCTTTACTCTTGGAGGTAGACAATTTTTTTGCATTATTGTGTCATTTTTGACCGAAATCGGCGCGTCAGCGACATCAAAATGTAGAACAATAACATCCAGGCATAAGACAACCTGGAACAATTTTTATATTTAACAGAACAAATTTTTAAAGGGTACTTTACTCTTGGTGGTTGACTCTTTTTTTGCATTTTTGTCATTTTCGACCGAAAACAGTTAGTAAGCGACACCAAAATGTAGAACAATATCAAATGAGCATAGAAGAACCTGGATCAACTTTTATTTTTTCCGGAACATTTTTTGAAGGATACTTTACTCTTGGAGGTAGACTCTTTTTTTGCATGATTATGTCATTTTTTACCGGAAACGGCGAGTTAGCGACACCAAAATGTAGAACAATATTAAATGTGGCATAGAACAACCTGAAACAACTTTTATTTTTTCCAGAACAAATTTGTAAAGGTCCTTTACTCTTGGAGGTAGACTATTTTTTTGCATTATTGTGTCATTTTTGACCGAAATCGGCGCGTCAGCGACACGAAAATGTAGAACCATAACATCCAGGCATAAAACAACCTGGAACAACTTTTATATTTAACAGAACAAATTTTTAAAGGGTACTTTACTCTTGGAGGTTGACACTTTTTTTGCATTATTGTGTAATTTTTGACCAAAAACGCCGCGTCAGGGACACCAAAATGTAGAACAATAACATCCAGGCACAACACAACCTGCAACAACTTTCATTTTTAACAGAACATATTTTTAAAGGGCACTTTACTCTAGGAGATAGACCCATTTTTGCATTTTTGTGTCATTTTCGACCGAAACAGCTAGTAAGCGTCACCAAAATGTAGAACAATATCAAATGAGCATAGAACAACCTGCAACAACTTTTATTTTTATCAGACCCAATTTTTAAAGGGTCCTTTACTCTTGGAGGTAGACTGTTTTTTTGCATTATTGTGTCATTTTTGACCGAAATCGGCGCGTCAGCGACACCAAAATGTGGAACAGTAACATCCAGGCACACAGCAACCTGGAACAACTTTTATTTTTTCCGGAACAATTTTTTAAAGGGTACTTTACTCTTGGAGGTAGACTCTTTTTTTGCATGATTATGTCATTTTTTACCGGAAACGGCGAGTTAGCGACACCAAAATGTAAAACAATATTAATTGTGGCATAGAACAACCTGAAACAACTTTTATTTTTTCCAGAACAAATTTGTAAAGGTGCTTTACTCTTGGAGGTAGACTATTTTTTTGCATTATTGTGTCATTTTTGACCGAAATCGGCGCGTCAGCGACATCAAAATGTAGAACAATAACATCCAGGCATAAGACAACCTGGAACAATTTTTATATTTAACAGAACAAATTTTTAAAGGGTACTTTACTCTTGGTGGTTGACTCTTTTTTTGCATTTTTGTCATTTTCGACCGAAAACAGTTAGTAAGCGACACCAAAATGTAGAACAATATCAAATGAGCATAGAAGAACCTGGATCAACTTTTATTTTTTCCGGAACATTTTTTGAAGGATACTTTACTCTTGGAGGTAGACTCTTTTTTTGCATGATTATGTCATTTTTTACCGGAAACGGCGAGTTAGCGACACCAAAATGTAGAACAATATTAAATGTGGCATAGAACAACCTGAAACAACTTTTATTTTTTCCAGAACAAATTTGTAAAGGTCCTTTACTCTTGGAGGTAGACTATTTTTTTGCATTATTGTGTCATTTTTGACCGAAATCGGCGCGTCAGCGACACCAAAATGTAGAACCATAACATCCAGGCATAAAACAACCTGGAACAACTTTTATATTTAACAGAACAAATTTTAAAGGGTACTTTACTCTTGGAGGTAGAATCTTTTTTTGCATTATTGTGTAATTTTTGACCGAAAACGCCGCGTCAGCGACACCAAAATGTAGAACAATATTAAATGAGCATAAAACAACCTGGAACAACTTTTATTTTTTCCGGAACAATTTTTTGAAGGATACTTTACTTTTGGAGGTAGACACTTTTTTTGCATTATTGTGTCATTTTTGACCGAAATCGGCGCGTCAGCGACACCAAAATGTAGAACAATAACATCCAGGCATAAGACAACCTGGAACAACTGTTATTTTTAACAGAACAAATTTTTAAAGGGTACTTTCCTCTTGGAGATAGACTCTTTTTTTGCATTATTATGTCATTTTTTACCGGAAACGGCGAGTTAGCGACACCAACATGTAGAACAATATTAAATGAGCATAGAACAACCTGAAACAACTTTTATTTCTTCCTGAACAAATTTGTAAAGGTCCTTTACTCGTGGAGGTAGACTATTTTTTTGGGTTATTGTGTCATTTTTGACCGAAATCGGCGCGTCAGCGACACCAAAATGTAGAACAATAACATCCAGGCACAAAACAACCTGGATCAACTTTCATTTTTAACAGAACATATTTTTAAAGGGTACTTTACTCTAGGAGATAGACCCTTTTTTTGCATTATTGTGTTATTTTCGACCGAAACAGCTAGTAAGCGACACCAAAATGTAGAACAATATCAAATGAGCATAGAACAACCTGGAACAACTTTTATTTTTTCCGGAACAATTTTTTAAAGGGTACTTTACTCTTGGAGGTAGGCTCTTTTTTTGCATTTTTGTGTCATTTTCGACGAAAACGGTGAGTAAACGACACCAAAATATAGAACAATAGTAAATGAGCATAGAACAACCTGCAACAACTTTTATTTTTGACAGAACAAATTTTTAAAGGGTCCTTTACTCTTGGAGGTAGTATGTTTTTTTGCATTATTGTGGCATTTTTGATCGAAAACGGTGCGTCAGCGACATCAAAATGTAGAACAATAACATCCAGGCATAAGACAACCTGGAACAACTTTTATTTTTAACAGAACAAATTTTTAAAGGGTACTTTACTCTTGGAGGTAGACTCTTTTTTTGCATTATTGTGTCATTTTTGACCGAAAACGCCGCGTCAGCGACACCAAAATGTAGAACAATATTAAATGAACATAAAAACAACCTGGAACAACTTTTATTTTTTCCGGAACAATTTTTTAAAGGGTACTTTACTCTTGGAGGTAGACTCTTTATTTGCATTATTGTGGCATTTTTGATCGAAAACAGCGCGTCAGCGACACCAAAATGTAGAACAGTAACATCCAGGCACACAGCAACCTGGAACAACTTTTATTTTTTCCGGAACAAATTTTTAAAGGGTACTTTACTCTTGGAGGTAGACTCTTTTTTTGCATTATTGTGTAATTTTTGACCGAAAACGCCGCGTCAGGGACACGAAAATGTAGAACAATATTAAATGAGCATAAAACAGCCTGGAACAACTTTTATTTTTCTCAGACCAAATTTTTAAAGGGTGCTTTACTCTTGGAGATAGACCCTTTTTTTGCATTTTTGTGTCATTTTCGACCGAAAACGGTGAGTAAGCGACACCAAAATATAGAACAATAGTAAATGAGCATAGAACAACCTGGAACAACTTTTATTTTTAACAGAGCAAATTTTTAAAGGGTCCTTTACTCTTGGAGGTAGACTCTTTTTTTTGCATTTTTGTGTCATTTTCGACCGAAAGGGGTGAGTAAGCGACACCAAAATATAGAACAATAGTAAATGAGCATAGAACAACCTGGAACAACTTTCATTTTTAACAGAACATATTTTTAAAGGGTACTTTACTCTAGGAGATAGACCCTTTTTTTGCAGTATTGTGTCATTTTCGACCGAAAACAGTTAGTAAGCGACACCAAAATGTAGAACAATATCAAATGAGCATAGAACAACCTGGAACAACTTTTATTTTTTCCGGAACAATTTTTTAAAGGGTACTTTACTCTTGGAGGTAGACTCTTTTTTTACATTTTTGTGTCATTTTCGACGAAAACGGTGAGTAAACGACACCAAAATATAGAACAATAGTAAATGAGCATAGAACAACCTGCAACAACTTTTATTTTTTCCAGAACAAATTTGTAAAGGTCCTTTACTCTTGGAGGTAGACTATTTTTTTGCATTATTGTGTCATTTTTTACCGAAAACGCCGCGTCAGCGACACGAAAATGTAGAACAATATTAAATGAGCATAAAACAACCTGGAACGACTTTTATTTTTTTCAGACCAAATTTTTAAAGGGTGCTTTACTCTTGGAGGTAGACTGTTTTTTTGTATTATTGTGTCATTTTCGACCGAAAACAGTTAGTAAGCGACACCAAAATGTAGAACAATATCAAATGAGCATAGAAGAACCTGGATCAACTTTTATTTTTTCCGGAACAATTTTTTGAAGGATACTTTACTCTTGGAGGTAGACTCTTTTTTTGCATTATTATGTCATTTATTACCGGAATTGGCGAGTTAGCGACACCAAAATGTAGAACAATATCAAATGAGCATAGAACAACCTGCAACAACTTTTATTTTTATCAGACCCAATTTTTAAAGGGTTCTTTACTCTTGGAGGTAGACTGTTTTTTTGCATTATTGTGTCATTTTTGACCGAAATCGGCGCGTCAGGGACACCAAAATGTAGAACAATAACATCCAGGCACAACACAACCTGCAACAACTTTCATTTTTAACAGAACATATTTTTAAAGGGCACTTTACTCTAGGAGATAGACCCATTTTTGCATTTTTGTGTCATTTTCGACCGAAACAGCTAGTAAGCGTCACCAAAATGTAGAACAATATCAAATGAGCATAGAACAACCTGCAACAACTTTTATTTTTATCAGACCCAATTTTTAAAGGGTCCTTTACTCTTGGAGGTAGACTGTTTTTTTGCATTATTGTGTCATTTTTGACCGAAATCGGCGCGTCAGCGACACCAAAATGTGGAACAGTAACATCCAGGCACACAGCAACCTGGAACAACTTTTATTTTTTCCGGAACAATTTTTTAAAGGGTACTTTACTCTTGGAGGTAGACTCTTTTTTTGCATGATTATGTCATTTTTTACCGGAAACGGCGAGTTAGCGACACCAAAATGTAAAACAATATTAATTGTGGCATAGAACAACCTGAAACAACTTTTATTTTTTCCAGAACAAATTTGTAAAGGTCCTTTACTCTTGGAGGTAGACAATTTTTTTGCATTATTGTGTCATTTTTGACCGAAATCGGCGCGTCAGCGACATCAAAATGTAGAACAATAACATCCAGGCATAAGACAACCTGGAACAATTTTTATATTTAACAGAACAAATTTTTAAAGGGTACTTTACTCTTGGTGGTTGACTCTTTTTTTGCATTTTTGTCATTTTCGACCGAAAACAGTTAGTAAGCGACACCAAAATGTAGAACAATATCAAATGAGCATAGAAGAACCTGGATCAACTTTTATTTTTTCCGGAACATTTTTTGAAGGATACTTTACTCTTGGAGGTAGACTCTTTTTTTGCATGATTATGTCATTTTTTACCGGAAACGGCGAGTTAGCGACACCAAAATGTAGAACAATATTAAATGTGGCATAGAACAACCTGAAACAACTTTTATTTTTTCCAGAACAAATTTGTAAAGGTCCTTTACTCTTGGAGGTAGACTATTTTTTTGCATTATTGTGTCATTTTTGACCGAAATCGGCGCGTCAGCGACACCAAAATGTAGAACCATAACATCTAGGCATAAAACAACCTGGAACAACTTTTATATTTAACAGAACAAATTTTTAAAGGGTACTTTACTCTTGGAGGTAGAATATTTTTTTGCATTATTGTGTAATTTTTGACCGAAAACGCCGCGTCAGCGACACCAAAATGTAGAACAATATTAAATGAGCATAAAACAACCTGGAACAACTTTTATTTTTTCCGGAACAATTTTTTGAAGGATACTTTACTTTTGGAGGTAGACACTTTTTTTGCATTATTGTGTCATTTTTGACCGAAATCGGCGCGTCAGCGACACCAAAATGTAGAACAATAACATCCAGGCATAAGACAACCTGGAACAACTGTTATTTTTAACAGAACAAATTTTTAAAGGGTACTTTCCTCTTGGAGATAGACTCTTTTTTTGCATTATTATGTCATTTTTTACCGGAAACGGCGAGTTAGCGACACCAACATGTAGAACAATATTAAATGAGCATAGAACAACCTGAAACAACTTTTATTTCTTCCTGAACAAATTTGTAAAGGTCCTTTACTCATGGAGGTAGACTATTTTTTTGGATTATTGTGTCATTTTTGACCGAAATCGGCGCGTCAGCGGCACCAAAATGTAGAACAATAACATCCAGGCACAAAACAACCTGGATCAACTTTCATTTTTAACAGAACATATTTTTAAAGGGTACTTTACTCTAGGAGATAGACCCTTTTTTTGCATTATTGTGTTATTTTCGACCGAAACAGCTAGTAAGCGACACCAAAATGTAGAACAATATCAAATGAGCATAGAACAATCTGGAACAACTTTTATTTTTTCCGGAACAATTTTTTAAAGGGTACTTTACTCTTGGAGGTAGACTCTTTTTTTGCATTATTGTGTCATTTTTGACCGAAAACGCCGCGTCAGCGACACCAAAATGTAGAACAATATTAAATGAACATAAAAACAACCTGGAACAACTTTTATTTTTTCCGGAACAATTTTTTAAAGGGTACTTTACTCTTGGAGGTAGACTCTTTATTTGCATTATTGTGGCATTTTTGATCGAAAACAGCGCGTCAGCGACACCAAAATGTAGAACAGTAACATCCAGGCACACAGCAACCTGGAACAACTTTTATTTTTTCCGGAACAAATTTTTAAAGGGTACTTTACTCTTGGAGGTAGACTCTTTTTTTGCATTATTGTGTAATTTTTGACCGAAAACGCCGCGTCAGGGACACGAAAATGTAGAACAATATTAAATGAGCATAAAACAGCCTGGAACAACTTTTATTTTTCTCAGACCAAATTTTTAAAGGGTGCTTTACTCTTGGAGATAGACCCTTTTTTTGCATTTTTGTGTCATTTTCGACCGAAAACGGTGAGTAAGCGACACCAAAATATAGAACAATAGTAAATGAGCATAGAACAACCTGGAACAACTTTTATTTTTAACAGAGCAAATTTTTAAAGGGTCCTTTACTCTTGGAGGTAGACTCTTTTTTTTGCATTTTTGTGTCATTTTCGACCGAAAGGGGTGAGTAAGCGACACCAAAATATAGAACAATAGTAAATGAGCATAGAACAACCTGGAACAACTTTCATTTTTAACAGAACATATTTTTAAAGGGTACTTTACTCTAGGAGATAGACCCTTTTTTTGCAGTATTGTGTCATTTTCGACCGAAAACAGTTAGTAAGCGACACCAAAATGTAGAACAATATCAAATGAGCATAGAACAACCTGGAACAACTTTTATTTTTTCCGGAACAATTTTTTAAAGGGTACTTTACTCTTGGAGGTAGACTCTTTTTTTACATTTTTGTGTCATTTTCGACGAAAACGGTGAGTAAACGACACCAAAATATAGAACAATAGTAAATGAGCATAGAACAACCTGCAACAACTTTTATTTTTTCCAGAACAAATTTGTAAAGGTCCTTTACTCTTGGAGGTAGACTATTTTTTTGCATTATTGTGTCATTTTTTACCGAAAACGCCGCGTCAGCGACACGAAAATGTAGAACAATATTAAATGAGCATAAAACAACCTGGAACGACTTTTATTTTTTTCAGACCAAATTTTTAAAGGGTGCTTTACTCTTGGAGGTAGACTGTTTTTTTGTATTATTGTGGCATTTTCGACCGAAAACAGTTAGTAAGCGACACCAAAATGTAGAACAATATCAAATGAGCATAGAAGAACCTGGATCAACTTTTATTTTTTCCGGAACAATTTTTTGAAGGATACTTTACTCTTGGAGGTAGACTCTTTTTTTGCATTATTATGTCATTTATTACCGGAATTGGCGAGTTAGCGACACCAAAATGTAGAACAATATCAAATGAGCATAGAACAACCTGCAACAACTTTTATTTTTATCAGACCCAATTTTTAAAGGGTTCTTTACTCTTGGAGGTAGACTGTTTTTTTGCATTATTGTGTCATTTTTGACCGAAATCGGCGCGTCAGGGACACCAAAATGTAGAACAATAACATCCAGGCACAACACAACCTGCAACAACTTTCATTTTTAACAGAACATATTTTTAAAGGGCACTTTACTCTAGGAGATAGACCCATTTTTGCATTTTTGTGTCATTTTCGACCGAAACAGCTAGTAAGCGTCACCAAAATGTAGAACAATATCAAATGAGCATAGAACAACCTGCAACAACTTTTATTTTTATCAGACCCAATTTTTAAAGGGTCCTTTACTCTTGGAGGTAGACTGTTTTTTTGCATTATTGTGTCATTTTTGACCGAAATCGGCGCGTCAGCGACACCAAAATGTGGAACAGTAACATCCAGGCACACAGCAACCTGGAACAACTTTTATTTTTTCCGGAACAATTTTTTAAAGGGTACTTTACTCTTGGAGGTAGACTCTTTTTTTGCATGATTATGTCATTTTTTACCGGAAACGGCGAGTTAGCGACACCAAAATGTAAAACAATATTAATTGTGGCATAGAACAACCTGAAACAACTTTTATTTTTTCCAGAACAAATTTGTAAAGGTCCTTTACTCTTGGAGGTAGACAATTTTTTTGCATTATTGTGTCATTTTTGACCGAAATCGGCGCGTCAGCGACATCAAAATGTAGAACAATAACATCCAGGCATAAGACAACCTGGAACAATTTTTATATTTAACAGAACAAATTTTTAAAGGGTACTTTACTCTTGGTGGTTGACTCTTTTTTTGCATTTTTGTCATTTTCGACCGAAAACAGTTAGTAAGCGACACCAAAATGTAGAACAATATCAAATGAGCATAGAAGAACCTGGATCAACTTTTATTTTTTCCGGAACATTTTTTGAAGGATACTTTACTCTTGGAGGTAGACTCTTTTTTTGCATGATTATGTCATTTTTTACCGGAAACGGCGAGTTAGCGACACCAAAATGTAGAACAATATTAAATGTGGCATAGAACAACCTGAAACAACTTTTATTTTTTCCAGAACAAATTTGTAAAGGTCCTTTACTCTTGGAGGTAGACTATTTTTTTGCATTATTGTGTCATTTTTGACCGAAATCGGCGCGTCAGCGACACCAAAATGTAGAACCATAACATCCAGGCATAAAACAACCTGGAACAACTTTTATATTTAACAGAACAAATTTTTAAAGGGTACTTTACTCTTGGAGGTAGAATATTTTTTTGCATTATTGTGTAATTTTTGACCGAAAACGCCGCGTCAGCGACACCAAAATGTAGAACAATATTAAATGAGCATAAAACAACCTGGAACAACTTTTATTTTTTCCGGAACAATTTTTTGAAGGATACTTTACTTTTGGAGGTAGACACTTTTTTTGCATTATTGTGTCATTTTTGACCGAAATCGGCGCGTCAGCGACACCAAAATGTAGAACAATAACATCCAGGCATAAGACAACCTGGAACAACTGTTATTTTTAACAGAACAAATTTTTAAAGGGTACTTTCCTCTTGGAGATAGACTCTTTTTTTGCATTATTATGTCATTTTTTACCGGAAACGGCGAGTTAGCGACACCAACATGTAGAACAATATTAAATGAGCATAGAACAACCTGAAACAACTTTTATTTCTTCCTGAACAAATTTGTAAAGGTCCTTTACTCATGGAGGTAGACTATTTTTTTGGATTATTGTGTCATTTTTGACCGAAATCGGCGCGTCAGCGGCACCAAAATGTAGAACAATAACATCCAGGCACAAAACAACCTGGATCAACTTTCATTTTTAACAGAACATATTTTTAAAGGGTACTTTACTCTAGGAGATAGACCCTTTTTTTGCATTATTGTGTTATTTTCGACCGAAACAGCTAGTAAGCGACACCAAAATGTAGAACAATATCAAATGAGCATAGAACAATCTGGAACAACTTTTATTTTTTCCGGAACAATTTTTTAAAGGGTACTTTACTCTTGGAGGTAGGCTCTTTTTTTGCATTTTTGTGTCATTTTCGACGAAAACGGTGAGTAAACGACACCAAAATATAGAACAATAGTAAATGAGCATAGAACAACCTGCAACAACTTTTATTTTTGACAGAACAAATTTTTAAAGGGTCCTTTACTCTCGGAGGTAGTCTGTTTTTTTGCATTATTGTGGCGTTTTTGATCGAAAACGGTGCGTCAGCGACATCAAAATGTAGAACAATAACATCCAGGCATAAGACAACCTGGAACAACTTTTATTTTTAACAGAACAAATTTTTAAAGGGTACTTTACTCTTGGAGGTAGACTCTTTTTTTGCATTATTGTGTCATTTTTGATCGAAAACGCCGCGTCAGCGACACCAAAATGTAGAACAATATTAAATGAACATAAAAACAACCTGGAACAACTTTTATTTTTTCCGGAACAATTTTTTAAAGGGTACTTTACTCTTGGAGGTAGACTCTTTATTTGCATTATTGTGGCATTTTTGATCGAAAACAGCGTGTCAGCGACACCAAAATGTAGAACAGTAACATCCAGGCACACAGCAACCTGGAACAACTTTTATTTTTTCCGGAACAAATTTTTAAAGGGTACTTTACTCTTGGAGGTAGACTCTTTTTTTGCATTATTGTGTAATTTTTGACCGAAAACGCCGCGTCAGGGACACGAAAATGTAGAACAATATTAAATGAGCATAAAACAGCCTGGAACAACTTTTATTTTTCTCAGACCAAATTTTTAAAGGGTGCTTTACTCTTGGATGTAGACTGTTTTTTTGCATTTTTGCGTCATTTTCGACGAAAACGGTGAGTAAACGACACCAAAATATAGAACAATAGTAAATGAGCATAGAACAACCTGGCACAACTTTTATTTTTTCCAGACCAAATTTTTAAAGGGTCCTTTACTCTTGGAGGTAGACTGTTTTTTTGCATTATTGTGGCATTTTTGATCGAAAACGGCGCGTCAGCGACACCAAAATGTAGAACAGTAACATCCAGGCACACAGCAACCTGGAACAACTTTTATTTTTTTCAGACCAAATTTTTAAAGGGTGCTTTACTCTTGGAGGTAGACTGTTGTTTTGCATTATTGTGGCATTTTTGATCGAAAACGGCGCGTCAGCGACATCAAAATGTAGAACAATAACATCCAGGCATAAGACAACCTGGAACAACTTTTATATTTAACAGAACAAATTTTTAAAGGGTACTTTACTCTTGGTGGTAGGCTCTTTTTTTGCATTTTTGTGTCATTTTCGACGAAAACGGTGAGTAAACGACACCAAAATATAGAACAATAGTAAATGAGCATAGAACAACCTGGAACAACTTTTATTTTTAACAGAGCAAATTTTTAAAGGGTCCTTTACTCTTGGAGGTAGACTCTTTTTTTTGCATTTTTGTGTCATTTTCGACCGAAAGGGGTGAGTAAGCGACACCAAAATATAGAACAATAGTAAATGAGCATAGAACAACCTGGAACAACTTTCATTTTTAACAGAACATATTTTTAAAGGGTACTTTACTCTAGGAGATAGACCCTTTTTTTGCAGTATTGTGTCATTTTCGACCGAAAACAGTTAGTAAGCGACACCAAAATGTAGAACAATATCAAATGAGCATAGAACAACCTGGAACAACTTTTATTTTTTCCGGAACAATTTTTTAAAGGGTACTTTACTCTTGGAGGTAGACTCTTTTTTTACATTTTTGTGTCATTTTCGACGAAAACGGTGAGTAAACGACACCAAAATATAGAACAATAGTAAATGAGCATAGAACAACCTGCAACAACTTTTATTTTTTCCAGAACAAATTTGTAAAGGTCCTTTACTCTTGGAGGTAGACTATTTTTTTGCATTATTGTGTCATTTTTTACCGAAAACGCCGCGTCAGCGACACGAAAATGTAGAACAATATTAAATGAGCATAAAACAACCTGGAACGACTTTTATTTTTTTCAGACCAAATTTTTAAAGGGTGCTTTACTCTTGGAGGTAGACTGTTTTTTTGTATTATTGTGGCATTTTCGACCGAAAACAGTTAGTAAGCGACACCAAAATGTAGAACAATATCAAATGAGCATAGAAGAACCTGGATCAACTTTTATTTTTTCCGGAACAATTTTTTGAAGGATACTTTACTCTTGGAGGTAGACTCTTTTTTTGCATTATTATGTCATTTATTACCGGAATTGGCGAGTTAGCGACACCAAAATGTAGAACAATATCAAATGAGCATAGAACAACCTGCAACAACTTTTATTTTTATCAGACCCAATTTTTAAAGGGTTCTTTACTCTTGGAGGTAGACTGTTTTTTTGCATTATTGTGTCATTTTTGACCGAAATCGGCGCGTCAGGGACACCAAAATGTAGAACAATAACATCCAGGCACAACACAACCTGCAACAACTTTCATTTTTAACAGAACATATTTTTAAAGGGCACTTTACTCTAGGAGATAGACCCATTTTTGCATTTTTGTGTCATTTTCGACCGAAACAGCTAGTAAGCGTCACCAAAATGTAGAACAATATCAAATGAGCATAGAACAACCTGCAACAACTTTTATTTTTATCAGACCCAATTTTTAAAGGGTCCTTTACTCTTGGAGGTAGACTGTTTTTTTGCATTATTGTGTCATTTTTGACCGAAATCGGCGCGTCAGCGACACCAAAATGTGGAACAGTAACATCCAGGCACACAGCAACCTGGAACAACTTTTATTTTTTCCGGAACAATTTTTTAAAGGGTACTTTACTCTTGGAGGTAGACTCTTTTTTTGCATGATTATGTCATTTTTTACCGGAAACGGCGAGTTAGCGACACCAAAATGTAAAACAATATTAATTGTGGCATAGAACAACCTGAAACAACTTTTATTTTTTCCAGAACAAATTTGTAAAGGTCCTTTACTCTTGGAGGTAGACAATTTTTTTGCATTATTGTGTCATTTTTGACCGAAATCGGCGCGTCAGCGACATCAAAATGTAGAACAATAACATCCAGGCATAAGACAACCTGGAACAATTTTTATATTTAACAGAACAAATTTTTAAAGGGTACTTTACTCTTGGTGGTTGACTCTTTTTTTGCATTTTTGTCATTTTCGACCGAAAACAGTTAGTAAGCGACACCAAAATGTAGAACAATATCAAATGAGCATAGAAGAACCTGGATCAACTTTTATTTTTTCCGGAACATTTTTTGAAGGATACTTTACTCTTGGAGGTAGACTCTTTTTTTGCATGATTATGTCATTTTTTACCGGAAACGGCGAGTTAGCGACACCAAAATGTAGAACAATATTAAATGTGGCATAGAACAACCTGAAACAACTTTTATTTTTTCCAGAACAAATTTGTAAAGGTCCTTTACTCTTGGAGGTAGACTATTTTTTTGCATTATTGTGTCATTTTTGACCGAAATCGGCGCGTCAGCGACACCAAAATGTAGAACCATAACATCCAGGCATAAAACAACCTGGAACAACTTTTATATTTAACAGAACAAATTTTTAAAGGGTACTTTACTCTTGGAGGTAGAATATTTTTTTGCATTATTGTGTAATTTTTGACCGAAAACGCCGCGTCAGCGACACCAAAATGTAGAACAATATTAAATGAGCATAAAACAACCTGGAACAACTTTTATTTTTTCCGGAACAATTTTTTGAAGGATACTTTACTTTTGGAGGTAGACACTTTTTTTGCATTATTGTGTCATTTTTGACCGAAATCGGCGCGTCAGCGACACCAAAATGTAGAACAATAACATCCAGGCATAAGACAACCTGGAACAACTGTTATTTTTAACAGAACAAATTTTTAAAGGGTACTTTCCTCTTGGAGATAGACTCTTTTTTTGCATTATTATGTCATTTTTTACCGGAAACGGCGAGTTAGCGACACCAACATGTAGAACAATATTAAATGAGCATAGAACAACCTGAAACAACTTTTATTTCTTCCTGAACAAATTTGTAAAGGTCCTTTACTCATGGAGGTAGACTATTTTTTTGGATTATTGTGTCATTTTTGACCGAAATCGGCGCGTCAGCGGCACCAAAATGTAGAACAATAACATCCAGGCACAAAACAACCTGGATCAACTTTCATTTTTAACAGAACATATTTTTAAAGGGTACTTTACTCTAGGAGATAGACCCTTTTTTTGCATTATTGTGTTATTTTCGACCGAAACAGCTAGTAAGCGACACCAAAATGTAGAACAATATCAAATGAGCATAGAACAATCTGGAACAACTTTTATTTTTTCCGGAACAATTTTTTAAAGGGTACTTTACTCTTGGAGGTAGGCTCTTTTTTTGCATTTTTGTGTCATTTTCGACGAAAACGGTGAGTAAACGACACCAAAATATAGAACAATAGTAAATGAGCATAGAACAACCTGCAACAACTTTTATTTTTGACAGAACAAATTTTTAAAGGGTCCTTTACTCTCGGAGGTAGTCTGTTTTTTTGCATTATTGTGGCGTTTTTGATCGAAAACGGTGCGTCAGCGACATCAAAATGTAGAACAATAACATCCAGGCATAAGACAACCTGGAACAACTTTTATTTTTAACAGAACAAATTTTTAAAGGGTACTTTACTCTTGGAGGTAGACTCTTTTTTTGCATTATTGTGTCATTTTTGATCGAAAACGCCGCGTCAGCGACACCAAAATGTAGAACAATATTAAATGAACATAAAAACAACCTGGAACAACTTTTATTTTTTCCGGAACAATTTTTTAAAGGGTACTTTACTCTTGGAGGTAGACTCTTTATTTGCATTATTGTGGCATTTTTGATCGAAAACAGCGTGTCAGCGACACCAAAATGTAGAACAGTAACATCCAGGCACACAGCAACCTGGAACAACTTTTATTTTTTCCGGAACAAATTTTTAAAGGGTACTTTACTCTTGGAGGTAGACTCTTTTTTTGCATTATTGTGTAATTTTTGACCGAAAACGCCGCGTCAGGGACACGAAAATGTAGAACAATATTAAATGAGCATAAAACAGCCTGGAACAACTTTTATTTTTCTCAGACCAAATTTTTAAAGGGTGCTTTACTCTTGGATGTAGACTGTTTTTTTGCATTTTTGCGTCATTTTCGACGAAAACGGTGAGTAAACGACACCAAAATATAGAACAATAGTAAATGAGCATAGAACAACCTGGCACAACTTTTATTTTTTCCAGACCAAATTTTTAAAGGGTCCTTTACTCTTGGAGGTAGACTGTTTTTTTGCATTATTGTGGCATTTTTGATCGAAAACGGCGCGTCAGCGACACCAAAATGTAGAACAGTAACATCCAGGCACACAGCAACCTGGAACAACTTTTATTTTTTTCAGACCAAATTTTTAAAGGGTGCTTTACTCTTGGAGGTAGACTGTTGTTTTGCATTATTGTGGCATTTTTGATCGAAAACGGCGCGTCAGCGACATCAAAATGTAGAACAATAACATCCAGGCATAAGACAACCTGGAACAACTTTTATATTTAACAGAACAAATTTTTAAAGGGTACTTTACTCTTGGTGGTAGGCTCTTTTTTTGCATTTTTGTGTCATTTTCGACGAAAACGGTGAGTAAACGACACCAAAATATAGAACAATAGTAAATGAGCATAGAACAACCTGCAACAACTTTTATTTTTGACAGAACAAATTTTTAAAGGGTCCTTTACTCTTGGAGGTAGTATGTTTTTTTGCATTATTGTGGCATTTTTGATCGAAAACGGTGCGTCAGCGACATCAAAATGTAGAACAATAACATCCAGGCATAAGACAACCTGGAACAACTTTTATTTTTAACAGAACAAATTTTTAAAGGGTACTTTACTCTTGGAGGTAGACTCTTTTTTTGCATTATTGTGTCATTTTTGACCGAAAACGCCGCGTCAGCGACACCAAAATGTAGAACAATATTAAATGAACATAAAAACAACCTGGAACAACTTTTATTTTTTCCGGAACAATTTTTTAAAGGGTACTTTACTCTTGGAGGTAGACTCTTTATTTGCATTATTGTGGCATTTTTGATCGAAAACAGCGCGTCAGCGACACCAAAATGTAGAACAGTAACATCCAGGCACACAGCAACCTGGAACAACTTTTATTTTTTCCGGAACAAATTTTTAAAGGGTACTTTACTCTTGGAGGTAGACTCTTTTTTTGCATTATTGTGTAATTTTTGACCGAAAACGCCGCGTCAGGGACACGAAAATGTAGAACAATATTAAATGAGCATAAAACAGCCTGGAACAACTTTTATTTTTCTCAGACCAAATTTTTAAAGGGTGCTTTACTCTTGGAGATAGACCCTTTTTTTGCATTTTTGTGTCATTTTCGACCGAAAACGGTGAGTAAGCGACACCAAAATATAGAACAATAGTAAATGAGCATAGAACAACCTGGAACAACTTTTATTTTTAACAGAGCAAATTTTTAAAGGGTCCTTTACTCTTGGAGGTAGACTCTTTTTTTTGCATTTTTGTGTCATTTTCGACCGAAAGGGGTGAGTAAGCGACACCAAAATATAGAACAATAGTAAATGAGCATAGAACAACCTGGAACAACTTTCATTTTTAACAGAACATATTTTTAAAGGGTACTTTACTCTAGGAGATAGACCCTTTTTTTGCAGTATTGTGTCATTTTCGACCGAAAACAGTTAGTAAGCGACACCAAAATGTAGAACAATATCAAATGAGCATAGAACAACCTGGAACAACTTTTATTTTTTCCGGAACAATTTTTTAAAGGGTACTTTACTCTTGGAGGTAGACTCTTTTTTTACATTTTTGTGTCATTTTCGACGAAAACGGTGAGTAAACGACACCAAAATATAGAACAATAGTAAATGAGCATAGAACAACCTGCAACAACTTTTATTTTTTCCAGAACAAATTTGTAAAGGTCCTTTACTCTTGGAGGTAGACTATTTTTTTGCATTATTGTGTCATTTTTTACCGAAAACGCCGCGTCAGCGACACGAAAATGTAGAACAATATTAAATGAGCATAAAACAACCTGGAACGACTTTTATTTTTTTCAGACCAAATTTTTAAAGGGTGCTTTACTCTTGGAGGTAGACTGTTTTTTTGTATTATTGTGGCATTTTCGACCGAAAACAGTTAGTAAGCGACACCAAAATGTAGAACAATATCAAATGAGCATAGAAGAACCTGGATCAACTTTTATTTTTTCCGGAACAATTTTTTGAAGGATACTTTACTCTTGGAGGTAGACTCTTTTTTTGCATTATTATGTCATTTATTACCGGAATTGGCGAGTTAGCGACACCAAAATGTAGAACAATATCAAATGAGCATAGAACAACCTGCAACAACTTTTATTTTTATCAGACCCAATTTTTAAAGGGTTCTTTACTCTTGGAGGTAGACTGTTTTTTTGCATTATTGTGTCATTTTTGACCGAAATCGGCGCGTCAGGGACACCAAAATGTAGAACAATAACATCCAGGCACAACACAACCTGCAACAACTTTCATTTTTAACAGAACATATTTTTAAAGGGCACTTTACTCTAGGAGATAGACCCATTTTTGCATTTTTGTGTCATTTTCGACCGAAACAGCTAGTAAGCGTCACCAAAATGTAGAACAATATCAAATGAGCATAGAACAACCTGCAACAACTTTTATTTTTATCAGACCCAATTTTTAAAGGGTCCTTTACTCTTGGAGGTAGACTGTTTTTTTGCATTATTGTGTCATTTTTGACCGAAATCGGCGCGTCAGCGACACCAAAATGTGGAACAGTAACATCCAGGCACACAGCAACCTGGAACAACTTTTATTTTTTCCGGAACAATTTTTTAAAGGGTACTTTACTCTTGGAGGTAGACTCTTTTTTTGCATGATTATGTCATTTTTTACCGGAAACGGCGAGTTAGCGACACCAAAATGTAAAACAATATTAATTGTGGCATAGAACAACCTGAAACAACTTTTATTTTTTCCAGAACAAATTTGTAAAGGTCCTTTACTCTTGGAGGTAGACAATTTTTTTGCATTATTGTGTCATTTTTGACCGAAATCGGCGCGTCAGCGACATCAAAATGTAGAACAATAACATCCAGGCATAAGACAACCTGGAACAATTTTTATATTTAACAGAACAAATTTTTAAAGGGTACTTTACTCTTGGTGGTTGACTCTTTTTTTGCATTTTTGTCATTTTCGACCGAAAACAGTTAGTAAGCGACACCAAAATGTAGAACAATATCAAATGAGCATAGAAGAACCTGGATCAACTTTTATTTTTTCCGGAACATTTTTTGAAGGATACTTTACTCTTGGAGGTAGACTCTTTTTTTGCATGATTATGTCATTTTTTACCGGAAACGGCGAGTTAGCGACACCAAAATGTAGAACAATATTAAATGTGGCATAGAACAACCTGAAACAACTTTTATTTTTTCCAGAACAAATTTGTAAAGGTCCTTTACTCTTGGAGGTAGACTATTTTTTTGCATTATTGTGTCATTTTTGACCGAAATCGGCGCGTCAGCGACACCAAAATGTAGAACCATAACATCCAGGCATAAAACAACCTGGAACAACTTTTATATTTAACAGAACAAATTTTTAAAGGGTACTTTACTCTTGGAGGTAGAATATTTTTTTGCATTATTGTGTAATTTTTGACCGAAAACGCCGCGTCAGCGACACCAAAATGTAGAACAATATTAAATGAGCATAAAACAACCTGGAACAACTTTTATTTTTTCCGGAACAATTTTTTGAAGGATACTTTACTTTTGGAGGTAGACACTTTTTTTGCATTATTGTGTCATTTTTGACCGAAATCGGCGCGTCAGCGACACCAAAATGTAGAACAATAACATCCAGGCATAAGACAACCTGGAACAACTGTTATTTTTAACAGAACAAATTTTTAAAGGGTACTTTCCTCTTGGAGATAGACTCTTTTTTTGCATTATTATGTCATTTTTTACCGGAAACGGCGAGTTAGCTACACCAACATGTAGAACAATATTAAATGAGCATAGAACAACCTGAAACAACTTTTATTTCTTCCTGAACAAATTTGTAAAGGTCCTTTACTCATGGAGGTAGACTATTTTTTTGGATTATTGTGTCATTTTTGACCGAAATCGGCGCGTCAGCGGCACCAAAATGTAGAATAATAACATCCAGGCACAAAACAACCTGGATCAACTTTCATTTTTAACAGAACATATTTTTAAAGGGTACTTTACTCAAGGAGATAGACCCTTTTTTTGCATTATTGTGTTATTTTCGACCGAAACAGCTAGTAAGCGACACCAAAATGTAGAACAATATCAAATGAGCATAGAACAATCTGGAACAACTTTTATTTTTTCCGGAACAATTTTTTAAAGGGTACTTTACTCTTGGAGGTAGGCTCTTTTTTTGCATTTTTGTGTCATTTTCGACGAAAACGGTGAGTAAACGACACCAAAATATAGAACAATAGTAAATGAGCATAGAACAACCTGCAACAACTTTTATTTTTGACAGAACAAATTTTTAAAGGGTCCTTTACTCTCGGAGGTAGTCTGTTTTTTTGCATTATTGTGGCGTTTTTGATCGAAAACGGTGCGTCAGCGACATCAAAATGTAGAACAATAACATCCAGGCATAAGACAACCTGGAACAACTTTTATTTTTAACAGAACAAATTTTTAAAGGGTACTTTACTCTTGGAGGTAGACTCTTTTTTTGCATTATTGTGTCATTTTTGATCGAAAACGCCGCGTCAGCGACACCAAAATGTAGAACAATATTAAATGAACATAAAAACAACCTGGAACAACTTTTATTTTTTCCGGAACAATTTTTTAAAGGGTACTTTACTCTTGGAGGTAGACTCTTTATTTGCATTATTGTGGCATTTTTGATCGAAAACAGCGTGTCAGCGACACCAAAATGTAGAACAGTAACATCCAGGCACACAGCAACCTGGAACAACTTTTATTTTTTCCGGAACAAATTTTTAAAGGGTACTTTACTCTTGGAGGTAGACTCTTTTTTTGCATTATTGTGTAATTTTTGACCGAAAACGCCGCGTCAGGGACACGAAAATGTAGAACAATATTAAATGAGCATAAAACAGCCTGGAACAACTTTTATTTTTCTCAGACCAAATTTTTAAAGGGTGCTTTACTCTTGGAGATAGACCCTTTTTTTGCATTTTTGTGTCATTTTCGACCGAAAACGGTGAGTAAGCGACACCAAAATATAGAACAATAGTAAATGAGCATAGAACAACCTGGAACAACTTTTATTTTTAACAGACCAAATTTTTAAAGGGTCCTTTACTCTTGGATGTAGACTGTTTTTTTGCATTTTTGCGTCATTTTCGACGAAAACGGTGAGTAAACGACACCAAAATATAGAACAATAGTAAATGAGCATAGAACAACCTGGCACAACTTTTATTTTTTCCAGACCAAATTTTTAAAGGGTCCTTTACTCTTGGAGGTAGACTGTTTTTTTGCATTATTGTGGCATTTTTGATCGAAAACGGCGCGTCAGCGACACCAAAATGTAGAACAGTAACATCCAGGCACACAGCAACCTGGAACAACTTTTATTTTTTTCAGACCAAATTTTTAAAGGGTGCTTTACTCTTGGAGGTAGACTGTTGTTTTGCATTATTGTGGCATTTTTGATCGAAAACGGCGCGTCAGCGACATCAAAATGTAGAACAATAACATCCAGGCATAAGACAACCTGGAACAACTTTTATATTTAACAGAACAAATTTTTAAAGGGTACTTTACTCTTGGTGGTTGACTCTTTTTTTGCATTTTTGTCATTTTCGACCGAAAACAGTTAGTAAGCGACACCAAAATGTAGAACAATATCAAATGAGCATAGAAGAACCTGGATCAACTTTTATTTTTTCCGAAACAATTTTTTGAAGGATACTTTACTCTTGGAGGTAGACTCTTTTTTTGCATGATTATGTCATTTTTTACCGGAAACGGCGAGTTAGCGACACCAAAATGTAGAACAATATTAAATGTGGCCTAGAACAACCTGAAACAACTTTTATTTTTTCCAGAACAAATTTGTAAAGGTCCTTTACTCATGGAGGTAGACTATTTTTTTGGATTATTGTGTCATTTTTGACCGAAATCGGCGCGTCAGCGACACCAAAATGTAGAACAATAACATCCAGGCACAAAACAACCTGGATCAACTTTCATTTTTAACAGAACATATTTTTAAAGGGTACTTTACTCTAGGAGATAGACCCTTTTTTTGCATTATTGTGTTATTTTCGACCGAAACAGCTAGTAAGCGACACCAAAATGTAGAACAATATCAAATGAGCATAGAACAATCTGGAACAACTTTTATTTTTTCCGGAACAATTTTTTAAAGGGTACTTTACTCTTGGAGGTAGGCTCTTTTTTTGCATTTTTGTGTCATTTTCGACGAAAACGGTGAGTAAACGACACCAAAATATAGAACAATAGTAAATGAGCATAGAACAACCTGCAACAACTTTTATTTTTGACAGAACAAATTTTTAAAGGGTCCTTTACTCTCGGAGGTAGTCTGTTTTTTTGCATTATTGTGGCATTTTTGATCGAAAACGGTGCGTCAGCGACATCAAAATGTAGAACAATAACATCCAGGCATAAGACAACCTGGAACAACTTTTATTTTTAACAGAACAAATTTTTAAAGGGTACTTTACTCTTGGAGGTAGACTCTTTTTTTGCATTATTGTGTCATTTTTGACCGAAAACGCCGCGTCAGCGACACCAAAATGTAGAACAATATTAAATGAACATAAAAACAACCTGGAACAACTTTTATTTTTTCCGGAACAATTTTTTAAAGGGTACTTTACTCTTGGAGGTAGACTCTTTTTTTGCATTATTGTGTCATTTTTGACCGAAAACGCCGCGTCAGCGACACCAAAATGTAGAACAATATTAAATGAACATAAAAACAACCTGGAACAACTTTTATTTTTTCCGGAACAATTTTTTAAAGGGTACTTTACTCTTGGAGGTAGACTCTTTATTTGCATTATTGTGGCATTTTTGATCGAAAACAGCGCGTCAGCGACACCAAAATGTAGAACAGTAACATCCAGGCACACAGCAACCTGGAACAACTTTTATTTTTTCCGGAACAAATTTTTAAAGGGTACTTTACTCTTGGAGGTAGACTCTTTTTTTGCATTATTGTGTCATTTTTGACCGAAAACGCCGCGTCAGCGACACCAAAATGTAGAACAATATTAAATGAACATAAAAACAACCTGGAACAACTTTTATTTTTTCCGGAACAATTTTTTAAAGGGTACTTTACTCTTGGAGGTAGACTCTTTTTTTGCATTATTGTGTCATTTTTGACCGAAAACGCCGCGTCAGCGACACCAAAATGTAGAACAATATTAAATGAACATAAAAACAACCTGGAACAACTTTTATTTTTTCCGGAACAATTTTTTAAAGGGTACTTTACTCTTGGAGGTAGACTCTTTATTTGCATTATTGTGGCATTTTTGATCGAAAACAGCGCGTCAGCGACACCAAAATGTAGAACAGTAACATCCAGGCACACAGCAACCTGGAACAACTTTTATTTTTTCCGGAACAAATTTTTAAAGGGTACTTTACTCTTGGAGGTAGACTCTTTTTTTGCATTATTGTGTAATTTTTGACCGAAAACGCCGCGTCAGGGACACGAAAATGTAGAACAATATTAAATGAGCATAAAACAGCCTGGAACAACTTTTATTTTTCTCAGACCAAATTTTTAAAGGGTGCTTTACTCTTGGAGATAGACCCTTTTTTTGCATTTTTGTGTCATTTTCGACCGAAAACGGTGAGTAAGCGACACCAAAATATAGAACAATAGTAAATGAGCATAGAACAACCTGGAACAACTTTTATTTTTAACAGACCAAATTTTTAAAGGGTCCTTTACTCTTGGATGTAGACTGTTTTTTTGCATTTTTGCGTCATTTTCGACGAAAACGGTGAGTAAACGACACCAAAATATAGAACAATAGTAAATGAGCATAGAACAACCTGGCACAACTTTTATTTTTTCCAGACCAAATTTTTAAAGGGTCCTTTACTCTTGGAGGTAGACTGTTTTTTTGCATTATTGTGGCATTTTTGATCGAAAACGGCGCGTCAGCGACACCAAAATGTAGAACAGTAACATCCAGGCACACAGCAACCTGGAACAACTTTTATTTTTTTCAGACCAAATTTTTAAAGGGTGCTTTACTCTTGGAGGTAGACTGTTGTTTTGCATTATTGTGGCATTTTTGATCGAAAACGGCGCGTCAGCGACATCAAAATGTAGAACAATAACATCCAGGCATAAGACAACCTGGAACAACTTTTATATTTAACAGAACAAATTTTTAAAGGGTACTTTACTCTTGGTGGTTGACTCTTTTTTTGCATTTTTGTCATTTTCGACCGAAAACAGTTAGTAAGCGACACCAAAATGTAGAACAATATCAAATGAGCATAGAAGAACCTGGATCAACTTTTATTTTTTCCGAAACAATTTTTTGAAGGTTACTTTACTCTTGGAGGTAGACTCTTTTTTTGCATGATTATGTCATTTTTTACCGGAAACGGCGAGTTAGCGACACCAAAATGTAGAACAATATTAAATGTGGCCTAGAACAACCTGAAACAACTTTTATTTTTTCCAGAACAAATTTGTAAAGGTCCTTTACTCATGGAGGTAGACTATTTTTTTGGATTATTGTGTCATTTTTGACCGAAATCGGCGCGTCAGCGACACCAAAATGTAGAACAATAACATCCAGGCACAAAACAACCTGGATCAACTTTCATTTTTAACAGAACATATTTTTAAAGGGTACTTTACTCTAGGAGATAGACCCTTTTTTTGCATTATTGTGTTATTTTCGACCGAAACAGCTAGTAAGCGACACCAAAATGTAGAACAATATCAAATGAGCATAGAACAATCTGGAACAACTTTTATTTTTTCCGGAACAATTTTTTAAAGGGTACTTTACTCTTGGAGGTAGGCTCTTTTTTTGCATTTTTGTGTCATTTTCGACGAAAACGGTGAGTAAACGACACCAAAATATAGAACAATAGTAAATGAGCATAGAACAACCTGCAACAACTTTTATTTTTGACAGAACAAATTTTTAAAGGGTCCTTTACTCTCGGAGGTAGTCTGTTTTTTTGCATTATTGTGGCATTTTTGATCGAAAACGGTGCGTCAGCGACATCAAAATGTAGAACAGTAACATCCAGGCACACAGCAACCTGGAACAACTTTTATTTTTTCCGGAACAAATTTTTAAAGGGTACTTTACTCTTGGAGGTAGACTCTTTTTTTGCATTATTGTGTCATTTTTGACCGAAAACGCCGCGTCAGCGACACCAAAATGTAGAACAATATTAAATGAACATAAAAACAACCTGGAACAACTTTTATTTTTTCCGGAACAATTTTTTAAAGGGTACTTTACTCTTGGAGGTAGACTCTTTTTTTGCATTATTGTGTCATTTTTGACCGAAAACGCCGCGTCAGCGACACCAAAATGTAGAACAATATTAAATGAACATAAAAACAACCTGGAACAACTTTTATTTTTTCCGGAACAATTTTTTAAAGGGTACTTTACTCTTGGAGGTAGACTCTTTATTTGCATTATTGTGGCATTTTTGATCGAAAACAGCGCGTCAGCGACACCAAAATGTAGAACAGTAACATCCAGGCACACAGCAACCTGGAACAACTTTTATTTTTTCCGGAACAAATTTTTAAAGGGTACTTTACTCTTGGAGGTAGACTCTTTTTTTGCATTATTGTGTAATTTTTGACCGAAAACGCCGCGTCAGGGACACGAAAATGTAGAACAATATTAAATGAGCATAAAACAGCCTGGAACAACTTTTATTTTTCTCAGACCAAATTTTTAAAGGGTGCTTTACTCTTGGAGATAGACCCTTTTTTTGCATTTTTGTGTCATTTTCGACCGAAAACGGTGAGTAAGCGACACCAAAATATAGAACAATAGTAAATGAGCATAGAACAACCTGGAACAACTTTTATTTTTAACAGACCAAATTTTTAAAGGGTCCTTTACTCTTGGATGTAGACTGTTTTTTTGCATTTTTGCGTCATTTTCGACGAAAACGGTGAGTAAACGACACCAAAATATAGAACAATAGTAAATGAGCATAGAACAACCTGGCACAACTTTTATTTTTTCCAGACCAAATTTTTAAAGGGTCCTTTACTCTTGGAGGTAGACTGTTTTTTTGCATTATTGTGGCATTTTTGATCGAAAACGGCGCGTCAGCGACACCAAAATGTAGAACAATTGTAATTGAGCATAGAACAACCTGGAACAACTTTTATTTTTTCCAGACCAAATTTTTAAAGGGTCCTTTACTCTTGGAGGTAGACTGTTTTTTTGCATTATTGCGGCATTTTTGATCGAAAACGGCGCGTCAGCGACACCAAAATGTAGAACAGTAACATCCAGGCACACAGCAACCTGGAACAACTTTTATTTTTTTCAGACCAAATTTTTAAAGGGTGCTTTACTCTTGGAGGTAGACTGTTGTTTTGCATTATTGTGGCATTTTTGATCGAAAACGGCGCGTCAGCGACATCAAAATGTAGAACAATAACATCCAGGCATAAGACAACCTGGAACAACTTTTATATTTAACAGAACAAATTTTTAAAGGGTACTTTACTCTTGGTGGTTGACTCTTTTTTTGCATTTTTGTCATTTTCGACCGAAAACAGTTAGTAAGCGACACCAAAATGTAGAACAATATCAAATGAGCATAGAAGAACCTGGATCAACTTTTATTTTTTCCGAAACAATTTTTTGAAGGATACTTTACTCTTGGAGGTAGACTCTTTTTTTGCATGATTATGTCATTTTTTACCGGAAACGGCGAGTTAGCGACACCAAAATGTAGAACAATATTAAATGTGGCCTAGAACAACCTGAAACAACTTTTATTTTTTCCAGAACAAATTTGTAAAGGTCCTTTACTCTTGGTGGTAGACTATTTTTTTGCATTATTGTGTCATTTTTGACCGAAATCGGCGCGTCAGCGACACCAAAATGTCGAACCATAACATCCAGGCATAAAACAACCTGGAACAACTTTTATATTTAACAGAACAAATTTTTAAAGGGTACTTTACTCTTGGAGGTAGAATCTTTTTTTGCATTATTGTGTAATTTTTGACCGAAAACGCCGCGTCAGCGACACCAAAATGTAGAACAATATTAAATGAGCATAAAACAACCTGGAACAACTTTTATTTTTTCCGGAACAATTTTTTGAACGATACTTTACTCTTGGAGGTAGACACTTTTTTTGCATTATTGTGTCATTTTTGACCGAAATCGGCGCGTCAGCGACACCAAAATGTAGAACAGTAACATCCAGGCACACAGCAACCTGGAACAACTTTTATTTTTTCCGGAACAAATTTTTAAAGGTGCTTTACTCTTGGAGGTAGACTCTTTTTTTGCATTTTTGTGTCATTTTCGACCGAAAACGGTGAGTAAGCGACACCAAAATATAGAACAATAGTAATTGAGCATAGAACAACCTGGAACAACTTTTATTTTTTCCAGACCAAATTTTTAAAGGGTCCTTTACTCTTGGAGGTAGACTGTTTTTTTGCATTATTGAGGCATTTTTGATCGAAAACGGCGCGTCAGCGACACCAAAATGTAGAACAGTAACATCCAGGCACACGGCAACCTGGAACAACTTTTATTTTTTCTGGAACAAATTTTTAAAGTGTACTTTGCTCTTGGAAGTAGTCTCTTTTTTTGCATTATAGTGTTAATTTTGACCGAAATCGGCGCGTCAGCGACACGAAAATGTAGAACAATATTAAATGAGCATAAAACAACCTGGAACAACTTTTATTTTTTTCAGACCAAATTTTTAAAGGGTGCTTTACTCTTGGAGGTAGAATCTTTTTTTGCATTATTGTGGCATTTTTGATCGAAAACAGCGCGTCAGCGACACCAAAATGTAGAACAGTAACATCCAGGCACACAGCAACCTGGAACAACTTTTATTTTTTCCGGAACAAATTTTTAAAGGGTACTTTACTCTTGGAGGTAGACTCTTTTTTTGCATTATTGTGTAATTTTTGACCGAAAACGCCGCGTCAGGGACACGAAAATGTAGAACAATATTAAATGAGCATAAAACAGCCTGGAACAACTTTTATTTTTCTCAGACCAAATTTTTAAAGGGTCCTTTACTCTTGGATGTAGACTGTTTTTTTGCATTTTTGCGTCATTTTCGACGAAAACGGTGAGTAAACGACACCAAAATGTAGAACAATAGTAAATGAGCATAGAACAACCTGGAACAACTTTTATTTTCTCCAGACCAAATTTTTAAAGGGTCCTTTACTCTTGGAGGTAGACTGTTTTTTTGCATTATTGTGGCATTTTTGATCGAAAACGGCGCGTCAGCGACACCAAAATGTAGAACAGTAACATCCAGGCACACAGCAACCTGGAACAACTTTTATTTGTTTCAGACCAAATTTTTAAAGGGTGCTTTACTCTTGGAGGTAGACTGTTTTTTTGCATTATTGTGGCATTTTTGATCGAAAACGGCGCGTCAGCGACACCAAAATGTAGAACAGTAACATCCAGGCACACAGCAACCTGGAACCACTTTTATTTTTTCCGGAACAAATTTTTAAAGTGTACTTTGCTCTTGGAGATAGACTCTTTTTTTGCATTTTTGTCATTTTCGACCGAAAACAGCTAGTAAGCGACACCAAAATGTAGAACAACATCAAATGAGCATAGAACAACCTGGAACAACTTTTATTTTTTCCGGAACAATTTTTTAAAGGGTACTTTACTCTAGGAGATAGACCCTTTTTTTGCATTTTTGTGTCATTTTCGACCGAAACAGCTAGTAAGCGACACCAAAATGTAGAACAATATCAAATGAGCATAGAACAACCTGGAATAACTTTTATTTTTTCCGGAACAATTTTTTAAAGGGTACTTTACTCTTGGAGGTAGATACTTTTTTTGCATTTTTGTGTCATTTTCGACGAAAACGGTGAGTAAACGACACCAAAATATAGAACAATAGTAAATGAGCATAGAACAACCTGGAACAACTTTTATTGTTACCAGAACAAATTTTTAAAGGGTCCTTTACTCTTGGAGATAGACTCTTTTTTTTGCATTTTTGTCATTTGCGACCGAAAACAGTTAGTAAGCGACACCAAAATGTAGAACAATATCAAATGAGCATAGAACAACCTGGAACAACTTTTATTTTTTCCGGAACAATTTTTTGAAGGATACTTTACTCTTGGAGGTAGACTCTTTTTTTGCATTATTATGTCATTTTTTACCGGAAACGGCGAGTTAGCGACACCAACATGTAGAACAATATTAAATGAGCTGAGAACAACCTGAAACAACTTTTATTTCTTCCTGAACAAATTTGTAAAGGTCCTTTACTCATGGAGGTAGACTATTTTTTTGGATTATTGTGTCATTTTTGACCGAAATCGGCGCGTCAGCGACACCAAAATGTAGAACAATAACATCCAGGCATAAGACAACCTGGAACAACTTTTATTTTTAACAGAACAAATTTTTAAAGGGTACTTTACTCTTGGAGGTAGACTCTTTTTTTGCATTATTGTGTCATTTTTGACCGAAAACGCCGCGTCAGCGACACCAAAATGTAGAACAATATTAAATGAACATAAAAACAACCTGGAACAACTTTTATTTTTTCCGGAACAATTTTTTAAAGGGTACTTTACTCTTGGAGTTAGACTCTTTATTTGCATTATTGTGGCATTTTTGATCGAAAACAGCGTGTCAGCGACACCAAAATGTAGAACAGTAACATCCAGGCACACAGCAACCTGGAACAACTTTTATTTTTTCCGGAACAAATTTTTAAAGGGTACTTTACTCTTGGAGGTAGACTCTTTTTTTGCATTATTGTGTAATATTTGACCGAAAACGCCGCGTCAGGGACACGAAAATGTAGAACAATATTAAATGAGCATAAAACAGCCTGGAACAACTTTTATTTTTCTCAGACCAAATTTTTAAAGGGTGCTTTACTCTTGGAGATAGACCCTTTTTTTGCATTTTTGTGTCATTTTCGACCGAAAACGGTGAGTAAGCGACACCAAAATATAGAACAATAGTAAATGAGCATAGAACAACCTGGAACAACTTTTATTTTTAACAGACCAAATTTTTAAAGGGTCCTTTACTCTTGGAGGTAGACTGTTTTTTTGCATTATTGCGGCATTTTTGATCGAAAACGGCGCGTCAGCGACACCAAAATGTAGAACAGTAACATCCAGGCACACAGCAACCTGGAACAACTTTTATTTTTTTCAGACCAAATTTTTAAAGGGTGCTTTACTCTTGGAGGTAGACTGTTGTTTTGCATTATTGTGGCATTTTTGATCGAAAACGGCGCGTCAGCGACATCAAAATGTAGAACAATAACATCCAGGCATAAGACAACCTGGAACAACTTTTATATTTAACAGAACAAATTTTTAAAGGGTACTTTACTCTTGGTGGTTGACTCTTTTTTTGCATTTTTGTCATTTTCGACCGAAAACAGTTAGTAAGCGACACCAAAATGTAGAACAATATCAAATGAGCATAGAAGAACCTGGATCAACTTTTATTTTTTCCGAAACAATTTTTTGAAGGATACTTTACTCTTGGAGGTAGACTCTTTTTTTGCATGATTATGTCATTTTTTACCGGAAACGGCGAGTTAGCGACACCAAAATGTAGAACAATATTAAATGTGGCCTAGAACAACCTGAAACAACTTTTATTTTTTCCAGAACAAATTTGTAAAGGTCCTTTACTCTTGGAGGTAGACTATTTTTTTGCATTATTGTGTCATTTTTGACCGAAATCGGCGCGTCAGCGACACCAAAATGTCGAACCATAACATCCAGGCATAAAACAACCTGGAACAACTTTTATATTTAACAGAACAAATTTTTAAAGGGTACTTTACTCTTGGAGGTAGAATCTTTTTTTGCATTATTGTGTAATTTTTGACCGAAAACGCCGCGTCAGCGACACCAAAATGTAGAACAATATTAAATGAGCATAAAACAACCTGGAACAACTTTTATTTTTTCCGGAACAATTTTTTGAACGATACTTTACTCTTGGAGGTAGACACTTTTTTTGCATTATTGTGTCATTTTTGACCGAAATCGGCGCGTCAGCGACACCAAAATGTAGAACAGTAACATCCAGGCACACAGCAACCTGGAACAACTTTTATTTTTTCCGGAACAAATTTTTAAAGGTGCTTTACTCTTGGAGGTAGACTCTTTTTTTGCATTTTTGTGTCATTTTCGACCGAAAACGGTGAGTAAGCGACACCAAAATATAGAACAATAGTAATTGAGCATAGAACAACCTGGAACAACTTTTATTTTTTCCAGACCAAATTTTTAAAGGGTCCTTACTCTTGGAGGTAGACTGTTTTTTTGCATTATTGAGGCATTTTTGATCGAAAACGGCGCGTCAGCGACACCAAAATGTAGAACAGTAACATCCAGGCACACGGCAACCTGGAACAACTTTTATTTTTTCTGGAACAAATTTTTAAAGTGTACTTTGCTCTTGGAAGTAGTCTCTTTTTTTGCATTATAGTGTTAATTTTGACCGAAATCGGCGCGTCAGCGACACGAAAATGTAGAACAATATTAAATGAGCATAAAACAACCTGGAACAACTTTTATTTTTTTCAGACCAAATTTTTAAAGGGTGCTTTACTCTTGGAGGTAGAATCTTTTTTTGCATTATTGTGGCATTTTTGATCGAAAACGGCGCGTCAGCGACATCAAAATGTAGAACAATAACATCCAGGCATAAGACAACCTGGAACAACTTTTATATTTAACAGAACAAATTTTTAAAGTGTACTTTACTCTTGGTGGTTGACTCTTTTTTTGCATTTTTGTCATTTTCGACCGAAAACAGTTAGTAAGCGACACCAAAATGTAGAACAATATCAAATGAGCATAGAAGAACCTGGATCAACTTTTATTTTTTCCGGAACAATTTTTTGAAGGATACTTTACTCTTGGAGGTAGACTCTTTTTTTGCATGATTATGTCATTTATTACCGGAAACGGCGAGTTAGCGACACCAAAATGTAGAACAATATTAAATGTGGCATAGAACAACCTGAAACAACTTTTATTTTTTCCAGAACAAATTTGTAAAGGTCCTTTACTCTTGGAGGTAGACTATTTTTTTGCATTATTGTGTCATTTTTGACCGATATCGGCGCGTCAGCGACACCAAAATGTAGAACAATAACATCCAGGCGTAAAACAACCTGGAACAACTTTTATATTTAACAGAACAAATTTTTAAAGGGTCCTTTACTCTTGGAGGTAGACTCTTTTTTTGCATTATTGTGTCATTTTCGACCGAAAACGGTGAGTAAGCGACACCAAAATATAGAACAATAGTAAATGAGCATAGAACAACCTGGAACAACTTTTATTTTTTCCAGACCAAATTTTTAAAGGGTCCTTTACTCTTGGATGTAGACTGTTTTTTTGCATTTTTGCGTCATTTTCGACGAAAACGGTGAGTAAACGACACCAAAATGTAGAACAATAGTAAATGAGCATAGAACAACCTGGAACAACTTTTATTTTCTCCAGACCAAATTTTTAAAGGGTCCTTTACTCTTGGAGGTAGACTGTTTTTTTGCATTATTGTGGCATTTTTGATCGAAAACGGCGCGTCAGCGACACCAAAATGTAGAACAGTAACATCCAGGCACACAGCAACCTGGAACAACTTTTATTTGTTTCAGACCAAATTTTTAAAGGGTGCTTTACTCTTGGAGGTAGACTGTTTTTTTGCATTATTGTGGCATTTTTGATCGAAAACGGCGCGTCAGCGACACCAAAATGTAGAACAGTAACATCCAGGCACACAGCAACCTGGAACCACTTTTATTTTTTCCGGAACAAATTTTTAAAGTGTACTTTGCTCTTGGAGATAGACTCTTTTTTTGCATTTTTGTCATTTTCGACCGAAAACAGCTAGTAAGCGACACCAAAATGTAGAACAACATCAAATGAGCATAGAACAACCTGGAACAACTTTTATTTTTTCCGGAACAATTTTTTAAAGGGTACTTTACTCTAGGAGATAGACCCTTTTTTTGCATTTTTGTGTCATTTTCGACCGAAACAGCTAGTAAGCGACACCAAAATGTAGAACAATATCAAATGAGCATAGAACAACCTGGAATAACTTTTATTTTTTCCGGAACAATTTTTTAAAGGGTACTTTACTCTTGGAGGTAGATACTTTTTTTGCATTTTTGTGTCATTTTCGACGAAAACGGTGAGTAAACGACACCAAAATATAGAACAATAGTAAATGAGCATAGAACAACCTGGAACAACTTTTATTGTTACCAGAACAAATTTTTAAAGGGTCCTTTACTCTTGGAGATAGACTCTTTTTTTTGCATTTTTGTCATTTGCGACCGAAAACAGTTAGTAAGCGACACCAAAATGTAGAACAATATCAAATGAGCATAGAACAACCTGGAACAACTTTTATTTTTTCCGGAACAATTTTTTGAAGGATACTTTACTCTTGGAGGTAGACTCTTTTTTTGCATTATTATGTCATTTTTTACCGGAAACGGCGAGTTAGCGACACCAACATGTAGAACAATATTAAATGAGCTGAGAACAACCTGAAACAACTTTTATTTCTTCCTGAACAAATTTGTAAAGGTCCTTTACTCATGGAGGTAGACTATTTTTTTGGATTATTGTGTCATTTTTGACCGAAATCGGCGCGTCAGCGACACCAAAATGTAGAACAATAACATCCAGGCATAAGACAACCTGGAACAACTTTTATTTTTAACAGAACAAATTTTTAAAGGGTACTTTACTCTTGGAGGTAGACTCTTTTTTTGCATTATTGTGTCATTTTTGACCGAAAACGCCGCGTCAGCGACACCAAAATGTAGAACAATATTAAATGAACATAAAAACAACCTGGAACAACTTTTATTTTTTCCGGAACAATTTTTTAAAGGGTACTTTACTCTTGGAGTTAGACTCTTTATTTGCATTATTGTGGCATTTTTGATCGAAAACAGCGTGTCAGCGACACCAAAATGTAGAACAGTAACATCCAGGCACACAGCAACCTGGAACAACTTTTATTTTTTCCGGAACAAATTTTTAAAGGGTACTTTACTCTTGGAGGTAGACTCTTTTTTTGCATTATTGTGTAATATTTGACCGAAAACGCCGCGTCAGGGACACGAAAATGTAGAACAATATTAAATGAGCATAAAACAGCCTGGAACAACTTTTATTTTTCTCAGACCAAATTTTTAAAGGGTGCTTTACTCTTGGAGATAGACCCTTTTTTTGCATTTTTGTGTCATTTTCGACCGAAAACGGTGAGTAAGCGACACCAAAATATAGAACAATAGTAAATGAGCATAGAACAACCTGGAACAACTTTTATTTTTAACAGACCAAATTTTTAAAGGGTCCTTTACTCTTGGAGGTAGACTGTTTTTTTGCATTATTGCGGCATTTTTGATCGAAAACGGCGCGTCAGCGACACCAAAATGTAGAACAGTAACATCCAGGCACACAGCAACCTGGAACAACTTTTATTTTTTTCAGACCAAATTTTTAAAGGGTGCTTTACTCTTGGAGGTAGACTCTTGTTTTGCATTATTGTGGCATTTTTGATCGAAAACGGCGCGTCAGCGACATCAAAATGTAGAACAATAACATCCAGGCATAAGACAACCTGGAACAACTTTTATATTTAACAGAACAAATTTTTAAAGGGTACTTTACTCTTGGTGGTTGACTCTTTTTTTGCATTTTTGTCATTTTCGACCGAAAACAGTTAGTAAGCGACACCAAAATGTAGAACAATATCAAATGAGCATAGAAGAACCTGGATCAACTTTTATTTTTTCCGAAACAATTTTTTGAAGGATACTTTACTCTTGGAGGTAGACTCTTTTTTTGCATGATTATGTCATTTTTTACCGGAAACGGCGAGTTAGCGACACCAAAATGTAGAACAATATTAAATGTGGCCTAGAACAACCTGAAACAACTTTTATTTTTTCCAGAACAAATTTGTAAAGGTCCTTTACTCATGGAGGTAGACTATTTTTTTGGATTATTGTGTCATTTTTGACCGAAATCGGCGCGTCAGCGACACCAAAATGTAGAACAATAACATCCAGGCACAAAACAACCTGGATCAACTTTCATTTTTAACAGAACATATTTTTAAAGGGTACTTTACTCTAGGAGATAGACCCTTTTTTTGCATTATTGTGTTATTTTCGACCGAAACAGCTAGTAAGCGACACCAAAATGTAGAACAATATCAAATGAGCATAGAACAATCTGGAACAACTTTTATTTTTTCCGGAACAATTTTTTAAAGGGTACTTTACTCTTGGAGGTAGGCTCTTTTTTTGCATTTTTGTGTCATTTTCGACGAAAACGGTGAGTAAACGACACCAAAATATAGAACAATAGTAAATGAGCATAGAACAACCTGCAACAACTTTTATTTTTGACAGAACAAATTTTTAAAGGGTCCTTTACTCTCGGAGGTAGTCTGTTTTTTTGCATTATTGTGGCATTTTTGATCGAAAACGGTGCGTCAGCGACATCAAAATGTAGAACAATAACATCCAGGCATAAGACAACCTGGAACAACTTTTATTTTTAACAGAACAAATTTTTAAAGGGTACTTTACTCTTGGAGGTAGACTCTTTTTTTGCATTATTGTGTCATTTTTGACCGAAAACGCCGCGTCAGCGACACCAAAATGTAGAACAATATTAAATGAACATAAAAACAACCTGGAACAACTTTTATTTTTTCCGGAACAAATTTTTAAAGGGTACTTTACTCTTGGAGGTAGACTCTTTTTTTGCATTATTGTGTAATTTTTGACCGAAAACGCCGCGTCAGGGACACGAAAATGTAGAACAATATTAAATGAGCATAAAACAGCCTGGAACAACTTTTATTTTTCTCAGACCAAATTTTTAAAGGGTGCTTTACTCTTGGAGATAGACCCTTTTTTTGCATTTTTGTGTCATTTTCGACCGAAAACGGTGAGTAAGCGACACCAAAATATAGAACAATAGTAAATGAGCATAGAACAACCTGGAACAACTTTTATTTTTAACAGACCAAATTTTTAAAGGGTCCTTTACTCTTGGATGTAGACTGTTTTTTTGCATTTTTGCGTCATTTTCGACGAAAACGGTGAGTAAACGACACCAAAATATAGAACAATAGTAAATGAGCATAGAACAACCTGGCACAACTTTTATTTTTTCCAGACCAAATTTTTAAAGGGTCCTTTACTCTTGGAGGTAGACTGTTTTTTTGCATTATTGTGGCATTTTTGATCGAAAACGGCGCGTCAGCGACACCAAAATGTAGAACAATTGTAATTGAGCATAGAACAACCTGGAACAACTTTTATTTTTTCCAGACCAAATTTTTAAAGGGTCCTTTACTCTTGGAGGTAGACTGTTTTTTTGCATTATTGCGGCATTTTTGATCGAAAACGGCGCGTCAGCGACACCAAAATGTAGAACAGTAACATCCAGGCACACAGCAACCTGGAACAACTTTTATTTTTTTCAGACCAAATTTTTAAAGGGTACTTTACTCTTGGAGGTAGACTCTTTATTTGCATTATTGTGGCATTTTTGATCGAAAACAGCGCGTCAGCGACACCAAAATGTAGAACAGTAACATCCAGGCACACAGCAACCTGGAACAACTTTTATTTTTTCCGGAACAAATTTTTAAAGGGTACTTTACTCTTGGAGGTAGACTCTTTTTTTGCATTATTGTGTAATTTTTGACCGAAAACGCCGCGTCAGGGACACGAAAATGTAGAACAATATTAAATGAGCATAAAACAGCCTGGAACAACTTTTATTTTTCTCAGACCAAATTTTTAAAGGGTGCTTTACTCTTGGAGATAGACCCTTTTTTTACATTTTTGTGTCATTTTCGACCGAAAACGGTGAGTAAGCGACACCAAAATATAGAACAATAGTAAATGAGCATAGAACAACCTGGAACAACATTTATTTTTAACAGACCAAATTTTTAAAGGGTCCTTTACTCTTGGATGTAGACTGTTTTTTTGCATTTTTGCGTCATTTTCGACGAAAACGGTGAGTAAACGACACCAAAATATAGAACAATAGTAAATGAGCATAGAACAACCTGGCACAACTTTTATTTTTTCCAGACCAAATTTTTAAAGGGTCCTTTACTCTTGGAGGTAGACTGTTTTTTTGCATTATTGTGGCATTTTTGATCGAAAACGGCGCGTCAGCGACACCAAAATGTAGAACAATTGTAATTGAGCATAGAACAACCTGGAACAACTTTTATTTTTTCCAGACCAAATTTTTAAAGGGTCCTTTACTCTTGGAGGTAGACTGTTTTTTTGCATTATTGCGGCATTTTTGATCGAAAACGGCGCGTCAGCGACACCAAAATGTAGAACAGTAACATCCAGGCACACAGCAACCTGGAACAACTTTTATTTTTTTCAGACCAAATTTTTAAAGGGTGCTTTACTCTTGGAGGTAGACTGTTGTTTTGCATTATTGTGGCATTTTTGATCGAAAACGGCGCGTCAGCGACATCAAAATGTAGAACAATAACATCCAGGCATAAGACAACCTGGAACAACTTTTATATTTAACAGAACAAATTTTTAAAGGGTACTTTACTCTTGGTGGTTGACTCTTTTTTTGCATTTTTGTCATTTTCGACCGAAAACAGTTAGTAAGCGACACCAAAATGTAGAACAATATCAAATGAGCATAGAAGAACCTGGATCAACTTTTATTTTTTCCGAAACAATTTTTTGAAGGATACTTTACTCTTGGAGGTAGACTCTTTTTTTGCATGATTATGTCATTTTTTACCGGAAACGGCGAGTTAGCGACACCAAAATGTAGAACAATATTAAATGTGGCCTAGAACAACCTGAAACAACTTTTATTTTTTCCAGAACAAATTTGTAAAGGTCCTTTACTCTTGGAGGTAGACTATTTTTTTGCATTATTGTGTCATTTTTGACCGAAATCGGCGCGTCAGCGACACCAAAATGTCGAACCATAACATCCAGGCATAAAACAACCTGGAACAACTTTTATATTTAACAGAACAAATTTTTAAAGGGTACTTTACTCTTGGAGGTAGAATCTTTTTTTGCATTATTGTGTAATTTTTGACCGAAAACGCCGCGTCAGCGACACCAAAATGTAGAACAATATTAAATGAGCATAAAACAACCTGGAACAACTTTTATTTTTTCCGGAACAATTTTTTGAACGATACTTTACTCTTGGAGGTAGACACTTTTTTTGCATTATTGTGTCATTTTTGACCGAAATCGGCGCGTCAGCGACACCAAAATGTAGAACAGTAACATCCAGGCACACAGCAACCTGGAACAACTTTTATTTTTTCCGGAACAAATTTTTAAAGGTGCTTTACTCTTGGAGGTAGACTCTTTTTTTGCATTTTTGTGTCATTTTCGACCGAAAACGGTGAGTAAGCGACACCAAAATATAGAACAATAGTAATTGAGCATAGAACAACCTGGAACAACTTTTATTTTTTCCAGACCAAATTTTTAAAGGGTCCTTTACTCTTGGAGGTAGACTGTTTTTTTGCATTATTGAGGCATTTTTGATCGAAAACGGCGCGTCAGCGACACCAAAATGTAGAACAGTAACATCCAGGCACACGGCAACCTGGAACAACTTTTATTTTTTCTGGAACAAATTTTTAAAGTGTACTTTGCTCTTGGAAGTAGTCTCTTTTTTTGCATTATAGTGTTAATTTTGACCGAAATCGGCGCGTCAGCGACACGAAAATGTAGAACAATATTAAATGAGCATAAAACAACCTGGAACAACTTTTATTTTTTTCAGACCAAATTTTTAAAGGGTGCTTTACTCTTGGAGGTAGAATCTTTTTTTGCATTATTGTGGCATTTTTGATCGAAAACGGCGCGTCAGCGACATCAAAATGTAGAACAATAACATCCAGGCATAAGACAACCTGGAACAACTTTTATATTTAACAGAACAAATTTTTAAAGTGTACTTTACTCTTGGTGGTTGACTCTTTTTTTGCATTTTTGTCATTTTCGACCGAAAACAGTTAGTAAGCGACACCAAAATGTAGAACAATATCAAATGAGCATAGAAGAACCTGGATCAACTTTTATTTTTTCCGGAACAATTTTTTGAAGGATACTTTACTCTTGGAGGTAGACTCTTTTTTTGCATGATTATGTCATTTATTACCGGAAACGGCGAGTTAGCGACACCAAAATGTAGAACAATATTAAATGTGGCATAGAACAACCTGAAACAACTTTTATTTTTTCCAGAACAAATTTGTAAAGGTCCTTTACTCTTGGAGGTAGACTATTTTTTTGCATTATTGTGTCATTTTTGACCGATATCGGCGCGTCAGCGACACCAAAATGTAGAACAATAACATCCAGGCGTAAAACAACCTAGAACAACTTTTATATTTAACAGAACAAATTTTTAAAGGGTCCTTTACTCTTGGAGGTAGACTCTTTTTTTGCATTATTGTGTCATTTTCGACCGAAAACGGTGAGTAAGCGACACCAAAATATAGAACAATAGTAAATGAGCATAGAACAACCTGGAACAACTTTTATTTTTTCCAGACCAAATTTTTAAAGGGTCCTTTACTCTTGGATGTAGACTGTTTTTTTGCATTTTTGCGTCATTTTCGACGAAAACGGTGAGTAAACGACACCAAAATATAGAACAATAGTAAATGAGCATAGAACAACCTGGAACAACTTTTATTTTTTCCAGACCAAATTTTTAAAGGGTCCTTTACTCTTGGAGGTAGACTGTTTTTTTGCATTATTGTGGCATTTTTGATCGAAAACGGCGCGTCAGCGACACCAAAATGTAGAACAATTGTAATTGAGCATAGAACAACCTGGAACAACTTTTATTTTTTCCAGACCAAATTTTCAAAGGGTCCTTTACTCTTGGAGGTAGACTGTTTTTTTGCATTATTGTGGCATTTTTGATCGAAAACGGCGCGTCAGCGACACCAAAATGTAGAACAGTAACATCCAGGCACACAGCGTCCTGGAACAACTTTTATTTGTTTCAGACCAAATTTTTAAAGGGTGCTTTACTCTTGGAGGTAGACTGTTTTTTTGCATTATTGTGGCATTTTTGATCGAAAACGGCGCGTCAGCGACACCAAAATGTAGAACAGTAACATCCAGGCACACAGCAACCTGGAACCACTTTTATTTTTTCCGGAACAAATTTTTAAAGTGTACTTTGCTCTTGGAGATAGACTCTTTTTTTGCATTTTTGTCATTTTCGACCGAAAACAGCTAGTAAGCGACACCAAAATGTAGAACAACATCAAATGAGCATAGAACAACCTGGAACAACTTTTATTTTTTCCGGAACAATTTTTTAAAGGGTACTTTACTCTAGGAGATAGACCCTTTTTTTGCATTTTTGTGTCATTTTCGACCGAAACAGCTAGTAAGCGACACCAAAATGTAGAACAATATCAAATGAGCATAGAACAACCTGGAATAACTTTTATTTTTTCCGGAACAATTTTTTAAAGGGTACTTTACTCTTGGAGGTAGATACTTTTTTTGCATTTTTGTGTCATTTTCGACGAAAACGGTGAGTAAACGACACCAAAATATAGAACAATAGTAAATGAGCATAGAACAACCTGGAACAACTTTTATTGTTACCAGAACAAATTTTTAAAGGGTCCTTTACTCTTGGAGATAGACTCTTTTTTTTGCATTTTTGTCATTTGCGACCGAAAACAGTTAGTAAGCGACACCAAAATGTAGAACAATATCAAATGAGCATAGAAGAACCTGGATCAACTTTTATTTTTTCCGGAACAATTTTTTGAAGGATACTTTACTCTTGGAGGTAGACTCTTTTTTTGCATTATTATGTCATTTTTTACCGGAAACGGCGAGTTAGCGACACCAACATGTAGAACAATATTAAATGAGCATAGAACAACTTGAAACAACTTTTATTTTTTCCTGAACAAATTTGTAAAGGTCCTTTACTCATGGAGGTAGACTGTTTTTTTGCATTATTGTGGCATTTTTGATCGAAAACGGCGCGTCAGCGACACCAAAATGTAGATCAGTAACATCCAGGCACACAGCAACCTGGAACAACTTTTATTTTTTCCGGAACAAATTTTTAAAGTGTAGTTTGCTCTTGGAGGTAGTCTCTTTTTTTGCATTATTGTGTTATTTTTGACCGAAATCGGCGCGTCAGCGACACGAAAATGTAGAACAATATTAAATGAGCATAAAACAACCTGGAACAACTTTTATTTTTTTCAGACCAAATTTTTAAAGGATGCTTTACTCTTGGAGGTAGACTGTTTTTTTGCATTATTGTGGCATTTTTGATCGAAAACGGCGCGTCAGCGACATCAAAATTTAGAACCATAACATCCAGGCATAAAACAACCTGGAACAACTTTTATTTTTTCCGGAACAAATTTTTAAAGTTGCTTTACTCTTGGAGGTAGACTCTTTTTTTGCATTTTTGTGTCATTTTCGACCGAAAACGGTGAGTAAGCGACACCAAAATATAGAACAATAGTAAATGAGCATAGAACAACCTGGAACAGCTTTTATTTTTAACAGAACAAATTTTTAAAGGGTCCTTTACTTTCGGAGGTAGACTGTTTTTTTGCATTATTGTGACATTTTTGATCGAAAACGGCGCGTCAGCGACATCAAAATGTCGAACAATAACATCCAGGCATAAGACAACCTGGAATAACTTTTATTTTTAACAGGACAAATTTTTAAAGGGTACTTTACTCTTGGAGGTCGACTTTTTTTTTGCATTATTATGTCATTTTTTACCGGAAACGGCGAGTTAGCGACACCAAAATGTAGAACAATAGTAAATGAGCATAGAAGAACCTGGAACAACTTTTATTTTTAACAGAACAAATTTTTTAAGGGTACTTTACTCTTGGAGGTTGACTCTTTTTTTGCATTTTTGTGTAATTTTCGACCGAAAACGGTGAGTAAGCGACACCAAAATATAGAACAATAGTAATTGAGCATAGAACAACCTGGAACAACTTTTATTTTTTCCAGACCAAATTTTTAAAGGGTCCTTTACTCTTGGAGGTAGACTGTTTTTTTGCATTATTGAGGCATTTTTGATCGAAAACGGCGCGTCAGCGACACCAAAATATAGAACAGTAACATCCAGGCACACAGCAACCTGGAACAACTTTTATTTGTTCTGGAACAAATTTTTAAAGTGTACTCTGCTCTTGGAAGTAGACTCTTTTTTTGCATTATAGTGTTAATTTTGACCGAAATCGGCGCGTCAGCGACACGAAAATGTAGAACAATATTAAATGAGCATAAAACAACCTGGAACAACTTTTATTTTTTTCAGACCAAATTTTTAAAGGGTGCTTTACTCTTGGAGGTAGACTGTTTTTTTGCATTATTGTGGCATTTTTGATCGAAAACGGCGCGTCAGCAACATCAAAATGTAGAACAATAACATCCAGGCATAAGACAACCTGGAACAACTTTTATTTTTAACAGAACAAATTTTTAAAGGGTACTTTACTCTTGGAGGTTGACTCTTTTTTTGCATTTTTGTCATTTTCGACCGAAAACAGTTAGTAAGCGACACCAAAATGTAGAACAATATCAAATGAGCATAGAACAACCTGAAACAACTTTTATTTTTTCCAGAACAAATTTGTAAAGGTCCTTTACTCTTGGAGGTAGACTATTTTTTTGCATTATTGTGTCATTTTTGACCGAAATCGGCGCGTCAGCGACACCAAAATGTAGAACAATAACATCCAGGCATAAAACAACCTGGAACAACTTTTATATTTAACAGAACAAATTTTTAAAGGGTACTTTACTCTTGGAGGTAGACTTTTTTTTTGCATTATTGTGTAATTTTTGACCGAAAACGCCGCGACAGCGACACCAAAATGTAGAACAATAACATCCAGGCACAAAACAACCTGGAACAACTTTCATTTTTAACAGAACATATTTTTAAAGGGTACTTTACTCTAGGAGATAGACCCTTTTTTTGCATTTTTGTGTCATTTTCGACCGAAACAGCTAGTAAGCGACACCAAAATGTAGAACAATATCAAATAAGCATAGAACAACCTGGAATAACTTTTATTTTTTCCGGAACAATTTTTTGAAGGATACTTTACTCTTGGAGGTAGACTCTTTTTTTGCATTATTTTGTCATTTTTTACCGGAAACGGCGAGTTAGCGACACCAAAATGTAGAACAATATTAAATTAGCATAGAACAACCTGGAACAACTTTTATTGTTCTCAGACCAAATTTTTAAAGGGTGCTTTACTCTTGGAGATAGACTCTTTTTTTTGCATTATTGTGGCATTTTTGATCGAAAACGGCGCGTCAGCGACATCAAAATGTAGAACAATAACATTCAGGCATAAGACAACCTGGAACAACTCTTATTTTTAACAGAACAAATTTTTAAAGGGTACTTTACTCTTGGAGGTTGACTCTTTTTTTGCATATTTGTCATTTTCGACCGAAAACGCCGCGACAGCGACACCAAAATGTAGAACAATAACATCCAGGCACAAAACAACCTGGAACAACTTTCATTTTTAACAGAACATATTTTTAAAGGGTACTTTACTCTAGGAGATAGACCCTTTTTTTGCATTTTTGTGTCATTTTCGACCGAAACAGCTAGTAAGCGACACCAAAATGTAGAACAATATCAAATAAGCATAGAACAACCTGGAATAACTTTTATTTTTTCCGGAACAATTTTTTGAAGGATACTTTACTCTTGGAGGTAGACTCTTTTTTTGCATTATTTTGTCATTTTTTACCGGAAACGGCGAGTAAGCGACACCAAAATGTAGAACAATATCAAATGAGCATAGAAGAACCTGGATCAACTTTTATTTTTTCCGGAACAATTTTTTGAAGGATACTTTACTCTTGGAGGTAGACTCTTTTTTTGCATTTTTGTGTCATTTTCGACCGAAAACGGTGAGTAAGCGACACCAAAATATAGAACAATTGTAATTGAGCATAGAACAACCTGGAACAACTTTTATTTTTTCCAGACCAAATTTGTAAAGGGTCCTTTACTCTTCGAGGTAGACTGTTTTTTTGCATTATTGTGGCATTTTTGATCGAAAACGGCGCGTCAGCGACACCAAAATGTAGAACAGTAACATCCAGGCACACAGCAACCTGGAACAACTTTTATTTTTTCCGGAACAAATTTTTAAAGTGTACTTTGCTGTTGGAGGTATACTCTTTTTTTGCATTATTGTGTTATTTTTGACCGAAATCGGCGCGTCAGCGACACGAAAATGTAGAACAATATTAAATGAGCATAGAACAACCTGGAACAACTTTTATTTTTTCCGGAACAATTTTTTAAAGGGTACTTTACTCTTGGAGGTAGACTCTTTTTTGCATTTTTGTGTAATTTTCGACGAAAACGGTGAGTAAACGACACCAAAATATAGAACAATAGTAAATGAGCATAGAACAACCTGCAACAACTTTTATTTTTAACAGAACAAATTTTTAAAGGGTCCTTTAGTCTTGGAGATAGACTCTTTTTTTTGCATTTTTGTCATTTGCGACCGAAAACAGTTAGTAAGCGACACCAAAATGTAGAACAATATCAAATGAGCATAGAACAACCTGGAGCAACTTTTATTTTTTCCGGAACAATTTTTTGAAGGATACTTTACTCTTGGAGGTATACTCTTTTTTTGCATTATTATGTCATTTTTTACCGGAAACGGCGAGTTAGCGACACCAACATGTAGAATAATATTAAATGAGCATAGAACAACCTGAAACAACTTTTATTTTTTCCTGAACAAATTTGTAAAGGTCCTTTACTCATGGAGGTAGACTATTTTTTTGGATTATTGTGTCATTTTTTACCGGAAACGGCGAGTAAGCGACACCAAAATGTAGAACAATATCAAATGAGCATAGAAGAACCTGGATCAACTTTTATTTTTTCCGGAACAATTTTTTGAAGGATACTTTACTCTTGGAGGTAGACTCTTTTTTTGCATTTTTGTGTCATTTTCGACCGAAAACGGTGAGTAAGCGACACCAAAATATAGAACAATTGTAATTGAGCATAGAACAACCTGGAACAACTTTTATTTTTTCCAGACCAAATTTGTAAAGGGTCCTTTACTCTTCGAGGTAGACTGTTTTTTTGCATTATTGTGGCATTTTTGATCGAAAACGGCGCGTCAGCGACACCAAAATGTAGAACAGTAACATCCAGGCACACAGCAACCTGGAACAACTTTTATTTTTTCCGGAACAAATTTTTAAAGTGTACTTTGCTGTTGGAGGTATACTCTTTTTTTGCATTATTGTGTTATTTTTGACCGAAATCGGCGCGTCAGCGACACGAAAATGTAGAACAATATTAAATGAGCATAGAACAACCTGGAACAACTTTTATTTTTTCCGGAACAATTTTTTAAAGGGTACTTTACTCTTGGAGGTAGACTCTTTTTTGCATTTTTGTGTAATTTTCGACGAAAACGGTGAGTAAACGACACCAAAATATAGAACAATAGTAAATGAGCATAGAACAACCTGCAACAACTTTTATTTTTAACAGAACAAATTTTTAAAGGGTCCTTTAGTCTTGGAGATAGACTCTTTTTTTTGCATTTTTGTCATTTGCGACCGAAAACAGTTAGTAAGCGACACCAAAATGTAGAACAATATCAAATGAGCATAGAACAACCTGGAACAACTTTTATTTTTTCCGGAACAATTTTTTGAAGGATAGTTTACTCTTGGAGGTATACTCTTTTTTTGCATTATTATGTCATTTTTTACCGGAAACGGCGAGTTAGCGACACCAACATGTAGAATAATATTAAATGAGCATAGAACAACCTGAAACAACTTTTATTTTTTCCTGAACAAATTTGTAAAGGTCCTTTACTCATGGAGGTAGACTATTTTTTTGGATTATTGTGTCATTTTTTACCGGAAACGGCGAGTTAGCGACACCAAAATATAGAACAATATTAAATGAGCATAGAACAACCTGAAACAACTTTTATTTTTTCCTGAACACATTTGTAAAGGTCCTTTACTCATGGAGGTAGACTATTTTTTTGGATTATTGTGGCATTTTCGACCGAAACAGCTAGTAAGCGACACCAAAATGTAGAACAATATCAAATAAGCATAAAACAACCTGGAACAACTTTTATTTTTTACGGAATAATTTTTTAAAGGGTACTTTACTCTTGGAGGTATACTCTTTTTTTGCATTATTATGTCATTTTTTACCGGAAACGGCGAGTTAGCGACACCAACATGTAGAATAATATTAAATGAGCATAGAACAACCTGAAACAACTTTTATTTTTTCCTGAACAAATTTGTAAAGGTCCTTTACTCATGGAGGTAGACTCTTTTTTTGCATTTTTGTGTAATTTTCGACGAAAACGGTGAGTAAACGACACCAAAATATAGAACAATAGTAAATGAGCATAGAACAACCTGGAATAACTTTTATTTTTAACGGAGCAAATTGTTAAAGGGTACTTTACTCTTGGAGATAGACTTTTTTTTTGCATTTTTGTCATTTTCGACCGCAAACAGCTAGTAAGCGACACCAAAATGTAGAACAACATCAAATGAGCATAGAACAACCTGAACAAACTTTTATTTTGTCCGGAACAATTTTTTAAAGGGTACTTTACTCTTGGAGGTAGACTCTTTTTTTGCATTTTTGTGTCATTTTCGACCGAAAACGGTGAGTAAGCGACACCAAAATATAGAACAATTGTAATTGAGCATAGAACAACCTGGAACAACTTTTATTTTTTCCAGACCAAATTTTTAAAGGGTCCTTTACTCTTGGAGGTAGACTGTTTTTTTGCATTATTGTGACATTTTTGATCGAAAACGGCGCGTCAGCGACACCAAAATGTAGAACAGTAACATCCAGGCAAACAGCAACCAGGAACAACTTTTATTTTTTCCGGAACAAATTTTTAAAGTGTACTTTGCTGTTGGAGGTATACTCTTTTTTTCCATTATTGTGTTATTTTTGACCGAAATCGGCGCGTCAGCGACACGAAAATGTAGAACAATATCAAATGAGCATAGAACAACCTGGAACAACTTTTATTTTTTCCGGAACAATTTTTTGAAGGATACTTTACTCTTGGAGGTAGACTCTTTTTTTGCATTATTATGTCATTTTTTACCGGAAACGGCGAGTTAGCGACACCAACATGTAGTACAATATTAAATGAGCATAGAACAACCTGAAACAACTTTTATTTTTTCCTGAACAAATTTGTAAAGGTCCTTTACTCATGGAGGTTGACTATTTTTTTTGATTATTGTGTCATTTTTTACCGGAAACGGCGAGTTAGCGACACCAAAATATAGAACAATAGTAAATGAGCATAGAACAACCTGGAACAACTTTTATTTTTTCCAGACCAAATTTTTAAAGGGTCCTTTACTCTTGGAGGTAGACTGTTTTTTTGCATTATTGTGGCATTTTCGACCGAAACAGCTAGTAAGCGACACCAAAATGTAGAACAATATCAAATAAGCATAGAACAACCTGGAACAACTTTTATTTTTTACGGAATAATTTTTTAAAGGGTACTTTACTCTTGGAGGTAGACTCTTTTTTTGCATTTTTGTGTCATTTTCGACGAAAACGGTTAGTAAACGACACCAAAATATAGAACAATAGTAAATGAGCATAGAACAACCTGGAATAACTTTTATTTTTAACGGAACAAATTGTTAAAGGGTACTTTAATCTTGGAGATAGACTCTTTTTTGCATTTTTGTCATTTTCGACCGAAAACAGCTAGTAAGCGACACCAAAATGTAGAACAACATCAAATGAGCATAGAACAACCTGAACAAACTTTTATTTTTTCCGGAACAATTTTTTAAAGGGTACTTTACTCTTGGAGGTAGACTCTTTTTTTGCATTTTTGTGTCATTTTCGACCGAAAACGGTGAGTAAGCGACAACAAAATATAGAACAATAGTAAATGAGCATAGAACAACCTGGAACAACTTTTATTTTTTCCGGAACAAATTTTTAAAGTGTACTTTGCTGTTGGAGGTATACTCTTTTTTTGCATTATTGTGTTATTTTTGACCGAAATCGGCGCGTCAGCGACACGAAAATGTAGAACAATATTAAATGAGCATAAAACAACCTGGAACAACTTTTATTTTTCTCAGACCAAATTTTTAAAGGGTGCTTTACTCTTGGAGATAGACTCTTTTTTTGCATTTTTGTGTCATTTTCGACCGAAAACGGTGAGTAAGCGACACCAAAATATAGAACAATAGTAAATGAGCATAGAACAACCTGGAACAACTTTTATTTTTTCCGGAACAAATTTTTAAAGTGTACTTTGCTGTTGGAGGTATACTCTTTTTTTGCATTATTATGTCATTTTTTACCGGAAACGGCGAGTTAGCGACACCAACATGTAGAACAATATTAAATGAGCATAGAACAACATGAAACAACTTTTATTTTTTCCTGAACAAATTTGTAAAGGTCCTTTACTCATGGAGGTAGACTATTTTTTTGGATTATTGTGTCATTTTTTACCGGAAACGGCGAGTTAGCGACACCAAAATATAGAACAATAGTAAATGAGCATAGAACAACCTGGAACAACTTTTATTTTTTCCAGACCAAATTTGTAAAGGGTCCTTTACTCTTCGAGGTAGACTGTTTTTTTGCATTATTGTGGCATTTTTGATCGAAAACGGCGCGTCAGCGACACCAAAATGTAGAACAGTAACATCCAGGCACACAGCAACCTGGAACAACTTTTATTTTTTCCGGAACAAATTTTTAAAGTGTACTTTGCTGTTGGAGGTATACTCTTTTTTTGCATTATTGTGTTATTTTTGACCGAAATCGGCGCGTCAGCGACACGAAAATGTAGAACAATATTAAATGAGCATAGAACAACCTGGAACAACTTTTATTTTTTCCGGAACAATTTTTTAAAGGGTACTTTACTCTTGGAGGTAGACTCTTTTTTGCATTTTTGTGTAATTTTCGACGAAAACGGTGAGTAAACGACACCAAAATATAGAACAATAGTAAATGAGCATAGAACAACCTGCAACAACTTTTATTTTTAACAGAACAAATTTTTAAAGGGTCCTTTAGTCTTGGAGGTAGGCTGTTTTTTTGCATTATTGTGGCATTTTTGATCGAAATCGGCGCGTCAGCGACACGAAAATGTAGAACAATAACATCCAGGCATAAAACAACCTGGAACAACTTTCATTTTTAACAGAACATATTTTTAAAGGGTACTTTACTCCAGGAGATAGACCCTTTTTTTGCATTTTTGTCATTTGCGACCGAAAACAGTCAGTAAGCGACACCAAAATGTAGAACAATATCAAATGAGCATAGAACAACCTGGATCAACTTTTATTTTTTCCGGAACAATTTTTTAAGGGTACTTTACTCTAGGAGATAGACTCTTTTTTTGCATTTTTGTGTCATTTTCGACCGAAACAGCTAGTAAGCGACACCAAAATGTAGAACAATATCAAATGAGCATAGAACAACCTGGAATAACTTTTATTTTTTCCGGAACAATTTTTTAAAGGGTACTTTACTCTTGGAGGTAGAATCTTTTTTTGCATTTTTGTGTCATTTTCGACGAAAACGGTGAGTAAACGACACCAAAATATAGAACAATAGTAAATGAGCATAAAACAACCTGGAACAACTTTTATTTTTCTCAGACCAAATTTTTAAAGGGTGCTTTACTCTTGGAGATAGACTCTTTTTTTGCATTTTTGTGTCATTTTCGACCGAAAACGGTGAGTAAGCGACACCAAAATATAGAACAATAGTAAATGAGCATAGAACAACCTGGAACAACTTTTATTTTTTCCGGAACAAATTTTTAAAGTGTACTTTGCTGTTGGAGGTATACTCTTTTTTTGCATTATTATGTCATTTTTTACCGGAAACGGCGAGTTAGCGACACCAACATGTAGAACAATATTAAATGAGCATAGAACAACATGAAACAACTTTTATTTTTTCCTGAACAAATTTGTAAAGGTCCTTTACTCATGGAGGTAGACTATTTTTTTGGATTATTGTGTCATTTTTTACCGGAAACGGCGAGTTAGCGACACCAAAATATAGAACAATAGTAAATGAGCATAGAACAACCTGGAACAACTTTTATTTTTTCCAGACCAAATTTGTAAAGGGTCCTTTACTCTTCGAGGTAGACTGTTTTTTTGCATTATTGTGGCATTTTTGATCGAAAACGGCGCGTCAGCGACACCAAAATGTAGAACAGTAACATCCAGGCACACAGCAACCTGGAACAACTTTTATTTTTTCCGGAACAAATTTTTAAAGTGTACTTTGCTGTTGGAGGTATACTCTTTTTTTGCATTATTGTGTTATTTTTGACCGAAATCGGCGCGTCAGCGACACGAAAATGTAGAACAATATTAAATGAGCATAGAACAACCTGGAACAACTTTTATTTTTTCCGGAACAATTTTTTAAAGGGTACTTTACTCTTGGAGGTAGACTCTTTTTTGCATTTTTGTGTAATTTTCGACGAAAACGGTGAGTAAACGACACCAAAATATAGAACAATAGTAAATGAGCATAGAACAACCTGCAACAACTTTTATTTTTAACAGAACAAATTTTTAAAGGGTCCTTTAGTCTTGGAGGTAGGCTGTTTTTTTGCATTATTGTGGCATTTTTGATCGAAATCGGCGCGTCAGCGACACCAAAATGTAGAACAATAACATCCAGGCATAAAACAACCTGGAACAACTTTCATTTTTAACAGAACATATTTTTAAAGGGTACTTTACTCCAGGAGATAGACCCTTTTTTTGCATTTTTGTCATTTGCGACCGAAAACAGTCAGTAAGCGACACCAAAATGTAGAACAATATCAAATGAGCATAGAACAACCTGGATCAACTTTTATTTTTTCCGGAACAATTTTTTAAAGGGTACTTTACTCTAGGAGATAGACTCTTTTTTTGCATTTTTGTGTCATTTTCGACCGAAACAGCTAGTAAGCGACACCAAAATGTAGAACAATATCAAATGAGCATAGAACAACCTGGAATAACTTTTATTTTTTCCGGAACAATTTTTTAAAGGGTACTTTACTCTTGGAGGTAGAATCTTTTTTTGCATTTTTGTGTCATTTTCGACGAAAACGGTGAGTAAACGACACCAAAATATAGAACAATAGTAAATGAGCATAGAACAACCTGGAACAACTTTTATTGTTAACAGAACAAATTTTTAAAGGGTCCTTTACTCTTGGAGATAGACTCTTTTTTTTGCATTTTTGTCATTTGCGACCGAAAACAGTTAGTAAGCGACACCAAAATGTAGAACAATATCAAATGAGCATAGAACAACCTGGAACAACTTTTATTTTTTCCGGAACAATTTTTTGAAGGATACTTTACTCTTGGAGGTATACTCTTTTTTTGCATTATTATGTCATTTTTTACCGGAAATGGCGAGTTAGCGACACCAACATGTAGAATAATATTAAATGAGCATAGAACAACCTGAAACAACTTTTATTTTTTCCTGAACAAATTTGTAAAGGTCCTTTACTCATGGAGGTAGACTATTTTTTTGGATTATTGTGTCATTTTTTACCGGAAACGGCGAGTTAGCGACACCAAAATATAGAACAATATTAAATGAGCATAGAACAACCTGAAACAACTTTTATTTTTTCCTGAACACATTTGTAAAGGTCCTTTACTCATGGAGGTAGACTATTTTTTTGGATTATTGTGTCATTTTTTACCGGAAACGGCGAGTTAGCGACACCAAAATATAGAACAATAGTAAATGAGCATAGAACAACCTGGAACAACTTTTATTTTTTCCAGACCAAATTTTTAAAGGGTCCTTTACTCTTGGAGGTAGACTGTTTTTTTGCATTATTTTGGCATTTTCGACCGAAACAGCTAGTAAGCGACACCAAAATGTAGAACAATATCAAATAAGCATAGAACAACCTGGAACAACTTTTATTTTTTACGGAATAATTTTTTAAAGGGTACTTTACTCTTGGAGGTAGACTCTTTTTTTGCATTTTTGTGTCATTTTCGACGAAAACGGTGAGTAAACGACACCAAAATATAGAACAATAGTAAATGAGCATAGAACAACCTGGAATAACTTTTATTTTTAACGGAACAAATTGTTAAAGGGTACTTTACTCTTGGAGATAGACTCTTTTTTTGCATTTTTGTCATTTTCGACCGAAAACAGCTAGTAAGCGACACCAAAATGTAGAACAACATCAAATGAGCATAGAACAACCTGAACACACTTTTATTTTTTCCGGAACAATTTTTTAAAGGGTACTTTACTCTTGGAGGTAGACTCTTTTTTTGCATTTTTGTGTCATTTTCGACCGAAAACGGTGAGTAAGCGACACCAAAATATAGAACAATTGTAATTGAGCATAGAACAACCTGGAACAACTTTTATTTTTTCCAGACCAAATTTTTAAAGGGTCCTTTACTCTTGGAGGTAGACTGTTTTTTTGCATTATTGTGACATTTTTGATCGAAAACGGCGCGTCAGCGACACCAAAATGTAGAACAGTAACATCCAGGCAAACAGCAACCAGGAACAACTTTTATTTTTTCCGGAACAAATTTTTAAAGTGTACTTTGCTGTTGGAGGTATACTCTTTTTTTGCATTATTGTGTTATTTTTGACCGAAATCGGCGCGTCAGCGACACGAAAATGTAGAACAATATCAAATGAGCATAGAACAACCTGGAACAACTTTTATTTTTTCCGGAACAATTTTTTGAAGGATACTTTACTCTTGGAGGTAGACTCTTTTTTTGCATTATTATGTCATTTTTTACCGGAAACGGCGAGTTAGCGACACCAACATGTAGTACAATATTAAATGAGCATAGAACAACCTGAAACAACTTTTATTTTTTCCTGAACAAATTTGTAAAGGTCCTTTACTCATGGAGGTTGACTATTTTTTTTGATTATTGTGTCATTTTTTACCGGAAACGGCGAGTTAGCGACACCAAAATATAGAACAATAGTAAATGAGCATAGAACAACCTGGAACAACTTTTATTTTTTCCAGACCAAATTTTTAAAGGGTCCTTTACTCTTGGAGGTAGACTGTTTTTTTGCATTATTGTGGCATTTTCGACCGAAACAGCTAGTAAGCGACACCAAAATGTAGAACAATATCAAATAAGCATAGAACAACCTGGAACAACTTTTATTTTTTACGGAATAATTTTTTAAAGGGTACTTTACTCTTGGAGGTAGACTCTTTTTTTGCATTTTTTTGTCATTTTCGACGAAAACGGTGAGTAAACGACACCAAAATATAGAACAATAGTAAATGAGCATAGAACAACCTGGAATAACTTTTATTTTTAACGGAACAAATTGTTAAAGGGTACTTTAATCTTGGAGATAGACTCTTTTTTGCATTTTTGTCATTTTCGACCGAAAACAGCTAGTAAGCGACACCAAAATGTAGAACAACATCAAATGAGCATAGAACAACCTGAACAAACTTTTATTTTTTCTGGAACAATTTTTTAAAGGGTACTTTACTCTTGGAGGTAGACTCTTTTTTTGCATTTTTGTGTCATTTTCGACCGAAAACGGTGAGTAAGCGACAACAAAATATAGAACAATAGTAAATGAGCATAGAACAACCTGGAACAACTTTTATTTTTTCCGGAACAAATTTTTAAAGTGTACTTTGCTGTTGGAGGTATACTCTTTTTTTGCATTATTGTGTTATTTTTGACCGAAATCGGCGCGTCAGCGACACGAAAATGTAGAACAATATTAAATGAGCATAAAACAACCTGGAACAACTTTTATTTTTCTCAGACCAAATTTTTAAAGGGTGCTTTACTCTTGGAGATAGACTCTTTTTTTGCATTTTTGTGTCATTTTCGACCGAAAACGGTGAGTAAGCGACACCAAAATATAGAACAATAGTAAATGAGCATAGAACAACCTGGAACAACTTTTATTTTTTCCGGAACAAATTTTTAAAGTGTACTTTGCTGTTGGAGGTATACTCTTTTTTTGCATTATTATGTCATTTTTTACCGGAAACGGCGAGTTAGCGACACCAACATGTAGAACAATATTAAATGAGCATAGAACAACATGAAACAACTTTTATTTTTTCCTGAACAAATTTGTAAAGGTCCTTTACTCATGGAGGTAGACTATTTTTTTGGATTATTGTGTCATTTTTTACCGGAAACGGCGAGTTAGCGACACCAAAATATAGAACAATAGTAAATGAGCATAGAACAACCTGGAACAACTTTTATTTTTAACAGAGCAAATTTTTAAAGAGTCCTTTACTCATGGAGGTAGACTATTTTTTTTTATTATTGTGTCATTTTTTACCGGAAACGGCGAGTTAGCGACACCAAAATATAGAACAATAGTAAATGAGCATAGAACAACCTGGAACAACTTTTATTTTTTCCAGACCAAATTTTTAAAGGGTCCTTTACTCTTGGAGGTAAACTGTTTTTTTGCATTATTGTGGCATTTTCGACCGAAACAGCTAGTAAGCGACACCAAAATGTAGAACAATATCAAATAAGCATAGAACAACCTGGAACAACTTTTATTTTTTACGGAATAATTTTTTAAAGGGTACTTTACTCTTGGAGGTAGACTCTTTTTTTGCATTTTTGTGTCATTTTCGACCGAAAACGGTGAGTAAGCGACAACAAAATATAGAACAATAGTAAATGAGCATAGAACAACCTGGAACAACTTTTATTTTTTCCGGAACAAATTTTTAAAGTGTACTTTGCTGTTGGAGGTATACTCTTTTTTTGCATTATTGTGTTATTTTTGACCGAAATCGGCGCGTCAGCGACACGAAAATGTAGAACAATATTAAATGAGCATAAAACAACCTGGAACAACTTTTATTTTTCTCAGACCAAATTTTTAAAGGGTGCTTTACTCTTGGAGATAGACTCTTTTTTTGCATTTTTGTGTCATTTTCGACCGAAAACGGTGAGTAAGCGACACCAAAATATAGAACAATAGTAAATGAGCATAGAACAACCTGGAACAACTTTTATTTTTTCCGGAACAAATTTTTAAAGTGTACTTTGCTGTTGGAGGTATACTCTTTTTTTGCATTATTATGTCATTTTTTACCGGAAACGGCGAGTTAGCGACACCAACATGTAGAACAATATTAAATGAGCATAGAACAACATGAAACAACTTTTATTTTTTCCTGAACAAATTTGTAAAGGTCCTTTACTCATGGAGGTAGACTATTTTTTTGGATTATTGTGTCATTTTTTACCGGAAACGGCGAGTTAGCGACACCAAAATATAGAACAATAGTAAATGAGCATAGAACAACCTGGAACAACTTTTATTTTTTCCAGACCAAATTTGTAAAGGGTCCTTTACTCTTCGAGGTAGACTGTTTTTTTGCATTATTGTGGCATTTTTGATCGAAAACGGCGCGTCAGCGACACCAAAATGTAGAACAGTAACATCCAGGCACACAGCAACCTGGAACAACTTTTATTTTTTCCGGAACAAATTTTTAAAGTGTACTTTGCTGTTGGAGGTATACTCTTTTTTTGCATTATTGTGTTATTTTTGACCGAAATCGGCGCGTCAGCGACACGAAAATGTAGAACAATATTAAATGAGCATAGAACAACCTGGAACAACTTTTATTTTTTCCGGAACAATTTTTTAAAGGGTACTTTACTCTTGGAGGTAGACTCTTTTTTGCATTTTTGTGTAATTTTCGACGAAAACGGTGAGTAAACGACACCAAAATATAGAACAATAGTAAATGAGCATAGAACAACCTGCAACAACTTTTATTTTTAACAGAACAAATTTTTAAAGGGTCCTTTAGTCTTGGAGGTAGGCTGTTTTTTTGCATTATTGTGGCATTTTTGATCGAAATCGGCGCGTCAGCGACACCAAAATGTAGAACAATAACATCCAGGCATAAAACAACCTGGAACAACTTTCATTTTTAACAGAACATATTTTTAAAGGGTACTTTACTCCAGGAGATAGACCCTTTTTTTGCATTTTTGTCATTTGCGACCGAAAACAGTCAGTAAGCGACACCAAAATGTAGAACAATATCAAATGAGCATAGAACAACCTGGATCAACTTTTATTTTTTCCGGAACAATTTTTTAAAGGGTACTTTACTCTAGGAGATAGACTCTTTTTTTGCATTTTTGTGTCATTTTCGACCGAAACAGCTAGTAAGCGACACCAAAATGTAGAACAATATCAAATGAGCATAGAACAACCTGGAATAACTTTTATTTTTTCCGGAACAATTTTTTAAAGGGTACTTTACTCTTGGAGGTAGAATCTTTTTTTGCATTTTTGTGTCATTTTCGACGAAAACGGTGAGTAAACGACACCAAAATATAGAACAATAGTAAATGAGCATAGAACAACCTGGAACAACTTTTATTGTTAACAGAACAAATTTTTAAAGGGTCCTTTACTCTTGGAGATAGACTCTTTTTTTTGCATTTTTGTCATTTGCGACCGAAAACAGTTAGTAAGCGACACCAAAATGTAGAACAATATCAAATGAGCATAGAACAACCTGGAACAACTTTTATTTTTTCCGGAACAATTTTTTGAAGGATACTTTACTCTTGGAGGTATACTCTTTTTTTGCATTATTATGTCATTTTTTACCGGAAATGGCGAGTTAGCGACACCAACATGTAGAATAATATTAAATGAGCATAGAACAACCTGAAACAACTTTTATTTTTTCCTGAACAAATTTGTAAAGGTCCTTTACTCATGGAGGTAGACTATTTTTTTGGATTATTGTGTCATTTTTTACCGGAAACGGCGAGTTAGCGACACCAAAATATAGAACAATATTAAATGAGCATAGAACAACCTGAAACAACTTTTATTTTTTCCTGAACACATTTGTAAAGGTCCTTTACTCATGGAGGTAGACTATTTTTTTGGATTATTGTGTCATTTTTTACCGGAAACGGCGAGTTAGCGACACCAAAATATAGAACAATAGTAAATGAGCATAGAACAACCTGGAACAACTTTTATTTTTTCCAGACCAAATTTTTAAAGGGTCCTTTACTCTTGGAGGTAGACTGTTTTTTTGCATTATTTTGGCATTTTCGACCGAAACAGCTAGTAAGCGACACCAAAATGTAGAACAATATCAAATAAGCATAGAACAACCTGGAACAACTTTTATTTTTTACGGAATAATTTTTTAAAGGGTACTTTACTCTTGGAGGTAGACTCTTTTTTTGCATTTTTGTGTCATTTTCGACGAAAACGGTGAGTAAACGACACCAAAATATAGAACAATAGTAAATGAGCATAGAACAACCTGGAATAACTTTTATTTTTAACGGAACAAATTGTTAAAGGGTACTTTACTCTTGGAGATAGACTCTTTTTTTGCATTTTTGTCATTTTCGACCGAAAACAGCTAGTAAGCGACACCAAAATGTAGAACAACATCAAATGAGCATAGAACAACCTGAACAAACTTTTATTTTTTCCGGAACAATTTTTTAAAGGGTACTTTACTCTTGGAGGTAGACTCTTTTTTTGCATTTTTGTGTCATTTTCGACCGAAAACGGTGAGTAAGCGACACCAAAATATAGAACAATTGTAATTGAGCATAGAACAACCTGGAACAACTTTTATTTTTTCCAGACCAAATTTTTAAAGGCTCCTTTACTCTTGGAGGTAGACTGTTTTTTTGCATTATTGTGACATTTTTGATCGAAAACGGCGCGTCAGCGACACCAAAATGTAGAACAGTAACATCCAGGCAAACAGCAACCAGGAACAACTTTTATTTTTTCCGGAACAAATTTTTAAAGTGTACTTTGCTGTTGGAGGTATACTCTTTTTTTGCATTATTGTGTTATTTTTGACCGAAATCGGCGCGTCAGCGACACGAAAATGTAGAACAATATCAAATGAGCATAGAACAACCTGGAACAACTTTTATTTTTTCCGGAACAATTTTTTGAAGGATACTTTACTCTTGGAGGTAGACTCTTTTTTTGCATTATTATGTCATTTTTTACCGGAAACGGCGAGTTAGCGACACCAACATGTAGTACAATATTAAATGAGCATAGAACAACCTGAAACAACTTTTATTTTTTCCTGAACAAATTTGTAAAGGTCCTTTACTCATGGAGGTTGACTATTTTTTTTGATTATTGTGTCATTTTTTACCGGAAACGGCGAGTTAGCGACACCAAAATATAGAACAATAGTAAATGAGCATAGAACAACCTGGAACAACTTTTATTTTTTCCAGACCAAATTTTTAAAGGGTCCTTTACTCTTGGAGGTAGACTGTTTTTTTGCATTATTGTGGCATTTTTGATCGAAAACGGCGCGTCAGCGACACCAAAATGTAGAACAGTAACATCCAGGCACACAGCAACCTGGAACAACTTTTATTTTTTCCGGAACAAATTTTTAAAGTGTACTTTGCTGTTGGAGGTATACACTTTTTTTGCATTATTGTGTTATTTTTGACCGAAATCGGCGCGTCAGCGACACGAAAATGTAGAACAATATTAAATGAGCATAAAACAACCTGGAACAACTTTTATTTTTCTCAGACCAAATTTTTAAAGGGTGCTTTACTCTTGGAGATAGACTCTTTTTTCGCATTTTTGTGTCATTTTCGACCGAAAACGGTGAGTAAGCGACACCAAAATATAGAACAATAGTAAATGAGCATAGAACAACTTGGAACAACTTTTATTTTTAACAGAGCAAATTTTTAAAGAGTCCTTTACTCATGGAGGTAGACTATTTTTTTTTATTATTGTGTCATTTTTTACCGGAAACGGCGAGTTAGCGACACCAAAATATAGAACAATAGTAAATGAGCATAGAACAACCTGGAACAACTTTTATTTTTTCCAGACCAAATTTTTAAAGGGTCCTTTACTCTTGGAGGTAGACTGTTTTTTTGCATTATTGTGGCATTTTCGACCGAAACAGCTAGTAAGCGACACCAAAATGTAGAACAATATCAAATAAGCATAGAACAACCTGGAACAACTTTTATTTTTTACGGAATAATTTTTTAAAGGGTACTTTACTCTTGGAGGTAGACTCTTTTTTTGCATTTTTGTGTCATTTTCGACCGAAAACGGTGAGTAAGCGACACCAAAATATAGAACAATAGTAAATGAGCATAGAACAACCTGGAACAACTTTTATTTTTTCCGGAACAAATTTTTAAAGTGTACTTTGCTGTTGGAGGTATACTCTTTTTTTGCATTATTGTGTTATTTTTGACCGAAATCGGCGCGTCAGCGACACGAAAATGTAGAACAATATTAAATGAGCATAAAACAACCTGGAACAACTTTTATTTTTCTCAGACCAAATTTTTAAAGGGTGCTTTACTCTTGGAGATAGACTCTTTTTTTGCATTTTTGTGTCATTTTCGACCGAAAACGGTGAGTAAGCGACACCAAAATATAGAACAATAGTAAATGAGCATAGAACAACCTGGAACAACTTTTATTTTTTCCGGAACAAATTTTTAAAGTGTACTTTGCTGTTGGAGGTATACTCTTTTTTTGCATTATTATGTCATTTTTTACCGGAAACGGCGAGTTAGCGACACCAACATGTAGAACAATATTAAATGAGCATAAAACAACATGAAACAACTTTTATTTTTTCCTGAACAAATTTGTAAAGGTCCTTTACTCATGGAGGTAGACTATTTTTTTGGATTATTGTGTCATTTTTTACCGGAAACGGCGAGTTAGCGACACCAAAATATAGAACAATAGTAAATGAGCATAGAACAACCTGGAACAACTTTTATTTTTTCCAGACCAAATTTTTAAAGGGTCCTTTACTCTTGGAGGTAGACTGTTTTTTTGCATTATTGTGGCATTTTTGATCGAAAACGGCGCGTCAGCGACACCAAAATGTAGAACAGTAACATCCAGGCACACAGCAACCTGGAACAACTTTTATTTTTTCCGGAACAAATTTTTAAAGTGTACTTTGCTGTTGGAGGTATAAACTTTTTTTGCATTATTGTGTTATTTTTGACCGAAATCGGCGCGTCAGCGACACGAAAATGTAGAACAATATTAAATGAGCATAAAACAACCTGGAACAACTTTTATTTTTCTCAGACCAAATTTTTAAAGGGTGCTTTACTCTTGGAGATAGACTCTTTCTTTGCATTTTTGTGTCATTTTCGACCGAAAACGGTGAGTAAGCGACACCAAAATATAGAACAATAGTAAATGAGCATAGAACAACTTGGAACAACTTTTATTTTTAACAGAGCAAATTTTTAAAGGGTCCTTTACTCTTGGAGGTAGACTCTTTTTTTGCATTTTTGTGTCATTTTCGACGAAAACGGTGAGTAAACGACACCAAAATATAGAACAATAGTAAATGAGCATAGAACAACCTGGAACAACTTTTATTGTTAACAGAACAAATTTTTAAAGGGTCCTATACTCTTGGAGATAGACTCTTTTTTTTGCATTTTTGTCCTTTGCGACCGAAAACAGTTAGTAAGTGACACCAAAATGTAGAACAATATCAAATGAGCATAGAACAACCTGGAACAACTTTTATTTTTTCCGGAACAATTTTTTGAAGGATACTTTACTCTTGGAGGTAGACTCTTTTTTTGCATTATTATGTCATTTTTTACCGGAAACGGCGAGTTAGCGACACCAACATGTAGAACAATATTAAATGAGCATAGAACAACCTGGAACAACTTTTATTTTTTCCAGACCAAATTTTTAAAGGGTCCTTTACTCTTGGAGGTAGACTGTTTTTTTGCATTATTGTGGCATTTTCGACCGAAACAGCTAGTAAGCGACACCAAAATGTAGAACAATATCAAATAAGCATAGAACAACCTGGAACAACTTTTATTTTTTACGGAATAATTTTTTAAAGGGTACTTTACTCTTGGAGGTAGACTCTTTTTTTGCATTTTTGTGTCATTTTCGACGAAAACGGTTAGTAAACGACACCAAAATATAGAACAATAGTAAATGAGCATAGAACAACCTGGAATAACTTTTATTTTTAACGGAACAAATTGTTAAAGGGTACTTTAATCTTGGAGATAGACTCTTTTTTGCATTTTTGTCATTTTCGACCGAAAACAGCTAGTAAGCGACACCAAAATGTAGAACAACATCAAATGAGCATAGAACAACCTGAACAAACTTTTATTTTTTCCGGAACAATTTTTTAAAGGGTACTTTACTCTTGGAGGTAGACTCTTTTTTTGCATTTTTGTGTCATTTTCGACCGAAAACGGTGAGTAAGCGACAACAAAATATAGAACAATAGTAAATGAGCATAGAACAACCTGGAACAACTTTTATTTTTTCCGGAACAAATTTTTAAAGTGTACTTTGCTGTTGGAGGTATACTCTTTTTTTGCATTATTGTGTTATTTTTGACCGAAATCGGCGCGTCAGCGACACGAAAATGTAGAACAATATTAAATGAGCATAAAACAACCTGGAACAACTTTTATTTTTCTCAGACCAAATTTTTAAAGGGTGCTTTACTCTTGGAGATAGACTCTTTTTTTGCATTTTTGTGTCATTTTCGACCGAAAACGGTGAGTAAGCGACACCAAAATATAGAACAATAGTAAATGAGCATAGAACAACCTGGAACAACTTTTATTTTTTCCGGAACAAATTTTTAAAGTGTACTTTGCTGTTGGAGGTATACTCTTTTTTTGCATTATTATGTCATTTTTTACCGGAAACGGCGAGTTAGCGACACCAACATGTAGAACAATATTAAATGAGCATAGAACAACATGAAACAACTTTTATTTTTTCCTGAACAAATTTGTAAAGGTCCTTTACTCATGGAGGTAGACTATTTTTTTGGATTATTGTGTCATTTTTTACCGGAAACGGCGAGTTAGCGACACCAAAATATAGAACAATAGTAAATGAGCATAGAACAACCTGGAACAACTTTTATTTTTTCCAGACCAAATTTGTAAAGGGTCCTTTACTCTTCGAGGTAGACTGTTTTTTTGCATTATTGTGGCATTTTTGATCGAAAACGGCGCGTCAGCGACACCAAAATGTAGAACAGTAACATCCAGGCACACAGCAACCTGGAACAACTTTTATTTTTTCCGGAACAAATTTTTAAAGTGTACTTTGCTGTTGGAGGTATACTCTTTTTTTGCATTATTGTGTTATTTTTGACCGAAATCGGCGCGTCAGCGACACGAAAATGTAGAACAATATTAAATGAGCATAGAACAACCTGGAACAACTTTTATTTTTTCCGGAACAATTTTTTAAAGGGTACTTTACTCTTGGAGGTAGACTCTTTTTTGCATTTTTGTGTAATTTTCGACGAAAACGGTGAGTAAACGACACCAAAATATAGAACAATAGTAAATGAGCATAGAACAACCTGCAACAACTTTTATTTTTAACAGAACAAATTTTTAAAGGGTCCTTTAGTCTTGGAGGTAGGCTGTTTTTTTGCATTATTGTGGCATTTTTGATCGAAATCGGCGCGTCAGCGACACGAAAATGTAGAACAATAACATCCAGGCATAAAACAACCTGGAACAACTTTCATTTTTAACAGAACATATTTTTAAAGGGTACTTTACTCCAGGAGATAGACCCTTTTTTTGCATTTTTGTCATTTGCGACCGAAAACAGTCAGTAAGCGACACCAAAATGTAGAACAATATCAAATGAGCATAGAACAACCTGGATCAACTTTTATTTTTTCCGGAACAATTTTTTAAGGGTACTTTACTCTAGGAGATAGACTCTTTTTTTGCATTTTTGTGTCATTTTCGACCGAAACAGCTAGTAAGCGACACCAAAATGTAGAACAATATCAAATGAGCATAGAACAACCTGGAATAACTTTTATTTTTTCCGGAACAATTTTTTAAAGGGTACTTTACTCTTGGAGGTAGAATCTTTTTTTGCATTTTTGTGTCATTTTCGACGAAAACGGTGAGTAAACGACACCAAAATATAGAACAATAGTAAATGAGCATAAAACAACCTGGAACAACTTTTATTTTTCTCAGACCAAATTTTTAAAGGGTGCTTTACTCTTGGAGATAGACTCTTTTTTTGCATTTTTGTGTCATTTTCGACCGAAAACGGTGAGTAAGCGACACCAAAATATAGAACAATAGTAAATGAGCATAGAACAACCTGGAACAACTTTTATTTTTTCCGGAACAAATTTTTAAAGTGTACTTTGCTGTTGGAGGTATACTCTTTTTTTGCATTATTATGTCATTTTTTACCGGAAACGGCGAGTTAGCGACACCAACATGTAGAACAATATTAAATGAGCATAGAACAACATGAAACAACTTTTATTTTTTCCTGAACAAATTTGTAAAGGTCCTTTACTCATGGAGGTAGACTATTTTTTTGGATTATTGTGTCATTTTTTACCGGAAACGGCGAGTTAGCGACACCAAAATATAGAACAATAGTAAATGAGCATAGAACAACCTGGAACAACTTTTATTTTTTCCAGACCAAATTTGTAAAGGGTCCTTTACTCTTCGAGGTAGACTGTTTTTTTGCATTATTGTGGCATTTTTGATCGAAAACGGCGCGTCAGCGACACCAAAATGTAGAACAGTAACATCCAGGCACACAGCAACCTGGAACAACTTTTATTTTTTCCGGAACAAATTTTTAAAGTGTACTTTGCTGTTGGAGGTATACTCTTTTTTTGCATTATTGTGTTATTTTTGACCGAAATCGGCGCGTCAGCGACACGAAAATGTAGAACAATATTAAATGAGCATAGAACAACCTGGAACAACTTTTATTTTTTCCGGAACAATTTTTTAAAGGGTACTTTACTCTTGGAGGTAGACTCTTTTTTGCATTTTTGTGTAATTTTCGACGAAAACGGTGAGTAAACGACACCAAAATATAGAACAATAGTAAATGAGCATAGAACAACCTGCAACAACTTTTATTTTTAACAGAACAAATTTTTAAAGGGTCCTTTAGTCTTGGAGGTAGGCTGTTTTTTTGCATTATTGTGGCATTTTTGATCGAAATCGGCGCGTCAGCGACACCAAAATGTAGAACAATAACATCCAGGCATAAAACAACCTGGAACAACTTTCATTTTTAACAGAACATATTTTTAAAGGGTACTTTACTCCAGGAGATAGACCCTTTTTTTGCATTTTTGTCATTTGCGACCGAAAACAGTCAGTAAGCGACACCAAAATGTAGAACAATATCAAATGAGCATAGAACAACCTGGATCAACTTTTATTTTTTCCGGAACAATTTTTTAAAGGGTACTTTACTCTAGGAGATAGACTCTTTTTTTGCATTTTTGTGTCATTTTCGACCGAAACAGCTAGTAAGCGACACCAAAATGTAGAACAATATCAAATGAGCATAGAACAACCTGGAATAACTTTTATTTTTTCCGGAACAATTTTTTAAAGGGTACTTTACTCTTGGAGGTAGAATCTTTTTTTGCATTTTTGTGTCATTTTCGACGAAAACGGTGAGTAAACGACACCAAAATATAGAACAATAGTAAATGAGCATAGAACAACCTGGAACAACTTTTATTGTTAACAGAACAAATTTTTAAAGGGTCCTTTACTCTTGGAGATAGACTCTTTTTTTTGCATTTTTGTCATTTGCGACCGAAAACAGTTAGTAAGCGACACCAAAATGTAGAACAATATCAAATGAGCATAGAACAACCTGGAACAACTTTTATTTTTTCCGGAACAATTTTTTGAAGGATACTTTACTCTTGGAGGTATACTCTTTTTTTGCATTATTATGTCATTTTTTACCGGAAATGGCGAGTTAGCGACACCAACATGTAGAATAATATTAAATGAGCATAGAACAACCTGAAACAACTTTTATTTTTTCCTGAACAAATTTGTAAAGGTCCTTTACTCATGGAGGTAGACTATTTTTTTGGATTATTGTGTCATTTTTTACCGGAAACGGCGAGTTAGCGACACCAAAATATAGAACAATATTAAATGAGCATAGAACAACCTGAAACAACTTTTATTTTTTCCTGAACACATTTGTAAAGGTCCTTTACTCATGGAGGTAGACTATTTTTTTGGATTATTGTGTCATTTTTTACCGGAAACGGCGAGTTAGCGACACCAAAATATAGAACAATAGTAAATGAGCATAGAACAACCTGGAACAACTTTTATTTTTTCCAGACCAAATTTTTAAAGGGTCCTTTACTCTTGGAGGTAGACTGTTTTTTTGCATTATTTTGGCATTTTCGACCGAAACAGCTAGTAAGCGACACCAAAATGTAGAACAATATCAAATAAGCATAGAACAACCTGGAACAACTTTTATTTTTTACGGAATAATTTTTTAAAGGGTACTTTACTCTTGGAGGTAGACTCTTTTTTTGCATTTTTGTGTCATTTTCGACGAAAACGGTGAGTAAACGACACCAAAATATAGAACAATAGTAAATGAGCATAGAACAACCTGGAATAACTTTTATTTTTAACGGAACAAATTGTTAAAGGGTACTTTACTCTTGGAGATAGACTCTTTTTTTGCATTTTTGTCATTTTCGACCGAAAACAGCTAGTAAGCGACACCAAAATGTAGAACAACATCAAATGAGCATAGAACAACCTGAACTCACTTTTATTTTTTCCGGAACAATTTTTTAAAGGGTACTTTACTCTTGGAGGTAGACTCTTTTTTTGCATTTTTGTGTCATTTTCGACCGAAAACGGTGAGTAAGCGACACCAAAATATAGAACAATTGTAATTGAGCATAGAACAACCTGGAACAACTTTTATTTTTTCCAGACCAAATTTTTAAAGGGTCCTTTACTCTTGGAGGTAGACTGTTTTTTTGCATTATTGTGACATTTTTGATCGAAAACGGCGCGTCAGCGACACCAAAATGTAGAACAGTAACATCCAGGCAAACAGCAACCAGGAACAACTTTTATTTTTTCCGGAACAAATTTTTAAAGTGTACTTTGCTGTTGGAGGTATACTCTTTTTTTGCATTATTGTGTTATTTTTGACCGAAATCGGCGCGTCAGCGACACGAAAATGTAGAACAATATCAAATGAGCATAGAACAACCTGGAACAACTTTTATTTTTTCCGGAACAATTTTTTGAAGGATACTTTACTCTTGGAGGTAGACTCTTTTTTTGCATTATTATGTCATTTTTTACCGGAAACGGCGAGTTAGCGACACCAACATGTAGTACAATATTAAATGAGCATAGAACAACCTGAAACAACTTTTATTTTTTCCTGAACAAATTTGTAAAGGTCCTTTACTCATGGAGGTTGACTATTTTTTTTGATTATTGTGTCATTTTTTACCGGAAACGGCGAGTTAGCGACACCAAAATATAGAACAATAGTAAATGAGCATAGAACAACCTGGAACAACTTTTATTTTTTCCAGACCAAATTTTTAAAGGGTCCTTTACTCTTGGAGGTAGACTGTTTTTTTGCATTATTGTGGCATTTTCGACCGAAACAGCTAGTAAGCGACACCAAAATGTAGAACAATATCAAATAAGCATAGAACAACCTGGAACAACTTTTATTTTTTACGGAATAATTTTTTAAAGGGTACTTTACTCTTGGAGGTAGACTCTTTTTTTGCATTTTTTTGTCATTTTCGACGAAAACGGTGAGTAAACGACACCAAAATATAGAACAATAGTAAATGAGCATAGAACAACCTGGAATAACTTTTATTTTTAACGGAACAAATTGTTAAAGGGTACTTTAATCTTGGAGATAGACTCTTTTTTGCATTTTTGTCATTTTCGACCGAAAACAGCTAGTAAGCGACACCAAAATGTAGAACAACATCAAATGAGCATAGAACAACCTGAACAAACTTTTATTTTTTCTGGAACAATTTTTTAAAGGGTACTTTACTCTTGGAGGTAGACTCTTTTTTTGCATTTTTGTGTCATTTTCGACCGAAAACGGTGAGTAAGCGACAACAAAATATAGAACAATAGTAAATGAGCATAGAACAACCTGGAACAACTTTTATTTTTTCCGGAACAAATTTTTAAAGTGTACTTTGCTGTTGGAGGTATACTCTTTTTTTGCATTATTGTGTTATTTTTGACCGAAATCGGCGCGTCAGCGACACGAAAATGTAGAACAATATTAAATGAGCATAAAACAACCTGGAACAACTTTTATTTTTCTCAGACCAAATTTTTAAAGGGTGCTTTACTCTTGGAGATAGACTCTTTTTTTGCATTTTTGTGTCATTTTCGACCGAAAACGGTGAGTAAGCGACACCAAAATATAGAACAATAGTAAATGAGCATAGAACAACCTGGAACAACTTTTATTTTTTCCGGAACAAATTTTTAAAGTGTACTTTGCTGTTGGAGGTATACTCTTTTTTTGCATTATTATGTCATTTTTTACCGGAAACGGCGAGTTAGCGACACCAACATGTAGAACAATATTAAATGAGCATAGAACAACATGAAACAACTTTTATTTTTTCCTGAACAAATTTGTAAAGGTCCTTTACTCATGGAGGTAGACTATTTTTTTGGATTATTGTGTCATTTTTTACCGGAAACGGCGAGTTAGCGACACCAAAATATAGAACAATAGTAAATGAGCATAGAACAACCTGGAACAACTTTTATTTTTAACAGAGCAAATTTTTAAAGAGTCCTTTACTCATGGAGGTAGACTATTTTTTTTTATTATTGTGTCATTTTTTACCGGAAACGGCGAGTTAGCGACACCAAAATATAGAACAATAGTAAATGAGCATAGAACAACCTGGAACAACTTTTATTTTTTCCAGACCAAATTTTTAAAGGGTCCTTTACTCTTGGAGGTAAACTGTTTTTTTGCATTATTGTGGCATTTTCGACCGAAACAGCTAGTAAGCGACACCAAAATGTAGAACAATATCAAATAAGCATAGAACAACCTGGAACAACTTTTATTTTTTACGGAATAATTTTTTAAAGGGTACTTTACTCTTGGAGGTAGACTCTTTTTTTGCATTTTTGTGTCATTTTCGACCGAAAACGGTGAGTAAGCGACACCAAAATATAGAACAATAGTAAATGAGCATAGAACAACCTGGAACAACTTTTATTTTTTCCGGAACAAATTTTTAAAGTGTACTTTGCTGTTGGAGGTATACTCTTTTTTTGCATTATTGTGTTATTTTTGACCGAAATCGGCGCGTCAGCGACACGAAAATGTAGAACAATATTAAATGAGCATAAAACAACCTGGAACAACTTTTATTTTTCTCAGACCAAATTTTTAAAGGGTGCTTTACTCTTGGAGATAGACTCTTTTTTTGCATTTTTGTGTCATTTTCGACCGAAAACGGTGAGTAAGCGACACCAAAATATAGAACAATAGTAAATGAGCATAGAACAACCTGGAACAACTTTTATTTTTTCCGGAACAAATTTTTAAAGTGTACTTTGCTGTTGGAGGTATACTCTTTTTTTGCATTATTATGTCATTTTTTACCGGAAACGGCGAGTTAGCGACACCAACATGTAGAACAATATTAAATGAGCATAGAACAACATGAAACAACTTTTATTTTTTCCTGAACAAATTTGTAAAGGTCCTTTACTCATGGAGGTAGACTATTTTTTTGGATTATTGTGTCATTTTTTACCGGAAACGGCGAGTTAGCGACACCAAAATATAGAACAATAGTAAATGAGCATAGAACAACCTGGAACAACTTTTATTTTTTCCAGACCAAATTTGTAAAGGGTCCTTTACTCTTCGAGGTAGACTGTTTTTTTGCATTATTGTGGCATTTTTGATCGAAAACGGCGCGTCAGCGACACCAAAATGTAGAACAGTAACATCCAGGCACACAGCAACCTGGAACAACTTTTATTTTTTCCGGAACAAATTTTTAAAGTGTACTTTGCTGTTGGAGGTATACTCTTTTTTTGCATTATTGTGTTATTTTTGACCGAAATCGGCGCGTCAGCGACACGAAAATGTAGAACAATATTAAATGAGCATAGAACAACCTGGAACAACTTTTATTTTTTCCGGAACAATTTTTTAAAGGGTACTTTACTCTTGGAGGTAGACTCTTTTTTGCATTTTTGTGTAATTTTCGACGAAAACGGTGAGTAAACGACACCAAAATATAGAACAATAGTAAATGAGCATAGAACAACCTGCAACAACTTTTATTTTTAACAGAACAAATTTTTAAAGGGTCCTTTAGTCTTGGAGGTAGGCTGTTTTTTTGCATTATTGTGGCATTTTTGATCGAAATCGGCGCGTCAGCGACACCAAAATGTAGAACAATAACATCCAGGCATAAAACAACCTGGAACAACTTTCATTTTTAACAGAACATATTTTTAAAGGGTACTTTACTCCAGGAGATAGACCCTTTTTTTGCATTTTTGTCATTTGCGACCGAAAACAGTCAGTAAGCGACACCAAAATGTAGAACAATATCAAATGAGCATAGAACAACCTGGATCAACTTTTATTTTTTCCGGAACAATTTTTTAAAGGGTACTTTACTCTAGGAGATAGACTCTTTTTTTGCATTTTTGTGTCATTTTCGACCGAAACAGCTAGTAAGCGACACCAAAATGTAGAACAATATCAAATGAGCATAGAACAACCTGGAATAACTTTTATTTTTTCCGGAACAATTTTTTAAAGGGTACTTTACTCTTGGAGGTAGAATCTTTTTTTGCATTTTTGTGTCATTTTCGACGAAAACGGTGAGTAAACGACACCAAAATATAGAACAATAGTAAATGAGCATAGAACAACCTGGAACAACTTTTATTGTTAACAGAACAAATTTTTAAAGGGTCCTTTACTCTTGGAGATAGACTCTTTTTTTTGCATTTTTGTCATTTGCGACCGAAAACAGTTAGTAAGCGACACCAAAATGTAGAACAATATCAAATGAGCATAGAACAACCTGGAACAACTTTTATTTTTTCCGGAACAATTTTTTGAAGGATACTTTACTCTTGGAGGTATACTCTTTTTTTGCATTATTATGTCATTTTTTACCGGAAATGGCGAGTTAGCGACACCAACATGTAGAATAATATTAAATGAGCATAGAACAACCTGAAACAACTTTTATTTTTTCCTGAACAAATTTGTAAAGGTCCTTTACTCATGGAGGTAGACTATTTTTTTGGATTATTGTGTCATTTTTTACCGGAAACGGCGAGTTAGCGACACCAAAATATAGAACAATATTAAATGAGCATAGAACAACCTGAAACAACTTTTATTTTTTCCTGAACACATTTGTAAAGGTCCTTTACTCATGGAGGTAGACTATTTTTTTGGATTATTGTGTCATTTTTTACCGGAAACGGCGAGTTAGCGACACCAAAATATAGAACAATAGTAAATGAGCATAGAACAACCTGGAACAACTTTTATTTTTTCCAGACCAAATTTTTAAAGGGTCCTTTACTCTTGGAGGTAGACTGTTTTTTTGCATTATTTTGGCATTTTCGACCGAAACAGCTAGTAAGCGACACCAAAATGTAGAACAATATCAAATAAGCATAGAACAACCTGGAACAACTTTTATTTTTTACGGAATAATTTTTTAAAGGGTACTTTACTCTTGGAGGTAGACTCTTTTTTTGCATTTTTGTGTCATTTTCGACGAAAACGGTGAGTAAACGACACCAAAATATAGAACAATAGTAAATGAGCATAGAACAACCTGGAATAACTTTTATTTTTAACGGAACAAATTGTTAAAGGGTACTTTACTCTTGGAGATAGACTCTTTTTTTGCATTTTTGTCATTTTCGACCGAAAACAGCTAGTAAGCGACACCAAAATGTAGAACAACATCAAATGAGCATAGAACAACCTGAACAAACTTTTATTTTTTCCGGAACAATTTTTTAAAGGGTACTTTACTCTTGGAGGTAGACTCTTTTTTTGCATTTTTGTGTCATTTTCGACCGAAAACGGTGAGTAAGCGACACCAAAATATAGAACAATTGTAATTGAGCATAGAACAACCTGGAACAACTTTTATTTTTTCCAGACCAAATTTTTAAAGGGTCCTTTACTCTTGGAGGTAGACTGTTTTTTTGCATTATTGTGACATTTTTGATCGAAAACGGCGCGTCAGCGACACCAAAATGTAGAACAGTAACATCCAGGCAAACAGCAACCAGGAACAACTTTTATTTTTTCCGGAACAAATTTTTAAAGTGTACTTTGCTGTTGGAGGTATACTCTTTTTTTGCATTATTGTGTTATTTTTGACCGAAATCGGCGCGTCAGCGACACGAAAATGTAGAACAATATCAAATGAGCATAGAACAACCTGGAACAACTTTTATTTTTTCCGGAACAATTTTTTGAAGGATACTTTACTCTTGGAGGTAGACTCTTTTTTTGCATTATTATGTCATTTTTTACCGGAAACGGCGAGTTAGCGACACCAACATGTAGTACAATATTAAATGAGCATAGAACAACCTGAAACAACTTTTATTTTTTCCTGAACAAATTTGTAAAGGTCCTTTACTCATGGAGGTTGACTATTTTTTTTGATTATTGTGTCATTTTTTACCGGAAACGGCGAGTTAGCGACACCAAAATATAGAACAATAGTAAATGAGCATAGAACAACCTGGAACAACTTTTATTTTTCTCAGACCAAATTTTTAAAGGGTGCTTTACTCTTAGAGATAGACTCTTTTTTTGCATTTTTGTGTCATTTTCGACCGAAAACGGTGAGTAAGCGACACCAAAATATAGAACAATAGTAAATGAGCATAGAACAACCTGGAACAACTTTTATTTTTTCCGGAACAAATTTTTAAAGTGTACTTTGCTGTTGGAGGTATACTCTTTTTTTGCATTATTATGTCATTTTTTACCGGAAACGGCGAGTTAGCGACACCAACATGTAGAACAATATTAAATGAGCATAGAACAACATGAAACAACTTTTATTTTTTCCTGAACAAATTTGTAAAGGTCCTTTACTCATGGAGGTAGACTATTTTTTTGGATTATTGTGTCATTTTTTACCGGAAACGGCGAGTTAGCGACACCAAAATATAGAACAATAGTAAATGAGCATAGAACAACCTGGAACAACTTTTATTTTTTCCAGACCAAATTTTTAAAGGGTCCTTTACTCTTGGAGGTAGACTGTTTTTTTGCATTATTGTGGCATTTTTGATCGAAAACGGCGCGTCAGCGACACCAAAATGTAGAACAGTAACATCCAGGCACACAGCAACCTGGAACAACTTTTATTTTTTCCGGAACAAATTTTTAAAGTGTACTTTGCTGTTGGAGGTATACACTTTTTTTGCATTATTGTGTTATTTTTGACCGAAATCGGCGCGTCAGCGACACGAAAATGTAGAACAATATTAAATGAGCATAAAACAACCTGGAACAACTTTTATTTTTCTCAGACCAAATTTTTAAAGGGTGCTTTACTCTTGGAGATAGACTCTTTTTTTGCATTTTTGTGTCATTTTCGACCGAAAACGGTGAGTAAGCGACACCAAAATATAGAACAATAGTAAATGAGCATAGAACAACTTGGAACAACTTTTATTTTTAACAGAGCAAATTTTTAAAGAGTCCTTTACTCATGGAGGTAGACTATTTTTTTTTATTATTGTGTCATTTTTTACCGGAAACGGCGAGTTAGCGACACCAAAATATAGAACAATAGTAAATGAGCATAGAACAACCTGGAACAACTTTTATTTTTTCCAGACCAAATTTTTAAAGGGTCCTTTACTCTTGGAGGTAGACTGTTTTTTTGCATTATTGTGGCATTTTCGACCGAAACAGCTAGTAAGCGACACCAAAATGTAGAACAATATCAAATAAGCATAGAACAACCTGGAACAACTTTTATTTTTTACGGAATAATTTTTTAAAGGGTACTTTACTCTTGGAGGTAGACTCTTTTTTTGCATTTTTGTGTCATTTTCGACCGAAAACGGTGAGTAAGCGACACCAAAATATAGAACAATAGTAAATGAGCATAGAACAACCTGGAACAACTTTTATTTTTTCCGGAACAAATTTTTAAAGTGTACTTTGCTGTTGGAGGTATACTCTTTTTTTGCATTATTGTGTTATTTTTGACCGAAATCGGCGCGTCAGCGACACGAAAATGTAGAACAATATTAAATGAGCATAAAACAACCTGGAACAACTTTTATTTTTCTCAGACCAAATTTTTAAAGGGTGCTTTACTCTTGGAGATAGACTCTTTTTTTGCATTTTTGTGTCATTTTCGACCGAAAACGGTGAGTAAGCGACACCAAAATATAGAACAATAGTAAATGAGCATAGAACAACCTGGAACAACTTTTATTTTTTCCGGAACAAATTTTTAAAGTGTACTTTGCTGTTGGAGGTATACTCTTTTTTTGCATTATTATGTCATTTTTTACCGGAAACGGCGAGTTAGCGACACCAACATGTAGAACAATATTAAATGAGCATAAAACAACATGAAACAACTTTTATTTTTTCCTGAACAAATTTGTAAAGGTCCTTTACTCATGGAGGTAGACTATTTTTTTGGATTATTGTGTCATTTTTTACCGGAAACGGCGAGTTAGCGACACCAAAATATAGAACAATAGTAAATGAGCATAGAACAACCTGGAACAACTTTTATTTTTTCCAGACCAAATTTTTAAAGGGTCCTTTACTCTTGGAGGTAGACTGTTTTTTTGCATTATTGTGGCATTTTTGATCGAAAACGGCGCGTCAGCGACACCAAAATGTAGAACAGTAACATCCAGGCACACAGCAACCTGGAACAACTTTTATTTTTTCCGGAACAAATTTTTAAAGTGTACTTTGCTGTTGGAGGTATAAACTTTTTTTGCATTATTGTGTTATTTTTGACCGAAATCGGCGCGTCAGCGACACGAAAATGTAGAACAATATTAAATGAGCATAAAACAACCTGGAACAACTTTTATTTTTCTCAGACCAAATTTTTAAAGGGTGCTTTACTCTTGGAGATAGACTCTTTCTTTGCATTTTTGTGTCATTTTCGACCGAAAACGGTGAGTAAGCGACACCAAAATATAGAACAATAGTAAATGAGCATAGAACAACTTGGAACAACTTTTATTTTTAACAGAGCAAATTTTTAAAGGGTCCTTTACTCTTGGAGGTAGACTCTTTTTTTGCATTTTTGTGTCATTTTCGACGAAAACGGTGAGTAAACGACACCAAAATATAGAACAATAGTAAATGAGCATAGAACAACCTGGAACAACTTTTATTGTTAACAGAACAAATTTTTAAAGGGTCCTATACTCTTGGAGATAGACTCTTTTTTTTGCATTTTTGTCCTTTGCGACCGAAAACAGTTAGTAAGTGACACCAAAATGTAGAACAATATCAAATGAGCATAGAACAACCTGGAACAACTTTTATTTTTTCCGGAACAATTTTTTGAAGGATACTTTACTCTTGGAGGTAGACTCTTTTTTTGCATTATTATGTCATTTTTTACCGGAAACGGCGAGTTAGCGACACCAACATGTAGAACAATATTAAATGAGCATAGAACAACCTGAAACAACTTTTGTTTTTTCCTGAACAAATTTGTAAAGGTCCTTTACTCATGGAGGTAGACTATTTTTTTGGATTATTGTGTCATTTTTTACCGGAAACGGCGAGTTAGCGACACCAAAATATAGAACAATAGTAAATGAGCATAGAACAACCTGGAACAACTTTTATTTTTTCCAGACCAAATTTTTAAAGGGTCCTTTACTCTTGGAGGTAGACTGTTTTTTTGCATTATTGTGGCATTTTCGACCGAAACAGCTAGTAAGCGACACCAAAATGTAGAACAATATCAAATAAGCATAGAACAACCTGGAACAACTTTTATTTTTTCCGGAACAATTTTTTAAAGGGTACTTTACTCTTGGAGGTAGACTCTTTTTTTGCATTTTTGTGTCATTTTCGACCGAAAACGGTGAGTAAGCGACACCAAAATATAGAACAATAGTAAATGAGCATAGAACAACCTGGAACAACTTTTATTTTTTCCGGAACAAATTTTTAAAGGGTCCTTTACTCTTGGAGGTAGACTTTTTTTGCATTATTGTGGCATTTTCGACCGAAACAGCTAGTAAGCGACACCAAAATGTAGAACAATATCAAATAAGCATAGAACAACCTGGAACAACTTTTATTTTTTACGGAATAATTTTTTAAAGGGTACTTTACTCTTGGAGGTAGACTCTTTTTTTGCATTTTTGTGTCATTTTCGACGAAAACGGTGAGTAAACGACACCAAAATATAGAACAATATTAAATGAGCATAAAACAACCTGGAACAACTTTTATTTTTTCCAGACCAAATTTTTAAAGGGTCCTTTACTCTTGGAGGTAGACTGTTTTTTTGCATTATTGTGGCATTTTTGATCGAAAACGGCGCGTCAGCGACACCAAAATGTAGAACAGTAACATCCAGGCACACAGCAACCTGGAACAACTTTTATTTTTTCCGGAACAAATTTTTAAAGTGTACTTTGCTGTTGGAGGTATAAACTTTTTTTGCATTATTGTGTTATTTTTGACCGAAATCGGCGCGTCAGCGACACGAAAATGTAGAACAATATTAAATGAGCATAAAACAACCTGGAACAACTTTTATTTTTCTCAGACCAAATTTTTAAAGAGTGCTTTACTCTTGGAGATAGACTCTTTTTTTTTTGCATTTTTGTGTCATTTTCGACCGAAAACGGTGAGTAAGCGACACCAAAATATAGAACAATAGTAAATGAGCATAGAACAACTTGGAACAACTTTTATTTTTAACAGAGCAAATTTTTAAAGGGTCCTTTACTCTTGGAGGTAGACTCTTTTTTTGCATTTTTGTGTCATTTTCGACGAAAACGGTGAGTAAACGACACCAAAATATAGAACAATAGTAAATGAGCATAGAACAACCTGGAATAACTTTTATTTTTAACGGAACAAATTGTTAAAGGGTACTTTAATCTTGGAGATAGACTCTTTTTTGCATTTTTGTCATTTTCGACCGAAAACAGCTAGTAAGCGACACCAAAATGTAGAACAACATCAAATGAGCATAGAACAACCTGAACAAACTTTTATTTTTTCCGGAACAATTTTTTAAAGGGTACTTTACTCTTGGAGGTAGACTCTTTTTTTGCATTTTTGTGTCATTTTCGACCGAAAACGGTGAGTAAGCGACACCAAAATATAGAACAATAGTAAATGAGCATAGAACAACCTGGAACAACTTTTATTTTTTCCGGAACAAATTTTTAAAGTGTACTTTGCTGTTGGAGGTATACTCTTTTTTTGCATTATTGTGTTATTTTTGACCGAAATCGGCGCGTCAGCGACACGAAAATGTAGAACAATATTAAATGAGCATAAAACAACCTGGAACAACTTTTATTTTTCTCAGACCAAATTTTTAAAGGGTGCTTTACTCTTGGAGATAGACTCTTTTTTTGCATTTTTGTGTCATTTTCGACCGAAAACGGTGAGTAAGCGACACCAAAATATAGAACAATAGTAAATGAGCATAGAACAACCTGGAACAACTTTTATTTTTTCCGGAACAAATTTTTAAAGTGTACTTTGCTGTTGGAGGTATACTCTTTTTTTGCATTATTATGTCATTTTTTACCGGAAACGGCGAGTTAGCGACACCAACATGTAGAACAATATTAAATGAGCATAAAACAACATGAAACAACTTTTATTTTTTCCTGAACAAATTTGTAAAGGTCCTTTACTCATGGAGGTAGACTATTTTTTTGGATTATTGTGTCATTTTTTACCGGAAACGGCGAGTTAGCGACACCAAAATATAGAACAATAGTAAATGAGCATAGAACAACCTGGAACAACTTTTATTTTTTCCAGACCAAATTTTTAAAGGGTCCTTTACTCTTGGAGGTAGACTGTTTTTTTGCATTATTGTGGCATTTTCGACCGAAACAGCTAGTAAGCGACACCAAAATGTAGAACAATATCAAATAAGCATAGAACAACCTGGAACAACTTTTATTTTTTCCGGAACAATTTTTTAAAGGGTACTTTACTCTTGGAGGTAGACTCTTTTTTTGCATTTTTGTGTCATTTTCGACCGAAAACGGTGAGTAAGCGACACCAAAATATAGAACAATAGTAAATGAGCATAGAACAACCTGGAACAACTTTTATTTTTTCCGGAACAAATTTTTAAAGGGTCCTTTACTCTTGGAGGTAGACTTTTTTGCATTATTGTGGCATTTTCGACCGAAACAGCTAGTAAGCGACACCAAAATGTAGAACAATATCAAATAAGCATAGAACAACCTGGAACAACTTTTATTTTTTCCAGACCAAATTTGTAAAGGGTCCTTTACTCTTCGAGGTAGACTGTTTTTTTGCATTATTGTGGCATTTTTGATCGAAAACGGCGCGTCAGCGACACCAAAATGTAGAACAGTAACATCCAGGCACACAGCAACCTGGAACAACTTTTATTTTTTCCGGAACAAATTTTTAAAGTGTACTTTGCTGTTGGAGGTATACTCTTTTTTTGCATTATTGTGTTATTTTTGACCGAAATCGGCGCGTCAGCGACACGAAAATGTAGAACAATATTAAATGAGCATAGAACAACCTGGAACAACTTTTATTTTTTCCGGAACAATTTTTTAAAGGGTACTTTACTCTTGGAGGTAGACTCTTTTTTGCATTTTTGTGTCATTTTCGACCGAAACAGCTAGTAAGCGACACCAAAATGTAGAACAATATCAAATGAGCATAGAACAACCTGGAATAACTTTTATTTTTTCCGGAACAATTTTTTAAAGGGTACTTTACTCTTGGAGGTAGAATCTTTTTTTGCATTTTTGTGTCATTTTCGACGAAAACGGTGAGTAAACGACACCAAAATATAGAACAATAGTAAATGAGCATAGAACAACCTGGAACAACTTTTATTGTTAACAGAACAAATTTTTAAAGGGTCCTTTAATCTTGGAGATAGACTCTTTTTTGCATTTTTGTCATTTTCGACCGAAAACAGCTAGTAAGCGACACCAAAATGTAGAACAACATCAAATGAGCATAGAACAACCTGAACAAACTTTTATTTTTTCCGGAACAATTTTTTAAAGGGTACTTTACTCTTGGAGGTAGACTCTTTTTTTGCATTTTTGTGTCATTTTCGACCGAAAACGGTGAGTAAACGACAACAAAATATAGAACAATAGTAAATGAGCATAGAACAACCTGGAACAACTTTTATTTTTTCCGGAACAAATTTTTAAAGTGTACTTTGCTGTTGGAGGTATACTCTTTTTTTGCATTATTGTGTTATTTTTGACCGAAATCGGCGCGTCAGCGACACGAAAATGTAGAACAATATTAAATGAGCATAAAACAACCTGGAACAACTTTTATTTTTCTCAGACCAAATTTTTAAAGGGTGCTTTACTCTTGGAGATAGACTCTTTTTTTGCATTTTTGTGTCATTTTCGACCGAAAACGGTGAGTAAGCGACACCAAAATATAGAACAATAGTAAATGAGCATAGAACAACCTGGAACAACTTTTATTTTTTCCGGAACAAATTTTTAAAGTGTACTTTGCTGTTGGAGGTATACTCTTTTTTTGCATTATTATGTCATTTTTTACCGGAAACGGCGAGTTAGCGACACCAACATGTAGAACAATATTAAATGAGCATAGAACAACATGAAACAACTTTTATTTTTTCCTGAACAAATTTGTAAAGGTCCTTTACTCATGGAGGTAGACTATTTTTTTGGATTATTGTGTCATTTTTTACCGGAAACGGCGAGTTAGCGACACCAAAATATAGAACAATAGTAAATGAGCATAGAACAACCTGGAACAACTTTTATTTTTTCCAGACCAAATTTGTAAAGGGTCCTTTACTCTTCGAGGTAGACTGTTTTTTTGCATTATTGTGGCATTTTTGATCGAAAACGGCGCGTCAGCGACACCAAAATGTAGAACAGTAACATCCAGGCACACAGCAACCTGGAACAACTTTTATTTTTTCCGGAACAAATTTTTAAAGTGTACTTTGCTGTTGGAGGTATACTCTTTTTTTGCATTATTGTGTTATTTTTGACCGAAATCGGCGCGTCAGCGACACGAAAATGTAGAACAATATTAAATGAGCATAGAACAACCTGGAACAACTTTTATTTTTTCCGGAACAATTTTTTAAAGGGTACTTTACTCTTGGAGGTAGACTCTTTTTTGCATTTTTGTGTAATTTTCGACGAAAACGGTGAGTAAACGACACCAAAATATAGAACAATAGTAAATGAGCATAGAACAACCTGCAACAACTTTTATTTTTAACAGAACAAATTTTTAAAGGGTTCTTTAGTCTTGGAGGTAGGCTGTTTTTTTGCATTATTGTGGCATTTTTGATCGAAATCGGCGCGTCAGCGACACCAAAATGTAGAACAATAACATCCAGGCATAAAACAACCTGGAACAACTTTCATTTTTAACAGAACATATTTTTAAAGGGTACTTTACTCCAGGAGATAGACCCTTTTTTTGCATTTTTGTCATTTGCGACCGAAAACAGTCAGTAAGCGACACCAAAATGTAGAACAATATCAAATGAGCATAGAACAACCTGGATCAACTTTTATTTTTTCCGGAACAATTTTTTAAAGGGTACTTTACTCTAGGAGATAGACTCTTTTTTTGCATTTTTGTGTCATTTTCGACCGAAACAGCTAGTAAGCGACACCAAAATGTAGAACAATATCAAATGAGCATAGAACAACCTGGAATAACTTTTATTTTTTCCGGAACAATTTTTTAAAGGGTACTTTACTCTTGGAGGTAGAATCTTTTTTTGCATTTTTGTGTCATTTTCGACGAAAACGGTGAGTAAACGACACCAAAATATAGAACAATAGTAAATGAGCATAGAACAACCTGGAACAACTTTTATTGTTAACAGAACAAATTTTTAAAGGGTCCTTTACTCTTGGAGATAGACTCTTTTTTTTGCATTTTTGTCATTTGCGACCGAAAACAGTTAGTAAGCGACACCAAAATGTAGAACAATATCAAATGAGCATAGAACAACCTGGAACAACTTTTATTTTTTCCGGAACAATTTTTTGAAGGATACTTTACTCTTGGAGGTATACTCTTTTTTTGCATTATTATGTCATTTTTTACCGGAAATGGCGAGTTAGCGACACCAACATGTAGAATAATATTAAATGAGCATAGAACAACCTGAAACAACTTTTATTTTTTCCTGAACAAATTTGTAAAGGTCCTTTACTCATGGAGGTAGACTATTTTTTTGGATTATTGTGTCATTTTTTACCGGAAACGGCGAGTTAGCGACACCAAAATATAGAACAATATTAAATGAGCATAGAACAACCTGAAACAACTTTTATTTTTTCCTGAACACATTTGTAAAGGTCCTTTACTCATGGAGGTAGACTATTTTTTTGGATTATTGTGTCATTTTTTACCGGAAACGGCGAGTTAGCGACACCAAAATATAGAACAATAGTAAATGAGCATAGAACAACCTGGAACAACTTTTATTTTTTCCAGACCAAATTTTTAAAGGGTCCTTTACTCTTGGAGGTAGACTGTTTTTTTGCATTATTTTGGCATTTTCGACCGAAACAGCTAGTAAGCGACACCAAAATGTAGAACAATATCAAATAAGCATAGAACAACCTGGAACAACTTTTATTTTTTACGGAATAATTTTTTAAAGGGTACTTTACTCTTGGAGGTAGACTCTTTTTTTGCATTTTTGTGTCATTTTCGACGAAAACGGTGAGTAAACGACACCAAAATATAGAACAATAGTAAATGAGCATAGAACAACCTGGAATAACTTTTATTTTTAACGGAACAAATTGTTAAAGGGTACTTTACTCTTGGAGATAGACTCTTTTTTTGCATTTTTGTCATTTTCGACCGAAAACAGCTAGTAAGCGACACCAAAATGTAGAACAACATCAAATGAGCATAGAACAACCTGAACAAACTTTTATTTTTTCCGGAACAATTTTTTAAAGGGTACTTTACTCTTGGAGGTAGACTCTTTTTTTGCATTTTTGTGTCATTTTCGACCGAAAACGGTGAGTAAGCGACACCAAAATATAGAACAATTGTAATTGAGCATAGAACAACCTGGAACAACTTTTATTTTTTCCAGACCAAATTTTTAAAGGGTCCTTTACTCTTGGAGGTAGACTGTTTTTTTGCATTATTGTGACATTTTTGATCGAAAACGGCGCGTCAGCGACACCAAAATGTAGAACAGTAACATCCAGGCAAACAGCAACCAGGAACAACTTTTATTTTTTCCGGAACAAATTTTTAAAGTGTACTTTGCTGTTGGAGGTATACTCTTTTTTTGCATTATTGTGTTATTTTTGACCGAAATCGGCGCGTCAGCGACACGAAAATGTAGAACAATATCAAATGAGCATAGAACAACCTGGAACAACTTTTATTTTTTCCGGAACAATTTTTTGAAGGATACTTTACTCTTGGAGGTAGACTCTTTTTTTGCATTATTATGTCATTTTTTACCGGAAACGGCGAGTTAGCGACACCAACATGTAGTACAATATTAAATGAGCATAGAACAACCTGAAACAACTTTTATTTTTTCCTGAACAAATTTGTAAAGGTCCTTTACTCATGGAGGTTGACTATTTTTTTTGATTATTGTGTCATTTTTTACCGGAAACGGCGAGTTAGCGACACCAAAATATAGAACAATAGTAAATGAGCATAGAACAACCTGGAACAACTTTTATTTTTTCCAGACCAAATTTTTAAAGGGTCCTTTACTCTTGGAGGTAGACTGTTTTTTTGCATTATTGTGGCATTTTCGACCGAAACAGCTAGTAAGCGACACCAAAATGTAGAACAATATCAAATAAGCATAGAACAACCTGGAACAACTTTTATTTTTTACGGAATAATTTTTTAAAGGGTACTTTACTCTTGGAGGTAGACTCTTTTTTTTGCATTTTTTTGTCATTTTCGACGAAAACGGTGAGTAAACGACACCAAAATATAGAACAATAGTAAATGAGCATAGAACAACCTGGAATAACTTTTATTTTTAACGGAACAAATTGTTAAAGGGTACTTTAATCTTGGAGATAGACTCTTTTTTGCATTTTTGTCATTTTCGACCGAAAACAGCTAGTAAGCGACACCAAAATGTAGAACAACATCAAATGAGCATAGAACAACCTGAACAAACTTTTATTTTTTCTGGAACAATTTTTTAAAGGGTACTTTACTCTTGGAGGTAGACTCTTTTTTTGCATTTTTGTGTCATTTTCGACCGAAAACGGTGAGTAAGCGACAACAAAATATAGAACAATAGTAAATGAGCATAGAACAACCTGGAACAACTTTTATTTTTTCCGGAACAAATTTTTAAAGTGTACTTTGCTGTTGGAGGTATACTCTTTTTTTGCATTATTGTGTTATTTTTGACCGAAATCGGCGCGTCAGCGACACGAAAATGTAGAACAATATTAAATGAGCATAAAACAACCTGGAACAACTTTTATTTTTCTCAGACCAAATTTTTAAAGGGTGCTTTACTCTTGGAGATAGACTCTTTTTTTGCATTTTTGTGTCATTTTCGACCGAAAACGGTGAGTAAGCGACACCAAAATATAGAACAATAGTAAATGAGCATAGAACAACCTGGAACAACTTTTATTTTTTCCGGAACAAATTTTTAAAGTGTACTTTGCTGTTGGAGGTATACTCTTTTTTTGCATTATTATGTCATTTTTTACCGGAAACGGCGAGTTAGCGACACCAACATGTAGAACAATATTAAATGAGCATAGAACAACATGAAACAACTTTTATTTTTTCCTGAACAAATTTGTAAAGGTCCTTTACTCATGGAGGTAGACTATTTTTTTGGATTATTGTGTCATTTTTTACCGGAAACGGCGAGTTAGCGACACCAAAATATAGAACAATAGTAAATGAGCATAGAACAACCTGGAACAACTTTTATTTTTTCCAGACCAAATTTTTAAAGGGTCCTTTACTCTTGGAGGTAGACTGTTTTTTTGCATTATTGTGGCATTTTTGATCGAAAACGGCGCGTCAGCGACACCAAAATGTAGAACAGTAACATCCAGGCACACAGCAACCTGGAACAACTTTTATTTTTTCCGGAACAAATTTTTAAAGTGTACTTTGCTGTTGGAGGTATACACTTTTTTTGCATTATTGTGTTATTTTTGACCGAAATCGGCGCGTCAGCGACACGAAAATGTAGAACAATATTAAATGAGCATAAAACAACCTGGAACAACTTTTATTTTTCTCAGACCAAATTTTTAAAGGGTGCTTTACTCTTGGAGATAGACTCTTTTTTTGCATTTTTGTGTCATTTTCGACCGAAAACGGTGAGTAAGCGACACCAAAATATAGAACAATAGTAAATGAGCATAGAACAACTTGGAACAACTTTTATTTTTAACAGAGCAAATTTTTAAAGAGTCCTTTACTCATGGAGGTAGACTATTTTTTTTTATTATTGTGTCATTTTTTACCGGAAACGGCGAGTTAGCGACACCAAAATATAGAACAATAGTAAATGAGCATAGAACAACCTGGAACAACTTTTATTTTTTCCAGACCAAATTTTTAAAGGGTCCTTTACTCTTGGAGGTAGACTGTTTTTTTGCATTATTGTGGCATTTTCGACCGAAACAGCTAGTAAGCGACACCAAAATGTAGAACAATATCAAATAAGCATAGAACAACCTGGAACAACTTTTATTTTTTACGGAATAATTTTTTAAAGGGTACTTTACTCTTGGAGGTAGACTCTTTTTTTGCATTTTTGTGTCATTTTCGACCGAAAACGGTGAGTAAGCGACACCAAAATATAGAACAATAGTAAATGAGCATAGAACAACCTGGAACAACTTTTATTTTTTCCGGAACAAATTTTTAAAGTGTACTTTGCTGTTGGAGGTATACTCTTTTTTTGCATTATTGTGTTATTTTTGACCGAAATCGGCGCGTCAGCGACACGAAAATGTAGAACAATATTAAATGAGCATAAAACAACCTGGAACAACTTTTATTTTTCTCAGACCAAATTTTTAAAGGGTGCTTTACTCTTGGAGATAGACTCTTTTTTTGCATTTTTGTGTCATTTTCGACCGAAAACGGTGAGTAAGCGACACCAAAATATAGAACAATAGTAAATGAGCATAGAACAACCTGGAACAACTTTTATTTTTTCCGGAACAAATTTTTAAAGTGTACTTTGCTGTTGGAGGTATACTCTTTTTTTGCATTATTATGTCATTTTTTACCGGAAACGGCGAGTTAGCGACACCAACATGTAGAACAATATTAAATGAGCATAAAACAACATGAAACAACTTTTATTTTTTCCTGAACAAATTTGTAAAGGTCCTTTACTCATGGAGGTAGACTATTTTTTTGGATTATTGTGTCATTTTTTACCGGAAACGGCGAGTTAGCGACACCAAAATATAGAACAATAGTAAATGAGCATAGAACAACCTGGAACAACTTTTATTTTTTCCAGACCAAATTTTTAAAGGGTCCTTTACTCTTGGAGGTAGACTGTTTTTTTGCATTATTGTGGCATTTTTGATCGAAAACGGCGCGTCAGCGACACCAAAATGTAGAACAGTAACATCCAGGCACACAGCAACCTGGAACAACTTTTATTTTTTCCGGAACAAATTTTTAAAGTGTACTTTGCTGTTGGAGGTATAAACTTTTTTTGCATTATTGTGTTATTTTTGACCGAAATCGGCGCGTCAGCGACACGAAAATGTAGAACAATATTAAATGAGCATAAAACAACCTGGAACAACTTTTATTTTTCTCAGACCAAATTTTTAAAGGGTACTTTACTCTTGGAGATAGACTCTTTCTTTGCATTTTTGTGTCATTTTCGACCGAAAACGGTGAGTAAGCGACACCAAAATATAGAACAATAGTAAATGAGCATAGAACAACTTGGAACAACTTTTATTTTTAACAGAGCAAATTTTTAAAGGGTCCTTTACTCTTGGAGGTAGACTCTTTTTTTGCATTTTTGTGTCATTTTCGACGAAAACGGTGAGTAAACGACACCAAAATATAGAACAATAGTAAATGAGCATAGAACAACCTGGAACAACTTTTATTGTTAACAGAACAAATTTTTAAAGGGTCCTATACTCTTGGAGATAGACTCTTTTTTTTGCATTTTTGTCCTTTGCGACCGAAAACAGTTAGTAAGTGACACCAAAATGTAGAACAATATCAAATGAGCATAGAACAACCTGGAACAACTTTTATTTTTTCCGGAACAATTTTTTGAAGGATACTTTACTCTTGGAGGTAGACTCTTTTTTTGCATTATTATGTCATTTTTTACCGGAAACGGCGAGTTAGCGACACCAACATGTAGAACAATATTAAATGAGCATAGAACAACCTGAAACAACTTTTGTTTTTTCCTGAACAAATTTGTAAAGGTCCTTTACTCATGGAGGTAGACTATTTTTTTGGATTATTGTGTCATTTTTTACCGGAAACGGCGAGTTAGCGACACCAAAATATAGAACAATAGTAAATGAGCATAGAACAACCTGGAACAACTTTTATTTTTTCCAGACCAAATTTTTAAAGGGTCCTTTACTCTTGGAGGTAGACTGTTTTTTTGCATTATTGTGGCATTTTCGACCGAAACAGCTAGTAAGCGACACCAAAATGTAGAACAATATCAAATAAGCATAGAACAACCTGGAACAACTTTTATTTTTTCCGGAACAATTTTTTAAAGGGTACTTTACTCTTGGAGGTAGACTCTTTTTTTGCATTTTTGTGTCATTTTCGACCGAAAACGGTGAGTAAGCGACACCAAAATATAGAACAATAGTAAATGAGCATAGAACAACCTGGAACAACTTTTATTTTTTCCGGAACAAATTTTTAAAGGGTCCTTTACTCTTGGAGGTAGACTTTTTTTGCATTATTGTGGCATTTTCGACCGAAACAGCTAGTAAGCGACACCAAAATGTAGAACAATATCAAATAAGCATAGAACAACCTGGAACAACTTTTATTTTTTACGGAATAATTTTTTAAAGGGTACTTTACTCTTGGAGGTAGACTCTTTTTTTGCATTTTTGTGTCATTTTCGACGAAAACGGTGAGTAAACGACACCAAAATATAGAACAATATTAAATGAGCATAAAACAACCTGGAACAACTTTTATTTTTTCCAGACCAAATTTTTAAAGGGTCCTTTACTCTTGGAGGTAGACTGTTTTTTTGCATTTTTGTGTCATTTTCGACGAAAACGGTGAGTAAACGACACCAAAATATAGAACAATAGTAAATGAGCATAGAACAACCTGGAATAACTTTTATTTTTAACGGAACAAATTGTTAAAGGGTACTTTAATCTTGGAGATAGACTCTTTTTTGCATTTTTGTCATTTTCGACCGAAAACAGCTAGTAAGCGACACCAAAATGTAGAACAACATCAAATGAGCATAGAACAACCTGAACAAACTTTTATTTTTTCCGGAACAATTTTTTAAAGGGTACTTTACTCTTGGAGGTAGACTCTTTTTTTGCATTTTTGTGTCATTTTCGACCGAAAACGGTGAGTAAGCGACACCAAAATATAGAACAATAGTAAATGAGCATAGAACAACCTGGAACAACTTTTATTTTTTCCGGAACAAATTTTTAAAGTGTACTTTGCTGTTGGAGGTATACTCTTTTTTTGCATTATTGTGTTATTTTTGACCGAAATCGGCGCGTCAGCGACACGAAAATGTAGAACAATATTAAATGAGCATAAAACAACCTGGAACAACTTTTATTTTTCTCAGACCAAATTTTTAAAGGGTGCTTTACTCTTGGAGATAGACTCTTTTTTTGCATTTTTGTGTCATTTTCGACCGAAAACGGTGAGTAAGCGACACCAAAATATAGAACAATAGTAAATGAGCATAGAACAACCTGGAACAACTTTTATTTTTTCCGGAACAAATTTTTAAAGTCTACTTTGCTGTTGGAGGTATACTCTTTTTTTGCATTATTATGTCATTTTTTACCGGAAACGGCGAGTTAGCGACACCAACATGTAGAACAATATTAAATGAGCATAAAACAACATGAAACAACTTTTATTTTTTCCTGAACAAATTTGTAAAGGTCCTTTACTCATGGAGGTAGACTATTTTTTTGGATTATTGTGTCATTTTTTACCGGAAACGGCGAGTTAGCGACACCAAAATATAGAACAATAGTAAATGAGCATAGAACAACCTGGAACAACTTTTATTTTTTCCAGACCAAATTTTTAAAGGGTCCTTTACTCTTGGAGGTAGACTGTTTTTTTGCATTATTGTGGCATTTTCGACCGAAACAGCTAGTAAGCGACACCAAAATGTAGAACAATATCAAATAAGCATAGAACAACCTGGAACAACTTTTATTTTTTCCGGAACAATTTTTTAAAGGGTACTTTACTCTTGGAGGTAGACTCTTTTTTTGCATTTTTGTGTCATTTTCGACCGAAAACGGTGAGTAAGCGACACCAAAATATAGAACAATAGTAAATGAGCATAGAACAACCTGGAACAACTTTTATTTTTTCCGGAACAAATTTTTAAAGGGTCCTTTACTCTTGGAGGTAGACTTTTTTTGCATTATTGTGGCATTTTCGACCGAAACAGCTAGTAAGCGACACCAAAATGTAGAACAATATCAAATAAGCATAGAACAACCTGGAACAACTTTTATTTTTTACGGAATAATTTTTTAAAGGGTACTTTACTCTTGGAGGTAGACTCTTTTTTTGCATTTTTGTGTCATTTTCGACGAAAACTGTGAGTAAACGACACCAAAATATAGAACAATAGTAAACGAGCATAGAACAACCTGGAACAACTTTTATTTTTAACAGAACAAATTTTTGAAGGGTCCTTTACTCTTGGAGATAGACTCTTTTTTTTGCATTTTTGTCATTTGCGACCGAAAACAGTTAGTAAGCGACACCAAAATGTAGAACAATATCAAATGTACATAGAACAACCTGGAACAACTTTTATTTGTTCCGGAACAATTTTTTGAAGGATACTTTACTCTTGGAGGTAGTCTCTTTTTTTGCATTATTATGTCATTTTTTACCGGAAACGGCGAGTTAGCGACACCAACATGTAGAACAATATTAAATGAGCATAGAACAACCTGAAACAACTTTTATTTTTTCCTGAACAAATTTGTAAAGGTCCTTTACTCATGGAGGTAGACTATTTTTTTGGATTATTGTGTCATTTTTGACCGAAATCGGCGCGTCAGCGACACCAAAATGTAGAACAATAACATCCAGGCATAAGACAACCTGGAACAACTTTTATTTTTAACAGAACAAATTTTTAAAGGGTACTTTACTCTTGGAGATAGACTCTTTTTTTTGCATTTTTGTCATTTGCGACCGAAAACAGTTAGTAAGCGACACCAAAATGTAGAACAATATCAAATGAGCATAGAACAACCTGGAATAACTTTTATTTTTTCCGGAACAATTTTTTAAAGGGTACTTTACTCTTGGAGGTAGACTCTTTTTTTACATTTTTGTGTCATTTTCGACGAAAACGGTGTGTATACGACACCAAAATATAGAACAATAGTAAATGAGCATAGAACAACCTGGAACAACTTTTATTTTTAACAGAACAAATTTTTGAAGGGAACTTTACTCTTGGAGATAGACTCTTTTTTTTGCATTTTTGTCATTTGCGACCGAAAACAGTTAGTAAGTGACACCAAAATGTAGAACAATATCAAATGAGCATAGAACAACCTGGAACAACTTTTATTTTTTCCGGAACAATTTTTTGAAGGATACTTTACTCTTGGAGGTAGACTCTTTTTTTGCATTATTATGTCATTTTTTACCGGAAACGGCGAGTTAGCGACACCAACATGTAGAACAATATTAAATGAGCATAGAACAACCTGAAACAACTTTTGTTTTTTCCTGAACAAATTTGTAAAGGTCCTTTACTCATGGAGGTAGACTATTTTTTTGGATTATTGTGTCATTTTTTACCGGAAACGGCGAGTTAGCGACACCAAAATATAGAACAATAGTAAATGAGCATAGAACAACCTGGAACAACTTTTATTTTTTCCAGACCAAATTTTTAAAGGGTCCTTTACTCTTGGAGGGAGACTGTTTTTTTGCATTATTGTGGCATTTTCGACCGAAACAGCTAGTAAGCGACACCAAAATGTAGAACAATATCAAATAAGCATAGAACAACCTGGAACAACTTTTATTTTTTCCGGAACAATTTTTTAAAGGGTACTTTACTCTTGGAGGTAGACTCTTTTTTTGCATTTTTGTGTAATTTTCGACCGAAAACGGTGAGTAAGCGACACCAAAATATAGAACAATAGTAAATGAGCATAGAACAACCTGGAACAACTTTTATTTTTTCCAGACCAAATTTTTAAAGGGTCCTTTACTCTTGGAGGGAGACTGTTTTTTTGCATTATTGTGGCATTTTCGACCGAAACAGCTAGTAAGCGACACCAAAATGTAGAACAATATCAAATAAGCATAGAACAACCTGGAATAACTTTTATTGTTAACGGAACAAATTGTTAAAGGGTACTTTAATCTTGGAGATAGACTCTTTTTTTGCATTTTTGTCATTTTCGACCGAAAACAGCTAGTAAGCGACACCAAAATGTAGAACAACATCAAATGAGCATAGAACAACCTGGAACAACTTTTATTTTTTCCAGACCAAATTTTTAAAGGGTCCTTTACTCTTGGAGGTAGACTCTTTTTTTGCATTTTTGTGTCATTTTCGACGAAAACGGTGAGTAAACGACACCAAAATGTAGAACAATAACATCCAGGCACAAAACAACCTGGAACAACTTTTATTTTTCTCAGACCAAATTTTTAAAGGGTGCTTTACTCTTGGAGATAGAATCTTTTTTGCATTTTTGTGTCATTTTCGACCGAAAACGGTGAGTAAGCAACACCAAAATGTAGAACAATAACATCCAGGCATAAGACAACCTGGAACAACTTTTATTTTTAACAGAACAAATTTTTAAAGGGTACTTTACTCTTGGAGGTTGACTCTTTTTTTGCATTTTTGTCATTTTCGACCGAAAACAGTTAGTAAGCGACACCAAAATGTAGAACAATATCAAATGAGCATAGAACAACCTGAAACAACTTTTATTTTTTCCAGAACAAATTTGTAAAGGTCCTTTACTCTTGGAGGTAGACTATTTTTTTGCATTATTGTGTCATTTTTGACCGAAATCGGCGCGTCAGCGACACCAAAATGTAGAACAATAACATCCAGGCAGAAAACAACCTGGATCAACTTTCATTTTTAACAGAACATATTTTTAAAGGGTACTTTACTCTAGGAGATAGACCCTTTTTTTGCATTATTGTGTCATTTTCGACCGAAACAGCTAGTAAGCGACACCAAAATGTAGAACAATATCAAATGAGCATAGAACAACCTGGAACAACTTTTATTTTTTCCGGAACAATTTTTTAAAGGGTATTTTACTCTTGGAGGTAGGCTCTTTTTTTGCATTTTTGTGTCATTTTCGACGAAAACGGTAAGTAAACGACACCAAAATATAGAACAATATTAAATGAGCATAGAACAACCTGAAACAACTTTTATTTTTTCCAGAACAAATTTGTAAAGGTCCTTTACTCTTGGAGGTAGACTATTTGTTTGCATTATTGTGTCATTTTTGACCGAAATCGGCGCGTCAGCGACACCAAAATGTAGAACAATAACATCCAGGCATAAGACAACCTGGAACAACTTTTATTTTTAACAGAACAAATTTTGAAAGGGTACTTTACTCTTGGAGGTTGACTCTTTTTTTGCATTTTTGTCATTTTCGACCGAAAACAGTTAGTAAGCGACACCAAAATGTAGAACAATATCAAATGAGCATAGAAGAACCTGGATCAACTTTTATTTTTTCCGGAACAATTTTTTGAAGGATACTTTACTCTTGGAGGTAGACTCTTTTTTTGCATTATTATGTCATTTTTTACCGGAAACGGCGAGTTAGCGACACCAAAATGTAGAACAATATTAAATGAACATAGAACAACCTGAAACAACTTTTATTTTTTCCAGAACAAATTTGTAAAGGTCCTTTACTCTTGGAGGTAGACTATTTTTTTGCATTATTGTGTCATTTTTGACCGAAATCGGCGCGTCAGCGACACCAAAATGTAGAATAGTAACATCCAGGCACACAGCAACCTGGAACATCTTTTATTTTTTCCGGAACAAATTTTTAAAGGGTACTTTACTCTTGGAGGTAGACTCTTTTTTTGCATTATTGTGTAATTTTTGACCGAAAACGCCGCGTCAGCGACACCAAAATGTAGAACAATAACATCCAGGCATAAAGCAACCTGGAACAACTTTTATATTTAACAGAACAAATTTTTAAAGGGTACTTTACTCTTGGAGGTAGAATCTTTTTTTGCATTATTGTGTAATTTTTGACCGAAAACGCCGCGTCAGGGACACGAAAATGTAGAACAATATTAAATGAGCATAAAACAACCTGGAACAACTTTTATTTTTCTCAGACCAAATTTTTAAAGGGTGCTTTACTCTTGGAGGTAGAATCTTTTTTTGCATTTTTGTGTCATTTTCGACCGAAAACGGTGAGTAAGCGACACCAAAATATAGAACAATAGTAAATGAGCATAGAACAACTTGGAACAACTTTTATTTTTAACAGAGCAAATTTTTAAAGGGTCCTTTACTCTTGGAGGTAGACTCTTTTTTTGCATTTTTGTGTCATTTTCGACGAAAACGGTGAGTAAACGACACCAAAATGTAGAACAATAACATCCAGGCACAAAACAACCTGGAACAACTTTTATTTTTCTCAGACCAAATTTTTAAAGGGTGCTTTACTCTTGGAGATAGACTCTTTTTTGCATTTTTGTGTCATTTTCGACCGAAAACGGTGAGTAAGCAACACCAAAATGTAGAACAATAACATCCAGGCATAAGACAACCTGGAACAACTTTTATTTTTAACAGAACAAATTTTTAAAGGGTACTTTACTCTTGGAGGTTGACTCTTTTTTTGCATTTTTGTCATTTTCGACCGAAAACAGTTAGTAAGCGACACCAAAATGTAGAACAATAGTAAATGAGCATAGAACAACCTGCAACAACTTTTATTTTTGACAGAACAAAGTTTTAAAGGGTCCTTTACTCTTGGAGGTAGTCTGTTTTTTTTCATTATTGTGGCATTTTTGATCGAAAACGGCGCATCAGCGACATCAAAATGTAGAACAATAACATCCAGGCATAAAACAACCTGGAACAACTTTTATATTTAACAGAACAAATTTTTAAAGGGTACTTTACTCTTGGAGTTAGACTCTTTTTTGCATTATTGTGTAATTATTTACCGAAAACGCCGCGTCAGCGACACCAAAATGTAGAACAATTTTAAATGAGCATAAAAACAACCTGGAACAACTTTTATTTTTTTCAGACCAAATTTTTAAAGGGTGCTTTACTCTTGGAGGTAGACTGTTTTTTTGTATTATTGTGGCATTTTTGATCGAAAACGGCGCGTCAGCGACATCAAACTGTAGAACAATAACATCCAGGCATAAGACAACCTGGAACAACTTTTATATTTAACAGAACAAATTTTTAAAGGGTACTTTACTCTTGGTGGTTGACTCTTTTTTTGCATTTTTGTCATTTTCGACCGAAAACAGTTAGTAAGCGACACCAAAATGTAGAACAATATCAAATGAGCATAGAAGAACCTGGATCAACTTTTATTTTTTCCGGAACAATTTTTTGAAGGATACTTTACTCTTGGAGGTAGACTCTTTTTTTGCATTATTATGTCATTTATTACCGGAATTGGCGAGTTAGCGACACCAAAATGTAGAACAATATCAAATGAGCATAGAACAACCTGCAACAACTTTTATTTTTATCAGACCCAATTTTTAAAGGGTCCTTTACTCTTGGAGGTAGACTGTTTTTTTGCATTATTGTGTCATTTTTGACCGAAATCGGCGCGTCAGCGACACCAAAATGTGGAACAGTAACATCCAGGCACACAGCAACCTGGAACAACTTTTATTTTTTCCGGAACAAATTTTTAAAGGTGCTTTACTCTTGGAGGTAGACTCTTTTTTTGCATTTTTGTGTCATTTTCGACCGAAAACGGTGAGTAAGCGACACCAAAATATAGAACAATAGTAAATGAGCATAGAACAACCTGGAACAACTTTTATATTTAACAGAACAAATTTTTAAAGGGTACTTTACTCTTGGAGGTTGACACTTTTTTTGCATTATTGTGTAATTTTTGACCGAAAACGCCGCGTCAGGGACACCAAAATGTAGAACAATAACATCCAGGCACAACACAACCTGCAACAACTTTCATTTTTAACAGAACATATTTTTAAAGGGCACTTTACTCTAGGAGATAGACCCATTTTTGCATTTTTGTGTCATTTTCGACCGAAACAGCTAGTAAGCGTCACCAAAATGTAGAACAATATCAAATGAGCATAGAACAACCTGCAACAACTTTTATTTTTATCAGACCCAATTTTTAAAGGGTCCTTTACTCTTGGAGGTAGACTGTTTTTTTGCATTATTGTGTCATTTTTGACCGAAATCGGCGCGTCAGCGACACCAAAATGTGGAACAGTAACATCCAGGCACACAGCAACCTGGAACAACTTTTATTTTTTCCGGAACAATTTTTTAAAGGGTACTTTACTCTTGGAGGTAGACTCTTTTTTTGCATGATTATGTCATTTTTTACCGGAAACGGCGAGTTAGCGACACCAAAATGTAAAACAATATTAATTGTGGCATAGAACAACCTGAAACAACTTTTATTTTTTCCAGAACAAATTTGTAAAGGTCCTTTACTCTTGGAGGTAGACTATTTTTTTGCATTATTGTGTCATTTTTGACCGAAATCGGCGCGTCAGCGACATCAAAATGTAGAACAATAACATCCAGGCATAAGACAACCTGGAACAATTTTTATATTTAACAGAACAAATTTTTAAAGGGTACTTTACTCTTGGTGGTTGACTCTTTTTTTGCATTTTTGTCATTTTCGACCGAAAACAGTTAGTAAGCGACACCAAAATGTAGAACAATATCAAATGAGCATAGAAGAACCTGGATCAACTTTTATTTTTTCCGGAACATTTTTTGAAGGATACTTTACTCTTGGAGGTAGACTCTTTTTTTGCATGATTATGTCATTTTTTACCGGAAACGGCGAGTTAGCGACACCAAAATGTAGAACAATATTAAATGTGGCATAGAACAACCTGAAACAACTTTTATTTTTTCCAGAACAAATTTGTAAAGGTCCTTTACTCTTGGAGGTAGACTATTTTTTTGCATTATTGTGTCATTTTTGACCGAAATCGGCGCGTCAGCGACACCAAAATGTAGAACCATAACATCCAGGCATAAAACAACCTGGAACAACTTTTATATTTAACAGAACAAATTTTTAAAGGGTACTTTACTCTTGGAGGTAGAATATTTTTTTGCATTATTGTGTAATTTTTGACCGAAAACGCCGCGTCAGCGACACCAAAATGTAGAACAATATTAAATGAGCATAAAACAACCTGGAACAACTTTTATTTTTTCCGGAACAATTTTTTGAAGGATACTTTACTTTTGGAGGTAGACACTTTTTTTGCATTATTGTGTCATTTTTGACCGAAATCGGCGCGTCAGCGACACCAAAATGTAGAACAATAACATCCAGGCATAAGACAACCTGGAACAACTGTTATTTTTAACAGAACAAATTTTTAAAGGGTACTTTCCTCTTGGAGATAGACTCTTTTTTTGCATTATTATGTCATTTTTTACCGGAAACGGCGAGTTAGCGACACCAACATGTAGAACAATATTAAATGAGCATAGAACATCCTGAAACAACTTTTATTTCTTCCTGAACAAATTTGTAAAGGTCCTTTACTCATGGAGGTAGACTATTTTTTTGGATTATTGTGTCATTTTTGAGCGAAATCGGCGCGTCAGCGACACCAAAATGTAGAACAATAACATCCAGGCACAAAACAACCTGGATCAACTTTCATTTTTAACAGAACATATTTTTAAAGGGTACTTTACTCTAGGAGATAGACCCTTTTTTTGCATTATTGTGTTATTTTCGACCGAAACAGCTAGTAAGCGACACCAAAATGTAGAACAATATCAAATGAGCATAGAACAATCTGGAACAACTTTTATTTTTTCCGGAACAATTTTTTAAAGGGTACTTTACTCTTGGAGGTAGGCTCTTTTTTTGCATTTTTGTGTCATTTTCGACGAAAACGGTGAGTAAACGACACCAAAATATAGAACAATAGTAAATGAGCATAGAACAACCTGCAACAACTTTTATTTTTGACAGAACAAATTTTTAAAGGGTCCTTTACTCTCGGAGGTAGTCTGTTTTTTTGCATTATTGTGGCATTTTTGATCGAAAACGGTGCGTCAGCGACATCAAAATGTAGAACAATAACATCCAGGCATAAGACAACCTGGAACAACTTTTATTTTTAACAGAACAAATTTTTAAAGGGTACTTTACTCTTGGAGGTAGACTCTTTTTTTGCATTATTGTGTCATTTTTGACCGAAAACGCCGCGTCAGCGACACCAAAATGTAGAACAATATTAAATGAACATAAAAACAACCTGGAACAACTTTTATTTTTTCCGGAACAATTTTTTAAAGGGTACTTTACTCTTGGAGGTAGACTCTTTATTTGCATTATTGTGGCATTTTTGATCGAAAACAGCGCGTCAGCGACACCAAAATGTAGAACAGTAACATCCAGGCACACAGCAACCTGGAACAACTTTTATTTTTTCCGGAACAAATTTTTAAAGGGTACTTTACTCTTGGAGGTAGACTCTTTTTTTGCATTATTGTGTAATTTTTGACCGAAAACGCCGCGTCAGGGACACGAAAATGTAGAACAATATTAAATGAGCATAAAACAGCCTGGAACAACTTTTATTTTTCTCAGACCAAATTTTTAAAGGGTGCTTTACTCTTGGAGATAGACCCTTTTTTTGCATTTTTGTGTCATTTTCGACCGAAAACGGTGAGTAAGCGACACCAAAATATAGAACAATAGTAAATGAGCATAGAACAACCTGGAACAACTTTTATTTTTAACAGACCAAATTTTTAAAGGGTCCTTTACTCTTGGATGTAGACTGTTTTTTTGCATTTTTGCGTCATTTTCGACGAAAACGGTGAGTAAACGACACCAAAATATAGAACAATAGTAAATGAGCATAGAACAACCTGGCACAACTTTTATTTTTTCCAGACCAAATTTTTAAAGGGTCCTTTACTCTTGGAGGTAGACTGTTTTTTTGCATTATTGTGGCATTTTTGATCGAAAACGGCGCGTCAGCGACACCAAAATGTAGAACAATTATAATTGAGCATAGAACAACCTGGAACAACTTTTATTTTTTCCAGACCAAATTTTTAAAGGGTCCTTTACTCTTGGAGGTAGACTGTTTTTTTGCATTATTGCGGCATTTTTGATCGAAAACGGCGCGTCAGCGACACCAAAATGTAGAACAGTAACATCCAGGCACACAGCAACCTGGAACAACTTTTATTTTTTTCAGACCAAATTTTTAAAGGGTGCTTTACTCTTGGAGGTAGACTGTTGTTTTGCATTATTGTGGCATTTTTGATCGAAAACGGCGCGTCAGCGACATCAAAATGTAGAACAATAACATCCAGGCATAAGACAACCTGGAACAACTTTTATATTTAACAGAACAAATTTTTAAAGGGTACTTTACTCTTGGTGGTTGACTCTTTTTTTGCATTTTTGTCATTTTCGACCGAAAACAGTTAGTAAGCGACACCAAAATGTAGAACAATATCAAATGAGCATAGAAGAACCTGGATCAACTTTTATTTTTTCCGAAACAATTTTTTGAAGGATACTTTACTCTTGGAGGTAGACTCTTTTTTTGCATGATTATGTCATTTTTTACCGGAAACGGCGAGTTAGCGACACCAAAATGTAGAACAATATTAAATGTGGCCTAGAACAACCTGAAACAACTTTTATTTTTTCCAGAACAAATTTGTAAAGGTCCTTTACTCATGGAGGTAGACTATTTTTTTGGATTATTGTGTCATTTTTGACCGAAATCGGCGCGTCATCGACACCAAAATGTAGAACAATAACATCCAGGCACAAAACAACCTGGATCAACTTTCATTTTTAACAGAACATATTTTTAAAGGGTACTTTACTCTAGGAGATAGACCCTTTTTTTGCATTATTGTGTTATTTTCGACCGAAACAGCTAGTAAGCGACACCAAAATGTAGAACAATATCAAATGAGCATAGAACAATCTGGAACAACTTTTATTTTTTCCGGAACAATTTTTTAAAGGGTACTTTACTCTTGGAGGTAGGCTCTTTTTTTGCATTTTTGTGTCATTTTCGACGAAAACGGTTAGTAAACGACACCAAAATATAGAACAATAGTAAATGAGCATAGAACAACCTGCAACAACTTTTATTTTTGACAGAACAAATTTTTAAAGGGTCCTTTACTCTCGGAGGTAGTCTGTTTTTTTGCATTATTGTGGCATTTTTGATCGAAAACGGTGCGTCAGCGACATCAAAATGTAGAACAATAACATCCAGGCATAAGACAACCTGGAACAACTTTTATTTTTAACAGAACAAATTTTTAAAGGGTACTTTACTCTTGGAGGTAGACTCTTTTTTTGCATTATTGTGTCATTTTTGACCGAAAACGCCGCGTCAGCGACACCAAAATGTAGAACAATATTAAATGAACATAAAAACAACCTGGAACAACTTTTATTTTTTCCGGAACAATTTTTTAAAGGGTACTTTACTCTTGGAGGTAGACTCTTTATTTGCATTATTGTGGCATTTTTGATCGAAAACAGCGCGTCAGCGACACCAAAATGTAGAACAGTAACATCCAGGCACACAGCAACCTGGAACAACTTTTATTTTTTCCGGAACAAATTTTTAAAGGGTACTTTACTCTTGGAGGTAGACTCTTTTTTTGCATTATTGTGTAATTTTTGACCGAAAACGCCGCGTCAGGGACACGAAAATGTAGAACAATATTAAATGAGCATAAAACAGCCTGGAACAACTTTTATTTTTCTCAGACCAAATTTTTAAAGGGTGCTTTACTCTTGGAGATAGACCCTTTTTTTGCATTTTTGTGTCATTTTCGACCGAAAACGGTGAGTAAGCGACACCAAAATATAGAACAATAGTAAATGAGCATAGAACAACCTGGAACAACTTTTATTTTTAACAGACCAAATTTTTAAAGGGTCCTTTACTCTTGGATGTAGACTGTTTTTTTGCATTTTTGCGTCATTTTCGACGAAAACGGTGAGTAAACGACACCAAAATATAGAACAATAGTAAATGAGCATAGAACAACCTGGCACAACTTTTATTTTTTCCAGACCAAATTTTTAAAGGGTCCTTTACTCTTGGAGGTAGACTGTTTTTTTGCATTATTGTGGCATTTTTGATCGAAAACGGCGCGTCAGCGACACCAAAATGTAGAACAATTGTAATTGAGCATAGAACAACCTGGAACAACTTTTATTTTTTCCAGACCAAATTTTTAAAGGGTCCTTTACTCTTGGAGGTAGACTGTTTTTTTGCATTATTGCGGCATTTTTGATCGAAAACGGCGCGTCAGCGACACCAAAATGTAGAACAGTAACATCCAGGCACACAGCAACCTGGAACAACTTTTATTTTTTTCAGACCAAATTTTTAAAGGGTGCTTTACTCTTGGAGGTAGACTGTTGTTTTGCATTATTGTGGCATTTTTGATCGAAAACGGCGCGTCAGCGACATCAAAATGTAGAACAATAACATCCAGGCATAAGACAACCTGGAACAACTTTTATATTTAACAGAACAAATTTTTAAAGGGTACTTTACTCTTGGTGGTTGACTCTTTTTTTGCATTTTTGTCATTTTCGACCGAAAACAGTTAGTAAGCGACACCAAAATGTAGAACAATATCAAATGAGCATAGAAGAACCTGGATCAACTTTTATTTTTTCCGAAACAATTTTTTGAAGGATACTTTACTCTTGGAGGTAGACTCTTTTTTTGCATGATTATGTCATTTTTTACCGGAAACGGCGAGTTAGCGACACCAAAATGTAGAACAATATTAAATGTGGCCTAGAACAACCTGAAACAACTTTTATTTTTTCCAGAACAAATTTGTAAAGGTCCTTTACTCTTGGAGGTAGACTATTTTTTTGCATTATTGTGTCATTTTTGTCCGAAATCGGCGCGTCAGCGACACCAAAATGTCGAACCATAACATCCAGGCATAAAACAACCTGGAACAACTTTTATATTTAACAGAACAAATTTTTAAAGGGTACTTTACTCTTGGAGGTAGAATCTTTTTTTGCATTATTGTGTAATTTTTGACCGAAAACGCCGCGTCAGCGACACCAAAATGTAGAACAATATTAAATGAGCATAAAACAACCTGGAACAACTTTTATTTTTTCCGGAACAATTTTTTGAACGATACTTTACTCTTGGAGGTAGACACTTTTTTTGCATTATTGTGTCATTTTTGACCGAAATCGACGCGTCAGCGACACCAAAATGTAGAACAATAACATCCAGGCATAAGACAACCTGGAACAACTGTTATTTTTAACAGAACAAATTTTTAAAGGGTACTTTCCTCTTGGAGATAGACTCTTTTTTTTTGCATTTTTGTCATTTGCGACCGAAAACGGTGAGTAAGCGACACCAAAATATAGAACAATAGTAAATGAGCATAGAACAACCTGGAATAACTTTTATTTTTTCCGGAACAATTGTTTAAAGGGTACTTTACTCTAGGAAGTAGACTCTTTTTTTGCATTATTATGTCATTTTTTACCGGAAACGGCGAGTTAGCGACACCAACATGTAGAACAATATTAAATGAGCATAGAACAACCTGAAACAACTTTTATTTCTTCCTGAACAAATTTGTAAAGGTCCTTTACTCATGGAGGTAGACTATTTTTTTGGATTATTGTGTCATTTTTGACCGAAATCGGCGCGTCAGGGACACCAAAATGTAGAACAATAACATCCAGGCATAAAACAACCTGGAACAACTTTTATATTTGACAGAACAAATTTTTAAAGGGTACTTTACTCTTGGTGGTTGACTCTTTTTTTGCATTTTTGTCATTTTCGACCGAAAACAGTTAGTAAGCGACACCAAAATGTAGAACAATATCAAATGAGCATAGAAGAACCTGGATCAACTTTTATTTTTTCCGGAACAATTTTTTGAAGGATACTTTACTCTTGGAGGTAGATTGTTTTTTTGCATTATTGTGTCATTTTTGACCGAAATCGGCGCGTCAGCGACACCAAAATGTGGAACAGTAACATCCAGGCACACAGCAACATGGAACAACTTTTATTTTTTCCGGAAAAAATTTTTAAAGGGTACTTTACTCTTGGAGGTAGAATCTTTTTTTGCATTTTTGTGTCATTTTCGACGAAAACGGTGAGTAAACGACACCAAAATTTAGAACAATAGTAAATGAGCATAGAACAACCTGAAACAACTTTTATTTTTTCCTGAACAAATTTTTAAAGGGTACTTTACTCTTGGAGGTAGACTATTTTTTTGCATTATTGTGTCATTTTTGACCGAAATCGGAGCGTCAGCGGCACCAAAATGTAGAAAAATAACATCCAGGCACAAAACAACCTGGAACAACTTTCATTTTTAACAGAACATATTTTTAAAGGGTACTTTACTCTAGGAGATAGACCCTTTTTTTGCATTATTGTGTCATTTTCGACCGAAAACAGTTAGTAAGCGACACCAAAATGTAGATCAATATCAAATGAGCATAGAACAACCTGGAACAACTTTTATTTTTTCCGGAACAATTTTTTAAAGGGTACTTTACTCTTGGAGGTAGACTCTTTTTTTGCATGATTATGTCATTTTTTACCGGAAACGGCGAGTTAGCGACACCAAAATGTAGAACAATATTAATTGTGGCATAGAACAACCTGAAACAACTTTTATTTTTTCCAGAACAAATTTGTAAAGGTCCTTTACTCTTGGAGGTCGACTATTTTTTTGCATTATTGTGTCATTTTTGACCGAAATCGGCGCGTCAGCGACATCAAAATGTAGAACAATAACATCCAGGCATAAGACAACCTGGAACAACACTTATATTTAACAGAACAAATTTTTAAAGGGTACTTTACTCTTGGTGGTTGACTCTTTTTTTTAATTTTTGTACATTTTCGACCGAAAACAGTTAGTAAGCGACACCAAAATGTAGAACAATATCAAATGATCATAGAAGAACCTGGAACAACTTTTATTTTTTCCGGAACAATTTTTTGAAGGATACTTTACTCTTGGAGGTAGACTCTTTTTTTGCATGATTATGTCATTTTTTACCGGAAACGGCGAGTTAGCGACACCAAAATGTAGAACAATATTAATTGTGGCATAGAACAACCTGAAACAACTTTTATTTTTTCCAGAACAAATTTGTAAAGGTCCTTTACTCTTGGAGGTAGACTATTTTTTTGCATTATTGTGTCATTTTTGACCGAAATCGGCGCGTCAGCGACACCAAAATGTAGAACCATAGCATCCAGGCATAAAACAACCTGGAACAACTTTTATATTTAACAGAACAAATTTTTAAAGGGTACTTTACTCTTGGAGGTAGAATGTTTTTTTGCATTATTGTGTAATTTTTGACCGAAAACGCCGCGTCAGCGACACCAAAATGTAGAACAATATTAAATGAGCATAAAACAACCTGGAACAACTTTTATTTTTTCCGGAACAATTTTTTGAAGGATTCTTTACTGTTCCGAAAAGCGATTCAAAACGCCCGGGCCTGTGGCAGTCGGAGCGAGCGTCGCGGCTGCGCAGTGCGTGACTCCTGAAGCACATGGCCGGCCGCGCGCTCCGAGCGCAAATGCGCAAGCGCGCTTCTTCTATCGGGCACTTTGCCCCGCTACCCGCGCGAAACTGAGGGCCCTTCGACTTCTGGAGGATTCTACTTCGATATTATTGGCCGAGACAAGCGTTATTCGCCGATGATTTGAATCCTCCAGAGGTCGAAGGTGATAAAAGCAGCGGCGTCGAACTGCTCGCCCTTCTTTCGTCCCACGTGTCGCAAAGTAATAACAGTGTCTCAGAGCAATTATATCGTTTTCCAGTCGTGTTTTATCACCGAGCTTTCTAGCAAGACTATTTGTACATCGCAAGTAATAAATTATTATTTTTTCTGTGCAATACAGACTACTCGAACTCTCTCTTTTATTTCGCCGCGCAATAGGCCTCGTTTTTAGTTTCTTCCGCGCCTTCACTTTTCTGCTCATTTTTTTGGTCCTTCGAGCCGGATCTCCGCGCCTCGTGGTGTTCGGCGTTCGCGAGTGGTGAGTGAGTGCTGCAAAAGAAACAGACAATTAGCACTGAACACTGTGAAATGGAGCAACTGTTGGAGTCTCAACAAGAGCTTCACGGGCGAATTGCTCGCACGTGGGAAAACGTGAAGAAGTTAGGGAGCGCGAAGATCACGATTGATCTCATACGGGCTAGCCTGCCCTTGCTCGATAGCAAGTGGGCGAAGTTCGAGGCCCAGCACTTCGAGCTCATGAGGCAGCATCGTTCTCATCTCATGGACAAGGAGTACGTGGTGAGCGATCTCTACGGCACGACAGAGGTGTGTTACATCCAGCAACGGGCACACTTCACCGAGCTGGAACGCAAAATGGCGACTCCGGCGACAACGGAGGCGAAGCCAGAGCAGGTGGCGCCGCGCGCATCTCTTCCCCGGATCGAGCTTCTGAAATTCTCCGGGAAGTTCGAGGACTGGCCCGCCTTCAGGGACCTGTTCTCGTCGCTGGTCAACGACGAAGGCACACTGAGTAAGGTACAGGTGTTCCACTACCCCAAATCGTGCGTGTCAGGAGATGCCGAGGGCCTCCTTCGGGATCTGCCGGTAACGGGCGAGAACTTTGATCGGGCCTGGAAAACGTTGACTGCTCATTTTGAGAACAAGCGCCTCCTAGTGCGTTCGTACCTCTCCGCGTTCACAGCCTTGCCGCGCATGAAGTCCGATTCCGCGGACGATCTTCGGCGTGTCTTGCACGGGATGCTCTCCACCGTCGGCGCAATGGAGGGGATTGGGCGTCCGGTCGCGAAAGGGGAAGATCTGTTCGTGCACCTCGTGATCGACCTCCTCGACCCCAAGACTCGGCGCGAATGGGAGGCCTCTCTCGGAAAGTCGTCCGATCCGCCGAAGTACGAGGCCGTCAAGGAGTTCCTGCAAGAACAATTGCGAACTCAAGACGCGTTACAGGGACTCTCGGCTCGCGCAACGAGCTCTCCCCTCAGTTCGGGAAACAAACCGGGCACGCGTGTCGTCCGAAGTGCTCAGGCCGCCACGGTCCAACCGGGCAGCGCTGCCGCGAATCGCCTGTGCCCCGCGTGCAAGGGCCCGCATTATTTGGGATCGTGCGAGCGGTTCCTCCAGAAGTCCGCGAAGGACCGGCGACAATTCGCGGCGTCGCTCAACAGGTGCCAGAACTGTCTCGGGCGTCATAAAGTGGCCGAGTGTGGGTCCGAGAAGGTGTGCGGCCGGTGCTCCGGGAAGCACCACACCTTGCTCCACGACGCGTTCGCGACCGCCACGCACCACGATCCAGGTGTCGTCGCCCAGGCGAGTGTCAACGTGGCGCGTGACGGACTAGCAGGATGCGCGTCAGTCCTCCTCGCAACAGCGCGCGTTCTCGTGACGGATCAGGCAGGCGTCCTTCATCCCGTCCGCGCACTCTTGGACTCGGGATCTGAAACATCCCTGATTTCGGAATCCCTCGCACAGCGACTGCATCTGCCGCGCACACCCACGTCCGTGGCGATCTACGGTGTGGGTGGACAAAACACCGGCTCTGCTCGTGGCAGAGTATCGATGACCGTGCACGCGCGAACCGAACAGTATGCGCTCACCGTTTCACCGCTCGTTCTCCCGCGATTAACGGCGTACAATGGCCGCGTTGCGTCCGCGGCACATTCGTGGTCCCATATCCGGGGGATCCAACTCGCAGATCCAGAGTTCCAGGCCAGGGATCCAGTGGAGCTCTTGCTCGGTGCCGATGCATACGCGAGCGTAGCGATGTCCGGCCTCCGTCGAGGGACGGAAACTGAGCCAATCGCGCAACAAACGCGCTTCGGGTGGATCCTGCTGGGTGCCGCGGGTGCCGAGGGCTGCACTTCCGGTGTCACCTCGTTGCACTGTGCCGCCGAACCCGATTTGTCCGCTACACTCCGTCGGTTCTGGGAGTGGGAGGAACCTCCGTCCGCGGCGACGCTCCTGTCAACAGAAGAACAGCTGTGCGAGGACTATTTTCGGCGCACACATGTTCGCACGGCGAGTGGCCGATATCAAGTGCGCCTACCACTGCGAGGAGAGTTGCCCGATTTCTCCGCTACGCGGCGCACTGCCGCGCGCATGCTCGGTACAATGGAGCGCCGATTCACTCGCGACGACGCGTTCCGCGCGAACTACGAGGACTTCATGGCCGAGTACGAGTTCTTAGGGCATATGTCCCCGGTCGCGCCGGTGCTCACGTCCGAAAGACGGGTGTGCTTTCTTCCCCACCACGGCGTGTCTAAGGGAACGGGCGCGAATTATAAACTGCGTGTCGTCTTCAATGGATCGTCGCGCAGCTCCGCCGGCTTATCATTAAATGAGTGCGTACTCACCGGGCAAAATCTGTTGCCCCCTCTCGCCGATGTAATTCTGCGCTGGCGCTGTCACCGTTGCGTCGTAGTGTCGGACGTCGCAAAGATGTACCGACAGATCATCGTTGATCCGGAGGACAGGGACCTGCAGCGTGTTCTGTGGAAGAAGGAGGGCGTCATGCAGGAATTCAGACTCAACACGGTGACGTATGGGATGGCGTGCGCCCCGTACCTCGCCATACGCGTTACGCGGCAGCTCGCCGACGACGAGAGCAACCGCTTTCCCGCAGGAGCGAGAGCGCTCGCCCGCGATGCGTACGTCGACGACATCCTCACGGGCGCATCGACGGTGGAGGCGTGCGCGAACCTCAGAGACGAGCTCCGACAACTGTGCTCGGCGGGCGGGTTTCCCTTGCGGAAGTGGGCGTCTAATCTTCCGTCTTTGCTCGAGCCGATTCCTCCTGAAGACCGGGCGGTTCCAAACACCGACTCACTTCTTCCTTCCGCGGAGCATTCCGTTCTGGGAATGCGCTGGGAGCCGTCGACAGACACGCTGTCGATTTCGGTGCAGCCGCCGGTAGCGGCCCCCCCGACGAAGCGGCACGTTCTGTCGCAAATCTCGAGGCTGTTCGACCCGATGGGATGGCTGGGGCCGGTCGTGGTGCGGGCGAAACTAATTCTCCAGACTACCTGGCTGCAGCAGCTGGGGTGGGACGACGTCCTGGAGGCCGAGGAAGCGCTCGCGTGGGCCGAACTCGAGGCGGAGCTCCCCCTCTTGGAGGAATTGCACCTTCCTCGGTGGTGTCATACCGACGAGCCCGACGCAACCATCGAGCTCCACGGTTTCTCCGACGCTTCGGAGCGCGCTTACGCCGCCGTGGTGTACCTGCGGGTACAAGCGGATGGCTGCATTTTTACGTCCTTGCTCACGAGCAAGACAAAGGTCGCGCCGTTGAAGCAGGTTTCGCTCCCCAGGCTCGAACTGTGCGCAGCCGCTCTCCTTGCAAAGGTGTCAACTCACCTGCGAGGAACTCTGGCACTGGAAGCCGCCTCGGTAACGCACTGGACGGACTCCACGGTGACGCTTGCCTGGATACGCGGCCACCCGACACGATGGACGACGTTCGTGGCCAATCGTGTCAGCGAGATCCAGCGGACGAGCATCGACGTCTCTTGGCGTCATCTCCCTGGGAAGATCAATCCCGCTGACTGCGCTTCCCGAGGCCTCTCACCGAAAGAACTCCGGGATCACCCTCTCTGGTGGCAGGGGCCACCCTTTCTACGGGATGATATCTCGACTTGGCCGGCGAGTCCGCGATCAGCGGAGGCCTTCGATCCTCCGGAACAGCGCCCGGCGAAGTCTCTCCTCGCTCAGGCGGAAGGGGATCCCGAGGAGCTGCTCCGCTTCTCAACACTGTACCGGCTTCTTCGGGTAACGGCGTGGCTGCTCAGGTGGGTGCCTACGACGACGGCAATCAGCCCGCACACACCTCATCAGGGTCCACGAGCTCACACTTCAGCCGAGCTCAACTCGGCCCTCATCACGTGGGTGAAGGTGGCGCAGCACGTGGCCTTCTCGAGCGAGCTGAACGACACAGCCGCGCATCGGCCTGTCTCAGCCCGAAGCCCCTTGCGGAAACTTCATCCGTTCCTGGATAAGGAGGGAGTTCTGCGCCTGGGAGGGCGGCTAAAACACTCCCTCCTGGCGCCTGAGCAGCGACACTCCATCATCCTGCCTACAGACTCTCACCTTACCCAATTGATCGCCGAGGCGGCCCATCGGCGTACGCTGCACGGCGGAGTGCAGCTCACCCTGGCGGAGGTCCGTCAGCGATTCTGGGTCCTGCGGGGAAGGCAGATTATCAAGACGGTCGTCCGCGAATGCCCCCGGTGCATTCGATGGCGGGCGGCGCACCCGCAACCTCTGATGGGAGACTTACCTGCCTCCAGGGTGACACCAAGTCGACCATTCTCGCACACTGGAGTGGACTTCGCCGGACCCGTTCTCCTCCGCACCACAAAGGGCCGAGGGCACACGGCCTACAAGGGTTTTTTGTGTGTTTTTGTCTGTTTTAGCACCCGCGCAGTGCACCTTGAGGCTGTGAGCGACTACTCCACCGCCGCCTTCCTGGCCGCCTTCCGCCGCTTTGTCGCTCGTCGCGGCTTGTGCGAAGCTGTCTACTCCGACTGTGGGACGAATTTCACCGGAGCAGACAAGGAGTTGAGGGCGCTCTTCTCCGCCACCAGTTCCGAAGGACGAATCCTTGCAGGTCGATTAGCTGACGAAGGAGTGAAGTGGCACTTCAACCCGGCAGCAGCTCCGCACTTCGGCGGCCTGTGGGAGGCGGCGGTGAAATCCGTCAAGCACCATCTGAGGCGAGTCATTGGCGAGACGAGACTCACCTACGAGGAGATGGCCACATTTCTTGCCAGCGTCGAGGCATGCCTCAACTCACGCCCCTTGCAAGCGCTGACCGACGATCCCCAGGATTTGTCGGCACTTACTCCCGGTCACTTCCTGATCGGCGGCCCTCTCCTGGCAGTTCCTGAGCCGTCCCTCATCGACGTGCCGACGAATCGGCTCACACGATGGCAGCTCCTGCAGCAGATGCGAAACCACGTGTGGAAGCGATGGAGTGCCGAGTATCTCCAGGAGCTCACTCCACGTCCTAAATGGTGGGCGACGAAGGGAGGCGTCAAGGAGGGGCAGCTATGCCTCATTAAGGGAGACAATCTCTCACCGACGCGGTGGCCTCTCGCACGCATCACTCGGCTACACCCGGGACGAGACAACGAAGTCCGGGTCGTGGACGTCCGCACTGCAACCGGAAACTACACGCGCCCGATCGTGAAGATCGTCCCGCTGCCTCCTTGCACCGAAGGAGCGCAATAGGCGATAGCCGAAAATTACTTTAATTTTTTCGTTTTTTTTCTTCTTTGTTCATCGTGCCGTCTTGTAAATAGTAGGTTAAGTGAACTACTTGTACATACCTTTTTCTTTCTGCAATAGATTTTTCAATTTCACTGGGCGGCTCCTTCATTGAGGGCTTCGACACTCGCCAGGTTTCACTCGGGCACAACACGCACAATGACGAACGCTCTCATTCACGGCTTCGACCTCCGTTTTTTTGGCGCATTCCTGAACGAGGCTTCAATGGAGGAGTCAGCCACGCACAACGTGACGTCAACGTCGCAAAGCTTACCGGACCTACAACGGAGACTCATGCGCCACCGATGTGCGCATCGAAAACTTCCTGTCCGATCGCTCTGCGCCGTCGCGGCGTGAGCTCCGATTGGCCGCGGACCAGCGATCTGGTTTTGTCGCCGTGACGACAAGGCGGGCGGCATGTTCCGAAAAGCGATTCAAAACGCCCGGGCCTGTGGCAGTCGGAGCGAGCGTCGCGGCTGCGCAGTGCGTGACTCCTGAAGCACATGGCCGGCCGCGCGCTCCGAGCGCAAATGCGCAAGCGCGCTTCTTCTATCGGGCACTTTGCCCCGCTACCCGCGCGAAACTGAGGGCCCTTCGACTTCTGGAGGATTCTACTTCGATATTATTGGCCGAGACAAGCGTTATTCGCCGATGATTTGAATCCTCCAGAGGTCGAAGGTGATAAAAGCAGCGGCGTCGAACTGCTCGCCCTTCTTTCGTCCCACGTGTCGCAAAGTAATAACAGTGTCTCAGAGCAATTATATCGTTTTCCAGTCGTGTTTTATCACCGAGCTTTCTAGCAAGACTATTTGTACATCGCAAGTAATAAATTATTATTTTTTCTGTGCAATACAGACTACTCGAACTCTCTCTTTTATTTCGCCGCGCAATAGGCCTCGTTTTTAGTTTCTTCCGCGCCTTCACTTTTCTGCTCATTTACTCTTGGAGGTAGACACTTTTTTTGCATTATTGTGTCATTTTTGACCGAAATCGGCGCGTCAGCGACACCAAAATGTAGAACAATAACATCCAGGCATAAAATAACCTGGAACAACTTTTATATTTAACAGAACAAATTTTTAAAGGGTACTTTACTCTTGGAGGTAGACTCTTTTTTTGCATTATTGTGTAATTTTTGACCGAAAACGCCGCGTCAGGGACACGAAAATGTAGAACAATATTAAATGAGCATAAAACAACCTGGAACAACTTTTATTTTTAACAGAACAAATTTTTTAAGGGTACTTTACTCTTGGAGGTTGACTCTTTTTTTGCATTTTTGTGTAATTTTCGACCGAAAACGGTGAGTAAGCGACACCAAAATATAGAACAATAGTAATTGAGCATAGAACAACCTGGAACAACTTTTATTTTTTCCAGACCAAATTTTTAAAGGGTCCTTTACTCTTGGAGGTAGACTGTTTTTTTGCATTATTGAGGCATTTTTGATCGAAAACGGCGCGTCAGCGACACCAAAATATAGAACAGTAACATCCAGGCACACAGCAACCTGGAACAACTTTTATTTGTTCTGGAACAAATTTTTAAAGTGTACTCTGCTCTTGGAAGTAGACTCTTTTTTTGCATTATAGTGTTAATTTTGACCGAAATCGGCGCGTCAGCGACACGAAAATGTAGAACAATATTAAATGAGCATAAAACAACCTGGAACAACTTTTATTTTTTTCAGACCAAATTTTTAAAGGGTGCTTTACTCTTGGAGGTAGACTGTTTTTTTGCATTATTGTGGCATTTTTGATCGAAAACGGCGCGTCAGCAACATCAAAATGTAGAACAATAACATCCAGGCATAAGACAACCTGGAACAACTTTTATTTTTAACAGAACAAATTTTTAAAGGGTACTTTACTCTTGGAGGTTGACTCTTTTTTTGCATTTTTGTCATTTTCGACCGAAATCAGTTAGTAAGCGACACCAAAATATAGAACAATAGTAAATGAGCATAGAACAACCTGGAACAACTTTTATTTTTTCCAGACCAAATTTTTAAAGGGTCCTTTACTCTTGGATGTAGACTGTTTCTTTGCATTACTGTGGCATTTTTGATCGAAAACGGCGCGTCAGCGACACCAAAATGTAGAATAATAACATCCAGGCGCAAAACAACCTGGAACAACTTTTATATTTAACAGAACAAATTTTTAAAGGGTACTTTACTCTTGGAGGTAGACTCTTTTTTTGCATTATTGTGTAATTTTTGACCGAAAACGCCGCGTCAGGGACACGAAAATGTAGAACAATATTAAATAAGCATAAAACAACCTGGAACAACTTTTATTTTTCTCAGACCAAATTTTTAAAGGGTGCTTTACTCTTGGAGATAGACTCTTTTTTTGCATTTTTGTGTCATTTTCGACCGAAAACGGTGAGTAAGCAACACCAAAATGTAGAACAATAACATCCAGGCATAAGACAACCTGGAACAACTTTTATTTTTAACAGAACAAATTTTTAAAGGGTACTTTACTCTTGGAGGTTGACTCTTTTTTTTGCATTTTTGTCATTTTCGACCGAAAACAGTTAGTAAGCGACACCAAAATGTAGAACAATATCAAATGAGCATAGAACAACCTGAAACAACTTTTATTTTTTCCAGAACAAATTTGTAAAGGTCCTTTACTCTTGGAGGTAGACTATTTTTTTGCATTATTGTGTCATTTTTGACCGAAATCGGCGCGTCAGCGACACCAAAATGTAGAACAATAACATCCAGGCATAAAACAACCTGGAACAACTTTTATATTTAACAGAACAAATTTTTAAAGGGTACTTTACTCTTGGAGGTAGACTCTTTTTTTGCATTATTGTGTAATTTTTGACCGAAAACGCCGCGACAGCGACACCAAAATGTAGAACAATAACATCCAGGCACAAAACAACCTGGAACAACTTTCATTTTTAACAGAACATATTTTTAAAGGGTACTTTACTCTAGGAGATAGACCCTTTTTTTGCATTTTTGTGTCATTTTCGACCGAAACAGCTAGTAAGCGACACCAAAATGTAGAACAATATCAAATAAGCATAGAACAACCTGGAATAACTTTTATTTTTTCCGGAACAATTTTTTGAAGGATACTTTACTCTTGGAGGTAGACTCTTTTTTTGCATTATTTTGTCATTTTTTACCGGAAACGGCGAGTTAGCGACACCAAAATGTAGAACAATATTAAATTAGCATAGAACAACCTGGAACAACTTTTATTGTTCTCAGACCAAATTTTTAAAGGGTGCTTTACTCTTGGAGATAGACTCTTTTTTTGCATTATTGTGGCATTTTTGATCGAAAACGGCGCGTCAGCGACATCAAAATGTAGAACAATAACATTCAGGCATAAGACAACCTGGAACAACTCTTATTTTTAACAGAACAAATTTTTAAAGGGTACTTTACTCTTGGAGGTTGACTCTTTTTTTGCATATTTGTCATTTTCGACCGAAAACGCCGCGACAGCGACACCAAAATGTAGAACAATAACATCCAGGCACAAAACAACCTGGAACAACTTTCATTTTTAACAGAACATATTTTTAAAGGGTACTTTACTCTAGTAGATAGACCCTTTTTTGCATTTTTGTGTCATTTTCGACCGAAACAGCTAGTAAGCGACACCAAAATGTAGAACAATATCAAATAACCATAGAACAACCTGGAATAACTTTTATTTTTTCCGGGACAATTTTTTGAAGGATACTTTACTCTTGGAGGTAGACTCTTTTTTTGCATTATTTTGTCATTTTTTACCGGAAACGGCGAGTAAGCGACACCAAAATGTAGAACAATATCAAATGAGCATAGAAGAACCTGGATCAACTTTTATTTTTTCCGGAACAATTTTTTGAAGGATACTTTACTCTTGGAGGTAGACTCTTTCTTTGCATTTTTGTGTCATTTCCGACCGAAAACGGTGAGTAAGCGACACCAAAATATAGAACAATTGTAATTGAGCATAGAACAACCTGGAACAACTTTTATTTTTTCCAGACCAAATTTGTAAAGGGTCCTTTACTCTTCGAGGTAGACTGTTTTTTTGCATTATTGTGGCATTTTTGATCGAAAACGGCGCGTCAGCGACACCAAAATGTAGAACAGTAACATCCAGGCACACAGCAACCTGGAACAACTTTTATTTTTTCCGGAACAAATTTTTAAAGTGTACTTTGCTGTTGGAGGTATACTCTTTTTTTGCATTATTGTGTTATTTTTGACCGAAATCGGCGCGTCAGCGACACGAAAATGTAGAACAATATTAAATGAGCATAGAACAACCTGGAACAACTTTTATTTTTTCCGGAACAATTTTTTAAAGGGTACTTTACTCTTGGAGGTAGACTCTTTTTTGCATTTTTGTGTAATTTTCGACGAAAACGGTGAGTAAACGACACCCAAATATAGAACAATAGTAAATGAGCATAGAACAACCTGCAACAACTTTTATTTTTAACAGAACAAATTTTTAAAGGGTCCTTTAGTCTTGGAGGTAGGCTGTTTTTTTGCATTATTGTGGCATTTTTGATCGAAATCGGCGCGTCAGCGACACCAAAATGTAGAACAATAACATCCAGGCATAAAACAACCTGGAACAACTTTCATTTTTAACAGAACATATTTTTAAAGGGTACTTTACTCCAGGAGATAGACCCTTTTTTTGCATTTTTGTCATTTGCGACCGAAAACAGTCAGTAAGCGACACCAAAATGTAGAACAATATCAAATGAGCATAGAACAACCTGGATCAACTTTTATTTTTTCCGGAACAATTTTTTAAAGGGTACTTTACTCTAGGAGATAGACTCTTTTTTTGCATTTTTGTGTCATTTTCGACCGAAACAGCTAGTAAGCGACACCAAAATGTAGAACAATATCAAATGAGCATAGAACAACCTGGAATAACTTTTATTTTTTCCGGAACAATTTTTTAAAGGGTACTTTACTCTTGGAGGTAGAATCTTTTTTTGCATTTTTGTGTCATTTTCGACGAAAACGGTGAGTAAACGACACCAAAATATAGAACAATAGTAAATGAGCATAGAACAACCTGGAACAACTTTTATTGTTAACAGAACAAATTTTTAAAGGGTCCTTTACTCTTGGAGATAGACTCTTTTTTTTGCATTTTTGTCATTTGCGACCGAAAACAGTTAGTAAGCGACACCAAAATGTAGAACAATATCAAATGAGCATAGAACAACCTGGAACAACTTTTATTTTTTCCGGAACAATTTTTTGAAGGATACTTTACTCTTGGAGGTATACTCTTTTTTTGCATTATTATGTCATTTTTTTACCGGAAACGGCGAGTTAGCGACACCAACATGTAGAATAATATTAAATGAGCATAGAACAACCTGAAACAACTTTTATTTTTTCCTGAACAAATTTGTAAAGGTCCTTTACTCATGGAGGTAGACTATTTTTTTGGATTATTGTGTCATTTTTTACCGGAAACGGCGAGTTAGCGACACCAAAATATAGAACAATATTAAGTGAGCATAGAACAACCTGAAACAACTTTTATTTTTTCCTGAACACATTTGTAAAGGTCCTTTACTCATGGAGGTAGACTATTTTTTTGGATTATTGTGGCATTTTCGACCGAAACAGCTAGTAAGCGACACCAAAATGTAGAACAATATCAAATAAGCATAAAACAACCTGGAACAACTTTTATTTTTTACGGAATAATTTTTTAAAGGGTACTTTACTCTTGGAGGTAGACTCTTTTTTTGCATTTTTGTGTCATTTTCGACGAAAACGGTGAGTAAACGACACCAAAATATAGAACAATAGTAAATGAGCATAGAACAACATGGAACAACTTTTATTGTTAACAGAACAAATTTTTAAAGGGTCCTTTACTCTGGGAGATAGACTCTTTTTCTTGCATTTTTCTCCTTTGCGACCGAAAACAGTTAGTAAGCGACACCAAAATGTAGAACAATATCAAATGAGCATAGAACAACCTGGAACAACTTTTATTTTTTCCGGAACAATTTTTTGAAGGATACTTTACTCTTGGAGGTAGACTCTTTTTTAGCATTATTATGTCATTTTTAACCGGAAACGGGGAGTTAGCGACACCAACATGTAGAACAATATTAAATGAGCATAGAACAACCTGAAACAACTTTTATTTTTTCCTGAACAAATTTGTAAAGGTCCTTTACTCATGGAGGTAGACTATTTTTTTGGATTATTGTGTCATTTTTTACCGGAAACGGCGAGTTAGCGACACCAAAATATAGAACAATAGTAAATGAGCATAGAACAACCTGGAACAACTTTTATTTTTTCCAGACCAAATTTTTAAAGGGTCCTTTACTCTTGGAGGTAGACTGTTTTTTTGCATTATTTTGGCATTTTCGACCGAAACAGCTAGTAAGCGACACCAAAATGTAGAACAATATCAAATAAGCATAGAACAACCTGGAACAACTTTTATTTTTTACGGAATAATTTTTTAAAGGGTACTTTACTCTTGGAGGTAGACTCTTTTTTTGCATTTTTGTGTCATTTTCGACGAAAACGGTGAGTAAACGACACCAAAATATAGAACAATAGTAAATGAGCATAGAACAACCTGGAATAACTTTTATTTTTAACGGAACAAATTGTTAAAGGGTACTTTACTCTTGGAGATAGACTCTTTTTTTGCATTTTTATCATTTTCGACCGCAAACAGCTAGTAAGCGACACCAAAATGTAGAACAACATCAAATGAGCATAGAACAACCTGAACAAACTTTTATTTTGTCCGGAACAATTTTTTAAAGGGTACTTTACTCTTGGAGGTAGACTCTTTTTTTGCATTTTAGTGTCATTTTCGACCGAAAACGGTGAGTAAGCGACACCAAAATATAGAACAATTGTAATTGAGCATAGAACAACCTGGAACAACTTTTATTTTTTCCAGACCAAAATTTTTTAGGGTCCTTTACTCTTGGAGGTAGACTGTTTTTTTGCATTATTGTGACATTTTTGATCGAAAACGGCGCGTCAGCGACACCAAAATGTAGAACAGTAACATCCAGGCAAACAGCAACCAGGAACAACTTTTATTTTTTCCGGAACAAATTTTTAAAGTGTACTTTGCTGTTGGAGGTATACTCTTTTTTTGCATTATTGTGTTATTTTTGACCGAAATCGGCGCGTCAGCGACACGAAAATGTAGAACAATATCAAATGAGCATAGAACAACCTGGAACAACTTTTATTTTTTCCGGAACAATTTTTTGAAGGATACTTTACTCTTGGAGGTAGACTCTTTTTTTGCATTATTATGTCATTTTTTACCGGAAACGGCGAGTTAGCGACACCAACATGTAGTACAATATTAAATGAGCATAGAACAACCTGAAACAACTTTTATTTTTTCCTGAACAAATTTGTAAAGGTCCTTTACTCATGGAGGTTGACTATTTTTTTTGATTATTGTATCATTTTTTACCGGAAACGGCGAGTTAGCGACACCAAAATATAGAACAATAGTAAATGAGCATAGAACAACCTGGAACAACTTTTATTTTTTCCAGACCAAATTTTTAAAGGGTCCTTTACTCTTGGAGGTAGACTGTTTTTTTGCATTATTGTGGCATTTTCGACCGAAACAGCTAGTAAGCGACACCAAAATGTAGAACAATATCAAATAAGCATAGAACAACCTGGAACAACTTTTATTTTTTACGGAATAATTTTTTAAAGGGTACTTTACTCTTGGAGGTAGACTCTTTTTTTGCATTTTTGTGTCATTTTCGACGAAAACGGTGAGTAAACGACACCAAAATATAGAACAATAGTAAATGAGCATAGAACAACCTGGAATAACTTTTATTTTTAACGGAACAAATTGTTAAAGGGTACTTTAATCTTGGAGATAGACTCTTTTTTGCATTTTTGTCATTTTCGACCGAAAACAGCTAGTAAGCGACACCAAAATGTAGAACAACATCAAATGAGCATAGAACAACCTGAACAAACTTTTATTTTTTCCGGAACAATTTTTTAAAGGGTACTTTACTCTTGGAGGTAGACTCTTTTTTTCCATTTTTGTGTCATTTTCGACCGAAAACGGTGAGTAAGCGACAACAAAATATAGAACAATAGTAAATGAGCATAGAACAACCTGGAACAACTTTTATTTTTTCCGGAACAAATTTTTAAAGTGTACTTTGCTGTTGGAGGTATACTCTTTTTTTGCATTATTGTGTTATTTTTGACCGAAATCGGCGCGTCAGCGACACGAAAATGTAGAACAATATTAAATGAGCATAAAACAACCTGGAACAACTTTTATTTTTCTCAGACCAAATTTTTAAAGGGTGCTTTACTCTTGGAGATAGACTCTTTTTTTGCATTTTTGTGTCATTTTCGACCGAAAACGGTGAGTAAGCGACACCAAAATATAGAACAATAGTAAATGAGCATAGAACAACCTGGAACAACTTTTATTTTTTCCGGAACAAATTTTTAAAGTGTACTTTGCTGTTGGAGGTATACTCTTTTTTTGCATTATTATGTCATTTTTTACCGGAAACGGCGAGTTAGCGACACCAACATGTAGAACAATATTAAATGAGCATAGAACAACATGAAACAACTTTTATTTTTTCCTGAACAAATTTGTAAAGGTCCTTTACTCATGGAGGTAGACTATTTTTTTGGATTATTGTGTCATTTTTTACCGGAAACGGCGAGTTAGCGACACCAAAATATAGAACAATAGTAAATGAGCATAGAACAACCTGGAACAACTTTTATTTTTTCCAGACCAAATTTGTAAAGGGTCCTTTACTCTTCGAGGTAGACTGTTTTTTTGCATTATTGTGGCATTTTTGATCGAAAACGGCGCGTCAGCGACACCAAAATGTAGAACAGTAACATCCAGGCACACAGCAACCTGGAACAACTTATATTTTTTCCGGAACAAATTTTTAAAGTGTACTTTGCTGTTGGAGGTATACTCTTTTTTTGCATTATTGTGTTATTTTTGACCGAAATCGGCGCGTCAGCGACACGAAAATGTAGAACAATATTAAATGAGCATAGAACAACCTGGAACAACTTTTATTTTTTCCGGAACAATTTTTTAAAGGGTACTTTACTCTTGGAGGTAGACTCTTTTTTGCATTTTTGTGTAATTTTCGACGAAAACGGTGAGTAAACGACACCAAAATATAGAACAATAGTAAATGAGCATAGAACAACCTGCAACAACTTTTATTTTTAACAGAACAAATTTTTAAAGGGTCCTTTAGTCTTGGAGGTAGGCTGTTTTTTTGCATTATTGTGGCATTTTTGATCGAAATCGGCGCGTCAGCGACACCAAAATGTAGAACAATAACATCCAGGCATAAAACAACCTGGAACAACTTTCATTTTTAACAGAACATATTTTTAAAGGGTACTTTACTCCAGGAGATAGACCCTTTTTTTGCATTTTTGTCATTTGCGACCGAAAACAGTCAGTAAGCGACACCAAAATGTAGAACAATATCAAATGAGCATAGAACAACCTGGATCAACTTTTATTTTTTCCGGAACAATTTTTTAAAGGGTACTTTACTCTAGGAGATAGACTCTTTTTTTGCATTTTTGTGTCATTTTCGACCGAAACAGCTAGTAAGCGACACCAAAATGTAGAACAATATCAAATGAGCATAGAACAACCTGGCATAACTTTTATTTTTTCCGGAACAATTTTTTAAAGGGTACTTTACTCTTGGAGGTAGAATCTTTTTTTGCATTTTTGTGTCATTTTCGACGAAAACGGTGAGTAAACGACACCAAAATATAGAACAATAGTAAATGAGCATAGAACAACCTGGAACAACTTTTATTGTTAACAGAACAAATTTTTAAAGGGTCCTTTAATCTTGGAGATAGACTCTTTTTTGCATTTTTGTCATTTTCGACCGAAAACAGCTAGTAAGCGACACCAAAATGTAGAACAACATCAAATGAGCATAGAACAACCTGAACAAACTTTTATTTTTTCCGGAACAATTTTTTAAAGGGTACTTTACTCTTGGAGGTAGACTCTTTTTTTGCATTTTTGTGTCATTTTCGACCGAAAACGGTGAGTAAGCGACAACAAAATATAGAACAATAGTAAATGAGCATAGAACAACCTGGAACAACTTTTATTTTTTCCGGAACAAATTTTTAAAGTGTACTTTGCTGTTGGAGGTATACTCTTTTTTTGCATTATTGTGTTATTTTTGACCGAAATCGGCGCGTCAGCGACACGAAAATGTAGAACAATATTAAATGAGCATAAAACAACCTGGAACAACTTTTATTTTTCTCAGACCAAATTTTTAAAGGGTGCTTTACTCTTGGAGATAGACTCTTTTTTTGCATTTTTGTGTCATTTTCGACCGAAAACGGTGAGTAAGCGACACCAAAATATAGAACAATAGTAAATGAGCATAGAACAACCTGGAACAACTTTTATTTTTTCCGGAACAAATTTTTAAAGTGTACTTTGCTGTTGGAGGTATACTCTTTTTTTGCATTATTATGTCATTTTTTACCGGAAACGGCGAGTTAGCGACACCAACATGTAGAACAATATTAAATGAGCATAGAACAACATGAAACAACTTTTATTTTTTCCTGAACAAATTTGTAAAGGTCCTTTACTCATGGAGGTAGATTATTTTTTTGGATTATTGTGTCATTTTTTACCGGAAACGGCGAGTTAGCGACACCAAAATATAGAACAATAGTAAATGAGCATAGAACAACCTGGAACAACTTTTATTTTTTCCAGACCAAATTTGTAAAGGGTCCTTTACTCTTCGAGGTAGACTGTTTTTTTGCATTATTGTGGCATTTTTGATCGAAAACGGCGCGTCAGCGACACCAAAATGTAGAACAGTAACATCCAGGCACACAGCAACCTGGAACAACTTTTATTTTTTCCGGAACAAATTTTTAAAGTGTACTTTGCTGTTGGAGGTATACTCTTTTTTTGCATTATTGTGTTATTTTTGACCGAAATCGGCGCGTCAGCGACACGAAAATGTAGAACAATATTAAATGAGCATAGAACAACCTGGAACAACTTTTATTTTTTCCGGAACAATTTTTTAAAGGGTACTTTACTCTTGGAGGTAGACTCTTTTTTGCATTTTTGTGTAATTTTCGACGAAAACGGTGAGTAAACGACACCAAAATATAGAACAATAGTAAATGAGCATAGAACAACCTGCAACAACTTTTATTTTTAACAGAACAAATTTTTAAAGGGTCCTTTAGTCTTGGAGGTAGGCTGTTTTTTTGCATTATTGTGGCATTTTTGATCGAAATCGGCGCGTCAGCGACACCAAAATGTAGAACAATAACATCCAGGCATAAAACAACCTGGAACAACTTTCATTTTTAACAGAACATATTTTTAAAGGGTACTTTACTCCAGGAGATAGACCCTTTTTTTGCATTTTTGTCATTTGCGACCGAAAACAGTCAGTAAGCGACACCAAAATGTAGAACAATATCAAATGAGCATAGAACAACCTGGATCAACTTTTATTTTTTCCGGAACAATTTTTTAAAGGGTACTTTACTCTAGGAGATAGACTCTTTTTTTGCATTTTTGTGTCATTTTCGACCGAAACAGCTAGTAAGCGACACCAAAATGTAGAACAATATCAAATGAGCATAGAACAACCTGGAATAACTTTTATTTTTTCCGGAACAATTTTTTAAAGGGTACTTTACTCTTGGAGGTAGAATCTTTTTTTGAATTTTTGTGTCATTTTCGACGAAAACGGTGAGTAAACGACACCAAAATATAGAACAATAGTAAATGAGCATAGAACAACCTGGAACAACTTTTATTGTTAACAGAACAAATTTTTAAAGGGTCCTTTAATCTTGGAGATAGACTCTTTTTTGCATTTTTGTCATTTTCGACCGAAAACAGCTAGTAAGCGACACCAAAATGTAGAACAACATCAAATGAGCATAGAACAACCTGAACAAACTTTTATTTTTTCCGGAACAATTTTTTAAAGGGTACTTTAATCTTGGAGATAGACTCTTTTTTGCATTTTTGTCATTTTCGACCGAAAACAGCTAGTAAGCGACACCAAAATGTAGAACAACATCAAATGAGCATAGAACAACCTGAACAAACTTTTATTTTTTCCGGAACAATTTTTTAAAGGGTACTTTACTCTTGGAGGTAGACTCTTTTTTTGCATTTTTGTGTCATTTTCGACCGAAAACGGTGAGTAAACGACAACAAAATATAGAACAATAGTAAATGAGCATAGAACAACCTGGAACAACTTTTATTTTTTCCGGAACAAATTTTTAAAGTGTACTTTGCTGTTGGAGGTATACTCTTTTTTTGCATTATTGTGTTATTTTTGACCGAAATCGGCGCGTCAGCGACACGAAAATGTAGAACAATATTAAATGAGCATAAAACAACCTGGAACAACTTTTATTTTTCTCAGACCAAATTTTTAAAGGGTGCTTTACTCTTGGAGATAGACTCTTTTTTTGCATTTTTGTGTCATTTTCGACCGAAAACGGTGAGTAAGCGACACCAAAATATAGAACAATAGTAAATGAGCATAGAACAACCTGGAACAACTTTTATTTTTTCCGGAACAAATATTTAAAGTGTACTTTGCTGTTGGAGGTATACTCTTTTTTTGCATTATTATGTCATTTTTTACCGGAAACGGCGAGTTAGCGACACCAACATGTAGAACAATATTAAATGAGCATAGAACAACATGAAACAACTTTTATTTTTTCCTGAACAAATTTGTAAAGGTCCTTTACTCATGGAGGTAGACTATTTTTTTGGATTATTGTGTCATTTTTTACCGGAAACGGCGAGTTAGCGACACCAAAATATAGAACAATAGTAAATGAGCATAGAACAACCTGGAACAACTTTTATTTTTTCCAGACCAAATTTGTAAAGGGTCCTTTACTCTTCGAGGTAGACTGTTTTTTTGCATTATTGTGGCATTTTTGATCGAAAACGGCGCGTCAGCGACACCAAAATGTAGAACAGTAACATCCAGGCACACAGCAACCTGGAACAACTTTTATTTTTTCCGGAACAAATTTTTAAAGTGTACTTTGCTGTTGGAGGTATACTCTTTTTTTGCATTATTGTGTTATTTTTGACCGAAATCGGCGCGTCAGCGACACGAAAATGTAGAACAATATTAAATGAGCATAGAACAACCTGGAACAACTTTTATTTTTTCCGGAACAATTTTTTAAAGGGTACTTTACTCTTGGAGGTAGACTCTTTTTTGCATTTTTGTGTAATTTTCGACGAAAACGGTGAGTAAACGACACCAAAATATAGAACAATAGTAAATGAGCATAGAACAACCTGCAACAACTTTTATTTTTAACAGAACAAATTTTTAAAGGGTCCTTTAGTCTTGGAGGTAGGCTGTTTTTTTGCATTATTGTGGCATTTTTGATCGAAATCGGCGCGTCAGCGACACCAAAATGTAGAACAATAACATCCAGGCATAAAACAACCTGGAACAACTTTCATTTTTAACAGAACATATTTTTAAAGGGTACTTTACTCCAGGAGATAGACCCTTTTTTTGCATTTTTGTCATTTGCGACCGAAAACAGTCAGTAAGCGACACCAAAATGTAGAACAATATCAAATGAGCATAGAACAACCTGGATCAACTTTTATTTTTTCCGGAACAATTTTTTAAAGGGTACTTTACTCTAGGAGATAGACTCTTTTTTTGCATTTTTGTGTCATTTTCGACCGAAACAGCTAGTAAGCGACACCAAAATGTAGAACAATATCAAATGAGCATAGAACAACCTGGAATAACTTTTATTTTGTCCGGAACAATTTTTTAAAGGGTACTTTACTCTTGGAGGTAGAATCTTTTTTTGCATTTTTGTGTCATTTTCGACGAAAACGGTGAGTAAACGACACCAAAATATAGAACAATAGTAAATGAGCATAGAACAACCTGGAACAACTTTTATTGTTAACAGAACAAATTTTTAAAGGGTCCTTTACTCATGGAGGTAGACTATTTTTTTTTATTATTGTGTCATTTTTTACCGGAAACGGCGAGTTAGCGACACCAAAATATAGAACAATAGTAAATGAGCATAGAACAACCTGGAACAACTTTTATTTTTTCCAGACCAAATTTTTAAAGGGTCCTTTACTCTTGGAGGTAGACTGTTTTTTTGCATTATTGTGGCATTTTCGACCGAAACAGCTAGTAAGCGACACCAAAATGTAGAACAATATCAAATAAGCATAGAACAACCTGGAACAACTTTTATTTTTTACGGAATAATTTTTTAAAGGGTACTTTACTCTTGGAGGTAGACTCTTTTTTTGCATTTTTGTGTCATTTTCGACGAAAACGGTGAGTAAACGACACCAAAATATAGAACAATAGTAAATGAGCATAGAACAACCTGGAATAACTTTTATTTTTAACGGAACAAATTGTTAAAGGGTACTTTAATCTTGGAGATAGACTCTTTTTTGCATTTTTGTCATTTTCGACCGAAAACAGCTAGTAAGCGACACCAAAATGTAGAACAACATCAAATGAGCATAGAACAACCTGAACAAACTTTTATTTTTTCCGGAACAATTTTTTAAAGGGTACTTTACTCTTGGAGGTAGACTCTTTTTTTGCATTTTTGTGTCATTTTCGACCGAAAACGGTGAGTAAGCGACACCAAAATATAGAACAATAGTAAATGAGCATAGAACAACCTGGAACAACTTTTATTTTTTCCGGAACAAATTTTTAAAGTGTACTTTGCTGTTGGAGGTATACTCTTTTTTTGCATTATTGTGTTATTTTTGACCGAAATCGGCGCGTCAGCGACACGAAAATGTAGAACAATATTAAATGAGCATAAAACAACCTGGAACAACTTTTATTTTTCTCAGACCAAATTTTTAAAGGGTGCTTTACTCTTGGAGATAGACTCTTTTTTTGCATTTTTGTGTCATTTTCGACCGAAAACGGTGAGTAAGCGACACCAAAATATAGAACAATAGTAAATGAGCATAGAACAACCTGGAACAACTTTTATTTTTTCCGGAACAAATTTTTAAAGTGTACTTTGCTGTTGGAGGTATACTCTTTTTTTGCATTATTATGTCATTTTTTACCGGAAACGGCGAGTTAGCGACACCAACATGTAGAACAATATTAAATGAGCATAAAACAACATGAAACAACTTTTATTTTTTCCTGAACAAATTTGTAAAGGTCCTTTACTCATGGAGGTAGACTATTTTTTTGGATTATTGTGTCATTTTTTACCGGAAACGGCGAGTTAGCGACACCAAAATATAGAACAATAGTAAATGAGCATAGAACAACCTGGAACAACTTTTATTTTTTCCAGACCAAATTTTTAAAGGGTCCTTTACTCTTGGAGGTAGACTGTTTTTTTGCATTATTGTGGCATTTTTGATCGAAAACGGCGCGTCAGCGACACCAAAATGTAGAACAGTAACATCCAGGCACACAGCAACCTGGAACAACTTTTATTTTTTCCGGAACAAATTTTTAAAGTGTACTTTGCTGTTGGAGGTATACACTTTTTTTGCATTATTGTGTTATTTTTGACCGAAATCGGCGCGTCAGCGACACGAAAATGTAGAACAATATTAAATGAGCATAAAACAACCTGGAACAACTTTTATTTTTCTCAGACCAAATTTTTAAAGGGTGCTTTACTCTTGGAGATAGACTCTTTTTTTGCATTTTTGTGTCATTTTCGACCGAAAACGGTGAGTAAGCGACACCAAAATATAGAACAATAGTAAATGAGCATAGAACAACTTGGAACAACTTTTATTTTTAACAGAGCAAATTTTTAAAGAGTCCTTTACTCATGGAGGTAGACTATTTTTTTTTATTATTGTGTCATTTTTTACCGGAAACGGCGAGTTAGCGACACCAAAATATAGAACAATAGTAAATGAGCATAGAACAACCTGGAACAACTTTTATTTTTTCCAGACCAAATTTTTAAAGGGTCCTTTACTCTTGGAGGTAGACTGTTTTTTTGCATTATTGTGGCATTTTCGACCGAAACAGCTAGTAAGCGACACCAAAATGTAGAACAATATCAAATAAGCATAGAACAACCTGGAACAACTTTTATTTTTTACGGAATAATTTTTTAAAGGGTACTTTACTCTTGGAGGTAGACTCTTTTTTTGCATTTTTGTGTCATTTTCGACGAAAACGGTGAGTAAACGACACCAAAATATAGAACAATAGTAAATGAGCATAGAACAACCTGGAATAACTTTTATTTTTAACGGAACAAATTGTTAAAGGGTACTTTAATCTTGGAGATAGACTCTTTTTTGCATTTTTGTCATTTTCGACCGAAAACAGCTAGTAAGCGACACCAAAATGTAGAACAACATCAAATGAGCATAGAACAACCTGAACAAACTTTTATTTTTTCCGGAACAATTTTTTAAAGGGTACTTTACTCTTGGAGGTAGACTCTTTTTTTGCATTTTTGTGTCATTTTCGACCGAAAACGGTGAGTAAGCGACAACAAAATATAGAACAATAGTAAATGAGCATAGAACAACCTGGAACAACTTTTATTTTTTCCGGAACAAATTTTTAAAGTGTACTTTGCTGTTGGAGGTATACTCTTTTTTTGCATTATTGTGTTATTTTTGACCGAAATCGGCGCGTCAGCGACACGAAAATGTAGAACAATATTAAATGAGCATAAAACAACCTGGAACAACTTTTATTTTTCTCAGACCAAATTTTTAAAGGGTGCTTTACTCTTGGAGATAGACTCTTTTTTTGCATTTTTGTGTCATTTTCGACCGAAAACGGTGAGTAAGCGACACCAAAATATAGAACAATAGTAAATGAGCATAGAACAACCTGGAACAACTTTTATTTTTTCCGGAACAAATTTTTAAAGTGTACTTTGCTGTTGGAGGTATACTCTTTTTTTGCATTATTATGTCATTTTTTACCGGAAACGGCGAGTTAGCGACACCAACATGTAGAACAATATTAAATGAGCATAGAACAACATGAAACAACTTTTATTTTTTCCTGAACAAATTTGTAAAGGTCCTTTACTCATGGAGGTAGACTATTTTTTTGGATTATTGTGTCATTTTTTACCGGAAACGGCGAGTTAGCGACACCAAAATATAGAACAATAGTAAATGAGCATAGAACAACCTGGAACAACTTTTATTTTTTCCAGACCAAATTTGTAAAGGGTCCTTTACTCTTCGAGGTAGACTGTTTTTTTGCATTATTGTGGCATTTTTGATCGAAAACGGCGCGTCAGCGACACCAAAATGTAGAACAGTAACATCCAGGCACACAGCAACCTGGAACAACTTTTATTTTTTCCGGAACAAATTTTTAAAGTGTACTTTGCTGTTGGAGGTATACTCTTTTTTTGCATTATTGTGTTATTTTTGACCGAAATCGGCGCGTCAGCGACACGAAAATGTAGAACAATATTAAATGAGCATAGAACAACCTGGAACAACTTTTATTTTTTCCGGAACAATTTTTTAAAGGGTACTTTACTCTTGGAGGTAGACTCTTTTTTGCATTTTTGTGTAATTTTCGACGAAAACGGTGAGTAAACGACACCAAAATATAGAACAATAGTAAATGAGCATAGAACAACCTGCAACAACTTTTATTTTTAACAGAACAAATTTTTAAAGGGTCCTTTAGTCTTGGAGGTAGGCTGTTTTTTTGCATTATTGTGGCATTTTTGATCGAAATCGGCGCGTCAGCGACACCAAAATGTAGAACAATAACATCCAGGCATAAAACAACCTGGAACAACTTTCATTTTTAACAGAACATATTTTTAAAGGGTACTTTACTCCAGGAGATAGACCCTTTTTTTGCATTTTGGTCATTTGCGACCGAAAACAGTCAGTAAGCGACACCAAAATGTAGAACAATATCAAATGAGCATAGAACAACCTGGATCAACTTTTATTTTTTCCGGAACAATTTTTTAAAGGGTACTTTACTCTAGGAGATAGACTCTTTTTTTGCATTTTTGTGTCATTTTCGACCGAAACAGCTAGTAAGCGACACCAAAATGTAGAACAATATCAAATGAGCATAGAACAACCTGGAATAACTTTTATTTTTTCCGGAACAATTTTTTAAAGGGTACTTTACTCTTGGAGGTAGAATCTTTTTTTGAATTTTTGTGTCATTTTCGACGAAAACGGTGAGTAAACGACACCAAAATATAGAACAATAGTAAATGAGCATAGAACAACCTGGAACAACTTTTATTGTTAACAGAACAAATTTTTAAAGGGTCCTTTAATCTTGGAGATAGACTCTTTTTTGCATTTTTGTCATTTTCGACCGAAAACAGCTAGTAAGCGACACCAAAATGTAGAACAACATCAAATGAGCATAGAACAACCTGAACAAACTTTTATTTTTTCCGGAACAATTTTTTAAAGGGTACTTTACTCTTGGAGGTAGACTCTTTTTTTGCATTTTTGTGTCATTTTCGACCGAAAACGGTGAGTAAGCGACAACAAAATATAGAACAATAGTAAATGAGCATAGAACAACCTGGAACAACTTTTATTTTTTCCGGAACAAATTTTTAAAGTGTACTTTGCTGTTGGAGGTATACTCTTTTTTTGCATTATTGTGTTATTTTTGACCGAAATCGGCGCGTCAGCGACACGAAAATGTAGAACAATATTAAATGAGCATAAAACAACCTGGAACAACTTTTATTTTTCTCAGACCAAATTTTTAAAGGGTGCTTTACTCTTGGAGATAGACTCTTTTTTTGCATTTTTGTGTCATTTTCGACCGAAAACGGTGAGTAAGCGACACCAAAATATAGAACAATAGTAAATGAGCATAGAACAACCTGGAACAACTTTTATTTTTTCCGGAACAAATTTTTAAAGTGTACTTTGCTGTTGGAGGTATACTCTTTTTTTGCATTATTATGTCATTTTTTACCGGAAACGGCGAGTTAGCGACACCAACATGTAGAACAATATTAAATGAGCATAGAACAACATGAAACAACTTTTATTTTTTCCTGAACAAATTTGTAAAGGTCCTTTACTCATGGAGGTAGACTATTTTTTTGGATTATTGTGTCATTTTTTACCGGAAACGGCGAGTTAGCGACACCAAAATATAGAACAATAGTAAATGAGCATAGAACAACCTGGAACAACTTTTATTTTTTCCAGACCAAATTTGTAAAGGGTCCTTTACTCTTCGAGGTAGACTGTTTTTTTGCATTATTGTGGCATTTTTGATCGAAAACGGCGCGTCAGCGACACCAAAATGTAGAACAGTAACATCCAGGCACACAGCAACCTGGAACAACTTTTATTTTTTCCGGAACAAATTTTTAAAGTGTACTTTGCTGTTGGAGGTATACTCTTTTTTTGCATTATTGTGTTATTTTTGACCGAAATCGGCGCGTCAGCGACACGAAAATGTAGAACAATATTAAATGAGCATAGAACAACCTGGAACAACTTTTATTTTTTCCGGAACAATTTTTTAAAGGGTACTTTACTCTTGGAGGTAGACTCTTTTTTGCATTTTTGTGTAATTTTCGACGAAAACGGTGAGTAAACGACACCAAAATATAGAACAATAGTAAATGAGCATAGAACAACCTGCAACAACTTTTATTTTTAACAGAACAAATTTTTAAAGGGTCCTTTAGTCTTGGAGGTAGGCTGTTTTTTTGCATTATTGTGGCATTTTTGATCGAAATCGGCGCGTCAGCGACACCAAAATGTAGAACAATAACATCCAGGCATAAAACAACCTGGAACAACTTTCATTTTTAACAGAACATATTTTTAAAGGGTACTTTACTCCAGGAGATAGACCCTTTTTTTGCATTTTTGTCATTTGCGACCGAAAACAGTCAGTAAGCGACACCAAAATGTAGAACAATATCAAATGAGCATAGAACAACCTGGATCAACTTTTATTTTTTCCGGAACAATTTTTTAAAGGGTACTTTACTCTAGGAGATAGACTCTTTTTTTGCATTTTTGTGTCATTTTCGACCGAAACAGCTAGTAAGCGACACCAAAATGTAGAACAATATCAAATGAGCATAGAACAACCTGGAATAACTTTTATTTTGTCCGGAACAATTTTTTAAAGGGTACTTTACTCTTGGAGGTAGAATCTTTTTTTGCATTTTTGTGTCATTTTCGACGAAAACGGTGAGTAAACGACACCAAAATATAGAACAATAGTAAATGAGCATAGAACAACCTGGAACAACTTTTATTGTTAACAGAACAAATTTTTAAAGGGTCCTTTACTCATGGAGGTAGACTATTTTTTTTTATTATTGTGTCATTTTTTACCGGAAACGGCGAGTTAGCGACACCAAAATATAGAACAATAGTAAATGAGCATAGAACAACCTGGAACAACTTTTATTTTTTCCAGACCAAATTTTTAAAGGGTCCTTTACTCTTGGAGGTAGACTGTTTTTTTGCATTATTGTGGCATTTTCGACCGAAACAGCTAGTAAGCGACACCAAAATGTAGAACAATATCAAATAAGCATAGAACAACCTGGAACAACTTTTATTTTTTACGGAATAATTTTTTAAAGGGTACTTTACTCTTGGAGGTAGACTCTTTTTTTGCATTTTTGTGTCATTTTCGACGAAAACGGTGAGTAAACGACACCAAAATATAGAACAATAGTAAATGAGCATAGAACAACCTGGAATAACTTTTATTTTTAACGGAACAAATTGTTAAAGGGTACTTTAATCTTGGAGATAGACTCTTTTTTGCATTTTTGTCATTTTCGACCGAAAACAGCTAGTAAGCGACACCAAAATGTAGAACAACATCAAATGAGCATAGAACAACCTGAACAAACTTTTATTTTTTCCGGAACAATTTTTTAAAGGGTACTTTACTCTTGGAGGTAGACTCTTTTTTTGCATTTTTGTGTCATTTTCGACCGAAAACGGTGAGTAAGCGACACCAAAATATAGAACAATAGTAAATGAGCATAGAACAACCTGGAACAACTTTTATTTTTTCCGGAACAAATTTTTAAAGTGTACTTTGCTGTTGGAGGTATACTCTTTTTTTGCATTATTGTGTTATTTTTGACCGAAATCGGCGCGTCAGCGACACGAAAATGTAGAACAATATTAAATGAGCATAAAACAACCTGGAACAACTTTTATTTTTCTCAGACCAAATTTTTAAAGGGTGCTTTACTCTTGGAGATAGACTCTTTTTTTGCATTTTTGTGTCATTTTCGACCGAAAACGGTGAGTAAGCGACACCAAAATATAGAACAATAGTAAATGAGCATAGAACAACCTGGAACAACTTTTATTTTTTCCGGAACAAATTTTTAAAGTGTACTTTGCTGTTGGAGGTATACTCTTTTTTTGCATTATTATGTCATTTTTTACCGGAAACGGCGAGTTAGCGACACCAACATGTAGAACAATATTAAATGAGCATAAAACAACATGAAACAACTTTTATTTTTTCCTGAACAAATTTGTAAAGGTCCTTTACTCATGGAGGTAGACTATTTTTTTGGATTATTGTGTCATTTTTTACCGGAAACGGCGAGTTAGCGACACCAAAATATAGAACAATAGTAAATGAGCATAGAACAACCTGGAACAACTTTTATTTTTTCCAGACCAAATTTTTAAAGGGTCCTTTACTCTTGGAGGTAGACTGTTTTTTTGCATTATTGTGGCATTTTTGATCGAAAACGGCGCGTCAGCGACACCAAAATGTAGAACAGTAACATCCAGGCACACAGCAACCTGGAACAACTTTTATTTTTTCCGGAACAAATTTTTAAAGTGTACTTTGCTGTTGGAGGTATACACTTTTTTTGCATTATTGTGTTATTTTTGACCGAAATCGGCGCGTCAGCGACACGAAAATGTAGAACAATATTAAATGAGCATAAAACAACCTGGAACAACTTTTATTTTTCTCAGACCAAATTTTTAAAGGGTGCTTTACTCTTGGAGATAGACTCTTTTTTTGCATTTTTGTGTCATTTTCGACCGAAAACGGTGAGTAAGCGACACCAAAATATAGAACAATAGTAAATGAGCATAGAACAACTTGGAACAACTTTTATTTTTAACAGAGCAAATTTTTAAAGAGTCCTTTACTCATGGAGGTAGACTATTTTTTTTTATTATTGTGTCATTTTTTACCGGATACGGCGAGTTAGCGACACCAAAATATAGAACAATAGTAAATGAGCATAGAACAACCTGGAACAACTTTTATTTTTTCCAGACCAAATTTTTAAAGGGTGCTTTACTCTTGGAGGTAGACTCTTTTTTTGCATTTTTGTGTCATTTTCGACCGAAAACGGTGAGTAAGCGACACCAAAATATAGAACAATAGTAAATGAGCATAGAACAACTTGGAACAACTTTTATTTTTAACAGAGCAAATTTTTAAAGAGTCCTTTACTCATGGAGGTAGACTCTTTTTTTGCATTTTTGTGTCATTTTCGACGAAAACGGTGAGTAAACGACACCAAAATATAGAACAATAGTAAATGAGCATAGAACAACCTGGAACAACTTTTATTGTTAACAGAACAAATTTTTAAAGGGTCCTATACTCTTGGAGATAGACTCTTTTTTTTGCATTTTTGTCCTTTGCGACCGAAAACAGTTAGTAAGTGACACCAAAATGTAGAACAATATCAAATGAGCATAGAACAACCTGGAACAACTTTTATTTTTTCCGGAACAATTTTTTGAAGGATACTTTACTCTTGGAGGTAGACTCTTTTTTTGCATTATTATGTCATTTTTTACCGGAAACGGCGAGTTAGCGACACCAACATGTAGAACAATATTAAATGAGCATAGAACAACCTGAAACAACTTTTGTTTTTTCCTGAACAAATTTGTAAAGGTCCTTTACTCATGGAGGTAGACTATTTTTTTGGATTATTGTGTCATTTTTTACCGGAAACGGCGAGTTAGCGACACCAAAATATAGAACAATAGTAAATGAGCATAGAACAACCTGGAACAACTTTTATTTTTCTCAGACCAAATTTTTAAAGGGTGCTTTACTCTTGGAGGTAGACTCTTTTTTTGCATTTTTGTGTCATTTTCGACCGAAAACGGTGAGTAAGCGACACCAAAATATAGAACAATAGTAAATGAGCATAGAACAACTTGGAACAACTTTTATTTTTAACAGAGCAAATTTTTAAAGAGTCCTTTACTCATGGAGGTAGACTATTTTTTTTTATTATTGTGTCATTTTTTACCGGAAACGGCGAGTTAGCGACACCAAAATATAGAACAATAGTAAATGAGCATAGAACAACCTGGAACAACTTTTATTTTTTCCAGACCAAATTTTTAAAGGGTCCTTTACTCTTGGAGGTAGACTGTTTTTTTGCATTATTGTGGCATTTTCGACCGAAACAGCTAGTAAGCGACACCAAAATGTAGAACAATATCAAATAAGCATAGAACAACCTGGAACAACTTTTATTTTTTACGGAATAATTTTTTAAAGGGTACTTTACTCTTGGAGGTAGACTCTTTTTTTGCATTTTTGTGTCATTTTCGACGAAAACGGTGAGTAAACGACACCAAAATATAGAACAATAGTAAATGAGCATAGAACAACCTGGAATAACTTTTATTTTTAACGGAACAAATTGTTAAAGGGTACTTTAATCTTGGAGATAGACTCTTTTTTGCATTTTTGTCATTTTCGACCGAAAACAGCTAGTAAGCGACACCAAAATGTAGAACAACATCAAATGAGCATAGAACAACCTGAACAAACTTTTATTTTTTCCGGAACAATTTTTTAAAGGGTACTTTACTCTTGGAGGTAGACTCTTTTTTTGCATTTTTGTGTCATTTTCGACCGAAAACGGTGAGTAAGCGACACCAAAATATAGAACAATAGTAAATGAGCATAGAACAACCTGGAACAACTTTTATTTTTTCCGGAACAAATTTTTAAAGTGTACTTTGCTGTTGGAGGTATACTCTTTTTTTGCATTATTGTGTTATTTTTGACCGAAATCGGCGCGTCAGCGACACGAAAATGTAGAACAATATTAAATGAGCATAAAACAACCTGGAACAACTTTTATTTTTCTCAGACCAAATTTTTAAAGGGTGCTTTACTCTTGGAGATAGACTCTTTTTTTGCATTTTTGTGTAATTTTCGACCGAAAACGGTGAGTAAGCGACACCAAAATATAGAACAATAGTAAATGAGCATAGAACAACCTGGAACAACTTTTATTTTTTCCGGAACAAATTTTTAAAGTGTACTTTGCTGTTGGAGGTATACTCTTTTTTTGCATTATTATGTCATTTTTTACCGGAAACGGCGAGTTAGCGACACCAACATGTAGAACAATATTAAATGAGCATAAAACAACATGAAACAACTTTTATTTTTTCCTGAACAAATTTGTAAAGGTCCTTTACTCATGGAGGTAGACTATTTTTTTGGATTATTGTGTCATTTTTTTACCGGAAACGGCGAGTTAGCGACACCAAAATATAGAACAATAGTAAATGAGCATAGAACAACCTGGAACAACTTTTATTTTTTCCAGACCAAATTTTTAAAGGGTCCTTAACTCTTGGAGGTAGACTGTTTTTTTGCATTATTGTGGCATTTTTGATCGAAAACGGCGCGTCAGCGACACCAAAATGTAGAACAGTAACATCCAGGCACACAGCAACCTGGAACAACTTTTATTTTTTCCGGAACAAATTTTTAAAGTGTACTTTGCTGTTGGAGGTATAAACTTTTTTTGCATTATTGTGTTATTTTTGACCGAAATCGGCGCGTCAGCGACACGAAAATGTAGAACAATATTAAATGAGCATAAAACAACCTGGAACAACTTTTATTTTTCTCAGACCAAATTTTTAAAGGGTGCTTTACTCTTGGAGATAGACTCTTTCTTTGCATTTTTGTGTCATTTTCGACCGAAAACGGTGAGTAAGCGACACCAAAATATAGAACAATAGTAAATGAGCATAGAACAACTTGGAACAACTTTTATTTTTAACAGAGCAAATTTTTAAAGGGTCCTTTACTCTTGGAGGTAGACTCTTTTTTTGCATTTTTGTGTCATTTTCGACGAAAACGGTGAGTAAACGACACCAAAATATAGAACAATAGTAAATGAGCATAGAACAACCTGGAACAACTTTTATTGTTAACAGAACAAATTTTTAAAGGGTCCTATACTCTTGGAGATAGACTCTTTTTTTTGCATTTTTGTCCTTTGCGACCGAAAACAGTTAGTAAGTGACACCAAAATGTAGAACAATATCAAATGAGCATAGAACAACCTGGAACAACTTTTATTTTTTCCGGAACAATTTTTTGAAGGATACTTTACTCTTGGAGGTAGACTCTTTTTTTGCATTATTATGTCATTTTTTACCGGAAACGGCGAGTTAGCGACACCAACATGTAGAACAATATTAAATGAGCATAGAACAACCTGAAACAACTTTTGTTTTTTCCTGAACAAATTTGTAAAGGTCCTTTACTCATGGAGGTAGACTATTTTTTTGGATTATTGTGTCATTTTTTACCGGAAACGGCGAGTTAGCGACACCAAAATATAGAACAATAGTAAATGAGCATAGAACAACCTGGAACAACTTTTATTTTTTCCAGACCAAATTTTTAAAGGGTCCTTTACTCTTGGAGGTAGACTGTTTTTTTGCATTATTGTGGCATTTTCGACCGAAACAGCTAGTAAGCGACACCAAAATGTAGAACAATATCAAATAAGCATAGAACAACCTGGAACAACTTTTATTTTTTCCGGAATAATTTTTTAAAGGGTACTTTACTCTTGGAGGTAGACTCTTTTTTTGCATTTTTGTGTCATTTTCGACGAAAACGGTGAGTAAACGACACCAAAATATAGAACAATATTAAATGAGCATAAAACAACCTGGAACAACTTTTATTTTTTCCAGACCAAATTTTTAAAGGGTCCTTTACTCTTGGAGGTAGACTGTTTTTTTGCATTATTGTGGCATTTTTGATCGAAAACGGCGCGTCAGCGACACCAAAATGTAGAACAGTAACATCCAGGCACACAGCAACCTGGAACAACTTTTATTTTTTCCGGAACAAATTTTTAAAGTGTACTTTGCTGTTGGAGGTATAAACTTTTTTTGCATTATTGTGTTATTTTTGACCGAAATCGGCGCGTCAGCGACACGAAAATGTAGAACAATATTAAATGAGCATAAAACAACCTGGAACAACTTTTATTTTTCTCAGATCAAATTTTTAAAGGGTGCTTTACTCTTGGAGATAGACTCTTTTTTTTGCATTTTTGTGTCATTTTCGACCGAAAACGGTGAGTAAGCGACACCAAAATATAGAACAATAGTAAATGAGCATAGAACAACCTGGAACAACTTTTATTTTTTCCGGAACAAATTTTTAAAGTGTACTTTGCTGTTGGAGGTATACTCTTTTTTTGCATTATTATGTCATTTTTTACCGGAAACGGCGAGTTAGCGACACCAACATGTAGAACAATATTAAATGAGCATAAAACAACATGAAACAACTTTTATTTTTTCCTGAACAAATTTGTAAAGGTCCTTTACTCATGGAGGTAGACTATTTTTTTGGATTATTGTGTCATTTTTTACCGGAAACGGCGAGTTAGCGACACCAAAATATAGAACAATAGTAAATGAGCATAGAACAACCTGGAACAACTTTTATTTTTTCCAGACCAAATTTTTAAAGGGTCCTTTACTCTTGGAGGTAGACTGTTTTTTTGCATTATTGTGGCATTTTCGACCGAAACAGCTAGTAAGCGACACCAAAATGTAGAACAATATCAAATAAGCATAGAACAACCTGGAACAACTTTTATTTTTTCCGGAACAATTTTTTAAAGGGTACTTTACTCTTGGAGGTAGACTCTTTTTTTGCATTTTTGTGTCATTTTCGACCGAAAACGGTGAGTAAGCGACACCAAAATATAGAACAATAGTAAATGAGCATAGAACAACCTGGAACAACTTTTATTTTTTCCGGAACAAATTTTTAAAGGGTCCTTTACTCTTGGAGGTAGACTTTTTTTGCATTATTGTGGCATTTTCGACCGAAACAGCTAGTAAGCGACACCAAAATGTAGAACAATATCAAATAAGCATAGAACAACCTGGAACAACTTTTATTTTTTACGGAATAATTTTTTAAAGGGTACTTTACTCTTGGAGGTAGACTCTTTTTTTGCATTTTTGTGTCATTTTCGACGAAAACGGTGAGTAAACGACACCAAAATATAGAACAATATTAAATGAGCATAAAACAACCTGGAACAACTTTTATTTTTTCCAGACCAAATTTTTAAAGGGTCCTTTACTCTTGGAGGTAGACTGTTTTTTTGCATTATTGTGGCATTTTTGATCGAAAACGGCGCGTCAGCGACACCAAAATGTAGAACAGTAACATCCAGGCACACAGCAACCTGGAACAACTTTTATTTTTTCCGGAACAAATTTTTAAAGTGTACTTTGCTGTTGGAGGTATAAACTTTTTTTGCATTATTGTGTTATTTTTGACCGAAATCGGCGCGTTAGCGACACGAAAATGTAGAACAATATTAAATGAGCATAAAACAACCTGGAACAACTTTTATTTTTCTCAGACCAAATTTTTAAAGGGTGCTTTACTCTTGGAGATAGACTCTTTCTTTGCATTTTTGTGTCATTTTCGACCGAAAACGGTGAGTAAGCGACACCAAAATATAGAACAATAGTAAATGAGCATAGAACAACTTGGAACAACTTTTATTTTTAACAGAGCAAATTTTTAAAGGGTCCTTTACTCTTGGAGGTAGACTCTTTTTTTGCATTTTTGTGTCATTTTCGACGAAAACGGTGAGTAAACGACACCAAAATATAGAACAATAGTAAATGAGCATAGAACAACCTGGAACAACTTTTATTGTTAACAGAACAAATTTTTAAAGGGTCCTATACTCTTGGAGATAGACTCTTTTTTTTGCATTTTTGTCCTTTGCGACCGAAAACAGTTAGTAAGTGACACCAAAATGTAGAACAATATCAAATGAGCATAGAACAACCTGGAACAACTTTTATTTTTTCCGGAACAATTTTTTGAAGGATACTTTACTCTTGGAGGTAGACTCTTTTTTTGCATTATTATGTCATTTTTTACCGGAAACGGCGAGTTAGCGACACCAACATGTAGAACAATATTAAATGAGCATAGGACAACCTGAAACAACTTTTGTTTTTTCCTGAACAAATTTGTAAAGGTCCTTTACTCATGGAGGTAGACTATTTTTTTGGATTATTGTGTCATTTTTTACCGGAAACGGCGAGTTAGCGACACCAAAATATAGAACAATAGTAAATGAGCATAGAACAACCTGGAACAACTTTTATTTTTTCCAGACCAAATTTTTAAAGGGTCCTTTACTCTTGGAGGTAGACTCTTTTTTTGCATTTTTGTGTCATTTTCGACGAAAACGGTGAGTGAACGACACCAAAATATAGAACAATAGTAAACGAGCATAGAACAACCTGGAATAACTTTTATTTTTAACGGAACAAATTGTTAAAGGGTACTTTAATCTTGGAGATAGACTCTTTTTTTGCATTTTTGTCATTTTCGACCGAAAACAGCTAGTAAGCGACACCAAAATGTAGAACAACATCAAATGAGCATAGAACAACCTGAAGAAACTTTTATTTTTTCCGGAACAATTTTTTAAAGGGTACTTTACTCTTGGAGGTAGGCTCTTTTTTTGCATTTTTGTGTCATTTTCGACGAAAACGGTAAGTAAACGACACCAAAATATAGAACAATAGTAAATGAGCATAGAACAACCTGCAACAACTTTTATTTTTGACAGAACAAAGTTTTAAAGGGTCCTTTACTCTTGGAGGTAGTCTGTTTTTTTTCATTATTGTGGCATTTTTGATCGAAAACGGCGCGTCAGCGACATCAAAATGTAGAACAATAACATCCAGGCATAAAACAACCTGGAACAACTTTTATATTTAACAGAACAAATTTTTAAAGGGTACTTTACTCTTGGAGTTAGACTCTTTTTTGCATTATTGTGTAATTTTTTACCGAAAACGCCGCGTCAGCGACACCAAAATGTAGAACAATTTTAAATGAGCATAAAAACAACCTGGAACAACTTTTATTTTTTCCGGAACAATTTTTTAAAGGGTACTTTACACTTGGAGGTAGACTCTTTTTTTGCATTATTGTGGCATTTTTGATCGAAAACGGCGCGTCAGCGACACCAAAATGTAGAACAGTAACATCCAGGCACACAGCAAACTGGAACAACTTTTATTTTTTCCGGAATAAATTTTTAAAGTGTACTTTGCTGTTGGAGGTTGACTTTTTTTTTGCATTATTGTGTCATTTTTGACCGAAATCGGCGCGTCAGCGACACCAAAATGTAGAACAATAACATCCAGGCATAAAACAACCTGGAACAACTTTTATATTTAACAGAACAAATTTTTAAAGGGTCCTTTACTCTTGGAGGGAGACTGTTTTTTTGCATTATTGTGGCATTTTCGACCGAAACAGCTAGTAAGCGACACCAAAATGTAGAACAATATCAAATGAGCATAGAACAACCTGGAACAACTTTTATTTTTTCGGGAACAATTTTTTGAAGGATACTTTACTCTTGGAGGTAGACTCTTTTTTTGCATTATTATGTCATTTTTTACCGGAAACGGCGAGTTAGCGACACCAACATGTAGAACAATATTAAATGAGCATAGGACAACCTGAAACAACTTTTGTTTTTTCCTGAACAAATTTGTAAAGGTCCTTTACTCATGGAGGTAGACTATTTTTTTGGATTATTGTGTCATTTTTTACCGGAAACGGCGAGTTAGCGACACCAAAATATAGAACAATAGTAAATGAGCATAGAACAACCTGGAACAACTTTTATTTTTTCCAGACCAAATTTTTAAAGGGTCCTTTACTCTTGGAGGTAGACTCTTTTTTTGCATTTTTGTGTCATTTTCGACGAAAACGGTGAGTGAACGACACCAAAATATAGAACAATAGTAAACGAGCATAGAACAACCTGGAATAACTTTTATTTTTAACGGAACAAATTGTTAAAGGGTACTTTAATCTTGGAGATAGACTCTTTTTTTGCATTTTTGTCATTTTCGACCGAAAACAGCTAGTAAGCGACACCAAAATGTAGAACAACATCAAATGAGCATAGAACAACCTGAAGAAACTTTTATTTTTTCCGGAACAATTTTTTAAAGGGTACTTTACTCTTGGAGGTAGACTCTTTTTTTGCATTTTTGTGTCATTTTCGACCGAAAACGGTGAGTAGGCGACACCAAAATATAGAACAATTGTAATTGAGCATAGAACAACCTGGAACAACTTTTATTTTTTCCAGACCAAATTTTTAAAGGGTCCTTTACTCTTGGAGGTAGACTCTTTTTTTGCATTTATGTGTCATTTTCGACGAAAACGGTGAGTAAACGACACCAAAATGTAGAACAATAACATCCAGGCACAAAACAACCTGGATCAACTTTCATTTTTAACAGAACATATTTTTAAAGGGTACTTTACTCTAGGAGATAGACCCTTTTTTTGCATTATTGTGTCATTTTCGACCGAAACAGCTAGTAAGCGACACCAAAATGTAGAACAATATCAAATGAGCATAGAACAACCTGGAACAACTTTTATTTTTTCCGGAACAATTTTTTAAAGGGTATTTTACTCTTGGAGGTAGGCTCTTTTTTTGCATTTTTGTGTCATTTTCGACGAAAACGGTAAGTAAACGACACCAAAATATAGAACAATAGTAAATGAGCATAGAACAACCTGCAACAACTTTTATTTTTGACAGAACAAAGTTTTAAAGGGTCCTTTACTCTTGGAGGTAGTCTGTTTTTTTTCATTATTGTGGCATTTTTGATCGAAAACGGCGCGTCAGCGACATCAAAATGTAGAACAATAACATCCAGGCATAAAACAACCTGGAACAACTTTTATATTTAACAGAACAAATTTTTAAAGGGTACTTTACTCTTGGAGTTAGACTCTTTTTTGCATTATTGTGTAATTTTTTACCGAAAACGCCGCGTCAGCGACACCAAAATGTAGAACAATTTTAAATGAGCATAAAAACAACCTGGAACAACTTTTATTTTTTCCGGAACAATTTTTTAAAGGGTACTTTACTCTTGGAGGTAGACTCTTTTTTTGCATTATTGTGGCATTTTTGATCGAAAACGGCGCGTCAGCGACACCAAAATGTAGAACAGTAACATCCAGGCACACAGCAAACTGGAACAACTTTTATTTTTTCCGGAACAAATTTTTAAAGTGTACTTTGCTGATGGAGGTTGACTTTTTTTTTGCATTATTGTGTCATTTTTGACCGAAATCGGCGCGTCAGCGACACCAAAATGTAGAACAATAACATCCAGGCATAAAACAACCTGGAACAACTTTTATATTTAACAGAACAAATTTTTAAAGGGTACTTTACTCTTGGAGGTAGACTCTTTTTTTGCATTATTGTGTCATTTTTTACCGATAACGGCGAGTTAGCGACACCAAAATGTAAAACAATAGTAAATGAGCATAGAACAACCTGCAACAACTTGTATTTTTTCCAGAACAAATTTGTAAAGGTCCTTTACTCTTGGAGGTAGACTATTTTTTTGCATTATTGTGTCATTTTTGACCGAAATCGGCGCGTCAGCGACACCAAAATGTAGAACAATAACATCCAGGCACAAAACAACCTGGAACAACTTTCATTTTTAACAGAACATATTTTTAAAGGGTACTTTACTCCAGGAGATAGACCCTTTTTTTGCATTTTTGTGTCATTTTCGACCGAAACAGCTAGTAAGCGACACCAAAATGTAGAACAATATTAAATGAGCATAGAACAACCTGAAACAACTTTTATTTTTTCCAGAACAAATTTGTAAAGGTCCTTTACTCTTGGAGGTAGACTATTTGTTTGCATTATTGTGTCATTTTTGACCGAAATCGGCGCGTCAGCGACACCAAAATGTAGAACAATAACATCCAGGCATAAGACAACCTGGAACAACTTTTATTTTTAACAGAACAAATTTTGAAAGGGTACTTTACTCTTGGAGGTTGACTCTTTTTTTGCATTTTTGTCAGTTTCGACCGAAAACAGTTAGTAAGCGACACCAAAATGTAGAACAATATCAAATGAGCATAGAAGAACCTGGATCAACTTTTATTTTTTCCGGAACAATTTTTTGAAGGATACTTTACTCTTGGAGGTAGACTCTTTTTTTTGCATTATTATGTCATTTTTTACCGGAAACGGCGAGTTAGCGACACCAAAATGTAGAACAATATTAAATGAACATAGAACAACCTGAAACAACTTTTATTTTTTCCAGAACAAATTTGTAAAGGTCCTTTACTCTTGGAGGTAGACTATTTTTTTGCATTATTGTGTCATTTTTGACCGAAATCGGCGCGTCAGCGACACCAAAATGTAGAATAGTGACATCCAGGCACACAGCAACCTGGAACATCTTTTATTTTTTCCGGAACAAATTTTTAAAGGGTACTTTACTCTTGGAGGTAGACTCTTTTTTTGCATTATTGTGTAATTTTTGACCGAAAACGCCGCGTCAGCGTCACCAAAATGTAGAACAATAACATCCAGGCATAAAGCAACCTGGAACAACTTTTATATTTAACAGAACAAATTTTTAAAGGGTACTTTACTCTTGGAGGTAGAATCTTTTTTTGCATTATTGTGTAATTTTTGACCGAAAACGCCGCGTCAGGGACACGAAAATGTAGAACAATATTAAATGAGCATAAAACAACCTGGAACAACTTTTATTTTTCTCAGACCAAATTTTTAAAGGGTGCTTTACTCTTGGAGGTAGAATCTTTTTTTGCATTTTTGTGTCATTTTCGACGAAAACGGTGAGTAAACGACACCAAAATATAGAACAATAGTAAATGAGCATAGAACAACCTGGAACAACTTTTATTTTTAACAGAACAAATTTTTGAAGGGTCCTTTACTCTTGGAGATAGACTCTTTTTTTTGCATTTTTGTCATTTGCGACCGAAAACAGTTAGTAAGCGACACCAAAATGTAGAACAATATCAAATGTACATAGAACAACCTGGAACAACTTTTATTTGTTCCGGAACAATTTTTTGAAGGATACTTTACTCTTGGAGGTAGTCTCTTTTTTTGCATTATTATGTCATTTTTTACCGGAAACGGCGAGTTAGCGACACCAACATGTAGAACAATATTAAATGAGCATAGAACAACCTGAAACAACTTTTATTTTTTCCTGAACAAATTTGTAAAGGTCCTTTACTCATGGAGGTAGACTATTTTTTTGGATTATTGTGTCATTTTTGACCGAAATCGGCGCGTCAGCGACACCAAAATGTAGAACAATAACATCCAGGCATAAGACAACCTGGAACAACTTTTATTTTTAACAGAACAAATTTTTAAAGGGTACTTTACTCTTGGAGATAGACTCTTTTTTTTGCATTTTTGTCATTTGCGACCGAAAACAGTTAGTAAGCGACACCAAAATGTAGAACAATATCAAATGAGCATAGAACAACCTGGAATAACTTTTATTTTTTCCGGAACAATTTTTTAAAGGGTACTTTACTCTTGGAGGTAGACTCTTTTTTTACATTTTTGTGTCATTTTCGACGAAAACGGTGTGTATACGACACCAAAATATAGAACAATAGTAAATGAGCATAGAACAACCTGGAACAACTTTTATTTTTAACAGAACAAATTTTTGAAGGGTCCTTTACTCTTGGAGATAGACTCTTTTTTTTGCATTTTTGTCATTTGCGACCGAAAACAGTTAGTAAGTGACACCAAAATGTAGAACAATATCAAATGAGCATAGAACAACCTGGAACAACTTTTATTTTTTCCGGAACAATTTTTTGAAGGATACTTTACTCTTGGAGGTAGACTCTTTTTTTGCATTATTATGTCATTTTTTACCGGAAACGGCGAGTTAGCGACACCAACATGTAGAACAATATTAAATGAGCATAGAACAACCTGAAACAACTTTTGTTTTTTCCTGAACAAATTTGTAAAGGTCCTTTACTCATGGAGGTAGACTATTTTTTTGGATTATTGTGTCATTTTTTACCGGAAACGGCGAGTTAGCGACACCAAAATATAGAACAATAGTAAATGAGCATAGAACAACCTGGAACAACTTTTATTTTTTCCAGACCAAATTTTTAAAGGGTCCTTTACTCTTGGAGGGAGACTGTTTTTTTGCATTATTGTGGCATTTTCGACCGAAACAGCTAGTAAGCGACACCAAAATGTAGAACAATATCAAATAAGCATAGAACAACCTGGAACAACTTTTATTTTTTCCGGAACAATTTTTTAAAGGGTACTTTACTCTTGGAGGTAGACCCTTTTTTTGCATTTTTGTGTCATTTTCGACCGAAACCGGTGAGTAAGCGACACCAAAATATAGAACAATAGTAAATGAGCATAGAACAACCTGGAACAACTTTTATTTTTTCCGGAACAAATTTTTAAAGTGTACTTTGCTGTTGGAGGTATACTCTTTTTTTGCATTATTGTGTTATTTTTGACCGAAATCGGCGCGTCAGCGACACGAAAATGTAGAACAATATTAAATGATCATAAAACAACCTGGAACAACTTTTATTTTTCTCAGACCAAATTTTTAAAGGGTGCTTTACTCTTGGAGATAGACTCTTTTTTTGCATTTTTGTGTCATTTTCGACCGAAAACGGTGAGTAAGCGACACCAAAATATAGAACAATAGTAAATGAGCATAGAACAACCTGGAACAACTTTTATTTTTTCCGGAACAAATTTGTAAAGTGTACTTTGCTGTTGGAGGTATACTCTTTTTTAGCATTATTATGTCATTTTTTACCGGAAACGGCGAGTTAGCGACACCAACATGTAGAACAATATTAAATGAGCATAAAACAACCTGGAACAACTTTTATTTTTCTCAGACCAAATTTTTAAAGGGTGCTTTACTCTTGGAGATAGACTCTTTTTTTGCATTTTTGTGTCATTTTCGACCGAAAACGGTGAGTAAGCGACACCAAAATATAGAACAATAGTAAATGAGCATAGAACAACCTGGAACAACTTTTATTTTTTCCAGACCAAATTTTTAAAGGGTCCTTTACTCTTGGAGGGAGACTGTTTTTTTGCATTATTGTGGCATTTTCGACCGAAACAGCTAGTAAGCGACACCAAAATGTAGAACAATATCAAATAAGCATAGAACAACCTGGAATAACTTTTATTGTTAACGGAACAAATTGTTAAAGGGTACTTTAATCTTGGAGATAGACTCTTTTTTTGCATTTTTGTCATTTTCGACCGAAAACAGCTAGTAAGCGACACCAAAATGTAGAACAACATCAAATGAGCATAGAACAACCTGAACAAACTTTTATTTTTTCCGGAACAATTTTTTAAAGGGTACTTTACTCTTGGAGGTAGACTCTTTTTTTGCATTTTTGTGTCATTTTCGACCGAAAACGGTGAGTAAGCGACACCAAAATATAGAACAATAGTAAATGAGCATAGAACAACCTGGAACAACTTTTATTTTTTCCGGAACAAATTTTTAAAGTGTACTTTGCTGTTGGAGGTATACTCTTTTTTTGCATTATTGTGTTATTTTTGACCGAAATCGGCGCGTCAGCGACACGAAAATGTAGAACAATATTAAATGAGCATAAAACAACCTGGAACAACTTTTATTTTTTCCAGACCAAATTTTTAAAGGGTCCTTTACTCTTGGAGGTAGACTGTTTTTTTGCATTATTGTGGCATTTTTGATCGAAAACGGCGCGTCAGCGACACCAAAATGTAGAACAGTAACATCCAGGCACACAGCAACCTGGAACAACTTTTATTTTTTCCGGAACAAATTTTTAAAGTGTACTTTGCTGTTGGAGGTATAAACTTTTTTTGCATTATTGTGTTATTTTTGACCGAAATCGGCGCGTCAGCGACACGAAAATGTAGAACAATATTAAATGAGCATAAAACAACCTGGAACAACTCTTATTTTTCTCAGACCAAATTTTTAAAGGGTGCTTTACTCTTGGAGATTGACTCTTTTTTTTGCATTTTTGTGTCATTTTCGACCGAAAACGGTGAGTAAGCGACACCAAAATATAGAACAATAGTAAATGAGCATAGAACAACTTGGAACAACTTTTATTTTTAACAGAGCAAATTTTTAAAGGGTCCTTTACTCTTGGAGGTAGACTCTTTTTTTGCATTTTTGTGTCATTTTCGACGAAAACGGTGAGTAAACGACACCAAAATATAGAACAATAGTAAATGAGCATAGAACAACCTGGAACAACTTTTATTGTTAACAGAACAAATTTTTAAAGGGTCCTATACTCTTGGAGATAGACTCTTTTTTTTGCATTTTTGTCCTTTGCGACCGAAAACAGTTAGTAAGCGACACCAAAATGTAGAACAATATCAAATGAGCATAGAACAACCTGGAACAACTTTTATTTTTTCCGGAACAATTTTTTGAAGGATACTTTACTCTTGGAGGTAGACTCTTTTTTTGCATTATTATGTCATTTTTTACCGGAAACGGCGAGTTAGCGACACCAACATGTAGAACAATATTAAATGAGCATAGGACAACCTGAAACAACTTTTGTTTTTTCCTGAACAAATTTGTAAAGGTCCTTTACTCATGGAGGTAGACTATTTTTTTGGATTATTGTGTCATTTTTTACCGGAAACGGCGAGTTAGCGACACCAAAATATAGAACAATAGTAAATGAGCATAGAACAACCTGGAACAACTTTTATTTTTTCCAGACCAAATTTTTAAAGGGTCCTTTACTCTTGGAGGTAGACTGTTTTTTTGCATTATTGTGGCATTTTCGACCGAAACAGCTAGTAAGCGACACCAAAATGTAGAACAATATCAAATAATCATAGCACAACCTGGAACAACTTTTATTTTTTACAGAATAATTTTTAAAGGGTACTTTACTCTTGGAGGTAGACTCTTTTTTTGCATTTTTGTGTCATTTTCGACGAAAACGGTGAGTGAACGACACCAAAATATAGAACAATAGTAAACGAGCATAGAACAACCTGGAATAACTTTTATTTTTAACGGAACAAATTGTTAAAGGGTACTTTAATCTTGGAGATAGACTCTTTTTTTGCATTTTTGTCATTTTCGACCGAAAACAGCTAGTAAGCGACACCAAAATGTAGAACAACATCAAATGAGCATAGAACAACCTGAAGAAACTTTTATTTTTTCCGGAACAATTTTTTAAAGGGTACTTTACTCTTGGAGGTAGACTCTTTGTTTGCATTTTTGTGTCATTTTCGACCGAAAACGGTGAGTAGGCGACACCAAAATATAGAACAATTGTAATTGAGCATAGAACAACCTGGAACAACTTTTATTTTTTCCAGACCAAATTTTTAAAGGGTCCTTTACTCTTGGAGGTAGACTCTTTTTTTGCATTTTTGTGTCATTTTCGACGAAAACGGTGAGTAAACGACACCAAAATGTAGAACAATAACATCCAGGCACAAAACAACCTGGATCAACTTTCATTTTTAACAGAACATATTTTTAAAGGGTACTTTACTCTAGGAGATAGACCCTTTTTTTGCATTATTGTGTCATTTTCGACCGAAACAGCTAGTAAGCGACACCAAAATGTAGAACAATATCAAATGAGCATAGAACAACCTGGAACAACTTTTATTTTTTCCGGAACAATTTTTTAAAGGGTATTTTACTCTTGGAGGTAGGCTCTTTTTTTGCATTTTTGTGTCATTTTCGACGAAAACGGTAAGTAAACGACACCAAAATATAGAACAATATTAAATGAGCATAGAACAACCTGAAACAACTTTTATTTTTTCCAGAACAAATTTGTAAAGGTCCTTTACTCTTGGAGGTAGACTATTTGTTTGCATTATTGTGTCATTTTTGACCGAAATCGGCGCGTCAGCGACACCAAAATGTAGAACAATAACATCCAGGCATAAGACAACCTGGAACAACTTTTATTTTTAACAGAACAAATTTTGAAAGGGTACTTTACTCTTGGAGGTTGACTCTTTTTTTGCATTTTTGTCATTTTCGACCGAAAACAGTTAGTAAGCGACACCAAAATGTAGAACAATATCAAATGAGCATAGAAGAACCTGGATCGACTTTTATTTTTTCCGGAACAATTTTTTGAAGGATACTTTACTCTTGGAGGTAGACTCTTTTTTTGCATTATTATGTCATTTTTTACCGGAAACGGCGAGTTAGCGACACCAAAATGTAGAACAATATTAAATGAACATAGAACAACCTGAAACAACTTTTATTTTTTCCAGAACAAATCTGTAAAGGTCCTTTACTCTTGGAGGTAGACTATTTTTTTGCATTATTGTGTCATTTTTGACCGAAATCGGCGCGTCAGCGACACCAAAATGTAGAATAGTAACATCCAGGCACACAGCAACCTGGAACATCTTTTATTTTTTCCGGAACAAATTTTTAAAGGGTACTTTACTCTTGGAGGTAGACTCTTTTTTTGCATTATTGTGTAATTTTTGACCGAAAACGCCGCGTCAGCGACACCAAAATGTAGAACAATAACATCCAGGCATAAAGCAACCTGGAAGAACTTTTATATTTAACAGAACAAATTTTTAAAGGGTACTTTACTCTTGGAGGTAGAATCTTTTTTTGCATTATTGTGTAATTTTTGACCGAAAACGCCGCGTCAGGGACACGAAAATGTAGAACAATATTAAATGAGCATAAAACAACCTGGAACAACTTTTATTTTTCTCAGACCAAATTTTTAAAGGGTGCTTTACTCTTGGAGGTAGAATCTTTTTTTGCATTTTTGTGTCATTTTCGACCGAAAACGGTGAGTAAGCGACACCAAAATATAGAACAATAGTAAATGAGCATAGAACAACTTGGAACAACTTTTATTTTTAACAGAGCAAATTTTTAAAGGGTCCTTTACTCTTGGAGGTAGACTCTTTTTTTGCATTTTTGTGTCATTTTCGACGAAAACGGTGAGTAAACGACACCAAAATGTAGAACAATAACATCCAGGCACAAAACAACCTGGAACAACTTTTATTTTTCTCAGACCAAATTTTTAAAGGGTGCTTTACTCTTGGAGATAGACTCTTTTTTGCATTTTTGTGTCATTTTCGACCGAAAACGGTGAGTAAGCAACACCAAAATGTAGAACAATAACATCCAGGCATAAGACAACCTGGAACAACTTTTATTTTTAACAGAACAAATTTTTAAAGGGTACTTTACTCTTGGAGGTTGACTCTTTTTTTGCATTTTTGTCATTTTCGACCGAAAACAGTTAGTAAGCGACACCAAAATGTAGAACAATATCAAATGAGCATAGAACAACCTGAAACAACTTTTATTTTTTCCAGAACAAATTTGTAAAGGTCCTTTACTCTTGGAGGTAGACTATTTTTTTGCATTATTGTGTCATTTTTGACCGAAATCGGCGCGTCAGCGACACCAAAATGTAGAACAATAACATCCAGGCACAAAACAACCTGGATCAACTTTCATTTTTAACAGAACATATTTTTAAAGGGTACTTTACTCTAGGAGATAGACCCTTTTTTTGCATTATTGTGTCATTTTCGACCGAAACAGCTAGTAAGCGACACCAAAATGTAGAACAATATCAAATGAGCATAGAACAACCTGGAACAACTTTTATTTTTTCCGGAAAAATTTTTTAAAGGGTATTTTACTCTTGGAGGTAGGCTCTTTTTTTGCATTTTTGTGTCATTTTCGACGAAAACGGTAAGTAAACGACACCAAAATATAGAACAATAGTAAATGAGCATAGAACAACCTGCAACAACTTTTATTTTTGACAGAACAAAGTTTTAAAGGGTCCTTTACTCTTGGAGGTAGTCTGTTTTTTTTCATTTTTTGTGGCATTTTTGATCGAAAACGGCGCATCAGCGACATCAAAATGTAGAACAATAACATCCAGGCATAAAACAACCTGGAACAACTTTTATATTTAACAGAACAAATTTTTAAAGGGTACTTTACTCTTGGAGTTAGACTCTTTTTTGCATTATTGTGTAATTTTTTACCGAAAACGCCGCGTCAGCGACACCAAAATGTAGAACAATTTTAAATGAGCATAAAAACAACCTGGAACAACTTTTATTTTTTCCGGAACAATTTTTTAAAGGGTACTTTACTCTTGGAGGTAGACTCTTTTTTTGCATTATTGTGGCATTTTTGATCGAAAACGGCGCGTCAGCGACACCAAAATGTAGAACAGTAACATCCAGGCATACAGCAAACTGGAACAACTTTTATTTTTTCCGGAACAAATTTTTAAAGTGTACTTTGCTGTTGGAGGTTGACTTTTTTTTTGCATTATTGTGTCATTTTTGACTGAAATCGGCGCGTCAGCGACACCAAAATGTAGAACAATAACATCCAGGCATAAAACAACCTGGAACAACTTTTATATTTAACAGAACAAATTTTTAAAGGGTACTTTACTCTTGGAGGTAGACTCTTTTTTTGCATTATTATGTCATTTTTTACCGGAAACGGCGAGTTAGCGACACCAAAATGTAGAACAATAGTAAATGAGCATAGAACAACCTGCAACAACTTGTATTTTTTCCAGAACAAATTTGTAAAGGTCCTTTACTCTTGGAGGTAGACTATTTTTTTGCATTATTGTGTCATTTTTGACCGAAATCGGCGCGTCAGCGACACCAAAATGTAGAACAATAACATCCAGGCACAAAACAACCTGGAACAACTTTCATTTTTAACAGAACATATTTTTGAAGGGTACTTTACTCCAGGAGATAGACCCTTTTTTTGCATTATTGTGTAATTTTTGACCGAAAACGCCGCGTTAGCGTCACCAAAATGTAGAACAATAACATCCAGGCATAAAGCAACGTGGAACAACTTTTATATTTAACAGAACAAATTTTTAAAGGGTACTTTACTCTTGGAGGTAGAATCTTTTTTTGCATTATTGTGTAATTTTTGACCGAAAACGCCGCGTCAGGGACACGAAAATGTAGAACAATATTAAATGAGCATAAAACAACCTGGAACAACTTTTATTTTTCTCAGACCAAATTTTTAAAGGGTGCTTTACTCTTGGAGGTAGAATCTTTTTTTGCATTTTTGTGTCATTTTCGACGAAAACGGTGAGTAAACGACACCAAAATATAGAACAATAGTAAATGAGCATAGAACAACCTGGAACAACTTTTATTTTTAACAGAACAAATTTTTGAAGGGTCCTTTACTCTTGGAGATAGACTCTTTTTTTTGCATTTTTGTCATTTGCGACCGAAAACAGTTAGTAAGCGACACCAAAATGTAGAACAATATCAAATGTACATAGAACAACCTGGAACAACTTTTATTTGTTCCGGAACAATTTTTTGAAGGATACTTTACTCTTGGAGGTAGTCTCTTTTTTTGCATTATTATGTCATTTTTTACCGGAAACGGCGAGTTAGCGACACCAACATGTAGAACAATATTAAATGAGCATAGAACAACCTGAAACAACTTTTATTTTTTCCTGAACAAATTTGTAAAGGTCCTTTACTCATGGAGGTAGACTATTTTTTTGGATTATTGTGTCATTTTTGACCGAAATCGGCGCGTCAGCGACACCAAAATGTAGAACAATGTTAAATGAGCATATAATAACCTGAAACAACTTTTATTTTTTCCAGAACAAATTTGTAAAGGTCCTTTCCTCTTGAAGGTAGACTATTTTTTTGCATTTTTGTGTCATTTTCGACCGAAAGAGCTAGTAAGCCACACCAAAATGTAGAACAATATCAAATGAGCATAGAACAACCTGGAACAACTTTTATTTTTTCCTTAACAATTTTTTAAAGGGTACTTTACTCTTGGAGGTAGACTCTTTTTTTGCATTTTTGTCATTTTCGACCGAAAACGGTGAGTAAGCGACACCAAAATATAGAACAATAGTAACTGAGCATAGAACAACCTGGAACAACTTTTATATTTTTCAAACCAAATTTTTAAATGGTCCTTTACTCTTGGAGGTAGACTGTTTTTTTGCATTATTGTGGCATTTTTGATCGAAAACGGCGCGTCAGCGACACCAAAATGTAGAACAGTAACATCCAGGCACACAGCAACCTGGAACAACTTTTATTTTTTCCGGAATAAATTTTTAAAGGGTACTTTACTCTAGGAGATAGACACCTTTTTTGCAATTTTGTGTCATTTTCGACCGAAACAGCTAGTAAGCGACACCAAAATGTAGAACAATATTAAATGAGCATAAAACAACCTGGAACAACTTTTATTTTTCTCAGACCAAATTTTTAAAGGGTGCTTTACTCTTGGAGATAGGCTCTTTTTTTTGCATTTTTGTGTCATTTTCGACCGAAAACGGTGAGTAAGCGACACCAAAATATAGAACAACAGTAAAAGAGCATAGAACAACCTGGAACAACTTTTATTTTTTCCAGACCAAATTTTTAAAGGGTCCTTTACTCTTGGAGGTAGACTATGTTTTTGCATTATTGTGTCATTTTTGACCGAAATCGGCGCGTCAGCGACACCAAAATATAGAACAATAACATCCAGGCACAAAACAACCTAGAACAACTTTCAGTTTTAACAGAACATATTTTTAAAGGGTACTTTACTCTTGGTGGTTGACTCTTTTTTTGCATTTTTGTCATTTTCGACCGAAAACAGATAGTAAGCGACACCAAAATGTAGAACAATATCAAATGAGCATAGAAGAACCTGGATCAACTTTTATTTTTTCCGGAACAATTTTTTGAAGGATACTTTACTCTTGGAGGTAGACTCTTTATTTGCATTATTATGTCATTTTTTACCGGAAACGGCAAGTTAGCGACACCAAAATGTAGAACAATATTAAATGAGCATAGAACAACCTGAAACAACTTTTATTTTTTCCAGAACAAATTTGTAAAGGTCCTTTACTCTTGGAAGTAGACTATTTTTTTGCATTATTGTGTCATTTTTGACCGAAATCGGCGCGTCAGCGAAACCAAAATGTAGAACAATAACATCCAGGCATAAAACAACCTGGAACAACTTTTATATTGAACAGAACAAATTTTTAAAGGGTACTTTACTCTTGGAGGTAGACTCTTTTTTTGCATTATTGTGCAATTTTTGACCGAAAACGCCGCGTCAGCGACACCAAAATGTAGAACAATAACATCCAGGCACAAAACAACCTGGAACAACTTTCATTTTTAAAAGAACATATTTTTAAAGGGTACTTTACTCTAGGAGATAGACCCTTTTTTTGCATTTTTGTGTCATTTTCGACCGAAACAGCTAGTAAGCGACACCAAAATGTCGAACAATATCAAATGAGCTGCCTGTGCTTGCTGCCTGTGCTTGCTGCGCTGCCTGCGCTTGCTGCCTGTGTTTGCTGTGCTGCCTGTGCTTGCTGCCTGTGCTTGCTGTGCTGCCTGAGCTGCCTGTGCTTGCTGTGCTGCCTGTGCTTGCTGCCTGTGCTTGCTGTGTTGCCTGTGCTTGCTGCCTGTGCTTGCTGCCTGTGCTTGCTGTGCTGCCTGTGCTTGCTGCCTGTGCTTGCTGTGCTGCCTGTGCTTGCTGCCTGTGCTTGCTGTGCTGCCTCTGCTTGCTGTGCTGCCTGTGCTTGCTGTGCTGCCTGTGCTTGCTGCCTGTGCTTGCTGTGCTGCCTGTGCTTGCTGTGCTGAGTGTGTTTGCTGCCTGTGCTTGCTGTGCTGCCTGTCCTTGCTGCCTGTCCTTGCTGCCTGTGCTTGCTGTGCTGCCTGTGCTTGCTGCCTGTGCTTGCTGTGCTGCCTGAGCTGCCTGTGCTTGCTGCCTGTGCTTGCTGTGCTGCCTGTGCTTGCTGCCTGTGCTTGCTGTGCTGCCTGAGCTGCCTGTGCTTGCTGCCTGTGCTTGCTGCCTGTGCTTGCTGTGCTGCCTTTGCTTGCTGCCTGTGCTTACTGCCTGTGCTTGCTGTGCCGCCTGTGCTTGTTGTGCTGCCTGTGCTTGCTGTGCTGCCTGTGCTTGCTGCCTGTGCTTGCTGTGCTGCCTGTGCTGCCTGTGCTTGCTGCCTGTGCTTGCTGTGCTGCCTGTGCTGCCTGCGCTTGCTGTCTGTGCTTGCTGTGCTGCCCGTGCTTGCTGTGCTGCCTGTGCTTCCTGCCTGTGCTTGCTGTGCTTGCTATGCTGCCTGTGCAAGCTGCCTGTGCTTGCTGTGCTGCCTGTGCTTCCTGCCTGTGCTTGCTGTACTGCCAGTGCTGCTTGTGCTTGCTGCCTGTGCTTGCTGTGCTGCCTGTGCTTGCTGCCTGTGCTTGCTGTTCTGCCAGTGCTTGCTGTGCTGCCTGAGCTGCCTGTGCTTGCTGCCTGTGCTTGCTGTGCTGCCTGTGCTTGTTGTGCTGCCTGTGCTTGCTGTGCTGCCTGTGCTGCCTGTGCTTGCTGCCTGTGCTTGCTGTGCTGCCTGTGCTGCCTGTGCTTGCTGTCTGTGCTTGCTGTGCTGCCTGTGCTGCCTGTGCTTGCTGCCTGTGCTTGCTGTGCTTGCTGTGCTGCCTGTGCTTCCTGCCTGTGCTGCTTGTGCTTGCTGCCTGTGCTTGCTGCGCTGCCTGTGCTTGCTGCCTGTGCTTGCTGTGCTGCCTTTGCTTGCTGCCTGTGCTTGCTGCCTGTGCTTGCTGTGCCGCCTGTGCTTGTTGTGCTGCCTGTGCTTGCTGTGCTGCCTGTGCTTGCTGCCTGTGCTTGCTGTGCTGCCTGTGCTGCCTGTGCTTGCTGCCTGTGCTTGCTGTGCTGCCTGTGCTGCCTGTGCTTGCTGTCTGTGCTTGCTGTGCTGCCTGTGCTTGCTGTGCTGCCTGTGCTTCCTGCCTGTGCTTGCTGTGCTTGCTATGCTGCCTGTGCAAGCTGCCTGTGCTTGCTGTGCTGCCTGTGCTTCCTGCCTGTGCTTGCTGTACTGCCAGTGCTGCTTGTGCTTGCTGCCTGTGCTTGCTGTGCTGCCTGTGCTTGCTGCCTGTGCTTGCTGTGCTGCCTGTGCTTCCTGCCTGTGCTTGCTGTACTGCCAGTGCTGCTTGTGCTTGCTGCCTGTGCTTGCTGTGCTGCCTATGCTTGCTGTTTGTGCTTGCTGTGCTGCCTGTGCTTGCTGTTTGTGCTTGCTGTGCTGCCTGTGCTGCTTGTGCTTGCTGCCTGTGCTTGCTGTGCTGCCTGTGCTGCCTGTGCATGCTGTCTGTGCTTGCTGTGCTGCCTGTGCTTGCTGTGCTGCCTGTGCTTGCTGCCTGTGCTTGCTGTGCTTGCCATGCTGCCTGTGCAAGCTGCCTGTGCTTGCTGTGCTGCCTGAGCTGCCTGTGCTTGCTGCCTGTGCTTGCTGTGCTGCCTGTGCTTGCTGCGCTGCCTGTGCTGCTTGTGCTTGCTGCCTGTGCTTGCTGTGCTGCCTGTGCTTGCTGTTTGTGCTTGCTGTGCTGCCTGTGCTTGCTGTTTGTGCTTGCTGTGCTGCCTGTGCTTGCTGTGCTGCCTGTGCTTGCTGCCTGTGCTTGCTGTGCTTGCTATGCTGCCTGTGCAAGCTGCCTGTGCTTGCTGTGCTGCCTGTGCTTGCAGCCTGTGCTTGCTGTGCTGCCTGTGCTGCTTGTGCTTGCTGCCTGTGCTTGCTGTGCTTGCTGCCTGTGCTTGCTGTGCTGCCTGTTAGCGATGCATTTGATTTCACCCATAACACGCGGTAATTCGACAGTGGCATACGACAGTGCGTTGCTGTGTCACCCGTTTTTGGAGGCGCCGAGAGTCGCGGATCATATGTTTACCTCGGCGGCCGGTGCATTGACCTGCGTCTCAGTAAGAGTAAGCATTGTAAACAAATGCGAGAGTGAATCTCGCCGAAGATCGGAGCAGGCTTTGCCTGTTGGAAAGAGGACGGAGCTTGACCCCTCTGCACTTCCCCCAGAATCGCTAAAACGAACACATCTCGTCGAGCTATTTTGCGGGTTTCTAACATGCCTGTGCTTGCTGCCTGTGCTTGCTGTGCTGCCTGTTAGCGATGCATTTGATTTCGCCCATAACACGCGGTAATTCGACAGTGGCACGCGACAGTGCGTTGCTGTGTCACCTGTTTTTGGAGGCGCCGAGAGTCGCGGATCAAATGTTTACCTCGACGGCCGGTACATTGACCTGCGTCTCAGTAAGAGTAAGCATTGTAAACAAATGCGAGAGTGAATCTCGCCGAAGATCGGAGCAGGCTTTGCCTGTTGGAAAGAGGACGGAGCTTGACCCCTCTGCACTTCCCCCAGAATCGCTAAAACGAACTCGTCGAGCTATTTTGCGGGTTTCTAACATGCCTGTGCTTGCTGTGCTTGCTGCCTGTGCTTGCTGTGCTGCCTGTGCTTGCTGTGCTGCCTGTGCTTGCTGTGCTGCCTGTGCTTGGTGTGCTGCCTGTGCTTGCTGCCTGTGCTTGCTGCCTGTGCTTGCTGTGCTGCCTGTGCTTGCTGCCTGTGCTTGATGTGCTGCCTGTGCTTGCTGCCTGTGCTTGCTGCCTGTGCTTGCTGTGCTGCCTGTGCTTGCTGCCAGTGCTTGCTGTGCTGCCTGTGCTTGCTGCCTGTGCTTGCTGCCTGTGCTTGCTGTGCTGCCTGTGCTTGCTGCCTGTGCTTGGTGTGCTGCCTGTGCTTGCTGCCTGTGCTTGCTGTGCTGCCTGTGCTTGCTGCTTGTGCTTGCTGTGCTGCCTGTGCTTGCTGCCTGTGCTTGCTGCCTGTGCTTGCTGCCTGTGCTTGCTGTGCTGCCTGTGCTTGCTGTGCAGCCTGTGTCTGCTGCGCTGCCTATGCTTGCTGTGCTGCCTGTGCTTGCTGCCTGTGCTTGCTGTGCTGCCTGTGCTTGCTGCCTGTGCTTGCTGTGCTGCCTGTGTTTGCTGTGCTGCCTGTGCTTGCTGTACTTGCTATGCTGCCTGTGCTTGCTGTGCTGCCATGTGCTTGCTGTGCTGCCTGTGCTTGCTGCCTGTGCTTGCAGTGCTGCCTGTGCTTGCTGCCTGTATTTGCTGTGCTGCCTGTGCTTGCTGCCTGTGCTTGCTGTGCTGCCTGTGTTTGCTGTGCTGCCTGTGCTTGCTGTGCTGCCTGTGCCTGCTGCCTGTGCTTGCTGTGCTGCCTGTGTTTGCTGCCTATGCTTGCTGTGCTGCCTGTGCTGTGCTGCCTGTGCTTGCTGTGTTGCCTGTGCTTGCTGCCTGTGCTTGCTGTGCTGCCTGTGTTTGCTGCCTATGCTTGCTGTGCTGCCTGTGCTCGCTGCCTGTGCTTGCTGTGTTGCCTGTGCTTGCTGCCTGTGCTTGCTGTGCTGCCTGTGCTGCATGTGCTTGCTGCCTGTGCTGCCTGTGCTTGCTGTGCTGCCTGTGCTTGCTGCCTGTGCTTGCTGTGCTGCCTGTGCTTGCTGCCTGTGCTTGCTGTGCTGCCTGTGCTTGCTGCCTGTGCTTGCTGTGCTGCCTGTGTTTGCTGTGCTGCCTGTGCTTGCTGCCTGTGCTTGCTGTGCTGCCTGTGCTTGCTGCCTGTGCTTGCTGTGCTGCCTGTGTTTGCTGCCTGTGCTTGCTGTGCTGCCTGTGTTTGCTGTGCTGCCTGTGCTTGCTGTGCTGCTTGTGTTTGCTGTGCTGCCTGTGCGTGCTGTGCTGACTGTGCTTGCTGCCTGTGCTTGCTGTGCTGCCTGTGCTTGCTGTGCTGCCTGTTAGCGATGCATTTGATTTCGCCCATAACACGCGGTAATTCGACAGTGGCACACGACAGTGCGTTGCTGTGTCACCTGTTTTTGGAGGCGCCGAGAGTCGCGGATCATATGTTTACCTCGGCGGCCGGTGCATTGACCTACGTCTCAGTAAGAGTAAGCATTGTAAACAAATGCGAGAGTGAATCTCGCCGAAGATCGGAGCAGGCTTTGCCTGTTGGAAAGAGGACGGAGCTTGACCCTTCTGCATTTCCCCCAGAATCGCTAAAACGAACACATCTCGTCGAGCTATTTTGCGGGTTTCTAACATGCCTGTGCTTGCTGTGCTGCCTGTGCTTGCTCTGCTGCCTGTGCTTGCTCTGCTGCCTGTGCTTGCTGCCTGTGCTTGCTGCCTGTGCTTGCTGAACTTGCTGTGCTGCCTGTGCTTGCTGTGCTGCCTGTGCTTGGTGTGCTGCCTATGCTTGCTGTGCTGCCTGTGCTTGCTTGCTGCCTGTGCTTGCTGTGCTGCCTGTGCTTGCTGCCTGTGCTTGCTGTGCTGCCTGTTAGCGATGCATTTGATTTCACCCATAACACGCGGTAATTCGACAGTGGCATACGACAGTGCGTTGCTGTGTCACCTGTTTTTGGAGGCGCCGAGAGTCGCGGATCATATGTTTACCTCGGCGGCCGGTGCATTGACCTGCGTCTCAGTAAGAGTAAGCATTGTAAACAAATGCGAGAGTGAATCTCGCAGAAGATCGGAGCAGGCTTTGCCTGTTGGAAAGAGGACGGAGCTTGACCCCTCTGCACTTCCCCCAGAATCGCTAAAACGAACACATCTCGTCGAGCTATTTTGCGGGTTTCTAACATGCCTGTGCTTGCTGCCTGTGCTTGCTGTGCTGCCTGTTAGCGATGCATTTGATTTCGCCCATAACACGCGGTAATTCGACAGTGGCACGCGACAGTGCGTTGCTGTGTCACCTGTTTTTGGAGGCGCCGAGAGTCGCGGATCAAATGTTTACCTCGACGGCCGGTACATTGACCTGCGTCTCAGTAAGAGTAAGCATTGTAAACAAATGCGAGAGTGAATCTCGCCGAAGATCGGAGCAGGCTTTGCCTGTTGGAAAGAGGACGGAGCTTGACCCCTCTGCACTTCCCCCAGAATCGCTAAAACGAACTCGTCGAGCTATTTTGCGGGTTTCTAACATGCCTGTGCTTGCTGTGCTTGCTGCCTGTGCTTGCTGTGCTGCCTGTGCTTGCTGTGCTGCCTGTGTTTGCTGTGCTGCCTGTGCTTGTTGCCTGTGCTTGCTGTGCTGCCTGTGCTTGCTGCCTGTACTTGCTGTGCTGCCTGTGCTTGCTGCCTGTGCTTGCTGTGCTGCCTGTGTTTGCTGTGCTGCCTGTGCTTGCTGTGCTGCCTGTCCTTGCTGCCTGTGCTTGCTGTGCTGCCTGTGTTTGCTGTGCTGCCTGTGCTTGCTGCCTGTGCTTACTGTGCTGCCTGTGTTTGCTGCCTGTGCTTGCTGTGCTGCCTGTGCTTGCTGCCTGTGCTTGCTGTGCTGCCTGTGCTTGCTGCCTGTGCTTGCAGTGCTGCCTGTGCTTGCTGTGCTGCCTGTGCTTGCTGCCTGTGCTCGCTGCCTGTGCTTGCTGTGCTGCCTGTGCTTGCTGCCTGTGCTTGCTGTGCTGCCTGTGCTTGCTGCATGTGCTTGCTGTGCTGCCTGTGCTTGCTGTGCTGCCTGTGCATGCTGCCTGTGCTTGCTGTGCTGCCTGTGTTTGCTGCCTATGCTTGCTGTGCTTGCTGTGCTTGCTGCCTGTGCTTGCTGTGCTGCCTGTGTTTGCTGTGCTGCCTGTGCTTGCTGTGCTGCTTGTGTTTGCTGTGCTGCCTGTGCGTGCTGTGCTGCCTGTGCTTGCTGCCTGTGCTTGCTGTGCTGCCTGTTAGCGATGCATTTGATTTCGCCCATAACACGCGGTAATTCGACAGTGGCACACGACAGTGCGTTGCTGTGTCACCTGTTTTTGGAGGCGCCGAGAGTCGCGGATCATATGTTTCTAACATGCCTGTGCTTGCTGCCTGTGCTTGTTGCCTGTGCTTGCTGCCTGTGCTTGCTGTGCTGCCTGTGCTTGCTGTGCTGCCTGTGCTGCCTGTGCTCGCTGTGCTGCCTGTGCTTGCGTTGCTGCCTGTGCTTGCTGCCTGTGCTTGCTGCCTGTGCTGTCTGTGCTTGCTGCCTGTGCTTGCTGTGCTTGCTGTGCTGCCTGTGCTTGGTGTGCTGGCTGTGCTTGCTGCCTGTGCTTGCTGTGCTGCCTGTGCTTGCTGCCTGTGCTTGCTGTGCTGCCTGTGCTTGCTGCCTGTGCTTGCTGTGCTGCCTGTGCTTGCTGTGCTGCCTGTGCTTGCTGCCTGTGCTTGCTGTGCTGCCTGTGCTTGCTGTGCTGCCTGTGCTTGCTGCCTGTGCTTGCTGCCTGTGCTTGCTGTGCTGCCTGTGCTTGCTGCGTGTGCTTGATGTGCTGCCTGTGCTTGCTGCCTGTGTTTGCTGCCTGTGCTTGCTGTGCTGCCTGTGCTTGCTGCCAGTGCTTGCTGTGCTGCCTGTGCTTGCTGCCTGTGCTTGCTGCCTGTGCTTGCTGTGCTGCCTGTGCTTGCTGCCTGTGCTTGGTGTGCTGCCTGTGCTTGCTGCCTGTGCTTGCTGTGCTGCCTGTGCTTGCTGCTTGTGCTTGCTGTGCTGCCTGTGCTTGCTGCCTGTGCTTGCTGTGCTGCCTGTGCTTGCTGTGCTGCCTGTGCTTGCTGCCTGTGCTTGCTGTGCAGCCTGTGTTTGCTGCGCTGCCTATGCTTGCTGTGCTGCCTGTGCTTGCTGCCTGTGCTTGCTGTGCTGCCTGTGCTTGCTGCCTGTGTTTGCTGTGCTGCCTGTGCTTGCTGTACTTGCTATGCTGCCTGTGCTTGCTGTGCTGCCATGTGCTTGCTGTGCTGCCTGTGCTTGCTGCCTGTGCTTGCAGTGCTGCCTGTGTTTGCTGCCTATGCTTGCTGTGCTGCCTGTGCTGTGCTGCCTGTGCTTGCTGTGTTGCCTGTGCTTGCTGCCTGTGCTTGCTGTGCTGCCTGTGTTTGCTGCCTATGCTTGCTGTGCTGCCTGTGCTCGCTGCCTGTGCTTGCTGTGTTGCCTGTGCTTGCTGCCTGTGCTTGCTGTGCTGCCTGTGCTGCCTGTGCTTGCTGCCTGTGCTTGCTGTGCTGCCTGTGCTTGCTGCCTGTGCTTGCTGTGCTGCCTGTGCTTGCTGCCTGTGCTTGCTGTGCTGCCTGTGCTTGCTGCCTGTGCTTGCTGTGCTGCCTGTGTTTGCTGTGCTGCCTGTGCTTGCTGCCTGTGCTTGCTGTGCTGCCTGTGCTTGCTGCCTGTGCTTGCTGTGCTGCCTGTGTTTGCTGCCTGTGCTTGCTGTGCTGCCTGTGTTTGCTGTGCTGCCTGTGCTTGCTGTGCTGCCTGTGCTTGGTGTGCTGCCTATGCTTGCTGTGCTGCCTGTGCTTGCTTGCTGCCTGTGCTTGCTGTGCTGCCTGTGCTTGCTGCCTGTGCTTGCTGTGCTGCCTGTTGGCGATGCATTTGATTTCACCCATAACACGCGGTAATTCGACAGTGGCATACGACAGTGCGTTGCTGTGTCACCTGTTTTTGGAGGCGCCGAGAGTCGCGGATCATATGTTTACCTCGGCGGCCGGTGCATTGACCTGCGTCTCAGTAAGAGTAAGCATTGTAAACAAATGCGAGAGTGAATCTCGCAGAAGATCGGAGCAGGCTGTGCCTGTTGGAAAGAGGACGGAGCTTGACCCCTCTGCACTTCCCCCAGAATCGCTAAAACGAACACATCTCGTCGAGCTATTTTGCGGGTTTCTAACATGCCTGTGCTTGCTGCCTGTGCTTGCTGTGCTGCCTGTTAGCGATGCATTTGATTTCGCCCATAACACGCGGTAATTCGACAGTGGCACGCGACAGTGCGTTGCTGTGTCACCTGTTTTTGGAGGCGCCGAGAGTCGCGGATCAAATGTTTACCTCGACGGCCGGTACATTGACCTGCGTCTCTGTAAGAGTAAGCATTGTAAAAAAATGCGAGAGTGAATCTCGCCGAAGATCGGAGCAGGCTTTGCCTGTTGGAAAGAGGACGGAGCTTGACCCCTCTGCATTTCCCCCAGAATCGCTAAAACGAACACATCTCGTCGAGCTATTTTGCGGGTTTCTAACATGCCTGTGCTTGCTGCCTGTGCTTGCTGCCTGTGCTTGCTGTGTTGCCTGTGCTTGCTGCCTGTGCTTGCTGTGCTGCCTGTGTTTGCTGTGCTGCCTGTGCTTGATGCCTGTGCTTGTTGTGCTTGCTGCCTGTGCTTGCTGTGCTTGCTGTGCTGCCTGTGCTTGCTGTGCTGCCTGTGCTTGCTGCCTGTGCTTGGTGTGCTGCCTGTGCTTGCGTTGCTGCCTGTGCTTGCTGCCTGTGCTTGCTGTGCTGCCTGTGCTTGCTGTGCTGCCTGTTAGCGATGCATTTGATTTCGCCCATAACACGCGGTAATTCGACAGTGGCACACGACAGTGCGTTGCTGTGTCACCTGTTTTTGGAGGCGCCGAGAGTCGCGGATCATATGTTTACCTCGGCGGCCGGTGCATTGACCTGCGTCTCAGTAAGAGTAAGCATTGTAAACAAATGCGAGAGTGAATCTCGCCGAAGATCGGAGCAGGCTTTGCCTGTTGGAAAGAGGACGGAGCTTGACCCCTCTGCATTTCCCCCAGAATCGCTAAAACGAACACATCTCGTCGAGCTATTTTGCGGGTTTCTGACATGCCTTTGCTTGCTGCCTGTGCTTGCTGTGCTGCCTGTTAGCGATGCATTTGATTTCGCCCATAACACGCGGTAATTCGACAGTGGCGCGCGACAGTGCGTTGCAGTGTCACCTGTTTTTGGAGGCGCCGAGAGTCGCGGATCATATGTTTACCTCGGCGGCCGGTGCATTGACCTGCGTCTCAGTAAGAGTAAGCATTGTAAACAAATGCGAGAGTGAATCTCATAGAAGATCGGAGCAGGCATTGCCTGTTGGAAAGAGGACGGAGCTTGACCCCTCTGCACTTCCCCCAGAATCGCTAAAACGAACTCGTCGAGCTATTTTGCGGGTTTCTAACATGCCTGTGCTTGCTGTGCTGCCTGTGCTTGCTGTGCTGCCTGTGCTTGCTGCCTGTGCTTCCTGTGCTGCCTGTGCTTGCTGCCTGTGATTGCTGTGCTGCCTGTGCTTGCTGCCTGTGCTTGCTGCCTGTGCTTGCTGTACTTGCTATGCTGCCTGTGCTTGCTGTGCTGCCTGTGCTTGCTGCCTGTCCTTGCTGCCTGTGCTTGCTGTGCTGCCTGTGCTGTGCTCCCTATGCTTGCTGTGCTTGCTGTGCTGCCTGTTAGCGATGCATTTGATTTCGCCCATAACACGCGGTAATTCGACAGTGGCACACGACAGTGCGTTGCTGTGTCACCGGTTTTTGGAGGCGCCGAGAGTCGCGGATCATATGTTTACCTCGGCAGCCGGTGCATTGACATGCGTCTCAGTAAGAGTAAGCATTGTAAACAAATGCGAGAGTGAATCTCGCAGAAGATCGGAGCAGGCTTTGCCTGTTGGAAAGAGGACGGAGCTTGACCCCTCTGCACTTCCCCCAGAACCGCTAAAACGAACTCGTCGAGCTATTTTGCGGGTTTCTAACATGCCTGTGCTTGCTGTGCTGCCTGTGCTTGCTGCCTGTGCTTGCTGTGCTGCCTGTGATGTGCTGCCTGTGCTTGCTGTGCTGCCTGTGTTTGCTGTGCTGCCTGTGCTTGCTGCCTGACCTTGCTGTGCTGCCTGTGCTTGCTGTGCTGCCTGTGTTTGCTGTTCTGCCTGTGCTTGCTGTGCTGCCTGTGTTTGCTGTGCTGCCTGTGCTTGCTGTGCTGCCTGTGCTTGCTGCCTGTGCTTGCTGTGCTGCCTGTGCTTGCTGTGCTGCCTGTTAGCGATGCATTTGATTTCGCCCATAACACGCGGTAACTCGAGAGTGGCACGCGACAGTGCGTTGCTGTGTCACCTGTTTTTGGAGGCGCTGAGAGTCGCGGATCATATGTTTACCTCGGCGGCCGGTGCATTGACCTGCGTCTCAGTAAGAGTAAGCATTGTAAACAAATGCGAGAGTGAATCTCGCCGAAGATCGGAGCAGGCTTTGCCTGTTGGAAAGAGGACGGAGCTTGACCCCTCTGCATTTCCCCCAGAATCACTAAAACGAACACATCTCGTCGAGCTATTTTGCGGGTTTCTAACATGCCTGTGCTTGCTGTCTGTGCTTGCTGTGCTGCCTGTGCTTGCTGCCTGTGCTTGCTGTGTTGCCTGTGCTTGCTGTGCTGCCTGTGCTTGCTGTGCTGCCTGTGCTGCCTGTGCTCGCTGTGCTGCCTGTGCTTGGTGTGCTGCCTGTGCTTGCGTTGCTGCCTGTGCTTGCTGCCTGTGCTTGCTGTGCTGCCTGTGCTTGCTGCCTGTGCTGCCTGTGCTTGCTGCCAGTGCTTGCTGTGCTGTCTGTGCTTGCTGCCTGTGCTTGCTGTGCTGCCTGTGTTTGCTGTGCTGCCTGTGCTTGCTGCCTGTGCTTGCTGTGCTGCCTGTGCTTGCTGCCTGTGCTCGCTGTGCTGCCTAGGCTCGCTGTGCTGCCTGTGCTTGCTGCCTGTGCTTGCTGCCTGTGCTTGCTGCCTGTGCCTGCTGTGCTGCCTGTGCTTGCTGCCTGTGCTTGCTGTGCTGCCTGTGCTTGCTGCCTGTGCTTGCAGTGCTGCCTGTGCTTGCTGTGCTGCCTGTGCTTGCTGCCTGTGCTCGCTGCCTGTGCTGCCTGTGCTTGCTGCCTGTGCTTGCTGCCTGTGCTCGCTGCCTGTGCTTGCTGTGCTGCCTGTGCTTGCTGCCTGTGCTTGCTGTGTTGTCTGTGCTTGCTGCCTGTGCTGCCTGTGCTTGCTGTGCTGCCTGTGTTTACTGTGCTGCCTGTGCCTGCTGCCTGTGCTTGCTGTGCTGCCTGTGCTTGCTGCCTGTGCTTGCTGTGCTGCCTGTGTTTGCTGTGCTGCCTGTGCCTGCTGCCTGTGCTTGCTGTGCTGCCTGTGCTTGCTGCCTGTGCTTGCTGTGCTGCCTGTGCTTGCTGCCTGTGCTTGCTGTGCTGCCTGTGCTTGCTGCCTGTGCTCGCTGCCTGTGCTTGCTGTGCTGCCTGTGCTTGCTGCCTGTGCTTGCTGTGCTGTCTGTGCTTGCTGCCTGTGCTGCCTGTGCTTGCTGTGCTGCCTGTGTTTACTGTGCTGCCTGTGCCTGCTGCCTGTGCTTGCTGTGCTGCCTGTGCTTGCTGCCTGTGCTTGCTGTGCTGCCTGGGTTTGCTGTGCTGCCTGTGCCTGCTGCCTGTGCTTGCTGTGCTGCCTGTGCTTGCTGCCTGTGCTTGCTGTGCTGCCTGTGCTTGCTGCCTGTGCTTGCTGTGCTGCCTGTGCTTGCTGCCTGTGCTGTCTGTGCTTGCTGCCTGTGCTTGCTGCCTGTGTTTGCTGTGCTGCCTGTGCTTGCTGCCTGTGCTTGCTGTGCTGCCTGTGCTTGCTGTGCTGTCTGTGTTTGCTGCCTGTGCTTGGTGTGTTGCCTGTGCTTGCTGTGCTGCCTGTGTTTGCTGTGCTGCCTGTGCTTGCTGTGCTGCCTGTGCTGCCTGTGCTTGCTGTGCTGCCTGTGCTTGCTGCCTGTGCTTGCTGTGCTGCCTGTGCTTGCTGCCTGTGTTTGCTATGCTGCCTGTGCTTGCTGCCTGTGCTTGCTGCCTGTGCTTGCTGTGCTGCCTGTGTTTGCTGTGCTGCCTGTGATTGCTGCCTGTGCTTGCTTTGCTGCCAGTGTTAGCTGCCTATGCTTGCTGTGCTGCCTGTGCTTGCTGCCTGTGCTTGCTGTGCTGTCTGTGTTTGCTGCCTGTGCTTGGTGTGCTGCCTGTGCTTGCTGCCTGTGCTTGCCGTGCTGCCTGTGCTTGCTGTGCTGCCTGTGCTTGCTGCCTGTGATTGCTGTGCTGCATGTGCTTGCTGCCTGTGCTTGCTGCCTGTGCTGCCTGTGCTGCCTCTGCTTGCTGTGCTGCCTGTGCTTGCTGCCTGTGCTTGCTGCCTGTGCTTGCTGTGCTGCCTGTGCTTGCTGTGCTGCCTGTGATGTGCTGCCTGTGCTGCCTGTGTTTGCTGTGCTGCCTGTGCTTGCTGCCTGTGCTTGCTGTGCTGCCTGTGCTTGCTGCCTGTGCTTGCTGTGCTGCCTGTGTTTGCTGTGCTGCCTGTGCTTGCTGCCTGTGCTCGCTGCCTGTGCTTGCTGTGCTGCCTGTGCTTGCTGCCTGTGCTTGCTGTGCAGTCTGTGCTTGCTGCCTGTGCTGCCTGTGCTTGCTGTGCTGCCTGTGTTTGCTGTGCTGCCTGTGCCTGCTGCCTGTGCTTGCTGTGCTGCCTGTGCTTGCTGCCTGTGCTTGCTGTGCTGCCTGTGCTTGCTGCCAGTGCTTGCTGTGCTGTCTGTGCTTGCTGCCTGTGCTTGCTGTGCTGCCTGTGCTTGCTGTGCTGCCTGTGTTTGCTGTGCTGCCTGTGCTTGCTGCCTGTGCTTGCTGTGCTGCCTGTGCTTGCTGCCTGTGCTTGCTGTGCTGTCTGTGCTTGCTGCCTGTGCTTGCTGTGCTGCCTGTGTTTGCTGTGCTGCCTGTGCCTGCTGCCTGTGCTTGCTGTGCTGCCTGTGCTTGCTGCCTGTGCTTGCTGTGCTGCCTGATCTTGCTGTGCTGCCTGTGCTTGCTGTGCTGCCTGTTAGCGATGCATTTGATTTCGACATAACACGCGGTAATTCGACAGTGGCACACGACAGTGCGTTGCTGTGTCACCTGTTTTTGGAGGCGCCGAGAGTCGCGGATCATATGTTTACCTCGGCGGCCGGTGCATTGACCTGCGTCTCAGTAAGAGTAAGCATTGTAAACAAATGCTAGAGTGAATCTCGCCGAAGATCAGAGCAGGCTTTGCCTGTTCGAAAGAGGACGGAGCTTGACCCCTCTGCACTTCCCCCAGAATCGCTAAAAAACGAACACATCTCGTCGAGCTATTTTGCGGGTTTCTAACATGCCTGTGCTTGCTGCCTGTGCTGTCTGTGCTTGCTGCCTGTGCTTGCTGCCTGTGTTTGCTGTGCTGCCTGTGCTTGCTGCCTGTGCTTGCTGTGCTGCCTGTGCTTGCTGCCTGTGCTTGCTGTGCTGCCTGTGCTTGCTGCCTGTCCTTGCTGCCTGTGCTTGCTGTGCTGCCTGTGCTGTGCTCCCTATGCTTGCTGTGCTTGCTGTGCTGCCTGTTAGCGATGCATTTGATTTCGCCCATAACACGCGGTAATTCGACAGTGGCACACGACAGTGCGTTGCTGTGTCACCGGTTTTTGGAGGCGCCGAGAGTCGCGGATCATATGTTTACCTCGGCAGCCGGTGCATTGACATGCGTCTCAGTAAGAGTAAGCATTGTAAACAAATGCGAGAGTGAATCTCGCAGAAGATCGGAGCAGGCTTTGCCTGTTGGAAAGAGGACGGAGCTTGACCCCTCTGCACTTCCCCCAGAACCGCTAAAACGAACTCGTCGAGCTGTTTTGCGGGTTTCTAACATGCCTGTGTTTGCTGTGCTGCCTGTGCCTGCTGCCTGTGCTTGCTGTGCTGCCTGTGCTTGCTGCCTGTGCTTGCTGTGCTGCCTGATCTTGCTGTGCTGCCTGTGCTTGCTGTGCTGCCTGTTAGCGATGCATTTGATTTCGACATAACACGCGGTAATTCGACAGTGGCACACGACAGTGCGTTGCTGTGTCACCTGTTTTTGGAGGCGCCGAGAGTCGCGGATCATATGTTTACCTCGGCGGCCGGTGCATTGACCTGCGTCTCAGTAAGAGTAAGCATTGTAAACAAATGCTAGAGTGAATCTCGCCGAAGATCAGAGCAGGCTTTGCCTGTTCGAAAGAGGACGGAGCTTGACCCCTCTGCACTTCCCCCAGAATCGCTAAAAAACGAACACATCTCGTCGAGCTATTTTGCGGGTTTCTAACATGCCTGTGCTTGCTGCCTGTGCTGTCTGTGCTTGCTGCCTGTGCTTGCTGCCTGTGTTTGCTGTGCTGCCTGTGCTTGCTGCCTGTGCTTGCTGTGCTGCCTGTGCTTGCTGCCTGTGCTTGCTGTGCTGCCTGTGCTTGCTGCCTGTCCTTGCTGCCTGTGCTTGCTGTGCTGCCTGTGCTGTGCTCCCTATGCTTGCTGTGCTTGCTGTGCTGCCTGTTAGCGATGCATTTGATTTCGCCCATAACACGCGGTAATTCGACAGTGGCACACGACAGTGCGTTGCTGTGTCACCGGTTTTTGGAGGCGCCGAGAGTCGCGGATCATATGTTTACCTCGGCAGCCGGTGCATTGACATGCGTCTCAGTAAGAGTAAGCATTGTAAACAAATGCGAGAGTGAATCTCGCAGAAGATCGGAGCAGGCTTTGCCTGTTGGAAAGAGGACGGAGCTTGACCCCTCTGCACTTCCCCCAGAACCGCTAAAACGAACTCGTCGAGCTGTTTTGCGGGTTTCTAACATGCCTGTGCTTGCTGTGCTGCCTGTGCTTGCTGCCTGTGCTTGCTGTGCTGCCTGTGATGTGCTGCCTGTGCTTGCTGTGCTGCCTGTGTTTGCTGTGCTGCCTGTGCTTGCTGCCTGACCTTGCTGTGCTGCCTGTGCTTGCTGTGCTGCCTGTGTTTGCTGTGCTGCCTGTGCTTGCTGTGCTGCCTGTGTTTGCTGTGCTGCCTGTGCTTGCTGCCTGTGCTTGCTGTGCTGCCTGTGCTTGCTGTGCTGCCTGTTAGCGATGCATTTGATTTCGCCCATAACACGCGGTAACTCGAGAGTGGCACGCGACAGTGCGTTGCTGTGTCACCTGTTTTTGGAGGCGCTGAGAGTCGCGGATCATATGTTTACCTCGGCGGCCGGTGCATTGACCTGCGTCTCAGTAAGAGTAAGCATTGTAAACAAATGCGAGAGTGAATCTCGCCGAAGATCGGAGCAGGCTTTGCCTGTTGGAAAGAGGACGGAGCTTGACCCCTCTGCATTTCCCCCAGAATCACTAAAACGAACACATCTCGTCGAGCTATTTTGCGGGTTTCTAACATGCCTGTGCTTGCTGTCTGTGCTTGCTGTGCTGCCTGTGCTTGCTGCCTGTGCTTGCTGTGTTGCCTGTGCTTGCTGTGCTGCCTGTGCTTGCTGTGCTGCCTGTGCTGCCTGTGCTCGCTGTGCTGCCTGTGCTTGGTGTGCTGCCTGTGCTTGCGTTGCTGCCTGTGCTTGCTGCCTGTGCTTGCTGTGCTGCCTGTGCTTGCTGCCTGTGCTGCCTGTGCTTGCTGCCAGTGCTTGCTGTGCTGTCTGTGCTTGCTGCCTGTGCTTGCTGTGCTGCCTGTGTTTGCTGTGCTGCCTGTGCTTGCTGCCTGTGCTTGCTGTGCTGCCTGTGCTTGCTGCCTGTGCTCGCTGTGCTGCCTAGGCTCGCTGTGCTGCCTGTGCTTGCTGCCTGTGCTTGCTGCCTGTGCTTGCTGCCTGTGCCTGCTGTGCTGCCTGTGCTTGCTGCCTGTGCTTGCTGTGCTGCCTGTGCTTGCTGCCTGTGCTTGCAGTGCTGCCTGTGCTTGCTGTGCTGCCTGTGCTTGCTGCCTGTGCTCGCTGCCTGTGCTGCCTGTGCTTGCTGCCTGTGCTTGCTGCCTGTGCTTGCTGTGCTGCCTGTGCTTGCTGCCTGTGCTGTCTGTGCTTGCTGCCTGTGCTTGCTGCCTGTGTTTGCTGTGCTGCCTGTGCTTGCTGCCTGTGCTTGCTGTGCTGCCTGTGCTTGCTGTGCTGTCTGTGTTTGCTGCCTGTGCTTGGTGTGTTGCCTGTGCTTGCTGTGCTGCCTGTGTTTGCTGTGCTGCCTGTGCTTGCTGTGCTGCCTGTGCTGCCTGTGCTTGCTGTGCTGCCTGTGCTTGCTGCCTGTGCTTGCTGTGCTGCCTGTGCTTGCTGCCTGTGTTTGCTATGCTGCCTGTGCTTGCTGCCTGTGCTTGCTGCCTGTGCTTGCTGTGCTGCCTGTGTTTGCTGTGCTGCCTCTGCTTGCTGTGCTGCCTGTGATTGTTGCCTGTGCTTGCTTTGCTGCCAGTGTTAGCTGCCTATGCTTGCTGTGCTGCCTGTGCTTGCTGCCTGTGCTTGCTGTGCTGCCTGTGCTTGCTGTGCTGTCTGTGTTTGCTGCCTGTGCTTGGTGTGCTGCCTGTGCTTGCTGTGCTGCCTGTGCTTGCTGCCTGTGATTGCTGTGCTGCATGTGCTTGCTGCCTGTGCTTGCTGCCTGTGCTGCCTGTGCTTGGTGTGCTGCCTGTGCTGCCTCTGCTTGCTGTGCTGCCTGTGCTTGCTGCCTGTGCTTGCTGCCTGTGCTTGCTGTGCTGCCTGTGCTTGCTGTGCTGCCTGTGATGTGCTGCCTGTGCTGCCTGTGTTTGCTGTGCTGCCTGTGCTTGCTGCCTGTGCTTGCTGTGCTGCCTGTGCTTGCTGCCTGTGCTTGCTGTGCTGCCTGTGTTTGCTGTGCTGCCTGTGCTTGCTGCCTGTGCTCGCCGCCTGTGCTTGCTGTGCTGCCTGTGCTTGCTGCCTGTGCTTGCTGTGCAGTCTGTGCTTGCTGCCTGTGCTGCCTGTGCTTGCTGTGCTGCCTGTGTTTGCTGTGCTGCCTGTGCCTGCTGCCTGTGCTTGCTGTGCTGCCTGTGCTTGCTGCCTGTGCTTGCTGTGCTGCCTGTGCTTGCTGCCAGTGCTTGCTGTGCTTTCTGTGCTGCCTGTGCTTGCTGTGCTGCCTGTGTTTGCTGTGCTGCCTGTGCTTGCTGCCTGTGCTTGCTGTGCTGCCTGTGCTTGCTGCCTGTGCTTGCTGTGCTGTCTGTGCTTGCTGCCTGTGCTTGCTGTGCTGCCTGTGTTTGCTGTGCTGCCTGTGCCTGCTGCCTGTGCTTGCTGTGCTGCCTGTGCTTGCTGTGCTGCCTGTGTTTGCTGTGCTGCCTGTGCCTGCTGCCTGTGCTTGCTGTGCTGCCTGTGCTTGCTGCCTGTGCTTGCTGTGCTGCCTGATCTTGCTGTGCTGCCTGTGCTTGCTGTGCTGCCTGTTAGCGATGCATTTGATTTCGACATAACACGCGGTAATTCGACAGTGGCACACGACAGTGCGTTGCTGTGTCACCTGTTTTTGGAGGCGCCGAGAGTCGCGGATCATATGTTTACCTCGGCGGCCGGTGCATTGACCTGCGTCTCAGTAAGAGTAAGCATTGTAAACAAATGCTAGAGTGAATCTCGCCGAAGATCAGAGCAGGCTTTGCCTGTTCGAAAGAGGACGGAGCTTGACCCCTCTGCACTTCCCCCAGAATCGCTAAAAAACGAACACATCTCGTCGAGCTATTTTGCGGGTTTCTAACATGCCTGTGCTTGCTGCCTGTGCTGCCTGTGCTTGCTGCCTGTGCTTGCTGTGATGCCTGTGCTTGCTGTGCTGCCTGTGATGTGCTGCCTGTGCTGCCTGTGTTTGCTGTGCTGCCTGTGCTTGCTGCCTGTGCTTGCTGTGCTGCCTGTGCTTGCTGCCTGTGCTTGCTGTGCTGCCTGTGTTTGCTGTGCTGCCTGTGCTTGCTGTGCTGCCTGTGCTTGCTGCCTGTGCTTGCTGTGCTGCCTGTGCTTGCTGCCTGTGCTTGCTGTGCTACCTGTGCTTGCTGCCTGTGCTTGCAGTGCTGCCTGTGCTTGCTGTGCTGCCTGTGCTTGCTGCCTGTGCTCGCTGCCTGTGCTTGCTGTGCTGCCTGTGCTTGCTGCCTGTGCTTGCTGTGCAGTCTGTGCTTGCTGCCTGTGCTGCCTGTGCTTGCTGTGCTGCCTGTGTTTGCTGTGCTGCCTGTGCCTGCTGCCTGTGCTTGCTGTGCTGCCTGTGCTTGCTGCCTGTGCTTGCTGTGCTGCCTGTGCTTGCTGCCAGTGCTTGCTGTGCTGTCTGTGCTTGCTGCCTGTGCTTGCTGTGCTGCCTGTGTTTGCTGTGCTGCCTGTGCCTGCTGCCTGTGCTTGCTGTGCTGCCTGTGCTTGCTGCCTGTGCTTGCTGTGCTGCCTGATCTTGCTGTGCTGCCTGTGCTTGCTGTGCTGCCTGTTAGCGATGCATTTGATTTCGACATAACACGCGGTAATTCGACAGTGGCACACGACAGTGCGTTGCTGTGTCACCTGTTTTTGGAGGCGCCGAGAGTCGCGGATCATATGTTTACATCGGCGGCCGGTGCATTGACCTGCGTCTCAGTAACAGTAAACATTGTAAACAAATGCGAGAGTGAATCACGCCGAACATCGGAGCAGGCTTTGCCTGTTGGAAAGAGGACGGAGCTTGACCCCTCTGCACTTCCCCCAGAATCGCTAAAACCAACACATCTCGTCGAGCTATTTTGCGGGTTTCTAACATGCCTGTGCTTGCTGCCTGTGCTTGCTGTGCTGCCTGTGCTGTGCTGCCTGTGCTTGCTGTGCTGTCTGTGCTTGCTGTGCTGCCTGTGCTTGCTGCCTGTGCTTGCTGCCTGTGCTTGCTGTACTTGCTATGCTGCCTGTGCTTGCTGTGCTGCCTGTGCTGGCTGTGCTTGCTGTGCTGCCTGTTCTTGCTGTGCTGCCTGTGTTTGCTGTGCTGCCTGTGCTTGCTGCCTGTGCTTGCTGTGCTGCCTGTGCTTGCTGCCTGTGCTTGCTGCCTGTGCTTGCTGTACTTGCTATGCTGCCTGTGCTTGCTGTGCTGCCTGTGCTTGCTGCCTGTGCTTGCTGTGCTGCCTGTGCTTGCTGTGCTGCCTGTGCTTGCTGCCTGTGCTTGCTGTGCTGCCTGTGCTTGCTGCCTGTGCTTGCTGCCTGTGCTTGCTGTGCTGCCTGTGCTTGCTGCCTGTGCTTGCTGTGCTGCCTGTGTTTGCTGTGCTGTCTGTGCTTGCTGTGCTGCCTGTGCTTGCTGCCTGTGCTTGCTGTGCTGCCTGTGTTTGCTGTGCTGCCTGTGCTTGCTGTGCTGCCTGTGCTTGCTGCCTGTGCTTGCTGTGCTGCCTGTGCTTGCTGCCTGTGCTTGCTGTGCTGCCTGTGCTTGCTGCCTGTGCTTGCTGCCTGTGCTTGCTGTACTTGCTATGCTGCCTGTGCTTGCTGTGCTGCCTGTGCTTGCTGCCTGTCCTTGCTGCCTGTGCTTGCTGTGCTGCCTGTGCTGTGCTGCCTATGCTTGCTGTGCTTGCTGTGCTGCCTGTTAGCGATGCATTTGATTTCGCCCATAACACGCGGTAATTCGACGATGGCACACGACAGTGCGTTGCTGTGTCACCGGTTTTTGGAGGCGCCGAGAGTCGCGGATCATATGTTTACCTCGGCGGCCGGTGCATTGACATGCGTCTCAGTAAGAGTAAGCATTGTAAACAAAGGCGAGAGTGAATCTCGCAGAAGATCGGAGCAGGCTTTGCCTGTTGGAAAGAGGACGGAGCTTGACCCCTCTGCACTTCCCCCAGAATCGCTAAAACGATCTCGTCGAGCTATTTTGCGGGTTTCTAACATGCCTGTGCTTGCTGTGCTGCCTGTGCTTGCTGTGCTGCCTGTGCTTGCTGCCTGTGCTTGCTGTGCTGCCTGTGCTTGCTGCCTGTGCTTGCTGTGCTGCCTGTGCTTGCTGCCTGTGCTTGCTGCTTGTGCTTGCTGCCTGTGCTTGCTGTACTTGCTATGCTGCCTGTGCTTGCTGTGCTGCCTGTGCTTGCTGCCTGTGCTGCCTGTGCTTGCTGTGCTGCCTGTGCTTGCAGTGCTGCCTGTGCTTGCTGCTTGTGCTTGCTGTGCTGCCTGTGCTTGCTGTGCTGCCTGTGCTGTGTTGCCTGTGCTTGCTGTGCTGCCTGTGCTTGCTGCCTGTGCTTGCTGTGCTGCCTGTGCTTGCTGCTTGTGCTTGCTGCCTGTGCTTGCTGTACTTGCTATGCTGCCTGTGCTGGCTGTGCTTGCTGTGCTGCCTGTGCTTGCTGTGCTGCCTGTGCTTGCTGCCTGTGCTTGCTGTGCTGCCTGTGCTTGCTGCCTGTGCTGCCTGTGCTTGCTGTGCTGCCTGTGCTGCCTGTGCTTGCTGCCTGTGCTTGCTGTGCTGCCTGTGCTTGCTGCCTGTGCTTGCTGTGCTGCCTGTGCTTGCTGCCTGTGCTTGCTGTGCTGCCTGTGCTGCCTGTGCTTGCTGCCTGTGCTTGCTGCCTGTGCTTGCTGTACTTGCTATGCTGCCTGTGCTTGCTGCCTGTGCTTGCTGTGTTGCCTGTGTTTGCTGTGCTGCCTGTGCTTGCTGCCTGTGTTTGCTGTGCTGCCTGTGCTTGCTGTGCTGCCTGTGCTTGCTGCCTGTGCTGCCTGTGTTTGCTGTCCTGCCTGTGCTTGCTGCCTGTGCTTGCTGTGCTGCCTGTGCTTGCTGCCTGTGCTTGCTGTGCTGCCTGTGCTTGCTGCCTGTGCTTGCTGTGCTGCCTGTGTTTGCTGTGCTGCCTGTGCTTGCTGCCTGTGCTTGCTGTGCTGCCTGTGCTTGCTGCCTGTGCTTGCTGTGCTGCCTGTGCTTGCTGTGCTGCCTGTGATGTGCTGCCTGTGCTTGCTGTGCTGCCTGTGTTTGCTGTGCTGCCTGTGCTTGCTGCCTGACCTTGCTGTGCTGCCTGTGCTTGCTGCCTGTGCTTGCTGTGCTGCCTGTGCTTGCTCCCTGTGCTTGGTGTGCTGCCTGTGCTTGCTGTGCTGCCTGTGTTTGCTGTGCTGCATGTGCTTGCTGCCTGACCTTGCTGTGCTGCCTGTGCTTGCTGTGCTGCCTGTGTTTGCTGTGCTGCCTGTGCTTGCTGTGCTGCCTGTGCTTGTTGTGCTGCCTGTGCTTGCTGCCTGTGTTTGCTGTGCTGCCTGTGCTTGCTGCCTGACCTTGCTGTGCTGCCTGTGCTTGGTGTGCTGCCTGTGCTTGCTGCCTGTGCTTGCCGTGCTGCCTGTGCTTGCCGTGCTGCCTGTGCTTGCTGTGCCGCCTGTTAGCGATGCATTTGATTTCGCCAATAACACGCGGTAATTCGACAGTGACACACGACAGTGGGTTGCTGTGTCACCTGTTTTTGGAGGCGCCGAGAGTCGCGGATCATATGTTTACCTCGGCGGCCGGTGCATTGACCTGCGTCTCAGTAACAGTAAACATTGTAAACAAATGCGAGAGTGAATCACGCCGAAGATCGGAGCAGGCTTTGCCTGTTGGAAAGGGGACGGAGCTTGACCCCTCTGCACTTCCCCCAGAATCGCTAAAACCAACACATCTCGTCGAGCTATTTTGCGGGTTTCTAACATGCCTGTGCTTGCTGCCTGTGCTTGCTGTGCTGCCTGTGCTGTGCTGCCTGTGCTTGCTGTGCTGCCTGTGCTTGCTGTGCTGCCTGGGCTTGCTGCCTGTGCTTGCTGCGCTGCCTGTGCTTGCTGCCTGTGCTTGCTGCCTGTGCTTGCTGCCTGTGTTTGCTGTGCTGCCTGTGCTTGCTGCCTGTGCTTGCTGCCTGTGCTTGCTGTGCTGCCTGTCCTTGCTGCCTGTGCTTGCTGTGCTGCCTGTGTTTGCTGTGCTGTCTGTGCTTGCTGTGCTGCCTGTGCTTGCTGCCTGTGCTGCCTGTGCTTGCTGTGCTGCCTGTGCTTGCTGTGCTGCCTGTGCTGCCTGTGCTTGCTGCCTGTGCTTGCTGTGCTGCCTGTGCTTGCTGCCTGTGCTTGCTGTGCTGCCTGTGCTTGCTGCCTGTGCTTGCTGTGCTGCCTGTGCTGCCTGTGCTTGCTGCCTGTGCTTGCTGCCTGTGCTTGCTGTACTTGCTATGCTGCCTGTGCTTGCTGTGCTGCCTGTGCTTGCTGCCTGTGCTTGCTGTGCTGCCTGTGTTTGCTGTCCTGCCTGTGCTTGCTGCCTGTGCTTGCTGTGCTGCCTGTGCTTGCTGCCTGTGCTTGCTGTGCTGCCTGTGTTTGCTGTGCTGCCTGTGCTTGCTGCCTGTGTTTGCTGTGCTGCCTGTGCTTGCTGTGCTGCCTGTGCTTGCTGCCTGTGCTTGCTGTGCTGCCTGTGTTTGCTGTCCTGCCTGTGCTTGCTGCCTGTGCTTGCTGTGCTGCCTGTGCTTGCTGCCTGTGCTTGCTGTGCTGCCTGTGTTTGCTGTGCTGCCTGTGCTTGCTGCCTGTGCTTGCTGTGCTGCCTGTGCTTGCTGTGCTGCCTGTGCTTGCTGCCTGTGCTGGCTGTGCTTGCTGTGCTGCCTGTGCTTGCTGTGCTGCCTGTGCTTGCTGCCTGTGCTTGCTGCCTGTGCTTGCAGTGCTGCCTTGCTTGCTGCTTGTGCTTGCTGTGCTGCCTGCGCTTGCTGTGCTGCCTGTGCTGTGTTGCCTGTGCTTGCTGTGCTGCCTGTGCTTGCTGCCTGTGCTTGCTGTGCTGCCTGTGTTTGCTGTGCTGCCTGTGCTTGCTGCCTGACCTTGCTGTGCTGCCTGTGCTTGCTGTGCTGCCTGTGCTTGCTGTGCTGTCTGTGTTTGCTGCCTGTGCTTGGTGTGCTGCCTGTGCTTGCTGCCTGTGCTTGCCGTGCTGCCTGTGCTTGCTGTGCTGCCTGTGCTTACTGTGCTGTCTGTGCTTGCTGCCTGTGCTTGCTGTGCTGCCTGTGCTTGCTGCCTGTGCTTGCTGTGCTGCCTGTGCTTGCTGCCTGTGCTTGCTGTGCTGCCTGTGTTTGCTGTGCTGCCTGTGCTTGCTGCCTGACCTTGCTGTGCTGCCTGTGCTTGCTGTGCTGCCTGTGCTTGCTGTGCTGTCTGTGTTTGCTGCCTGTGCTTGGTGTGCTGCCTGTGCTTGCTGCCTGTGCTTGCCGTGCTGCCTGTGCTTGCTGTGCTGCCTGTGCTTGCTGCCTGTGCTTGCTGCCTGTGCTTGCTGTGCTGCCTGTGCTGCCTGTGCTTGCTGTGCTGCCTGTGCTTGCTGTGCTGCCTGTGCTTGCTGCCTGTGCTTGCTGTGCTGCCTGTGCTTGCTGTGCTGCCTGTGCTTGCTGCCTGTGCTTGCTGTGCTGCCTGTGCTTGCTGTGCTGCCTGTGCTTGCTGCCTGTGCTTGCAGTGCTGCCTGTGCTTGCTGCTTGTGCTTGCTGTGCTGCCTGTGCTTGCTGTGCTGCCTGTGCTGTGTTGCCTGTGCTTGCCTTGCTGCCTGCGTTTGCTGTGCTGCCTGTGCTTGCTGCCTGTGCTTGCTGCCTGTGCTTGCTGCCTGTTCTTGCTGTACTTGCTATGCTGCCTGTGCTTGCTGTGCTGCCTGTGCTTGCTGCCTGTGCTTGCAGTGCTGCCTGTGCTTGCTGCTTGTGCTTGCTGTGCTGCCTGTGCTTGCTGCCTGTGCTTGCTGCCTGTGTTTGCTGTGCTGCCTGTGCTTGCTGCCTGTGCTTGCTGTGCTGCCTGTGTTTGCTGTGCTGTCTGTGCTTGCTGTGCTGCCTGTGCTTGCTGTGCTGCCTGTGTTTGCTGCCTATGCTTGCTGTGCTGCCTGTGCTTGCTGCCTGTGCTTGCTGCCTGTGCTTGCTGTGCTACCTGTGTTTGCTGCCTATGCTTGCTGTGCTGCCTCTGCTTGCTGCCTGTGCTTGCTGTGTTGCCTGTGCTTGCTGCCTGTGCTTGCTGTGCTGCCTGTGCTGCCTGTGCTTGCTGCCTGTGCTTTCTGTGCTGCCTGTGCTTGCTGTGCTGCCTGTGCTTGCTGCCTGTGCTTGCTGTGCTGCCTGTGTTTGCTGTCCTGCCTGTGCTTGCTGCCTGTGCTTGCTGTGCTGCCTGTGTTTGCTGTGCTGCCTGTGCTTGCTGCCTGTGCTTGCTGTGCTGCCTGTGCTGCCTGTGCTTGCTGCCTGTGCTTGCTGTGCTGCCTGTGCTTGCTGTGCTGCCTGTGCTTGCTGCCTGTGCTGGCTGTGCTTGCTGTGCTGCCTGTGCTGGCTGTGCTTGCTGTGCTGCCTGTGCTTGCTGTGCTGCCTGTGCTTGCTGCCTGTGCTTGCTGCCTGTGCTTGCAGTGCTGCCTTGCTTGCTGCTTGTGCTTGCTGTGCTGCCTGCGCTTGCTGTGCTGCCTGTGCTGTGTTGCCTGTGCTTGCTGTGCTGCCTGTGCTTGCTGTGCTGCCTGTGTTTGCTGTGCTGCCTGTGCTTGCTGCCTGACCTTGCTGTGCTGCCTGTGCTTGCTGTGCTGCCTGTGCTTGCTGTGCTGTCTGTGTTTGCTGCCTGTGCTTGGTGTGCTGCCTGTGCTTGCTGCCTGTGCTTGCCGTGCTGCCTGTGCTTGCTGTGCTGCCTGTGCTTACTGTGCTGTCTGTGCTTGCTGCCTGTGCTTGCTGTGCTGCCTGTGCTTGCTGCCTGTGCTTGCTGTGCTGCCTGTGCTTGCTGCCTGTGCTTGCTGTGCTGCCTGTGTTTGCTGTGCTGCCTGTGCTTGCTGCCTGACCTTGCTGTGCTGCCTGTGCTTGCTGTGCTGCCTGTGCTTGCTGTGCTGTCTGTGTTTGCTGCCTGTGCTTGGTGTGCTGCCTGTGCTTGCTGCCTGTGCTTGCCGTGCTGCCTGTGCTTGCTGTGCTGCCTGTGCTTGCTGCCTGTGCTTGCTGCCTGTGCTTGCTGTGCTGCCTGTGCTGCCTGTGCTTGCTGTGCTGCCTGTGCTTGCTGCCTGTGCTTGCTGTGCTGCCTGTGCTTGCTGTGCTGCCTGTGCTTGCTGCCTGTGCTTGCTGTGCTGCCTGTGCTTGCTGTGCTGCCTGTGCTTGCTGCCTGTGCTTGCAGTGCTGCCTGTGCTTGCTGCTTGTGCTTGCTGTGCTGCCTGTGCTTGCTGTGCTGCCTGTGCTGTGTTGCCTGTGCTTGCCTTGCTGCCTGCGTTTGCTGTGCTGCCTGTGCTTGCTGCCTGTGCTTGCTGCCTGTGCTTGCTGCCTGTTCTTGCTGTACTTGCTATGCTGCCTGTGCTTGCTGTGCTGCCTGTGCTTGCTGCCTGTGCTTGCAGTGCTGCCTGTGCTTGCTGCTTGTGCTTGCTGTGCTGCCTGTGCTTGCTGCCTGTGCTTGCTGCCTGTGTTTGCTGTGCTGCCTGTGCTTGCTGCCTGTGCTTGCTGTGCTGCCTGTGTTTGCTGTGCTGTCTGTGCTTGCTGTGCTGCCTGTGCTTGCTGTGCTGCCTGTGTTTGCTGCCTATGCTTGCTGTGCTGCCTGTGCTTGCTGCCTGTGCTTGCTGCCTGTGCTTGCTGTGCTGCCTGTGTTTGCTGCCTATGCTTGCTGTGCTGCCTCTGCTTGCTGCCTGTGCTTGCTGTGTTGCCTGTGCTTGCTGCCTGTGCTTGCTGTGCTGCCTGTGCTGCCTGTGCTTGCTGCCTGTGCTTTCTGTGCTGCCTGTGCTTGCTGTGCTGCCTGTGCTTGCTGCCTGTGCTTGCTGTGCTGCCCGTGCTTGCTGCCTGTGCTTGCTGTGCTGCCTGTGCTTGCTGCCTGTGCTTGCTGTGCTGCCTGTGTTTGCTGTGCTGCCTGTGCTTGCTGCCTGTGCTTGCTGTGCTGCCTGTGCTTGCTGCCTGTGCTTGCTGTGCTGCCTGTGTTTGCTGCCTGTGCTTGCTGTGCTGCCTGTGTTTGCTGTGCTGCCTGTGCTTGCTGTGCTGCTTGTGTTTGCTGTGCTGCCTGTGCGTGCTGTGCTGCCTGTGCTTGCTGCCTGTGCTTGCTGTGCTGCCTGTTAGCGATGCATTTGATTTCGCCCATAACACGCGGTAATTCGACAGTGGCACACGACAGTGCGTTGCTGTGTTACCTGTTTTTGGAGGCGCCGAGAGTCGCGGATCATATGTTTCTAACATGCCTGTGCTTGCTGCCTGTGCTTGTTGCCTGTGCTTGCTGCTTGTGCTTGCTGTGCTGCCTGTGCTTGCTGTGCTGCCTGTGCTGCCTGTGCTCGCTGTGCTGCCTGTGCTTGCGTTGCTGCCTGTGCTTGCTGCCTGTGCTTGCTGTGCTTGCTGTGCTGCCTGTGCTTGGTGTGCTGGCTGTGCTTGCTGTGCTGCCTGTGCTTGCTGCCTGTGCTTGCTGTGCTGCCTGTGCTTGCTGCCTGTGCTTGCTGTGCTGGCTGTGCTTGCTGTGCTGCCTGTGCTTGCTGCCTGTGCTTGCTGTGCTGCCTGTGCTTGCTGTGCTGCCTGTGCTTGGTGTGCTGCCTGTGCTTGCTGCCTGTGCTTGCTGCCTGTGCTTGCTGTGCTGCCTGTGCTTGCTGCCTGTGCTTGATGTGCTGCCTGTGCTTGATGTGCTGCCTGTGCTTGCTGCCTCTGCTGCCTGTGCTTGCTGCCAGTGCTTGCTGCCAGTGCTTGCTGTGCTGCCTGTGCTTGCTGTGCTGCCTGTGCTTGCTGCCTGTGCTTGCTGTGCTGCCTGTGCTTGCTGCCTGTGCTTGGTGTGCTGCCTGTGCTTGCTGCCTGTGCTTGCTGTGCTGCCTGTGCTTGCTGTGCTGCCTGTGTTTGCTGTGCTGCCTGTGCTAGCTGCCTGTGCTTGCAGTGCTGCCTGTGCTTGCTGCTTGTGCTTGCTGTGCTGCCTGTGCTTGCTGCCTGTGCTTGCTGTGCTGCCTGTGCTTGCTGTGCTGCCTGTGCTTGGTGTGCTGCCTGTGCTTGCTGTGCTGCCTGTGCTTACAGTGCTGCCGGTGCTTGCTGCCTGTGCTTGCTGCCTGTGCTTGCTGCCTGTGCTTGCTGTGCTGCCTGTGCTTGCTGCCTGTGCTTGCTGTGCTGCCTGTGCTTGCTGTGCTGCCTGTTAGCGATGCATTTGATTTCGCCCATAACAAGCGGTAATTCGACCGTTTGAACGCGGCAGTGCGTTGCTGTGTCACCTGTTTTTGGAGGCGCCGAGAGTCGCGGATCATATGTTTATCTCGGCGGCCGGTGCATTGACCTGCGTCTGAGTAAGAGTAAGCATTGTAAACAAATGCGAGAGTGAATCTCGCAGAAGATCGGAGCAGGCTTTGCCTGTTGGAAAGAGGACGGAGCTTGACCCCTCTGCACTTCCCCCAGAATCGCTAAAACGAACTGGTCGAGCTATTTTGCGGGTTTCTAACATGCCTGTGCTTGCTGTGCTGCCTGTGCTTGCTGCCTGTGCTTGCTGTGCTGCCTGTGTTTGCTGTGCTGCCTGTGCTTGCTGCCTGTGGTTGCTGCCTGTGCTTGCTGTGCTGCCTGTGCTGTGCTGCCTGTGTTTGATGTGCTGCCTGTGCTTGCTGCCTGTGCTTGCTGCCTGTGCTTGCTGTGCTGCCTGTGCTTGCTGCCAGTGCTTGCTGTGCTGCCTGTGCTTGCTGCCTGTGCTTGCAGTGCTGCCTGTGCTTGCTGCTTGTGCTTGCTGTGCTGCCTGTGCTTGCTGCCTGTGCTTGCTGCCTGTGTTTGCTGTGCTGCCTGTGCTTGCTGCCTGTGCTTGCTGTGCTGCCTGTGTTTGCTGTGCTGTCTGTGCTTGCTGTGCTGCCTGTGCTTGCTGTGCTGCCTGTGTTTGCTGCCTATGCTTGCTGTGCTGCCTGTGCTTGCTGCCTGTGCTTGCTGCCTGTGCTTGCTGTGCTGCCTGTGTTTGCTGCCTATGCTTGCTGTGCTGCCTCTGCTTGCTGCCTGTGCTTGCTGTGTTGCCTGTGCTTGCTGCCTGTGCTTGCTGTGCTGCCTGTGCTGCCTGTGCTTGCTGCCTGTGCTTTCTGTGCTGCCTGTGCTTGCTGTGCTGCCTGTGCTTGCTGCCTGTGCTTGCTGTGCTGCCCGTGCTTGCTGCCTGTGCTTGCTGTGCTGCCTGTGCTTGCTGCCTGTGCTTGCTGTGCTGCCTGTGTTTGCTGTGCTGCCTGTGCTTGCTGCCTGTGCTTGCTGTGCTGCCTGTGCTTGCTGCCTGTGCTTGCTGTGCTGCCTGTGTTTGCTGCCTGTGCTTGCTGTGCTGCCTGTGTTTGCTGTGCTGCCTGTGCTTGCTGTGCTGCTTGTGTTTGCTGTGCTGCCTGTGCTAGCTGCCTGTGCTTGCAGTGCTGCCTGTGCTTGCTGCTTGTGCTTGCTGTGCTGCCTGTGCTTGCTGCCTGTGCTTGCTGTGCTGCCTGTGCTTGCTGTGCTGCCTGTGCTTGGTGTGCTGCCTGTGCTTGCTGTGCTGCCTGTGCTTACAGTGCTGCCGGTGCTTGCTGCCTGTGCTTGCTGCCTGTGCTTGCTGCCTGTGCTTGCTGTGCTGCCTGTGCTTGCTGCCTGTGCTTGCTGTGCTGCCTGTGCTTGCTGTGCTGCCTGTTAGCGATGCATTTGATTTCGCCCATAACAAGCGGTAATTCGACCGTTTGAACGCGGCAGTGCGTTGCTGTGTCACCTGTTTTTGGAGGCGCCGAGAGTCGCGGATCATATGTTTATCTCGGCGGCCGGTGCATTGACCTGCGTCTGAGTAAGAGTAAGCATTGTAAACAAATGCGAGAGTGAATCTCGCAGAAGATCGGAGCAGGCTTTGCCTGTTGGAAAGAGGACGGAGCTTGACCCCTCTGCACTTCCCCCAGAATCGCTAAAACGAACTGGTCGAGCTATTTTGCGGGTTTCTAACATGCCTGTGCTTGCTGTGCTGCCTGTGCTTGCTGCCTGTGCTTGCTGTGCTGCCTGTGTTTGCTGTGCTGCCTGTGCTTGCTGCCTGTGGTTGCTGCCTGTGCTTGCTGTGCTGCCTGTGCTGTGCTGCCTGTGTTTGATGTGCTGCCTGTGCTTGCTGCCTGTGCTTGCTGCCTGTGCTTGCTGTGCTGCCTGTGCTTGCTGCCAGTGCTTGCTGTGCTGCCTGTGCTTGCTGCCTGTGCTTGCAGTGCTGCCTGTGCTTGCTGCTTGTGCTTGCTGTGCTGCCTGTGCTTGCTGCCTGTGCTTGCTGCCTGTGTTTGCTGTGCTGCCTGTGCTTGCTGCCTGTGCTTGCTGTGCTGCCTGTGTTTGCTGTGCTGTCTGTGCTTGCTGTGCTGCCTGTGCTTGCTGTGCTGCCTGTGTTTGCTGCCTATGCTTGCTGTGCTGCCTGTGCTTGCTGCCTGTGCTTGCTGCCTGTGCTTGCTGTGCTGCCTGTGTTTGCTGCCTATGCTTGCTGTGCTGCCTCTGCTTGCTGCCTGTGCTTGCTGTGTTGCCTGTGCTTGCTGCCTGTGCTTGCTGTGCTGCCTGTGCTGCCTGTGCTTGCTGCCTGTGCTTTCTGTGCTGCCTGTGCTTGCTGTGCTGCCTGTGCTTGCTGCCTGTGCTTGCTGTGCTGCCCGTGCTTGCTGCCTGTGCTTGCTGTGCTGCCTGTGCTTGCTGCCTGTGCTTGCTGTGCTGCCTGTGTTTGCTGTGCTGCCTGTGCTTGCTGCCTGTGCTTGCTGTGCTGCCTGTGCTTGCTGCCTGTGCTTGCTGTGCTGCCTGTGTTTGCTGCCTGTGCTTGCTGTGCTGCCTGTGTTTGCTGTGCTGCCTGTGCTTGCTGTGCTGCTTGTGTTTGCTGTGCTGCCTGTGCGTGCTGTGCTGCCTGTGCTTGCTGCCTGTGCTTGCTGTGCTGCCTGTTAGCGATGCATTTGATTTCGCCCATAACACGCGGTAATTCGACAGTGGCACACGACAGTGCGTTGCTGTGTTACCTGTTTTTGGAGGCGCCGAGAGTCGCGGATCATATGTTTCTAACATGCCTGTGCTTGCTGCCTGTGCTTGTTGCCTGTGCTTGCTGCTTGTGCTTGCTGTGCTGCCTGTGCTTGCTGTGCTGCCTGTGCTGCCTGTGCTCGCTGTGCTGCCTGTGCTTGCGTTGCTGCCTGTGCTTGCTGCCTGTGCTTGCTGTGCTTGCTGTGCTGCCTGTGCTTGGTGTGCTGGCTGTGCTTGCTGTGCTGCCTGTGCTTGCTGCCTGTGCTTGCTGTGCTGCCTGTGCTTGCTGCCTGTGCTTGCTGTGCTGGCTGTGCTTGCTGTGCTGCCTGTGCTTGCTGCCTGTGCTTGCTGTGCTGCCTGTGCTTGGTGTGCTGCCTGTGCTTGCTGCCTGTGCTTGCTGCCTGTGCTTGCTGTGCTGCCTGTGCTTGCTGCCTGTGCTTGATGTGCTGCCTGTGCTTGCTGCCTCTGCTGCCTGTGCTTGCTGCCAGTGCTTGCTGCCAGTGCTTGCTGTGCTGCCTGTGCTTGCTGTGCTGCCTGTGCTTGCTGCCTGTGCTTGCTGTGCTGCCTGTGCTTGCTGCCTGTGCTTGGTGTGCTGCCTGTGCTTGCTGCCTGTGCTTGCTGTGCTGCCTGTGCTTGCTGTGCTGCCTGTGTTTGCTGTGCTGCCTGTGCTAGCTGCCTGTGCTTGCAGTGCTGCCTGTGCTTGCTGCTTGTGCTTGCTGTGCTGCCTGTGCTTGCTGCCTGTGCTTGCTGTGCTGCCTGTGCTTGCTGTGCTGCCTGTGCTTGGTGTGCTGCCTGTGCTTGCTGTGCTGCCTGTGCTTACAGTGCTGCCGGTGCTTGCTGCCTGTGCTTGCTGCCTGTGCTTGCTGCCTGTGCTTGCTGTGCTGCCTGTGCTTGCTGCCTGTGCTTGCTGTGCTGCCTGTGCTTGCTGTGCTGCCTGTTAGCGATGCATTTGATTTCGCCCATAACAAGCGGTAATTCGACCGTTTGAACGCGGCAGTGCGTTGCTGTGTCACCTGTTTTTGGAGGCGCCGAGAGTCGCGGATCATATGTTTATCTCGGCGGCCGGTGCATTGACCTGCGTCTGAGTAAGAGTAAGCATTGTAAACAAATGCGAGAGTGAATCTCGCAGAAGATCGGAGCAGGCTTTGCCTGTTGGAAAGAGGACGGAGCTTGACCCCTCTGCACTTCCCCCAGAATCGCTAAAACGAACTGGTCGAGCTATTTTGCGGGTTTCTAACATGCCTGTGCTTGCTGTGCTGCCTGTGCTTGCTGCCTGTGCTTGCTGTGCTGCCTGTGTTTGCTGTGCTGCCTGTGCTTGCTGCCTGTGGTTGCTGCCTGTGCTTGCTGTGCTGCCTGTGCTGTGCTGCCTGTGTTTGATGTGCTGCCTGTGCTTGCTGCCTGTGCTTGCTGCCTGTGCTTGCTGTGCTGCCTGTGCTTGCTGCCAGTGCTTGCTGTGCTGCCTGTGCTTGCTGCCTGTGCTGTCTGTGCTTGCTGTGCTGCCTGTGCTTGCTGCCTGTGCTTGGTGTGCTGCCTGTGCTTGCTGCCTGTGCTTGGTGTGCTGCCTGTGCTTGCTGTGCTGCCTGTGCTTGCTGCTTGTGCTTGCTGTGCTGCCTGTGCTTGCTGCCTGTGCTTGCTGCCTGTGTTTGCTGTGCTGCCTGTGCTTGCTGCCTGTGCTTGCTGTGCTGCCTGTGTTTGCTGTGCTGCCTGTGCTTGCTGTGCTGCCTGTGCTTGCTGCCTGTGCTTGCTGTGCTGCCTGTGTTTGCTGCCTATGCTTGCTGTGCTGCCTGTGCTTGCTGCCTGTGTTTGCTGTGTTGCCTGTGCTTGCTGCCTGTGCTTGCTGTGCTGCCTGTGTTTGCTGCCTATGCTTGCTGTGCTGCCTGTGCTTGCTGCCTGTGCTTGCTGTGTTGCCTGTGCTTGCTGCCTGTGCTTGCTGTGCTGCCTGTGCTGCCTGTGCTTGCAGTGCTGCCTGTGCTTGCTGTGCTGCCTGTGCTTGCTGCCTGTGCTCGCTGCCTGTGCTGCCTGTGCTTGCTGCCTGTGCTTGCTGTGCTGCCTGTGCTTGCTGCCTGTGCTCGCTGCCTGTGCTTGCTGTGCTGCCTGTGCTTGCTGCCTGTGCTTGCTGTGCTGTCTGTGCTTGCTGCCTGTGCTGCCTGTGCTTGCTGTGCTGCCTGTGTTTGCTGTGCTGCCTGTGCCTGCTGCCTGTGCTTGCTGTGCTGCCTGTGCTTGCTGCCTGTGCTTGCTGTGCTGCCTGTGTTTGCTGTGCTGCCTGTGCCTGCTGCCTGTGCTTGCTGTGCTGCCTGTGCTTGCTGCCTGTGCTTGCTGTGCTGCCTGTGCTTGCTGCCTGTGCTTGCTGTGCTGCCTGTGCTTGCTGCCTGTGCTGTCTGTGCTTGCTGCCTGTGCTTGCTGCCTGTGTTTGCTGTGCTGCCTGTGCTTGCTGCCTGTGCTTGCTGTGCTGCCTGTGCTTGCTGTGCTGTCTGTGTTTGCTGCCTGTGCTTGGTGTGCTGCCTGTGCTTGCTGTGCTGCCTGTGCTTGCTGTGCTGCCTGTGCTGCCTGTGCTTGCTGTGCTGCCTGTGCTTGCTGCCTGTGCTTGCTGTGCTGCCTGTGCTTGCTGCCTGTGTTTGCTATGCTGCCTGTGCTTGCTGCCTGTGCTTGCTGCCTGTGCTTGCTGTGCTGCCTGTGTTTGCTGTGCTGCCTCTGCTTGCTGCCTGTGCTTGCTGTGCTGCCTGTGTTTGCTGTCCTGCCTGTGCTTGCTGCCTGTGCTTGCTGTGCTGCCTGTGCTTGCTGCCTGTGCTTGCTGTGCTGCCTGTGTTTGCTGTGCTGCCTGTGCTTGCTGCCTGTGCTTGCTGTGCTGCCTGTGCTTGCTGTGCTGCCTGTGCTTGCTGCCTGTGCTGGCTGTGCTTGCTGTGCTGCCTGTGCTTGCTGTGCTGCCTGTGCTTGCTGCCTGTGCTTGCTGCCTGTGCTTGCAGTGCTGCCTTGCTTGCTGCTTGTGCTTGCTGTGCTGCCTGCGCTTGCTGTGCTGCCTGTGCTGTGTTGCCTGTGCTTGCTGTGCTGCCTGTGCTTGCTGCCTGTGCTTGCTGTGCTGCCTGTGTTTGCTGTGCTGCCTGTGCTTGCTGCCTGACCTTGCTGTGCTGCCTGTGCTTGCTGTGCTGCCTGTGCTTGCTGTGCTGTCTGTGTTTGCTGCCTGTGCTTGGTGTGCTGCCTGTGCTTGCTGCCTGTGCTTGCCGTGCTGCCTGTGCTTGCTGTGCTGCCTGTGCTTACTGTGCTGTCTGTGCTTGCTGCCTGTGCTTGCTGTGCTGCCTGTGCTTGCTGCCTGTGCTTGCTGCCTGTGCTTGCTGCCTGTGCTTGCTGTGCTGCCTGTGTTTGCTGTGCTGCCTGTGCTTGCTGCCTGACCTTGCTGTGCTGCCTGTGCTTGCTGTGCTGCCTGTGCTTGCTGTGCTGTCTGTGTTTGCTGCCTGTGCTTGGTGTGCTGCCTGTGCTTGCTGCCTGTGCTTGCCGTGCTGCCTGTGCTTGCTGTGCTGCCTGTGCTTGCTGCCTGTGCTTGCTGCCTGTGCTTGCTGTGCTGCCTGTGCTGCCTGTGCTTGCTGTGCTGCCTGTGCTTGCTGCCTGTGCTTGCTGTGCTTCCTGTGCTTGCTGTGCTGCCTGTGCTTGCTGCCTGTGCTTGCTGTGCTGCCTGTGCTTGCTGTGCTGCCTGTGCTTGCTGCCTGTGCTTGCAGTGCTGCCTGTGCTTGCTGCTTGTGCTTGCTGTGCTGCCTGTGCTTGCTGTGCTGCCTGTGCTGTGTTGCCTGTGCTTGCCTTGCTGCCTGCGTTTGCTGTGCTGCCTGTGCTTGCTGCCTGTGCTTGCTGCCTGTGCTTGCTGCCTGTTCTTGCTGTACTTGCTATGCTGCCTGTGCTTGCTGTGCTGCCTGTGCTTGCTGCCTGTGCTTGCAGTGCTGCCTGTGCTTGCTGCTTGTGCTTGCTGTGCTGCCTGTGCTTGCTGCCTGTGCTTGCTGCCTGTGTTTGCTGTGCTGCCTGTGCTTGCTGCCTGTGCTTGCTGTGCTGCCTGTGTTTGCTGTGCTGTCTGTGCTTGCTGTGCTGCCTGTGCTTGCTGTGCTGCCTGTGTTTGCTGCCTATGCTTGCTGTGCTGCCTGTGCATGCTGCCTGTGCTTGCTGCCTGTGCTTGCTGTGCTGCCTGTGTTTGCTGCCTATGCTTGCTGTGCTGCCTCTGCTTGCTGCCTGTGCTTGCTGTGTTGCCTGTGCTTGCTGCCTGTGCTTGCTGTGCTGCCTGTGCTGCCTGTGCTTGCTGCCTGTGCTTTCTGTGCTGCCTGTGCTTGCTGTGCTGCCTGTGCTTGCTGCCTGTGCTTGCTGTGCTGCCTGTGTTTGCTGTCCTGCCTGTGCTTGCTGCCTGTGCTTGCTGTGCTGCCTGTGCTTGCTGCCTGTGCTTGCTGTGCTGCCTGTGTTTGCTGTGCTGCCTGTGCTTGCTGCCTGTGCTTGCTGTGCTGCCTGTGCTGCCTGTGCTTGCTGCCTGTGCTTGCTGTGCTGCCTGTGCTTGCTGTGCTGCCTGTGCTTGCTGCCTGTGCTGGCTGTGCTTGCTGTGCTGCCTGTGCTTGCTGTGCTGCCTGTGCTTGCTGCCTGTGCTTGCTGCCTGTGCTTGCAGTGCTGCCTTGCTTGCTGCTTGTGCTTGCTGTGCTGCCTGCGCTTGCTGTGCTGCCTGTGCTGTGTTGCCTGTGCTTGCTGTGCTGCCTGTGCTTGCTGTGCTGCCTGTGTTTGCTGTGCTGCCTGTGCTTGCTGCCTGACCTTGCTGTGCTGCCTGTGCTTGCTGTGCTGCCTGTGCTTGCTGTGCTGTCTGTGTTTGCTGCCTGTGCTTGGTGTGCTGCCTGTGCTTGCTGCCTGTGCTTGCCGTGCTGCCTGTGCTTGCTGTGCTGCCTGTGCTTACTGTGCTGTCTGTGCTTGCTGCCTGTGCTTGCTGTGCTGCCTGTGCTTGCTGCCTGTGCTTGCTGTGTTGCCTGTGCTTGCTGCCTGTGCTTGCTGTGCTGCCTGTGTTTGCTGTGCTGCCTGTGCTTGCTGCCTGACCTTGCTGTGCTGCCTGTGCTTGCTGTGCTGTCTGTGTTTGCTGCCTGTGCTTGGTGTGCTGCCTGTGCTTGCTGCCTGTGCTTGCCGTGCTGCCTGTGCTTGCTGTGCTGCCTGTGCTTGCTGCCTGTGCTTGCTGCCTGTGCTTGCTGTGCTGCCTGTGCTGCCTGTGCTTGCTGTGCTGCCTGTGCTTGCTGCCTGTGCTTGCTGTGCTGCCTGTGCTTGCTGCCTGTGCTTGCTGTGCTGCCTGTGCTTGCTGCCTGTGCTTGCAGTGCTGCCTGTGCTTGCTGCTTGTGCTTGCTGTGCTGCCTGTGCTTGCTGTGCTGCCTGTGCTGTGTTGCCTGTGCTTGCCTTGCTGCCTGCGTTTGCTGTGCTGCCTGTGCTTGCTGCCTGTGCTTGCTGCCTGTGCTTGCTGCCTGTTCTTGCTGTACTTGCTATGCTGCCTGTGCTTGCTGTGCTGCCTGTGCTTGCTGCCTGTGCTTGCAGTGCTGCCTGTGCTTGCTGCTTGTGCTTGCTGTGCTGCCTGTGCTTGCTGCCTGTGCTTGCTGCCTGTGTTTGCTGTGCTGCCTGTGCTTGCTGCCTGTGCTTGCTGTGCTGCCTGTGTTTGCTGTGCTGTCTGTGCTTGCTGTGCTGCCTGTGCTTGCTGTGCTGCCTGTGTTTGCTGCCTATGCTTGCTGTGCTGCCTGTGCTTGCTGCCTGTGCTTGCTGCCTGTGCTTGCTGTGCTGCCTGTGTTTGCTGCCTATGCTTGCTGTGCTGCCTCTGCTTGCTGCCTGTGCTTGCTGTGTTGCCTGTGCTTGCTGCCTGTGCTTGCTGTGCTGCCTGTGCTGCCTGTGCTTGCTGCCTGTGCTTTCTGTGCTGCCTGTGCTTGCTGTGCTGCCTGTGCTTGCTGCCTGTGCTTGCTGTGCTGCCCGTGCTTGCTGCCTGTGCTTGCTGTGCTGCCTGTTAGCGATGCATTTGATTTCGCCCATAACACGCGGTAATTCGACAGTGGCACACGACAGTGCGTTGCTGTGTTACCTGTTTTTGGAGGCGCCGAGAGTCGCGGATCATATGTTTCTAACATGCCTGTGCTTGCTGCCTGTGCTTGTTGCCTGTGCTTGCTGCTTGTGCTTGCTGTGCTGCCTGTGCTTGCTGTGCTGCCTGTGCTGCCTGTGCTCGCTGTGCTGCCTGTGCTTGCGTTGCTGCCTGTGCTTGCTGCCTGTGCTTGCTGTGCTTGCTGTGCTGCCTGTGCTTGGTGTGCTGGCTGTGCTTGCTGTGCTGCCTGTGCTTGCTGCCTGTGCTTGCTGTGCTGCCTGTGCTTGCTGCCTGTGCTTGCTGTGCTGGCTGTGCTTGCTGTGCTGCCTGTGCTTGCTGCCTGTGCTTGCTGTGCTGCCTGTGCTTGCTGTGCTGCCTGTGCTTGGTGTGCTGCCTGTGCTTGCTGCCTGTGCTTGCTGCCTGTGCTTGCTGTGCTGCCTGTGCTTGCTGCCTGTGCTTGATGTGCTGCCTGTGCTTGCTGCCTCTGCTGCCTGTGCTTGCTGCCAGTGCTTGCTGCCAGTGCTTGCTGTGCTGCCTGTGCTTGCTGTGCTGCCTGTGCTTGCTGCCTGTGCTTGCTGTGCTGCCTGTGCTTGCTGCCTGTGCTTGGTGTGCTGCCTGTGCTTGCTGCCTGTGCTTGCTGTGCTGCCTGTGCTTGCTGTGCTGCCTGTGTTTGCTGTGCTGCCTGTGCTAGCTGCCTGTGCTTGCAGTGCTGCCTGTGCTTGCTGCTTGTGCTTGCTGTGCTGCCTGTGCTTGCTGCCTGTGCTTGCTGTGCTGCCTGTGCTTGCTGTGCTGCCTGTGCTTGGTGTGCTGCCTGTGCTTGCTGTGCTGCCTGTGCTTACAGTGCTGCCGGTGCTTGCTGCCTGTGCTTGCTGCCTGTGCTTGCTGCCTGTGCTTGCTGTGCTGCCTGTGCTTGCTGCCTGTGCTTGCTGTGCTGCCTGTGCTTGCTGTGCTGCCTGTTAGCGATGCATTTGATTTCGCCCATAACAAGCGGTAATTCGACCGTTTGAACGCGGCAGTGCGTTGCTGTGTCACCTGTTTTTGGAGGCGCCGAGAGTCGCGGATCATATGTTTATCTCGGCGGCCGGTGCATTGACCTGCGTCTGAGTAAGAGTAAGCATTGTAAACAAATGCGAGAGTGAATCTCGCAGAAGATCGGAGCAGGCTTTGCCTGTTGGAAAGAGGACGGAGCTTGACCCCTCTGCACTTCCCCCAGAATCGCTAAAACGAACTGGTCGAGCTATTTTGCGGGTTTCTAACATGCCTGTGCTTGCTGTGCTGCCTGTGCTTGCTGCCTGTGCTTGCTGTGCTGCCTGTGTTTGCTGTGCTGCCTGTGCTTGCTGCCTGTGGTTGCTGCCTGTGGTTGCTGCCTGTGCTTGCTGTGCTGCCTGTGCTGTGCTGCCTGTGTTTGATGTGCTGCCTGTGCTTGCTGCCTGTGCTTGCTGCCTGTGCTTGCTGTGCTGCCTGTGCTTGCTGCCAGTGCTTGCTGTGCTGCCTGTGCTTGCTGCCTGTGCTGTCTGTGCTTGCTGTGCTGCCTGTGCTTGCTGCCTGTGCTTGGTGTGCTGCCTGTGCTTGCTGCCTGTGCTTGGTGTGCTGCCTGTGCTTGCTGTGCTGCCTGTGCTTGCTGCTTGTGCTTGCTGTGCTGCCTGTGCTTGCTGCCTGTGCTTGCTGCCTGTGTTTGCTGTGCTGCCTGTGCTTGCTGCCTGTGCTTGCTGTGCTGCCTGTGTTTGCTGTGCTGCCTGTGCTTGCTGTGCTGCCTGTGCTTGCTGCCTGTGCTTGCTGTGCTGCCTGTGTTTGCTGCCTATGCTTGCTGTGCTGCCTGTGCTTGCTGCCTGTGTTTGCTGTGTTGCCTGTGCTTGCTGCCTGTGCTTGCTGTGCTGCCTGTGTTTGCTGTGCTGCCTGTGTTTGCTGCCTATGCTTGCTGTGCTGCCTGTGCTTGCTGCCTGTGCTTGCTGTGTTGCCTGTGCTTGCTGCCTGTGCTTGCTGTGCTGCCTGTGCTGCCTGTGCTTGCAGTGCTGCCTGTGCTTGCTGTGCTGCCTGTGCTTGCTGCCTGTGCTCGCTGCCTGTGCTGCCTGTGCTTGCTGCCTGTGCTTGCTGTGCTGCCTGTGCTTGCTGCCTGTGCTCGCTGCCTGTGCTTGCTGTGCTGCCTGTGCTTGCTGCCTGTGCTTGCTGTGCTGTCTGTGCTTGCTGCCTGTGCTGCCTGTGCTTGCTGTGCTGCCTGTGTTTGCTGTGCTGCCTGTGCCTGCTGCCTGTGCTTGCTGTGCTGCCTGTGCTTGCTGCCTGTGCTTGCTGTGCTGCCTGTGTTTGCTGTGCTGCCTGTGCCTGCTGCCTGTGCTTGCTGTACTGCCTGTGCTTGCTGCCTGTGCTTGCTGTGCTGCCTGTGCTTGCTGCCTGTGCTTGCTGTGCTGCCTGTGCTTGCTGCCTGTGCTGTCTGTGCTTGCTGCCTGTGCTTGCTGCCTGTGTTTGCTGTGCTGCCTGTGCTTGCTGCCTGTGCTTGCTGTGCTGCCTGTGCTTGCTGTGCTGTCTGTGTTTGCTGCCTGTGCTTGGTGTGCTGCCTGTGCTTGCTGTGCTGCCTGTGTTTGCTGTGCTGCCTGTGCTTGCTGTGCTGCCTGTGCTGCCTGTGCTTGCTGTGCTGCCTGTGCTTGCTGCCTGTGCTTGCTGTGCTGCCTGTGCTTGCTGCCTGTGTTTGCTATGCTGCCTGTGCTTGCTGCCTGTGCTTGCTGCCTGTGCTTGCTGTGCTGCCTGTGTTTGCTGTGCTGCCTCTGCTTGCTGTGCTGCCTGTGATTGCTGCCTGTGCTTGCTTTGCTGCCAGTGTTAGCTGCCTATGCTTGCTGTGCTGCCTGTGCTTGCTGCCTGTGCTTGCTGTGCTGCCTGTGCTTGCTGTGCTGTCTGTGTTTGCTGCCTGTGCTTGGTGTGCTGCCTGTGCTTGCTGCCTGTGCTTGCCGTGCTGCCTGTGCTTGCTGTGCTGCCTGTGCTTGCTGCCTGTGATTGCTGTGCTGCATGTGCTTGCTGCCTGTGCTTGCTGCCTGTGCTGCCTGTGCTTGGTGTGCTGCCTGTGCTGCCTCTGCTTGCTGTGCTGCCTGTGCTTGCTGCCTGTGCTTGCTGCCTGTGCTTGCTGTGCTGCCTGTGCTTGCTGTGCTGCCTGTGATGTGCTGCCTGTGCTGCCTGTGTTTGCTGTGCTGCCTGTGCTTGCTGCCTGTGCTTGCTGTGCTGCCTGTGCTTGCTGCCTGTGCTTGCTGTGCTGCCTGTGTTTGCTGTGCTGCCTGTGCTTGCTGTGCTGCCTGTGCTTGCTGCCTGTGCTTGCTGTGCTGCCTGTGCTTGCTGCCTGTGCTTGCTGTGCTACCTGTGCTTGCTGCCTGTGCTTGCAGTGCTGCCTGTGCTTGCTGTGCTGCCTGTGCTTGCTGCCTGTGCTCGCTGCCTGTGCTTGCTGTGCTGCCTGTGCTTGCTGCCTGTGCTTGCTGTGCAGTCTGTGCTTGCTGCCTGTGCTGCCTGTGCTTGCTGTGCTGCCTGTGTTTGCTGTGCTGCCTGTGCCTGCTGCCTGTGCTTGCTGTGCTTGCTGTGCTGCCTGTGCTTGCTGCCTGTGCTTGCTGTGCTGCCTGTGCTTGCTGCCAGTGCTTGCTGTGCTGTCTGTGCTTGCTGCCTGTGCTTGCTGTGCTGCCTGTGCTTGCTGTGCTGCCTGTGTTTGCTGTGCTGCCTGTGCTTGCTGCCTGTGCTTGCTGTGCTGCCTGTGCTTGCTGCCTGTGCTTGCTGTGCTGTCTGTGCTTGCTGCCTGTGCTTGCTGTGCTGCCTGTGTTTGCTGTGCTGCCTGTGCCTGCTGCCTGTGCTTGCTGTGCTGCCTGTGCTTGCTGCCTGTGCTTGCTGTGCTGCCTGATCTTGCTGTGCTGCCTGTGCTTGCTGCCTGTGCTGGCTGTGCTTGCTGTGCTGCCTGTGCTTGCTGTGCTGCCTGTGCTTGCTGCCTGTGCTTGCTGTGCTGCCTGTGCTTGCTGCCTGTGCTTGCTGCCTGTGCTTGCTGTACTTGCTATGCTGCCTGTGCTTGCTGTGCTGCCTGTGCTTGCTGCCTGTGCTGGCTGTGCTTGCTGTGCTGCCTGTTCTTGCTGTGCTGCCTGTGTTTGCTGTGCTGCCTGTGCTTGCTGCCTGTGCTTGCTGTGCTGCCTGTGCTTGCTGCCTGTGCTTGCTGTGCTGCCTGTGTTTGCTGTGCTGCCTGTGCTTGCTGCCTGTGCTTGCTGTGCTGCCTGTGCTTGCTGCCTGTGCTTGCTGTGCTGCCTGTGATGTGCTGCCTGTGCTTGCTGTGCTGCCTGTGTTTGCTGTGCTGCCTGTGCTTGCTGCCTGACCTTGCTGTGCTGCCTGTGCTTGCTGCCTGTGCTTGCTGTGCTGCCTGTGCTTGCTGCCTGTGCTGCCTGTGCTTGCTGCCTGTGCTTGGTGTGCTGCCTGTGCTTGCTGTGCTGCCTGTGTTTGCTGTGCTGCATGTGCTTGCTGCCTGACCTTGCTGTGCTGCCTGTGCTTGCTGTGCTGCCTGTGTTTGCTGTGCTGCCTGTGCTTGCTGTGCTGCCTGTGCTTGTTGTGCTGCCTGTGCTTGCTGCCTGTGTTTGCTGTGCTGCCTGTGCTTGCTGCCTGACCTTGCTGTGCTGCCTGTGCTTGGTGTGCTGCCTGTGCTTGCTGCCTGTGCTTACCGTGCTGCCTGTGCTTGCCGTGCTGCCTGTGTTTGCTGCCTGTGCTTGCCGTGCTGCCTGTGCTTGCTGTGCCGCCTGTTAGCGATGCATTTGATTTCGCCAATAACACGCGGTAATTCGACAGTGACACACGACAGTGGGTTGCTGTGTCACCTGTTTTTGGAGGCGCCGAGAGTCGCGGATCATATGTTTACCTCGGCGGCCGGTGCATTGACCTGCGTCTCAGTAACAGTAAACATTGTAAACAAATGCGAGAGTGAATCACGCCGAAGATCGGAGCAGGCTTTGCCTGTTGGAAAGAGGACGGAGCTTGACCCCTCTGCACTTCCCCCAGAATCGCTAAAACCAACACATCTCGTCGAGCTATTTTGCGGGTTTCTAACATGCCTGTGCTTGCTGCCTGTGCTTGCTGTGCTGCCTGTGCTGTGCTGCCTGTGCTTGCTGTGCTGCCTGTGCTTGCTGTGCTGCCTGTGCTTGCTGCCTGTGCTTGCTGCGCTGCCTGTGCTTGCTGCCTGTGCTTGCTGCCTGTGTTTGCTGTGCTGCCTGTGCTTGCTGCCTGTGCTTGCTGCCTGTGCTTGCTGTGCTGCCTGTGCTTGCTGCCTGTGCTTGCTGTGCTGCCTGTGTTTGCTGTGCTGTCTGTGCTTGCTGTGCTGCCTGTGCTTGCTGCCTGTGCTTGCTGTGCTGCCTGTGTTTGCTGTGCTGCCTGTGCTTGCTGTGCTGCCTGTGCTTGCTGCCTGTGCTTGCTGTGCTGCCTGTGCTTGCTGCCTGTGCTTGCTGTGCTGCCTGTGCTGCCTGTGCTTGCTGCCTGTGCTTACTGCCTGTGCTTGCTGTACTTGCTATGCTGCCTGTGCTTGCTGTGCTGCCTGTGCTTGCTGTGCTGCCTGTGCTTGCTGCCTGTGCTTGCTGTGCTGCCTGTGTTTGCTGTCCTGCCTGTGCTTGCTGCCTGTGCTTGCTGTGCTGCCTGTGCTTGCTGCCTGTGCTTGCTGTGCTGCCTGTGTTTGCTGTGCTGCCTGTGCTTGCTGCCTGTGTTTGCTGTGCTGCCTGTGCTTGCTGTGCTGCCTGTGCTTGCTGCCTGTGCTTGCTGTGCTGCCTGTGTTTGCTGTCCTGCCTGTGCTTGCTGCCTGTGCTTGCTGTGCTGCCTGTGCTTGCTGCTTGTGCTTGCTGCCTGTGCTTGCTGTACTTGCTATGCTGCCTGTGCTTGCTGTGCTGCCTGTGCTTGCTGCCTGTGCTTGCTGTGCTGCCTGTGCTTGCTGCTTGTGCTTGCTGCCTGTGCTTGCTGTACTTGCTATGCTGCCTGTGCTTGCTGTGCTGCCTGTGCTTGCTGCCTGTGCTGGCTGTGCTTGCTGTGCTGCCTGTGCTTGCTGCCTGTGCTTGCTGTGCTGCCTGTGCTTGCTGTGCTGCCTGTGCTTGCTGTGCTGCCTGTGCTTGCTGCCTGTGCTTGCTGTGCTGCCTGTGCTTGCTGCCTGTGCTTGCTGTGCTGCCTGTGCTGGCTGTGCTTGCTGTGCTGCCTGTTCTTGCTGTGCTGCCTGTGTTTGCTGTGCTGCCTGTGCTTGCTGCCTGTGCTTGCTGTGCTGCCTGTGCTTGCTGCCTGTGCTTGCTGCCTGTGCTTGCTGTACTTGCTATGCTGCCTGTGCTTGCTGTGCTGCCTGTGCTTGCTGCCTGTGCTGGCTGTGCTTGCTGTGCTGCCTGTGCTTGCTGCCTGTGCTTGCTGTGCTGCCTGTGCTTGCTGTGCTGCCTGTGCTTGCTGCCTGTGCTTGCTGTGCTGCCTGTGCTTGCTGCCTGTGCTTGCTGTGCTGCCTGTGCTTGCTGCCTGTGCTTGCTGTGCTGCCTGTGCTTGCTGCCTGTGCTTGCTGTGCTGCCTGTGCTTGCTGTGCTGCCTGTGCTTGCTGCCTGTGCTTGCTGTGCTGCCTGTGCTTGCTGTGCTACCTGTGCTTGCTGCCTGTGCTTGCTGCCTGTGCTTGCTGTACTTGCTATGCTGCCTGTGCTTGCTGTGCTGCCTGTGCTTGCTGCCTGTGCTGGCTGTGCTTGCTGTGCTGCCTGTTCTTGCTGTGCTGCCTGTGTTTGCTGTGCTGCCTGTGCTTGCTGCCTGTGCTTGCTGTGCTGCCTGTGCTTGCTGCCTGTGCTTGCTGTGCTGCCTGTGCTTGCTGCCTGTGCTTGCTGTGCTGCCTGTGTTTGCTGTGCTGCCTGTGCTTGCTGCCTGTGCTTGCTGTGCTGCCTGTGCTTGCTGCCTGTGCTTGCTGTGCTGCCTGTGCTTGCTGTGCTGCCTGTGATGTGCTGCCTGTGCTTGCTGTGCTGCCTGTGTTTGCTGTGCTGCCTGTGCTTGCTGCCTGACCTTGCTGTGCTGCCTGTGCTTGCTGCCTGTGCTTGCTGTGCTGCCTGTGCTTGCTGCCTGTGCTGCCTGTGCTTGCTGCCTGTGCTTGGTGTGCTGCCTGTGCTTGCTGTGCTGCCTGTGTTTGCTGTGCTGCATGTGCTTGCTGCCTGACCTTGCTGTGCTGCCTGTGCTTGCTGTGCTGCCTGTGTTTGCTGTGCTGCCTGTGCTTGCTGTGCTGCCTGTGCTTGTTGTGCTGCCTGTGCTTGCTGCCTGTGTGTGCTGTGCTGACTGTGCTTGCTGCCTGACCTTGCTGTGCTGCCTGTGCTTGGTGTGCTGCCTGTGCTTGCTGCCTGTGCTTGCCGTGCCGCCTGTGCTTGCCGTGCTGCCTGTGTTTGCTGCCTGTGCTTGCCGTGCTGCCTGTGCTTGCTGTGCCGCCTGTTAGCGATGCATTTGATTTCGCCAATAACACGCGGTAATTCGACAGTGACACACGACAGTGGGTTGCTGTGTCACCTGTTTTTGGAGGCGCCGAGAGTCGCGGATCATATGTTTACCTCGGCGGCCGGTGCATTGACCTGCGTCTCAGTAACAGTAAACATTGTAAACAAATGCGAGAGTGAATCACGCCGAAGATCGGAGCAGGCTTTGCCTGTTGGAAAGAGGACGGAGCTTGACCCCTCTGCACTTCCCCCAGAATCACTAAAACGATCTCGTCGAGCTATTTTGCGGGTTTCTAACATGCCTGTGCTTGCTGCCTGTGCTTGCTGTGCTGCCTGTGCTGTGCTGCCTGTGCTTGCTGTGCTGCCTGTGCTTGCTGCCTGTGCTTGCTGCGCTGCCTGTGCTTGCTGCCTGTGCTTGCTGCCTGTGCTTGCTGCCTGTGTTTGCTGTGCTGCCTGTGCTTGCTGCCTGTGCTTGCTGCCTGTGCTTGCTGTGCTGCCTGTCCTTGCTGCCTGTGCTTGCTGTGCTGCCTGTGTTTGCTGTGCTGTCTGTGCTTGCTGTGCTGCCTGTGCTTGCTGCCTGTGCTTGCTGTGCTGCCTGTGTTTGCTGTGCTGCCTGTGCTTGCTGTGCTGCCTGTGCTTGCTGCCTGTGCTTGCTGTGCTGCCTGTGCTTGCTGTGCTGCCTGTGCTTGCTGCCTGTGCTTGCTGTGCTGCCTGTGCTTGCTGCCTGTGCTTGCTGTGCTGCCTGTGCTTGCTGCCTGTGCTTGCTGCCTGTGCTTGCTGTACTTGCTATGCTGCCTGTGCTTGCTGTGCTGCCTGTGCTTGCTGCCTGTCCTTGCTGCCTGTGCTTGCTGTGCTGCCTGTGCTGTGCTGCCTATGCTTGCTGTGCTTGCTGTGCTGCCTGTTAGCGATGCATTTGATTTCGCCCATAACACGCGGTAATTCGACGATGGCACACGACAGTGCGTTGCTGTGTCACCGGTTTTTGGAGGCGCCGAGAGTCGCGGATCATATGTTTACCTCGGCGGCCGGTGCATTGACATGCGTCTCAGTAAGAGTAAGCATTGTAAACAAAGGCGAGAGTGAATCTCGCAGAAGATCGGAGCAGGCTTTGCCTGTTGGAAAGAGGACGGAGCTTGACCCCTCTGCACTTCCCCCAGAATCACTAAAACGATCTCGTCGAGCTATTTTGCGGGTTTCTAACATGCCTGTTCTTGCTGTGCTGCCTGTGCTTGCTGTGCTGCCTGTGATGTGCTGCCTGACCTTGCTGTGCTGCCTGTGCTTGCTGTGCTGCCTGTGCTTGCTGTGCTGCCTGTGCTTGCTGCCTGTGCTTGCTGTGCTGCCTGTGCTTGCTGCATGTGCTTGCTGCTTGTGCTTGCTGCCTGTGCTTGCTGTACTTGCTTGCTGCCTGTGCTTGCTGCCTGTGCTTGCTGCCTGTGCTTGCTGTGCTGCCTGTGCTTGCTGCCTGTGCTTGCTGTGCAGCCTGTGTTTGCTGTGCTGCCTGTGCTTGCTGTGCTGCCTGTGCTTGCTGCCTGTGCTTGCTGTGCTGCCTGTGCTTGCTGCCTGTGCTTGCTGTGCTGCCTGTGCTTGCTGTGCTGCCTGTGCTTGCTGCCTGTGCTTGCAGTGCTGCCTGTGCTTGCTGCCTGTATTTGCTGTGCTGCCTGTGCTTGCTGCCTGTGCTTGCTGTGCTGCCTGTGTTTGCTGTGCTGCCTGTGCTTGCTGTGCTGCCTGTGCTTGCTGCCTGTGCTTGCTGTGCTGCCTGTGTTTGCTGCCTATGCTTGCTGTGCTGCCTGTGCTGTGCTGCCTGTGCTTGCTGTGTTGCCTGTGCTTGCTGCCTGTGCTTGCTGTGCTGCCTGTGTTTGCTGCCTATGCTTGCTGTGCTGCCTGTGCTCGCTGCCTGTGCTTGCTGTGTTGCCTGTGCTTGCTGCCTGTGCTTGCTGTGCTGCCTGTGCTGCCTGTGCTTGCTGCCTGTGCTTGCTGTGCTGCCTGTGCTTGCTGTGCTGCCTGTGCTTGCTGCCTGTGCTTGCTGTGCTGCCTGTGCTTGCTGCCTGTGCTTGCTGTGCTGCCTGTGCTTGCTGCCTGTGCTTGCTGTGCTGCCTGTGTTTGCTGTGCTGCCTGTGCTTGCTGCCTGTGCTTGCTGTGCTGCCTGTGCTTGCTGCCTGTGCTTGCTGTGCTGCCTGTGTTTGCTGCCTGTGCTTGCTGTGCTGCCTGTGTTTGCTGTGCTGCCTGTGCTTGCTGTGCTGCTTGTGTTTGCTGTGCTGCCTGTGCGTGCTGTGCTGACTGTGCTTGCTGCCTGTGCTTGCTGTGCTGCCTGTGCTGCCTGTGCTGCCTGTTAGCGATGCATTTGATTTCACCCATAACACGCGGTAATTCGACAGTGGCATACGACAGTGCGTTGCTGTGTCACCTGTTTTTGGAGGCGCCGAGAGTCGCGGATCATATGTTTACCTCGGCGGCCGGTGCATTGACCTGCGTCTCAGTAAGAGTAAGCATTGTAAACAAATGCGAGAGTGAATCTCGCAGAAGATCGGAGCAGGCTGTGCCTGTTGGAAAGAGGACGGAGCTTGACCCCTCTGCACTTCCCCCAGAATCGCTAAAACGAACACATCTCGTCGAGCTATTTTGCGGGTTTCTAACATGCCTGTGCTTGCTGCCTGTGCTTGCTGTGCTGCCTGTTAGCGATGCATTTGATTTCGCCCATAACACGCGGTAATTCGACAGTGGCACGCGACAGTGCGTTGCTGTGTCACCTGTTTTTGGAGGCGCCGAGAGTCGCGGATCAAATGTTTACCTCGACGGCCGGTACATTGACCTGCGTCTCTGTAAGAGTAAGCATTGTAAAAAAATGCGAGAGTGAATCTCGCCGAAGATCGGAGCAGGCTTTGCCTGTTGGAAAGAGGACGGAGCTTGACCCCTCTGCATTTCCCCCAGAATCGCTAAAACGAACACATCTCGTCGAGCTATTTTGCGGGTTTCTAACATGCCTGTGCTTGCTGCCTGTGCTTGCTGCCTGTGCTTGCTGTGTTGCCTGTGCTTGCTGCCTGTGCTTGCTGTGCTGCCTGTGTTTGCTGTGCTGCCTGTGCTTGATGCCTGTGCTTGCTGTGCTTGCTGCCTGTGCTTGCTGTGCTGCCTGTGCTTGCTGTGCTGCCTGTGCTTGCTGCCTGTGCTTGGTGTGCTGCCTGTGCTTGCGTTGCTGCCTGTGCTTGCTGCCTGTGCTTGCTGTGCTGCCTGTGCTTGCTGTGCTGCCTGTTAGCGATGCATTTGATTTCACACATAACACGCGGAAATGCGACAGTGGCATACGACAGTGCGTTGCTGTGTCACCTGTTTTTGGAGGCGCCGAGAGTCGCGGATCATATGTTTACCTCGGCGGCCGGTGCATTGACCTGCGTCTCAGTAAGAGTAAGCATTGTAAACAAATGCGAGAGTGAATCTCGCAGAAGATCGGAGCAGGCTTTGCCTGTTGGAAAGAGGACGGAGCTTGACCCCTCTGCACTTCCCCCAGAATCGCTAAAACGAACACATCTCGTCGAGCTATTTTGCGGGTTTCTAACATGCCTGTGCTTGCTGCCTGTGCTTGCTGTGCTGCCTGTGCTTGCTGTGCTGCCTGTTAGCGATGCATTTGATTTCGACATAACACGCGGTAATTCGACAGTGGCACACGACAGTGCGTTGCTGTGTCACCTGTTTTTGGAGGCGCCGAGAGTCGCGGATCATATGTTTACCTCGGCGGCCGGTGCATTGACCTGCGTCTCAGTAAGAGTAAGCATTGTAAACAAATGCGAGAGTGAATCTCGCCGAAGATCGGAGCAGGCTTTGCCTGTTGGAAAGAGGACGGAGCTTGACCCCTCTGCACTTCCCCCAGAATCGCTAAAACGAACTCGTCGAGCTATTTTGCGGGTTTCTAACATGCCTGTGCTTGCTGTGCTTGCTGCCTGTGCTTGCTGTGCTGCCTGTGCTTGCTGCCTGTACTTGCTGTGCTGCCTGTGCTTGCTGCCTGTGCTTGCTGTGCTGCCTGTGTTTGCTGTGCTGCCTGTGCTTGCTGTGCTGCCTGTCCTTGCTGCCTGTGCTTGCTGTGCTGCCTGTGCTTGCTGCCTGTGCTTGCTGTGCTGCCTGTGCTTGCTGCCTGTGCTTGCTGTGCTGCCTGTGCTTGCTGCCTGTGCTTGCTGTGCTGCCTGTGCTCGCTGTGCTGCCTGTGCTTGCTGCCTGTGCTTGCTGTGCTGCCTGTGCTGCCTGTGCTTGCTGTGCTGCCTGTGCTTGGTGTGCTGCCTGTGCTTGCTGTGCTGCCTGTGCTTGCTGCCTGTGCTTGCTGTGCTGCCTGTGCTTGCTGCCAGTGCTTGCTGTGCTGCCTGTGCTTGCTGTGCTGCCTGTGCTTGGTGTGCTGCATGTGCTTGCTGTGCTGCCTGTGCTTGCTGCCTGTGCTTGCTGTGCTGCCTGTGCTTGCTGCCTGTGCTTGCTGTGCTGCCTGTGCTCGCTGTGCTGCCTGTGCTGCCTGTGCTTGCTGCTTGTGCTTGCTGTGCTGCCTGTGCTTGCTGCCTGTGCTTGCTGTGCTGCCTGTGTTTGCTGTGCTGCCTGTGCTGCCTGTGCTTGCCGTGCTGCCTGTGCTGCCTGTGCTTGCTGCCTGTGCTTGCTGTGCTGCCTGTGCTTGCTGCCTGTGCTTGCTGTGTTGCCTGTGCTTGCTGCCTGTGCTTGCTGTGCTGGCTGTGTTTGCTGTGCTGCCTGTGCTTGCTGCCTGTGCTTGCTGTGCTGCCTGTGCTGCCTGTGCTTGCTGTGCTGCCTGTGCTTGGTGTGCTGCATGTGCTTGCTGTGCTGCCTGTGCTTGCTGCCTGTGCTTGCTGTGCTGCCTGTGCTTGCTGCCTGTGCTTGCTGCCTGTGCTTGCTGTGCTGCCTGTGTTTGCTGTGCTGCCTGTGCTCGCTGTGCTGCCAGTGCTGCATGTGCCTGCTGCCTGTGCTTGCTGTGCTGCCTGTGTTTGCTGTGCTGCCTGTGCTGCCTGTGCTTGCTGTGCTGCTTGTGCTTGGTGTGCTGCCTGTGTTTGCTGTGCTGCCTGTGCTGCCTGTGCTTGCCGTGCTGCCTGTGCTGCCTGTGCTTGCTGCCTGTGCTTGCTGTGCTGCCTGTGCTTGCTGCCTGTGCTTGCTGTGTTGCCTGTGCTTGCTGCCTGTGCTTGCTGTGCTGCCTGTGTTAGCTGTGCTGCCAGTGCTGCCTGTGCCTGCTGCCTGTGTTTGCTGTGCTGCCTGTGCTTGCTGTGCTGCCTGTCCTTGCTGCCTGTGCTTGCTGTGCTGCCTGTGCTTGCTGCCTGTGCTTGCTGTGCTGCCTGTGCTTGCTGCCTGTGCTTGCTGTGCTGCCTGTGCTTGCTGCCTGTGCTTGCTGTGCTGCCTGTGCTCGCTGTGCTGCCTGTGCTTGCTGCCTGTGCTTGCTGTGCTGCCTGTGCTGCCTGTGCTTGCTGTGCTGCCTGTGCTTGGTGTGCTGCCTGTGCTTGCTGTGCTGCCTGTGCTTGCTGCCTGTGCTTGCTGTGTTGCCTGTGCTTGCTGCCTGTGCTTGCTGTGCTGGCTGTGTTTGCTGTGCTGCCTGTGCTTGCTGCCTGTGCTTGCTGTGCTGCCTGTGCTGCCTGTGCTTGCTGTGCTGCCTGTGCTTGGTGTGCTGCATGTGCTTGCTGTGCTGCCTGTGCTTGCTGCCTGTGCTTGCTGTGCTGCCTGTGCTTGCTGCCTGTGCTTGCTGCCTGTGCTTGCTGTGCTGCCTGTGTTTGCTGTGCTGCCTGTGCTCGCTGTGCTGCCTGTGCTGCCTGTGCTTGCTGCTTGTGCTTGCTCTGCTGCCTGTGCTTGCTGCCTGTGCTTGCTGTGCTGCCTGTGTTAGCTGTGCTGCCAGTGCTGCCTGTGCCTGCTGCCTGTGCTTGCTGTGCTGCCTGTGTTTGCTGTGCTGCCTGTGCTGCCTGTGCTTGCTGTGCTGCTTGTGCTTGGTGTGCTGCCTGTGCTTGCTGTGCTGCCTGTGCTTGTTGTGCTGCCTGTTAGCGATGCATTTGATTTCGCCCATAACACGCGGTAATTCGACAGTGGCACACGACAGTGCGTTGCTGTGTCACCTGTTTTTGGAGGCGCTGAGTGTCGCGGATCATATGTTTTACCTCGGCGGCCGGTGCATTGACCTGCGTCTCAGTAAGAGTAAGCATTGTAAACAAATGCGAGAGTGAATCTCGCCGAAGATCGGAGCAGGCTTTGCCTGTTGGAAAGAGGACGGAGCTTGACCCCTTTGCACTTCCCCCAGAATCGCTAAAACGAACACATCTCGTCGAGCTATTTTGCAGGTTTCTAACATGCCTGTGCTTGCTGCCTGTGCTTCTTGCTCTTCTGCCTGTGCTTGCTGCCTGTGCTTGCTGCCTGTGCTTCTTGCTCTTCTGCCTGTGCTTGCTGCCTGTGCTTGCTGTGTTGCCTGTGCTTGCTGTGCTGCCTGTGCTTGCTGGCAGTGCTTGCTGTGCTGCCTGTGCTTGCTGTGCTGCCTGTGCTTGCTGCCTGTGCTTGCTGTGCTGCCTGTGCTTGCTGCCTGTGCTTGCTGCCTGTGCTTGCTGTACTTGCTATGCTGCCTGTGCTTGCTGTGCTGCCTGTGCTTGCTGCCTGTGCTGGCTGTGCTTGCTGTGCTGCCTGTGCTTGCTGTGCTGCCTGTTAGCGATGCATTTGATTTCGCCCATAACACGCGGTAATTCGACAGTGACACACGACAGTGGGTTGCTGTGTCACCTGTTTTTGGAGGCGCCGAGAGTCGCGGATCATATGTTTACCTCGGCGGCCGGTGCATTGACCTGCGTCTCAGTAACAGTAAACATTGTAAACAAATGCGAGAGTGAATCACGCCGAAGATCGGAGCAGGCTTTGCCTGTTGGAAAGAGGACGGAGCTTGACCCCTCTGCACTTCCCCCAGAATCGCTAAAACCAACACATCTCGTCGAGCTATTTTGCGGGTTTCTAACATGCCTGTGCTTGCTGCCTGTGCTTGCTGTGCTGCCTGTGCTGTGCTGCCTGTGCTTGCTGTGCTGCCTGTGTTTGCTGTGCTGCCTGTGCTTGCTGCCTGTGCTTGCTGCCTGTGCTTGCTGTGCTGCCTGTGCTTGCTGTGCTGCCTGTGCTTGCGATGCATTTGATTTCGCCCATAACACGCGGTAATACGACAGTGGCACACGACAGTGCGTTGCTGTGTCACCTGTTTTTGGAGGCGCCGAGAGTCGCGGATCATATGTTTACCTCGGCGGCCGGTGCATTGACCTGCGTCTCAGTAAGAGTAAGCATTGTAAACAAATGCGAGAGTGAATCTCGCGGAAGATCGGAGCAGGCTTTGCCTGTTGGAAAGAGGACGGAGCTTGACCCCTTTGCATTTCCCCCAGAATCGCTAAAACGAACACATCTCGTCGAGCTATTTTGCGGGTTTCTAACATGCCTGTGCTTGCTGCCTGTGCTTGCTGTGTTGCCTGTGCTTGCTGCCTGTGCTTGCTGTGCTGCCTGTGCTTGCTGTGCTGCCTGTGCTTGCTGCCTGTGCTTGCTGTGCTGCCTGTGCTTGCTGTGCTGCCTGTGTTTGCTGTGCTGCCTGTGCTAGCTGCCTGTGCTTGCTGTGCTGCCTGTGCTTGCTGCCTGTGCTTGCTGTGCTGCCTGTGCTTGCTGCCTGTGTTTGCTGTGCTGCCTGTGTTTGCTGCCTATGCTTGCTGTGCTGCCTCTGCTTGCTGCCTGTGCTTGCTGTGTTGCCTGTGCTTGCTGCCTGTGCTAGCTGTGCTGCCTGTGCTGCCTGTGCTTGCTGCCTGTGCTTGCTGTGCTGCCTGTGTTTGCTGCCTATGCTTGCTGTGCTGCCTCTGCTTGCTGCCTGTGCTTGCTGTGTTGCCTGTGCTTGCTGCCTGTGCTTGCTGTGCTGCCTGTGCTGCCTGTGCTTGCTGCCTGTGCTTGCTGTGCTGCCTGTGCTTGCTGTGCTGCCTGTGCTTGCTGCCTGTGCTTGCTGTGCTGCCTGTGCTTGCTGTGCTGCCTGTGCTTGCTGCCTGTGCTTGCTGTGCTGCCTGTGCTTGCTGCCTGTGCTTGCTGTGCTGCCTGTGTTTGCTGTGCTGCCTGTGCTTGCTGCCTGTGCTTGCTGTGCTGCCTGTGCTTGCTGCCTGTGCTTGCTGTGCTGCCTGTGTTTGCTGCCTGTGCTTGCTGTGCTGCCTGTGTTTGCTGTGCTGCCTGTGCTTGCTGTGCTGCTTGTGTTTGCTGTGCTGCCTGTGCGTGCTGTGCTGCCTGTGCTTGCTGCCTGTGCTTGCTGTGCTGCCTGTTAGCGATGCATTTGATTTCGCCCATAACACGCGGTAATTCGACAGTGGCACACGACAGTGCGTTGCTGTGTCACCTGTTTTTGGAGGCGCCGAGAGTCGCGGATCATATGTTTCTAACATGCCTGTGCTTGCTGCCTGTGCTTGTTGCCTGTGCTTGCTGCTTGTGCTTGCTGTGCTGCCTGTGCTTGCTGTGCTGCCTGTGCTGCCTGTGCTCGCTGTGCTGCCTGTGCTTGCGTTGCTGCCTGTGCTTGCTGCCTGTGCTTGCTGCCTGTGCTGTCTGTGCTTGCTGCCTGTGCTTGCTGTGCTTGCTGTGCTGCCTGTGCTTGGTGTGCTGGCTGTGCTTGCTGTGCTGCCTGTGCTTGCTGCCTGTGCTGCCTGTGCTTGCTGCCTGTGCTTGCTGTGCTGGCTGTGCTTGCTGTGCTGCCTGTGCTTGCTGCCTGTGCTTGCTGTGCTGCCTGTGCTTGCTGTGCTGCCTGTGCTTGGTGTGCTGCCTGTGCTTGCTGCCTGTGCTTGCTGCCTGTGCTTGCTGTGCTGCCTGTGCTTGCTGCCTGTGCTTGATGTGCTGCCTGTGCTTGATGTGCTGCCTGTGCTTGCTGCCTGTGCTGCCTGTGCTTGCTGCCAGTGCTTGCTGTGCTGCCTGTGCTTGCTGCCTGTGCTTGCTGTGCTGCCTGTGCTTGCTGCCTGTGCTTGCTGTGCTGCCTGTGCTTGCTGCCTGTGCTTGGTGTGCTGCCTGTGCTTGCTGCCTGTGCTTGCTGTGCTGCCTGTGCTTGCTGTGCTGCCTGTGCTTGCTGTGCTGCCTGTGTTTGCTGTGCTGCCTGTGCTAGCTGCCTGTGCTTGCAGTGCTGCCTGTGCTTGCTGCTTGTGCTTGCTGTGCTGCCTGTGCTTGCTGCCTGTGCTTGCTGTGCTGCCTGTGCTTGCTGTGCTGCCTGTGCTTGCTGCCTGTGCTTGCTGTGCTGCCTGTGCTTGCTGCCTGTGCTTGCTGCCTGTGCTTGCTGTACTTGCTATGCTGCCTGTGCTTGCTGTGCTGCCTGTGCTTGCTGCCTGTGCTGGCTGTGCTTGCTGTGCTGCCTGTGCTTGCTGTGCTGCCTGTTAGCGATGCATTTGATTTCGCCCATAACACGCGGTAATTCGACAGTGACACACGACAGTGGGTTGCTGTGTCACCTGTTTTTGGAGGCGCCGAGAGTCGCGGATCATATGTTTACCTCGGCGGCCGGTGCATTGACCTGCGTCTCAGTAACAGTAAACATTGTAAACAAATGCGAGAGTGAATCACGCCGAAGATCGGAGCAGGCTTTGCCTGTTGGAAAGAGGACGGAGCTTGACCCCTCTGCACTTCCCCCAGAATCGCTAAAACCAACACATCTCGTCGAGCTATTTTGCGGGTTTCTAACATGCCTGTGCTTGCTGCCTGTGCTTGCTGTGCTGCCTGTGCTGTGCTGCCTGTGCTTGCTGTGCTGCCTGTGTTTGCTGTGCTGCCTGTGCTTGCTGCCTGTGCTTGCTGCCTGTGCTTGCTGTGCTGCCTGTGCTTGCTGTGCTGCCTGTGCTTGCGATGCATTTGATTTCGCCCATAACACGCGGTAATACGACAGTGGCACACGACAGTGCGTTGCTGTGTCACCTGTTTTTGGAGGCGCCGAGAGTCGCGGATCATATGTTTACCTCGGCGGCCGGTGCATTGACCTGCGTCTCAGTAAGAGTAAGCATTGTAAACAAATGCGAGAGTGAATCTCGCGGAAGATCGGAGCAGGCTTTGCCTGTTGGAAAGAGGACGGAGCTTGACCCCTTTGCATTTCCCCCAGAATCGCTAAAACGAACACATCTCGTCGAGCTATTTTGCGGGTTTCTAACATGCCTGTGCTTGCTGCCTGTGCTTGCTGTGTTGCCTGTGCTTGCTGCCTGTGCTTGCTGTGCTGCCTGTGCTTGCTGTGCTGCCTGTGCTTGCTGCCTGTGCTTGCTGTGCTGCCTGTGCTTGCTGTGCTGCCTGTGTTTGCTGTGCTGCCTGTGCTAGCTGCCTGTGCTTGCTGTGCTGCCTGTGCTTGCTGCCTGTGCTTGCTGTGCTGCCTGTGCTTGCTGCCTGTGTTTGCTGTGCTGCCTGTGTTTGCTGCCTATGCTTGCTGTGCTGCCTCTGCTTGCTGCCTGTGCTTGCTGTGTTGCCTGTGCTTGCTGCCTGTGCTAGCTGTGCTGCCTGTGCTGCCTGTGCTTGCTGCCTGTGCTTGCTGTGCTGCCTGTGTTTGCTGCCTATGCTTGCTGTGCTGCCTCTGCTTGCTGCCTGTGCTTGCTGTGTTGCCTGTGCTTGCTGCCTGTGCTTGCTGTGCTGCCTGTGCTGCCTGTGCTTGCTGCCTGTGCTTGCTGTGCTGCCTGTGCTTGCTGTGCTGCCTGTGCTTGCTGCCTGTGCTTGCTGTGCTGCCTGTGCTTGCTGCCTGTGCTTGCTGTGCTGCCTGTGCTTGCTGCCTGTGCTTGCTGTGCTGCCTGTGTTTGCTGTGCTGCCTGTGCTTGCTGCCTGTGCTTGCTGTGCTGCCTGTGCTTGCTGCCTGTGCTTGCTGTGCTGCCTGTGTTTGCTGCCTGTGCTTGCTGTGCTGCCTGTGTTTGCTGTGCTGCCTGTGCTTGCTGTGCTGCTTGTGTTTGCTGTGCTGCCTGTGCGTGCTGTGCTGCCTGTGCTTGCTGCCTGTGCTTGCTGTGCTGCCTGTTAGCGATGCATTTGATTTCGCCCATAACACGCGGTAATTCGACAGTGGCACACGACAGTGCGTTGCTGTGTCACCTGTTTTTGGAGGCGCCGAGAGTCGCGGATCATATGTTTCTAACATGCCTGTGCTTGCTGCCTGTGCTTGTTGCCTGTGCTTGCTGCTTGTGCTTGCTGTGCTGCCTGTGCTTGCTGTGCTGCCTGTGCTGCCTGTGCTCGCTGTGCTGCCTGTGCTTGCGTTGCTGCCTGTGCTTGCTGCCTGTGCTTGCTGCCTGTGCTGTCTGTGCTTGCTGCCTGTGCTTGCTGTGCTTGCTGTGCTGCCTGTGCTTGGTGTGCTGGCTGTGCTTGCTGTGCTGCCTGTGCTTGCTGCCTGTGCTGCCTGTGCTTGCTGCCTGTGCTTGCTGTGCTGGCTGTGCTTGCTGTGCTGCCTGTGCTTGCTGCCTGTGCTTGCTGTGCTGCCTGTGCTTGCTGTGCTGCCTGTGCTTGGTGTGCTGCCTGTGCTTGCTGCCTGTGCTTGCTGCCTGTGCTTGCTGTGCTGCCTGTGCTTGCTGCCTGTGCTTGATGTGCTGCCTGTGCTTGATGTGCTGCCTGTGCTTGCTGCCTGTGCTGCCTGTGCTTGCTGCCAGTGCTTGCTGTGCTGCCTGTGCTTGCTGCCTGTGCTTGCTGTGCTGCCTGTGCTTGCTGCCTGTGCTTGCTGTGCTGCCTGTGCTTGCTGCCTGTGCTTGGTGTGCTGCCTGTGCTTGCTGCCTGTGCTTGCTGTGCTGCCTGTGCTTGCTGTGCTGCCTGTGCTTGCTGTGCTGCCTGTGTTTGCTGTGCTGCCTGTGCTAGCTGCCTGTGCTTGCAGTGCTGCCTGTGCTTGCTGCTTGTGCTTGCTGTGCTGCCTGTGCTTGCTGCCTGTGCTTGCTGTGCTGCCTGTGCTTGCTGTGCTGCCTGTGCTTGGTGTGCTGCCTGTGCTTGCTGTGCTGCCTGTGCTTACAGTGCTGCCGGTGCTTGCTGCCTGTGCTTGCTGCCTGTGCTTGCTGCCTGTGCTTGCTGTGCTGCCTGTGCTTGCTGCCTGTGCTTGCTGTGCTGCCTGTGCTTGCTGTGCTGCCTGTTAGCGATGCATTTGATTTCGCCCATAACAAGCGGTAATTCGACCGTTTGAACGCGGCAGTGCGTTGCTGTGTCACCTGTTTTTGGAGGCGCCGAGAGTCGCGGATCATATGTTTATCTCGGCGGCCGGTGCATTGACCTGCGTCTGAGTAAGAGTAAGCATTGTAAACAAATGCGAGAGTGAATCTCGCAGAAGATCGGAGCAGGCTTTGCCTGTTGGAAAGAGGACGGAGCTTGACCCCTCTGCACTTCCCCCAGAATCGCTAAAACGAACTGGTCGAGCTATTTTGCGGGTTTCTAACATGCCTGTGCTTGCTGTGCTGCCTGTGCTTGCTGCCTGTGCTTGCTGTGCTGCCTGTGTTTGCTGTGCTGCCTGTGCTTGCTGCCTGTGGTTGCTGCCTGTGCTTGCTGTGCTGCCTGTGCTGTGCTGCCTGTGTTTGATGTGCTGCCTGTGCTTGCTGCCTGTGCTTGCTGCCTGTGCTTGCTGTGCTGCCTGTGCTTGCTGCCAGTGCTTGCTGTGCTGCCTGTGCTTGCTGCCTGTGCTTGCTGTGCTGTCTGTGCTTGCTGTGCTGCCTGTGCTTGCTGCCTGTGCTTGGTGTGCTGCCTGTGCTTGCTGTGCTGCCTGTGCTTGCTGCTTGTGCTTGCTGTGCTGCCTGTGCTTGCTGCCTGTGCTTGCTGCCTGTGTTTGCTGTGCTGCCTGTGCTTGCTGCCTGTGCTTGCTGTGCTGCCTGTGTTTGCTGTGCTGCCTGTGCTTGCTGTGCTGCCTGTGCTTGCTGCCTGTGCTTGCTGTGCTGCCTGTGTTTGCTGCCTGTGCTTGCTGTGTTGCCTGTGCTTGCTGTGCTGCCTGTGCTGCCTGTGCTTGCTGCCTGTGCTTGCTGTGCTGCCTGTGCTTGCTGTGCTGCCTGTGCTTGCTGCCTGTGCTTGCTGTGCTGCCTGTGCTTGCTGCCTGTGCTTGCTGTGCTGCCTGTGCTTGCTGTGCTGCCTGTGCTTGCTGCCTGTGCTTGCTGTGCTGCCTGTGCTTGCTGCCTGTGCTTGCTGTGCTGCCTGTGCTTGCTGCCTGTGCTTGCTGTGCTGCCTGTGTTTGCTGCCTGTGCTTGCTGTGTTGCCTGTGCTTGCTGTGCTGCCTGTGCTGCCTGTGCTTGCTGCCTGTGCTTGCTGTGCTGCCTGTGCTTGCTGTGCTGCCTGTGCTTGCTGCCTGTGCTTGCTGTGTTGCCTGTGCTTGCTGCCTGTGCTTGCTGTGCTGCCTGTGTTTGCTGCCTATGCTTGCTGTGCTGCCTGTGCTTGCTGCCTGTGCTTGCTGTGTTGCCTGTGCTTGCTGTGCTGCCTGTGCTGCCTGTGCTTGCTGCCTGTGCTTGCTGTGCTGCCTGTGCTTGCTGTGCTGCCTGTGCTTGCTGCCTGTGCTTGCTGTGCTGCCTGTGCTTGCTGCCTGTGCTTGCTGTGCTGCCTGTGCTTGCTGCGTGTGCTTGCTGTGCTGCCTGTGTTTGCTGTGCTGCCTGTGCTTGCTGCCTGTGCTTGCTGTGCTGCCTGTGCTTGCTGCCTGTGCTTGCTGTGCTGCCTGTGTTTGCTGCCTGTGCTTGCTGTGCTGCCTGTGTTTGCTGTGCTGCCTGTGCTTGCTGTGCTGCTTGTGCGTGCTGTGCTGCCTGTGCTTGCTGCCTGTGCTTGCTGTGCTGCCTGTGCTTGTTGCCTGTGCTTGCTGTGCTGCCTGTGCTTGCTGTGCTGCCTGTGCTTGGTGTGCTGCCTGTGCTTGCTGCCTGTGCTTGCTGCCTGTGCTTGCTGTGCTGCCTGTGCTTGCTGCCTGTGCTTGATGTGCTGCCTGTGCTTGCTGCCTGTGCTTGCTGCCTGTGCTTGCTGTGCTGCCTGTGCTTGCTGCCTGTGCTTGCTGCCTGTGCTTGCTGTGCTGCCTGTGCTTGCTGCCTGTGCTCGCTGCCTGTGCTTGCTGTGCTGCCTGTGCTTGCTGCCTGTGCTTGCTGTGCTGCCTGTGCATGCTGCATGTGCTTGCTGTGCTGCCTGTGCTTGCTGTGCTGCCTGTGTTTGCTGTGCTGCCTGTGCCTGCTGCCTGTGCTTGCTGTGCTGCCTGCGCTTGCTGCCTGTGCTTGCTGTGCTGCCTGTGCTTGCTGCCAGTGCTTGCTGTGCTGCCTGTGCTTGCTGCCTGTGCTTGCTGCCTGTGCTGCCTGTGCTTGCTGCCTGTGCTTGCTGTGCTGCCTGTGCTTGCTGTGCTGCCTGTGCTTGCTGCCTGTGCTTGCTGTGCTGCCTGTGCTTGCTGCCTGTGCTTGCTGTGCTGCCTGTGCTTGCTGCCTGTGCTTGCTGTGCTGCCTGTGCTCGCTGTGCTGCCTGTGCTGCCTGTGCTTGCTGCCTGTGCTTGCTGTGCTGCCTGTGTTTGCTGTGCTGCCTGTGCTTGCTGTGCTGCCTGTGTTTGCTGTGCTGCCTGTGCTTGCTGCCTGTGCTTGCTGTGTTGCCTGTGCTTGCTGCCTGTGCTTGCTGTGCTGCCTGTGCTTGCTGCCTGTGCTTGCTGTGCTGCCTGTGCTTGCTGTGCTGCCTGTGTTTGCTGCCTATGCTTGCTGTGCTGCCTGTGCTTGCTGCCTCTGCTTGCTGTGCTGCCTGTGCTTGCTGCGCTGCCTGTGCTTGCTGCCTGTGCTTGCAGTGCTGCCTGTGCTCGCTGTGCTGCCTGTGCTGCCTGTGCTTGCTGCCTGTGCTTGCTGTGCTGCCTGTGCTTGCTGCCTGTGCTTGCTGTGCTGCCTGGGCTTGGTGTGCTGCCTGTGTTTGCTGTGCTGCCTGTGCTGCCTGTGCTTGCTGCCTGTGCTTGCTGTGCTGCCTGTGCTTGCTGTGCTGCCTGTGCTTGCTGTGCTGCCTGTGTTTGCTGTGCTGCCTGTGCTGCCTGTGCTTGCTGCCTGTGCTTGCTGTGCTGCCTGTGCTTGCTGTGCTGCCTGTGCTTGCTGCCTGTGCTCGCTGCCTGTGCTTGCTGTGCTGCCTGTGCTTGCTGCCTGTGCTGGCTGCCTGTGCTTGCTGTGCTGTCTGTGCTTGCTGCCTGTGCTGCCTGTGCTTGCTGTGCTGCCTGTGTTTGCTGTGCTGCCTGTGCCTGCTGCCTGTGCTTGCTGTGCTGCCTGTGCTTGCTGCCTGTGCTTGCTGTGCTGCCTGTGCTTGCTGCCTCTGCTTGCTGTGCTGCCTGTGCTTGCTGCCTGTGCTTGCTGTGCTGCCTGTGTTTGCTGTGGTGCCTGTGCTTGCTGTGCTGCCTGTGCTTGCTGTGCTGCCTGTGCTTGCTGCCTGTACTTGCTGTGCTGCCTGTGCTTGCTGCCTGTGCTTGCTGTGCTGCCTGTGTTTGCTGTGCTGCCTGTGTTTGCTGTGCTGCCTGTGCTTGCTGTGCTGCCTGTCCTTGCTGCCTGTGTTTGCTGTGCTTTCTGTGTTTGCTGTGCTGCCTGTGCTTGCTGTGCTGCCTGTGCTTGCTGCCTGTGCTTGCTGTGCTGCCTGTGCTTGCTGTGCTGCCTGTTAGCGATGCATTTGATTTCACCCATAACACGCGGTAATTCGACAGTGGCATACGACAGTGCGTTGCTGTGTCACCTGTTTTTGGAGGCGCCGAGAGTCGCGGACCATATGTTTACCTCGGCGGCCGGTGCATTGACCTGCGTCTCAGTAAGAGTAAGCATTGTAAACAAATGCGAGAGTGAATCTCGCAGAAGATCGGAGCAGGCTTTGCCTGTTGGAAAGAGGACGGAGCTTGACCCCTCTGCACTTCCCCCAGAATCGCTAAAACGAACACATCTCGTCGAGCTATTTTGCGGGTTTCTAACATGCCTGTGCTTGCTGCCTGTGCTTGCTGTGCTGCCTGTGCTTGCTGCGCTGCCTGTTAGCGATGCATTTGATTTCGCCCATAACACGCGGTAATTCGACAGTGGCACGCGACAGTGCGTTGCTGTGTCACCTGTTTTTGGAGGCGCCGAGAGTCGCGGATCAAATGTTTACCTCGGCGGCCGGTGCATTGACCTGCGTCTCAGTAAGAGTAAGCATTGTAAACAAATGCGAGAGTGAATCTCGCAGAAGATCGGAGCAGGCTTTGCCTGTTGGAAAGAGGACGGAACTTGACCCCTCTGCACTTCCCCCAGAATCGCTAAAACGAACACATCACGTCGAGCTATTTTGCGGGTTTCTAACATGCCTGTGTTTGCTGCCTGTGCTTGCTGTGCTGCCTGTTAGCGATGCATTTGATTTCGCCCATAACACGCGGTAATTCGACAGTGGCGCGCGACAGTGCGTTGCAGTGTCACCTGTTTTTGGAGGCGCCGAGAGTCGCGGATCATATGTTTACCTCGGCGGCCGGTGCATTGACCTGCGTCTCAGTAAGAGTAAGCATTGTAAACAAATGCGAGAGTGAATCTCGCCGAAGATCGGAGCAGGCTTTGCCTGTTGGAAAGAGGACGGAGCTTGACCCCTCTGCACTTCCCCCAGAATCGTTAAAACGAACTCGTCGAGCTATTTTGCGGGTTTCTAACATGCCTGTGCTTGCTGTGCTTGCTGCCTGTGCTTGCTGTGCTGCCTGTGCTTGCTGTGCTGCCTGTGTTTGCTGTGCTGCCTGTGCTTGCTGCCTGTGCTTGCTGTGCTGCCTGTGCTTGCTGCCTGTACTTGCTGTGCTGCCTGTGCTTGCTGCCTGTGCTTGCTGTGCTGCCTGTGTTTGCTGTGCTGCCTGTGCTTGCTGTGCTGCCTGTCCTTGCTGCCTGTGCTTGCTGTGCTGCCTGTGTTTGCTGTGCTGCCTGTGCTTGCTGCCTGTGCTTACTGTGCTGCCTGTGTTTGCTGCCTGTGCTTGCTGTGCTGCCTGTGCTTGCTGTGCTGCCTGTGCTTGCTGCCTGTGCTTGCTGTGCTGCCTGTGCTTGCTGCCTGTGCTTGCAGTGCTGCTTGTGCTTGCTGTGCTGCCTGTGCTTGCTGCCTGTGCTCGCTGCCTGTGCTTGCTGTGCTGCCTGTGCTTGCTGCCTGTGCTTGCTGTGCTGCCTGTGCTTGCTGCCAGTGCTTGCTGTGCTGCCTGTGCTTGCTGCCTGTGCTTGCTGCCTGTGCTGCCTGTGCTTGCTGCCTGTGCTTGCTGTGCTGCCTGTGCTTGCTGTGCTGCCTGTGCTTGCTGCCTGTGCTTGCTGTGCTGCCTGTGCTTGCTGCCTGTGCTTGCTGTGCTGCCTGTGCTTGCTGCCTGTGCTTGCTGTGCTGCCTGTGCTCGCTGTGCTGCCTGTGCTGCCTGTGCTTGCTGCCTGTGCTTGCTGTGCTGCCTGTGTTTGCTGTGCTGCCTATGCTTGCTGTGCTGCCTGTGTTTGCTGTGCTGCCTGTGCTTGCTGCCTGTGCTTGCTGTGCTGCCTGTGCTTGCTGCCTGTGCTTGCTGTGCTGCCTGTGCTTGCTGCCTGTGCTTGCTGTGCTGCCTGTGCTTGCTGTGCTGCCTGTGTTTGCTGCCTATGCTTGCTGTGCTGCCTGTGCTTGCTGCCTCTGCTTGCTGTGCTGCCTGTGCTTGCTGCCTGTGCTTGCTGCGCTGCCTGTGCTTGCTGCCTGTGCTTGCAGTGCTGCCTGTGCTCGCTGTGCTGCCTGTGCTGCCTGTGCTTGCTGCCTGTGCTTGCTGTGCTGCCTGTGCTTGCTGCCTGTGCTTGCTGTGCTGCCTGTGCTTGGTGTGCTGCCTGTGTTTGCTGTGCTGCCTGTGCTGCCTGTGCTTGCTGCCTGTGCTTGCTGTGCTGCCTGTGCTTGCTGCCTGTGCTTGCTGTGCTGCCTGTGCTTGCTGCCTGTGCTCGCTGCCTGTGCTTGCTGTGCTGCCTGTGCTTGCTGCCTGTGCTTGCTGTGCTGTCTGTGCTTGCTGCCTGTGCTGCCTGTGCTTGCTGTGCTGCCTGTGTTTGCTGTGCTGCCTGTGCCTGCTGCCTGTGCTTGCTGTGCTGCCTGTGCTTGCTGCCTGTGCTTGCTGTGCTGCCTGTGCTTGCTGCCTCTGCTTGCTGTGCTGCCTGTGCTTGCTGCCTGTGCTTGCTGTGCTGCCTGTGTTTGCTGTGGTGCCTGTGCTTGCTGCCTGTGCTTGCTGTGCTGCCTGTGCTTGCTGCCTGTACTTGCTGTGCTGCCTGTGCTTGCTGCCTGTGCTTGCTGTGCTGCCTGTGTTTGCTGTGCTGCCTGTGCTTGCTGTGCTGCCTGTGCTTGCTGCCTGTGTTTGCTGTGCTTTCTGTGTTTGCTGTGCTGCCTGTGCTTGCTGTGCTGCCTGTGCTTGCTGCCTGTGCTTGCTGTGCTGCCTGTGCTTGCTGTGCTGCCTGTTAGCGATGCATCTGATTTCACCCATAACACGCGGTAATTCGACAGTGGCATACGACAGTGCGTTGCTGTGTCACCTGTTTTTGGAGGCGCCGAGAGTCGCGGACCATATGTTTACCTCGGCGGCCGGTGCATTGACCTGCGTCTCAGTAAGAGTAAGCATTGTAAACAAATGCGAGAGTGAATCTCGCAGAAGATCGGAGCAGGCTTTGCCTGTTGGAAAGAGGACGGAGCTTGACCCCTCTGCACTTCCCCCAGAATCGCTAAAACGAACACATCTCGTCGAGCTATTTTGCGGGTTTCTAACATGCCTGTGCTTGCTGCCTGTGCTTGCTGTGCTGCCTGTGCTTGCTGCGCTGCCTGTTAGCGATGCATTTGATTTCGCCCATAACACGCGGTAATTCGACAGTGGCACGCGACAGTGCGTTGCTGTGTCACCTGTTTTTGGAGGCGCCGAGAGTCGCGGATCAAATGTTTACCTCGGCGGCCGGTGCATTGACCTGCGTCTCAGTAAGAGTAAGCATTGTAAACAAATGCGAGAGTGAATCTCATAGAAGATCGGAGCAGGCATTGCCTGTTGGAAAGAGGACGGAGCTTGACCCCTCTGCACTTCCCCCAGAATCGCTAAAACGAACTCGTCGAGCTATTTTGCGGGTTTCTAACATGCCTGTGCTTGCTGTGCTGCCTGTGCTTGCTGTGCTGCCAGTGCTTGCTGCCTGTGCTTGCTGTGCTGCCTGTGCTTGCTGTGCTGCCTGTGCTTGCTGCCTGTGCTTGCTGTGCTGCCTGTGCTTGCTGCCTGTGCTTGCTGTGCTGCCTGTGCTTGCTGCCTGTGCTTGCTGTGCTGCCTGTGCTTGCTGCCTGTGCTTGCTGTGCTGCCTGTGCTCGCTGTGCTGCCTGTGCTGCCTGTGCTTGCTGTGCTGCCTGTGTTTGCTGTGCTGCCTGTGCTTGCTGTGCTGCCTGTGTTTGCTGTGCTGCCTGTGCTTGCTGCCTGTGCTTGCTGTGCTGCCTGTGCTTGCTGCCTGTGCTTGCTGTGCTGCCTGTGCTTGCTGCCTGTGCTTGCTGTGCTGCCTGTGCTTGCTGTGCTGCCTGTGTTTGCTGCCTATGCTTGCTGTGCTGCCTGTGCTTGCTGCCTCTGCTTGCTGTGCTGCCTGTGCTTGCTGCCTGTGCTTGCTGCGCTGCCTGTGCTTGCTGCCTGTGCTTGCAGTGCTGCCTGTGCTCACTGTGCTGCCTGTGCTGCCTGTGCTTGCTGCCTGTGCTTGCTGTGCTGCCTGTGCTTGCTGCCTGTGCTTGCTGTGCTGCCTGTGCTTGGTGTGCTGCCTGTGTTTGCTGTGCTGCCTGTGCTGCCTGTGCTTGCTGCCTGTGCTTGCTGTGCTGCCTGTGCTTGCTGCCTGTGCTTGCTGTGCTGCCTGTGCTTGCTGCCAGTGCTTGCTGTGCTGCCTGTGCTTGCTGTGCTGCCTGTGTTTGCTGTGCTGCCTGTGCTGCCTGTGCTTGCTGCCTGTGCTTGCTGTGCTGCCTGTGCTTGCTGTGCTGCCTGTGCTTGCTGCCTGTGCTCGCTGCCTGTGCTTGCTGTGCTGCCTGTGCTTGCTGCCTGTGCTTGCTGTGCTGTCTGTGCTTGCTGCCTGTGCTGCCTGTGCTTGCTGTGCTGCCTGTGTTTGCTGTGCTGCCTGTGCCTGCTGCCTGTGCTTGCTGTGCTGCCTGTGCTTGCTGCCTGTGCTTGCTGTGCTGCCTGTGCTTGCTGCCTCTGCTTGCTGTGCTGCCTGTGCTTGCTGCCTGTGCTTGCTGTGCTGCCTGTGTTTGCTGTGCTGCCTGTGCTTGCTGCCTGTGCTTGCTGTGCTGCCTGTGCTTGCTGCCTGTACTTGCTGTGCTGCCTGTGCTTGCTGCCTGTGCTTGCTGTGCTGCCTGTGTTTGCTGTGCTGCCTGTGCTTGCTGTGCTGCCTGTCCTTGCTGCCTGTGTTTGCTGTGCTTTCTGTGTTTGCTGTGCTGCCTGTGCTTGCTGTGCTGCCTGTGCTTGCTGCCTGTGCTTGCTGTGCTGCCTGTGCTTGCTGCCTGAGCTTGCTGTGCTGCCTGTGCTTGCTGTGCTGCCTGTTAGCGATGCATTTGATTTCGCCCATAACACGCGGTAATTCGACAGTGGCGCGCGACAGTGCGTTGCAGTGTCACCTGTTTTTGGAGGCGCCGAGAGTCGCGGATCATATGTTTACCTCGGCGGCCGGTGCATTGACCTGCGTCTCAGTAAGAGTAAGCATTGTAAACAAATGCGAGAGTGAATCTCATAGAAGATCGGAGCAGGCATTGCCTGTTGGAAAGAGGACGGAGCTTGACCCCTCTGCACTTCCCCCAGCATCGCTAAAACGAACTCGTCGAGCTATTTTGCGGGTTTCTAACATGCCTGTGCTTGCTGTGCTGCCTGTGCTTGCTGTGCTGCCTGTGCTTGCTGCCTGTGCTTCCTGTGCTGCCTGTGCTTGCTGCCTGTGATTGCTGTGCTGCCTGTGCTTGCTGCCTGTGCTTGCTGCCTGTGCTTGCTGTACTTGCTATGCTGCCTGTGCTTGCTGTGCTGCCTGTGCTTGCTGCCTGTCCTTGCTGCCTGTGCTTGCTGTGCTGCCTGTGCTGTGCTCCCTATGCTTGCTGTGCTTGCTGTGCTGCCTGTTAGCGATGCATTTGATTTCGCCCATAACACGCGGTAATTCGACAGTGGCACACGACAGTGCGTTGCTGTGTCACCGGTTTTTGGAGGCGCCGAGAGTCGCGGATCATATGTTTACCTCGGCAGCCGGTGCATTGACATGCGTCTCAGTAAGAGTAAGCATTGTAAACAAATGCGAGAGTGAATCTCGCAGAAGATCGGAGCAGGCTTTGCCTGTTGGAAAGAGGACGGAGCTTGACCCCTCTGCACTTCCCCCAGAACCGCTAAAACGAACTCGTCGAGCTATTTTGCGGGTTTCTAACATGCCTGTGCTTGCTGTGCTGCCTGTGCTTGCTGCCTGTGCTTGCTGTGCTGCCTGTGATGTGCTGCCTGTGATGTGCTGCCTGTGCTTGCTGTGCTGCCTGTGTTTGCTGTGCTGCCTGTGCTTGCTGCCTGACCTTGCTGTGCTGCCTGTGCTTGCTGTGCTGCCTGTGTTTGCTGTGCTGCCTGTGCTTGCTGTGCTGCCTGTGTTTGCTGTGCTGCCTGTGCTTGCTGTGCTGCCTGTGCTTGCTGCCTGTGCTTGCTGTGCTGCCTGTGCTTGCTGTGCTGCCTGTTAGCGATGCATTTGATTTCGCCCATAACACGCGGTAACTCGAGAGTGGCACGCGACAGTGCGTTGCTGTGTCACCTGTTTTTGGAGGCGCTGAGAGTCGCGGATCATATGTTTACCTCGGCGGCCGGTGCATTGACCTGCGTCTCAGTAAGAGTAAGCATTGTAAACAAATGCGAGAGTGAATCTCGCCGAAGATCGGAGCAGGCTTTGCCTGTTGGAAAGAGGACGGAGCTTGACCCCTCTGCATTTCCCCCAGAATCACTAAAACGAACACATCTCGTCGAGCTATTTTGCGGGTTTCTAACATGCCTGTGCTTGCTGTCTGTGCTTGCTGTGCTGCCTGTGCTTGCTGCCTGTGCTTGCTGTGTTGCCTGTGCTTGCTGTGCTGCCTGTGCTTGCTGTGCTGCCTGTGCTGCCTGTGCTCGCTGTGCTGCCTGTGCTTGGTGTGCTGCCTGTGCTTGCGTTGCTGCCTGTGCTTGCTGCCTGTGCTTGCTGTGCTGCCTGTGCTTGCTGCCTGTGCTTGCTGTGCTGCCTGTGCTTGCTGCCAGTGCTTGCTGTGCTGTCTGTGCTTGCTGCCTGTGCTTTCTGTTCTGCCTGTGTTTGCTGTGCTGCCTGTGCTTGCTGCCTGTGCTTGCTGTGCTGCCTGTGGTTGCTGCCTGTGCTTGCTGTGCTGCCTGTGCTTGCTGCCTGTGCTCGCTGCCTGTGCTTGCTGTGCTGCCTGTGCTTGCTGCCTGTGCTTGCTGTGCTGTCTGTGCTTGCTGCCTGTGCTGCCTGTGCTTGCAGTGCTGCCTGTGCTTGCTGCTTGTGCTTGCTGTGCTGCCTGTGCTTGCTGTGCTGCCTGTGCTGTGTTGCCTGTGCTTGCCTTGCTGCCTGCGTTTGCTGTGCTGCCTGTGCTTGCTGCCTGTGCTTGCTGTGCTGCCTGTGCTGTGCTGCCTGTGCTGGCTGTGCTGCCTGTGCTTGCTGTGCTGCCTGTGCTTGCTGCCTGTGCTTGCTGTGCTGCCTGTGCTTGCTGCCTGTGCTTGCTGTGCTGCCTGTGCTTGCTGCCTGTGCTTGCTGTGCTTGCTATGCTGCCTGTGCTTGCTGTGCTGCCTGTGCTTGCTGCCTGTCCTTGCTGCCTGTGCTTGCTGTGCTGCCTGTGCTGTGCTGCCTATGCTTGCTGTGCTTGCTGTGCTGCCTGTGCTTGCTGCCTGTGCTTGCTGTGCTGCCTGTGCTTGCTGTGCTGCCTGTGCTTGCTCTGCCGCCTGTTAGCGATGCATTTGATTTCGCCAATAAGACGCGGTAATTCGACAGTGACACACGACAGTGGGTTGCTGTGTCACCTGTTTTTGGAGGCGCCGAGAGTCGCGGATCATATGTTTACATCGGCGGCCGGTGCATTGACCTGCGTCTCAGTAACAGTAAACATTGTAAACAAATGCGAGAGTGAATCACGCCGAACATCGGAGCAGGCTTTGCCTGTTGGAAAGAGGACGGAGCTTGACCCCTCTGCACTTCCCCCAGAATCGCTAAAACCAACACATCTCGTCGAGCTATTTTGCGGGATTCTAACATGCCTGTGCTTGCTGCCTGTGCTTGCTGTGCTGCCTGTGCTGTGCTGCCTGTGCTTGCTGCCTGTGCTTGCTGTGCTGCCTGTGCTTGCTGCTTGTGCTTGCTGCCTGTGCTTGCTGTACTTGCTATGCTGCCTGTGCTTGCTGTGCTGCCTGTGCTTGCTGCCTGTGCTGGCTGTGCTTGCTGTGCTGCCTGTGCTTGCTGTGCTGCCTGTGCTTGCTGCCTGTGCTTGCTGCCTGTGCTTGCAGTGCTGCCTTGCTTGCTGCTTGTGCTTGCTGTGCTGCCTGCGCTTGCTGTGCTGCCTGTGCTGTGTTGCCTGTGCTTGCTGTGCTGCCTGCGTTTGCTGTGCTGCCTGTGCTTGCTGCCTGTGCTTGCTGTGCTGCCTGTGTTTGTTGTGCTGCCTGTGCTTGCTGCCTGACCTTGCTGTGCTGCCTGTGCTTGCTGTGCTGCCTGTGCTTGCTGTGCTGTCTGTGTTTGCTGCCTGTGCTTGGTGTGCTGCCTGTGCTTGCTGCCTGTGCTTGCCGTGCTGCCTGTGCTTGCTGTGCTGCCTGTGCTTGCTGTGCTGCCTGTGCTTGCTGCCTGTGCTTGCTGTGCTGCCTGTGCTTGCTGCCTGTGCTTGCTGTGCTGCCTGTGCTTGCTGCCTGTGCTTGCTGTGCTGCCTGTGTTTGCTGTGCTGCCTGTGCTTGCTGCCTGACCTTGCTGTGCTGCCTGTGCTTGCTGTGCTGCCTGTGCTTGCTGTGCTGTCTGTGTTTGCTGCCTGTGCTTGGTGTGCTGCCTGTGCTTGCTGCCTGTGCTGGCTGTGCTGCCTGTGCTTGCTGTACTTGCTATGCTGCCTGTGCTGGCTGTGCTTGCTGTGCTGCCTGTGCTTGCTGTGCTGCCTGTGCTTGCTGTGCTGCCTGTGCTTGCTGCCTGTGCTTGCTGTGCTGCCTGTGTTTGCTGTGCTGCCTGTGCTTGCTGCCTGTGCTTGCTGCCTGTGCTTGCTGTACTTGCTATGCTGCCTGTGCTTGCTGTGCTGCCTGTGCTTGCTGCCTGTGCTGCCTGTGCTTGCTGTGCTGCCTGTGCTTGCTGCCTGTGCTTGGTGTGCTGCCTGTGCTTGCGTTGCTGCCTGTGCTTGCTGCCTGTGCTTGCTGTGCTGCCTGTGCTTGCTGCCTGTGCTTGCTGCCTGTGCTGCCTGTGCTTGCTGCCTGTGCTTGCTGTGCTGCCTGTGCTTGCTGTGCTGCCTGTGCTTGCTGCCTGTGCTTGCTGTGCTGCCTGTGCTTGCTGCCTGTGCTTGCTGTGCTGCCTGTGTTTGCTGTGCTGCCTGTGCTTGCTGCCTGACCTTGCTGTGCTGCCTGTGCTTGCTGTGCTGCCTGTGCTTGCTGTGCTGTCTGTGTTTGCTGCCTGTGCTTGGTGTGCTGCCTGTGCTTGCTGCCTGTGCTGGCTGTGCTTGCTGTGCTGCCTGTGCTTGCAGTGCTGCCTTGCTTGCTGCTTGTGCTTGCTGTGCTGCCTGTGCTTGCTGTGCTGCCTGTGCTTGCTGTGCTGCCTGTGCTGTGTTGCCTGTGCTTGCTGTGCTGCCTGTGCTTGCTGCCTGTGCTTGCTGTGCTGCCTGTGTTTGCTGTGCTGCCTGTGCTTGCTGCCTGACCTTGCTGTGCTGCCTGTGCTTGCTGTGCTGCCTGTGCTTGCTGTGCTGTCTGTGTTTGCTGCCTGTGCTTGGTGTGCTGCCTGTGCTTGCTGCCTGTGCTTGCCGTGCTGCCTGTGCTTGCTGTGCTGCCTGTGCTTGCTGCCTGTGCTTGCTGTGCTGCCTGTGCTTGCTGCCTGTGCTTGCTGTGCTGCCTGTGCTTGCTGCCTGTGCTTGCTGTGCTGCCTGTGCTTGCTGCCTGTGCTTGCTGTGCTGCCTGTGTTTGCTGTGCTGCCTGTGCTTGCTGCCTGACCTTGCTGTGCTGCCTGTGCTGCCTGTGCTGCCTGTGCTTGCTGCCTGTGCTTGCTGTGCTGCCTGTGCTTGCTGCCTGTGCTTGCTGCTTGTGCTTGCTGCCTGTGCTTGCTGTACTTGCTATGCTGCCTGTGCTTGCTGTGCTGCCTGTGCTTGCTGCCTGTGCTGCCTGTGCTTGCTGTGCTGCCTGTGCTTGCTGCCTGTGCTTGCAGTGCTGCCTGTGCTTGCTGCTTGTGCTTGCTGTGCTGCCTGTGCTTGCTGTGCTGCCTGTGCTGTGTTGCCTGTGCTTGCTGTGCTGCCTGTGCTTGCTGCCTGTGCTTGCTGTGCTGCCTGTGCTTGCTGCCTGTGCTTGCTGTGCTGCCTGTGCTTGCTGCCTGTGCTTGCTGTGCTGCCTGTGATGTGCTGCCTGTGCTTGCTGTGCTGCCTGTGTTTGCTGTGCTGCCTGTGCTTGCTGCCTGACCTTGCTGTGCTGCCTGTGCTTGCTGCTTGTGCTTGCTGCCTGTGCTTGCTGTACTTGCTATGCTGCCTGTGCTGGCTGTGCTTGCTGTGCTGCCTGTGCTTGCTGTGCTGCCTGTGCTTGCTGTGCTGCCTGTGCTTGCTGCCTGTGCTTGCTGTGCTGCCTGTGTTTGCTGTGCTGCCTGTGCTTGCTGCCTGTGCTTGCTGCCTGTGCTTGCTGTACTTGCTATGCTGCCTGTGCTTGCTGTGCTGCCTGTGCTTGCTGCCTGTGCTGCCTGTGCTTGCTGTGCTGCCTGTGCTTGCTGCCTGTGCTTGGTGTGCTGCCTGTGCTTGCGTTGCTGCCTGTGCTTGCTGCCTGTGCTTGCTGTGCTGCCTGTGCTTGCTGTGCTGCCTGTGCTTGCTGCCTGTGCTTGCTGCCTGTGCTGCCTGTGCTTGCTGCCTGTGCTTGCTGTGCTGCCTGTGCTTGCTGTGCTGCCTGTGCTTGCTGCCTGTGCTTGCTGTGCTGCCTGTGCTTGCTGCCTGTGCTTGCTGTGCTGCCTGTGCTTGCTGCCTGTGCTTGCTGTGCTGCCTGTGCTCGCTGTGCTGCCTGTGCTGCCTGTGCTTGCTGCCTGTGCTTGCTGTGCTGCCTGTGTTTGCTGTGCTGCCTGTGCTTGCTGTGCTGCCTGTGTTTGCTGTGCTGCCTGTGCTTGCTGCCTGTGCTTGCTGTGTTGCCTGTGCTTGCTGCCTGTGCTTGCTGTGCTGCCTGTGCTTGCTGCCTGTGCTTGCTGTGCTGCCTGTGCTTGCTGTGCTGCCTGTGTTTGCTGCCTATGCTTGCTGTGCTGCCTGTGCTTGCTGCCTCTGCTTGCTGTGCTGCCTGTGCTTGCTGCCTGTGCTTGCTGCGCTGCCTGTGCTTGCTGCCTGTGCTTGCAGTGCTGCCTGTGCTCGCTGTGCTGCCTGTGCTGCCTGTGCTTGCTGCCTGTGCTTGCTGTGCTGCCTGTGCTTGCTGCCTGTGCTTGCTGTGCTGCCTGGGCTTGGTGTGCTGCCTGTGTTTGCTGTGCTGCCTGTGCTGCCTGTGCTTGCTGCCTGTGCTTGCTGTGCTGCCTGTGCTTGCTGCCAGTGCTTGCTGTGCTGCCTGTGCTTGCTGTGCTGCCTGTGTTTGCTGTGCTGCCTGTGCTGCCTGTGCTTGCTGCCTGTGCTTGCTGTGCTGCCTGTGCTTGCTGTGCTGCCTGTGCTTGCTGCCTGTGCTCGCTGCCTGTGCTTGCTGTGCTGCCTGTGCTTGCTGCCTGTGCTGGCTGCCTGTGCTTGCTGTGCTGTCTGTGCTTGCTGCCTGTGCTGCCTGTGCTTGCTGTGCTGCCTGTGTTTGCTGTGCTGCCTGTGCCTGCTGCCTGTGCTTGCTGTGCTGCCTGTGCTTGCTGCCTGTGCTTGCTGTGCTGCCTGTGCTTGCTGCCTCTGCTTGCTGTGCTGCCTGTGCTTGCTGCCTGTGCTTGCTGTGCTGCCTGTGTTTGCTGTGGTGCCTGTGCTTGCTGCCTGTGCTTGCTGTGCTGCCTGTGCTTGCTGCCTGTACTTGCTGTGCTGCCTGTGCTTGCTGCCTGTGCTTGCTGTGCTGCCTGTGTTTGCTGTGCTGCCTGTGTTTGCTGTGCTGCCTGTGCTTGCTGTGCTGCCTGTCCTTGCTGCCTGTGTTTGCTGTGCTTTCTGTGTTTGCTGTGCTGCCTGTGCTTGCTGTGCTGCCTGTGCTTGCTGCCTGTGCTTGCTGTGCTGCCTGTGCTTGCTGTGCTGCCTGTTAGCGATGCATTTGATTTCACCCATAACACGCGGTAATTCGACAGTGGCATACGACAGTGCGTTGCTGTGTCACCTGTTTTTGGAGGCGCCGAGAGTCGCGGACCATATGTTTACCTCGGCGGCCGGTGCATTGACCTGCGTCTCAGTAAGAGTAAGCATTGTAAACAAATGCGAGAGTGAATCTCGCAGAAGATCGGAGCAGGCTTTGCCTGTTGGAAAGAGGACGGAGCTTGACCCCTCTGCACTTCCCCCAGAATCGCTAAAACGAACAAATCTCGTCGAGCTATTTTGCGGGTTTCTAACATGCCTGTGCTTGCTGCCTGTGCTTGCTGTGCTGCCTGTGCTTGCTGCGCTGCCTGTTAGCGATGCATTTGATTTCGCCCATAACACGCGGTAATTCGACAGTGGCACGCGACAGTGCGTTGCTGTGTCACCTGTTTTTGGAGGCGCCGAGAGTCGCGGATCAAATGTTTACCTCGGCGGCCGGTGCATTGACCTGCGTCTCAGTAAGAGTAAGCATTGTAAACAAATGCGAGAGTGAATCTCGCAGAAGATCGGAGCAGGCTTTGCCTGTTGGAAAGAGGACGGAGCTTGACCCCTCTGCACTTCCCCCAGAATCGCTAAAACGAACACATCACGTCGAGCTATTTTGCGGGTTTCTAACATGCCTGTGTTTGCTGCCTGTGCTTGCTGTGCTGCCTGTTAGCGATGCATTTGATTTCGCCCATAACACGCGGTAATTCGACAGTGGCGCGCGACAGTGCGTTGCAGTGTCACCTGTTTTTGGAGGCGCCGAGAGTCGCGGATCATATGTTTACCTCGGCGGCCGGTGCATTGACCTGCGTCTCAGTAAGAGTAAGCATTGTAAACAAATGCGAGAGTGAATCTCGCCGAAGATCGGAGCAGGCTTTGCCTGTTGGAAAGAGGACGGAGCTTGACCCCTCTGCACTTCCCCCAGAATCGTTAAAACGAACTCGTCGAGCTATTTTGCGGGTTTCTAACATGCCTGTGCTTGCTGTGCTTGCTGCCTGTGCTTGCTGTGCTGCCTGTGCTTGCTGTGCTGCCTGTGTTTGCTGTGCTGCCTGTGCTTGCTGTGCTGCCTGTGTTTGCTGTGCTGCCTGTGCTTGCTGCCTGTGCTTGCTGTGCTGCCTGTGCTTGCTGCCTGTACTTGCTGTGCTGCCTGTGCTTGCTGCCTGTGCTTGCTGTGCTGCCTGTGTTTGCTGTGCTGCCTGTGCTTGCTGTGCTGCCTGTCCTTGCTGCCTGTGCTTGCTGTGCTGCCTGTGTTTGCTGTGCTGCCTGTGTTTGCTGTGCTGCCTGTGCTTGCTGCCTGTGCTTACTGTGCTGCCTGTGTTTGCTGCCTGTGCTTGCTGTGCTGCCTGTGCTTGCTGTGCTGCCTGTGCTTGCTGCCTGTGCTTGCTGTGCTGCCTGTGCTTGCTGCCTGTGCTTGCAGTGCTGCTTGTGCTTGCTGTGCTGCCTGTGCTTGCTGCCTGTGCTCGCTGCCTGTGCTTGCTGTGCTGCCTGTGCTTGCTGCCTGTGCTTGCTGTGCTGCCTGTGCTTGCTGCCAGTGCTTGCTGTGCTGCCTGTGCTTGCTGCCTGTGCTTGCTGCCTGTGCTGCCTGTGCTTGCTGCCTGTGCTTGCTGTGCTGCCTGTGCTTGCTGCCTGTGCTTGCTGTGCTGCCTGTGCTTGCTGCCTGTGCTTGCTGTGCTGCCTGTGCTTGCTGCCTGTGCTTGCTGTGCTGCCTGTGCTTGCTGCCTGTGCTTGCTGTGCTGCCTGTGCTCGCTGTGCTGCCTGTGCTGCCTGTGCTTGCTGCCTGTGCTTGCTGTGCTGCCTGTGTTTGCTGTGCTGCCTGTGCTTGCTGTGCTGCCTGTGTTTGCTGTGCTGCCTGTGCTTGCTGCCTGTGCTTGCTGTGCTGCCTGTGCTTGCTGCCTGTGCTTGCTGTGCTGCCTGTGCTTGCTGCCTGTGCTTGCTGTGCTGCCTGTGCTTGCTGTGCTGCCTGTGTTTGCTGCCTATGCTTGCTGTGCTGCCTGTGCTTGCTGCCTCTGCTTGCTGTGCTGCCTGTGCTTGCTGCCTGTGCTTGCTGCGCTGCCTGTGCTTGCTGCCTGTGCTTGCAGTGCTGCCTGTGCTCGCTGTGCTGCCTGTGCTGCCTGTGCTTGCTGCCTGTGCTTGCTGTGCTGCCTGTGCTTGCTGCCTGTGCTTGCTGTGCTGCCTGTGCTTGGTGTGCTGCCTGTGTATGCTGTGCTGCCTGTGCTGCCTGTGCTTGCTGCCTGTGCTTGCTGTGCTGCCTGTGCTTGCTGCCTGTGCTTGCTGTGCTGCCTGTGCTTGCTGCCTGTACTTGCTGTGCTGCCTGTGCTTGCTGCCTGTGCTTGCTGTGCTGCCTGTGTTTGCTGTGCTGCCTGTGCTTGCTGTGCTGCCTGTCCTTGCTGCCTGTGTTTGCTGTGCTTTCTGTGTTTGCTGTGCTGCCTGTGCTTGCTGTGCTGCCTGTGCTTGCTGCCTGTGCTTGCTGTGCTGCCTGTTAGCGATGCATCTGATTTCACCCATAACACGCGGTAATTCGACAGTGGCATACGACAGTGCGTTGCTGTGTCACCTGTTTTTGGAGGCGCCGAGAGTCGCGGACCATATGTTTACCTCGGCGGCCGGTGCATTGACCTGCGTCTCAGTAAGAGTAAGCATTGTAAACAAATGCGAGAGTGAATCTCGCAGAAGATCGGAGCAGGCTTTGCCTGTTGGAAAGAGGACGGAGCTTGACCCCTCTGCACTTCCCCCAGAATCGCTGAAACGAACACATCACGTCGAGCTATTTTGCGGGTTTCTAACATGCCTGTGTTTGCTGCCTGTGCTTGCTGTGCTGCCTGTTAGCGATGCATTTGATTTCGCCCATAACACGCGGTAATTCGACAGTGGCGCGCGACAGTGCGTTGCAGTGTCACCTGTTTTTGGAGGCGCCGAGAGTCGCGGATCATATGTTTACCTCGGCGGCCGGTGCATTGACCTGCGTCTCAGTAAGAGTAAGCATTGTAAACAAATGCGAGAGTGAATCTCATAGAAGATCGGAGCAGGCATTGCCTGTTGGAAAGAGGACGGAGCTTGACCCCTCTGCACTTCCCCCAGAATCGCTAAAACGAACTCGTCGAGCTATTTTGCGGGTTTCTAACATGCCTGTGCTTGCTGTGCTGCCTGTGCTTGCTGTGCTGCCAGTGCTTGCTGCCTGTGCTTGCTGTGCTGCCTGTGCTTGCTGTGCTGCCTGTGCTTGCTGCCTGTGCTTGCTGTGCTGCCTGTGCTTGCTGCCTGTGCTTGCTGTGCTGCCTGTGCTTGCTGCCTGTGCTTGCTGTGCTGCCTGTGCTTGCTGCCTGTGCTTGCTGTGCTGCCTGTGCTCGCTGTGCTGCCTGTGCTGCCTGTGCTTGCTGCCTGTGCTTGCTGTGCTGCCTGTGTTTGCTGTGCTGCCTGTGCTTGCTGTGCTGCCTGTGTTTGCTGTGCTGCCTGTGCTTGCTGCCTGTGCTTGCTGTGCTGCCTGTGCTTGCTGCCTGTGTTTGCTGTGCTGCCTGTGCTTGCTGCCTGTGCTTGCTGTGCTGCCTGTGCTTGCTGTGCTGCCTGTGTTTGCTGCCTATGCTTGCTGTGCTGCCTGTGCTTGCTGCCTCTGCTTGCTGTGCTGCCTGTGCTTGCTGCCTGTGCTTGCTGCGCTGCCTGTGCTTGCTGCCTGTGCTTGCAGTGCTGCCTGTGCTCGCTGTGCTGCCTGTGCTGCCTGTGCTTGCTGTGCTGCCTGTGCTTGCTGCCTGTGCTTGCTGTGCTGCCTGTGCTTGGTGTGCTGCCTGTGTTTGCTGTGCTGCCTGTGCTGCCTGTGCTTGCTGCCTGTGCTTGCTGTGCTGCCTGTGCTTGCTGCCTGTGCTTGCTGTGCTGCCTGTGCTTGCTGCCAGTGCTTGCTGTGCTGCCTGTGCTTGCTGTGCTGCCTGTGTTTGCTGTGCTGCCTGTGCTGCCTGTGCTTGCTGCCTGTGCTTGCTGTGCTGCCTGTGCTTGCTGTGCTGCCTGTGCTTGCTGCCTGTGCTCGCTGCCTGTGCTTGCTGTGCTGCCTGTGCTTGCTGCCTGTGCTTGCTGTGCTGTCTGTGCTTGCTGCCTGTGCTGCCTGTGCTTGCTGTGCTGCCTGTGTTTGCTGTGCTGCCTGTGCCTGCTGCCTGTGCTTGCTGTGCTGCCTGTGCTTGCTGCCTGTGCTTGCTGTGCTGCCTGTGCTTGCTGCCTGTGCTTGCTGTGCTGCCTGTGTTTGCTGTGCTGCCTGTGCTTGCTGTGCTGCCTGTGTTTGCTGTGCTGCCTGTGCTTGCTGCCTGTACTTGCTGTGCTGCCTGTGCTTGCTGCCTGTGCTTGCTGTGCTGCCTGTGTTTGCTGTGCTGCCTGTGCTTGCTGTGCTGCCTGTCCTTGCTGCCTGTGTTTGCTGTGCTTTCTGTGTTTGCTGTGCTGCCTGTGCTTGCTGTGCTGCCTGTGCTTGCTGCCTGTGCTTGCTGTGCTGCCTGTGCTTGCTGCCTGTGCTTGCTGTGCTGCCTGTGCTTGCTGCGCTGCCTGTTAGCAATGCATTTGATTTCACCCATAACACGCGGTAATTCGACAGTGGCATACGACAGTGCGTTGCTGTGTCACCTGTTTTTGGAGGCGCCGAGAGTCGCGGACCATATGTTTACCTCGGCGGCCGGTGCATTGACCTGCGTCTCAGTAAGAGTAAGCATTGTAAACAAATGCGAGAGTGAATCTCGCAGAAGATCGGAGCAGGCTTTGCCTGTTGGAAAGAGGACGGAGCTTGACCCCTCTGCACTTCCCCCAGAATCGCTAAAACGAACACATCTCGTCGATCTATTTTGCGGGTTTCTAACATGCCTGTGCTTGCTGCCTGTGCTTGCTGTGCTGCCTGTGCTTGCTGCGCTGCCTGTTAGCGATGCATTTGATTTCGCCCATAACACGCGGTAATTCGACAGTGGCACGCGACAGTGCGTTGCTGTGTCACCTGTTTTTGGAGGCGCCGAGAGTCGCGGATCAAATGTTTACCTCGGCGGCCGGTGCATTGACCTGCGTCTCAGTAAGAGTAAGCATTGTAAACAAATGCGAGAGTGAATCTCGCAGAAGATCGGAGCAGGCTTTGCCTGTTGGAAAGAGGACGGAGCTTGACCCCTCTGCACTTCCCCCAGAATCGCTAAAACGAACACATCACGTCGAGCTATTTTGCGGGTTTCTAACATGCCTGTGTTTGCTGCCTGTGCTTGCTGTGCTGCCTGTTAGCGATGCATTTGATTTCGCCCATAACACGCGGTAATTCGACAGTGGCGCGCGACAGTGCGTTGCAGTGTCACCTGTTTTTGGAGGCGCCGAGAGTCGCGGATCATATGTTTACCTCGGCGGCCGGTGCATTGACCTGCGTCTCAGTAAGAGTAAGCATTGTAAACAAATGCGAGAGTGAATCTCATAGAAGATCGGAGCAGGCATTGCCTGTTGGAAAGAGGACGGAGCTTGACCCCTCTGCACTTCCCCCAGCATCGCTAAAACGAACTCGTCGAGCTATTTTGCGGGTTTCTAACATGCCTGTGCTTGCTGTGCTGCCTGTGCTTGCTGTGCTGCCTGTGCTTGCTGCCTGTGCTTCCTGTGCTGCCTGTGCTTGCTGCCTGTGATTGCTGTGCTGCCTGTGCTTGCTGCCTGTGCTTGCTGCCTGTGCTTGCTGTACTTGCTATGCTGCCTGTGCTTGCTGTGCTGCCTGTGCTTGCTGCCTGTCCTTGCTGCCTGTGCTTGCTGTGCTGCCTGTTCTGTGCTCCCTATGCTTGCTGTGCTTGCTGTGCTGCCTGTTAGCGATGCATTTGATTTCGCCCATAACACGCGGTAATTCGACAGTGGCACACGACAGTGCGTTGCTGTGTCACCGGTTTTTGGAGGCGCCGAGAGTCGCGGATCATATGTTTACCTCGGCAGCCGGTGCATTGACATGCGTCTCAGTAAGAGTAAGCATTGTAAACAAATGCGAGAGTGAATCTCGCAGAAGATCGGAGCAGGCTTTGCCTGTTGGAAAGAGGACGGAGCTTGACCCCTCTGCACTTCCCCCAGAACCGCTAAAACGAACTCGTCGAGCTATTTTGCGGGTTTCTAACATGCCTGTGCTTGCTGTGCTGCCTGTGCTTGCTGCCTGTGCTTGCTGTGCTGCCTGTGATGTGCTGCCTGTGCTTGCTGTGCTGCCTGTGTTTGCTGTGCTGCCTGTGCTTGCTGCCTGACCTTGCTGTGCTGCCTGTGCTTGCTGTGCTGCCTGTGTTTGCTGTGCTGCCTGTGCTTGCTGTGCTGCCTGTGTTTGCTGTGCTGCCTGTGCTTGCTGTGCTGCCTGTGCTTGCTGCCTGTGCTTGCTGTGCTGCCTGTGCTTGCTGTGCTGCCTGTTAGCGATGCATTTGATTTCGCCCATAACACGCGGTAACTCGAGAGTGGCACGCGACAGTGCGTTGCTGTGTCACCTGTTTTTGGAGGCGCTGAGAGTCGCGGATCATATGTTTACCTCGGCGGCCGGTGCATTGACCTGCGTCTCAGTAAGAGTAAGCATTGTAAACAAATGCGAGAGTGAATCTCGCCGAAGATCGGAGCAGGCTTTGCCTGTTGGAAAGAGGACGGAGCTTGACCCCTCTGCATTTCCCCCAGAATCACTAAAACGAACACATCTCGTCGAGCTATTTTGCGGGTTTCTAACATGCCTGTGCTTGCTGTCTGTGCTTGCTGTGCTGCCTGTGCTTGCTGCCTGTGCTTGCTGTGTTGCCTGTGCTTGCTGTGCTGCCTGTGCTTGCTGTGCTGCCTGTGCTGCCTGTGCTCGCTGTGCTGCCTGTGCTTGGTGTGCTGCCTGTGCTTGCGTTGCTGCCTGTGCTTGCTGCCTGTGCTTGCTGTGCTGCCTGTGCTTGCTGCCTGTGCTCGCTGCCTGTGCTTGCTGTGCTGCCTGTGCTTGCTGCCTGTGCTTGCTGTGCTGTCTGTGCTTGCTGCCTGTGCTGCCTGTGCTTGCAGTGCTGCCTGTGCTTGCTGCTTGTGCTTGCTGTGCTGCCTGTGCTTGCTGTGCTGCCTGTGCTGTGTTGCCTGTGCTTGCCTTGCTGCCTGCGTTTGCTGTGCTGCCTGTGCTTGCTGCCTGTGCTTGCTGTGCTGCCTGTGCTGTGCTGCCTGTGCTGGCTGTGCTGCCTGTGCTTGCTGTGCTGCCTGTGCTTGCTGCCTGTGCTTGCTGTGCTGCCTGTGCTTGCTGCCTGTGCTTGCTGTGCTGCCTGTGCTTGCTGCCTGTGCTTGCTGTGCTTGCTATGCTGCCTGTGCTTGCTGTGCTGCCTGTGCTTGCTGCCTGTCCTTGCTGCCTGTGCTTGCTGTGCTGCCTGTGCTGTGCTGCCTATGCTTGCTGTGCTTGCTGTGCTGCCTGTTAGCGATGCATTTGATTTCGCCCATAACACGCGGTAATTCGTCGATGGCACACGACAGTGCGTTGCTGTGTCACCTTTTTTTGGAGGCGCCGAGAGTCGCGGATCATATGCTTACCTCGGCGGCCGGTGCATTGACCTGCGTCTCAGTAAGAGTAAGCATTGTAAACAAATGCTAGAGTGAATCTCGCCGAAGATCAGAGCAGGCTTTGCCTGTTCGAAAGAGGACGGAGCTTGACCCCTCTGCACTTCCCCCAGAATCGCTAAAAAACGAACACATCTCGTCGAGCTATTTTGCGGGTTTCTAACATGCCTGTGCTTGCTGCCTGTGCTGTCTGTGCTTGCTGCCTGTGCTTGCTGCCTGTGTTTGCTGTGCTGCCTGTGCTTGCTGCCTGTGCTTGCTGTGCTGCCTGTGCTTGCTGTGCTGCCTGTGCTTGCTGCCTGTGCTTGCTGTGCTGCCTGTGATGTGCTGCCTGTGCTTGCTGTGCTGCCTGTGTTTGCTGTGCTGCCTGTGCTTGCTGCCTGACCTTGCTGTGCTGCCTGTGCTTGCTGTGCTGCCTGTGTTTGCTGTGCTGCCTGTGCTTGCTGTGCTGCCTGTGTTTGCTGTGCTGCCTGTGCTTGCTGTGCTGCCTGTGCTTGCTGCCTGTGCTTGCTGTGCTGCCTGTGCTTGCTGTGCTGCCTGTTAGCGATGCATTTGATTTCGCCCATAACACGCGGTAACTCGAGAGTGGCACGCGACAGTGCGTTGCTGTGTCACCTGTTTTTGGAGGCGCTGAGAGTCGCGGATCATATGTGTACCTCGGCGGCCGGTGCATTGACCTGCGTCTCAGTAAGAGTAAGCATTGTAAACAAATGCGAGAGTGAATCTCGCCGAAGATCGGAGCAGGCTTTGCCTGTTGGAAAGAGGACGGAGCTTGACCCCTCTGCATTTCCCCCAGAATCACTAAAACGAACACATCTCGTCGAGCTATTTTGCGGGTTTCTAACATGCCTGTGCTTGCTGTCTGTGCTTGCTGTGCTGCCTGTGCTTGCTGCCTGTGCTTGCTGTGTTGCCTGTGCTTGCTGTGCTGCCTGTGCTTGCTGTGCTGCCTGTGCTGCCTGTGCTCGCTGTGCTGCCTGTGCTTGGTGTGCTGCCTGTGCTTGCGTTGCTGCCTGTGCTTGCTGCCTGTGCTTGCTGTGCTGCCTGTGCTTGCTGCCTGTGCTCGCTGCCTGTGCTTGCTGTGCTGCCTGTGCTTGCTGCCTGTGCTTGCTGTGCTGTCTGTGCTTGCTGCCTGTGCTGCCTGTGCTTGCAGTGCTGCCTGTGCTTGCTGCTTGTGCTTGCTGTGCTGCCTGTGCTTGCTGTGCTGCCTGTGCTGTGTTGCCTGTGCTTGCCTTGCTGCCTGCGTTTGCTGTGCTGCCTGTGCTTGCTGCCTGTGCTTGCTGTGCTGCCTGTGCTGTGCTGCCTGTGCTGGCTGTGCTGCCTGTGCTTGCTGTGCTGCCTGTGCTTGCTGCCTGTGCTTGCTGTGCTGCCTGTGCTTGCTGCCTGTGCTTGCTGTGCTGCCTGTGCTTGCTGCCTGTGCTTGCTGTGCTTGCTATGCTGCCTGTGCTTGCTGTGCTGCCTGTGCTTGCTGCCTGTCCTTGCTGCCTGTGCTTGCTGTGCTGCCTGTGCTGTGCTGCCTATGCTTGCTGTGCTTGCTGTGCTGCCTGTTAGCGATGCATTTGATTTCGCCCATAACACGCGGTAATTCGTCGATGGCACACGACAGTGCGTTGCTGTGTCACCTGTTTTTGGAGGCGCCGAGAGTCGCGGATCATATGTTTACCTCGGCGGCCGGTGCATTGACCTGCGTCTCGGTAAGAGTAAGCATTGTAAACAAATGCTAGAGTGAATCTCGCCGAAGATCAGAGCAGGCTTTGCCTGTTCGAAAGAGGACGGAGCTTGACCCCTCTGCACTTCCCCCAGAATCGCTAAAAAACGAACACATCTCGTCGAGCTATTTTGCGGGTTTCTAACATGCCTGTGCTTGCTGCCTGTGCTGTCTGTGCTTGCTGCCTGTGCTTGCTGCCTGTGTTTGCTGTGCTGCCTGTGCTTGCTGCCTGTGCTTGCTGTGCTGCCTGTGCTTGCTGTGCTGCCTGTGCTTGCTCTGCCGCCTGTTAGCGATGCATTTGATTTCGCCAATAACACGCGGTAATTCGACAGTGACACACGACAGTGGGTTGCTGTGTCACCTGTTTTTGGAGGCGCCGAGAGTCGCGGATCATATGTTTACATCGGCGGCCGGTGCATTGACCTGCGTCTCAGTAACAGTAAACATTGTAAACAAATGCGAGAGTGAATCACGCCGAACATCGGAGCAGGCTTTGCCTGTTGGAAAGAGGACGGAGCTTGACCCCTCTGCACTTCCCCCAGAATCGCTAAAACCAACACATCTCGTCGAGCTATTTTGCGGGATTCTAACATGCCTGTGCTTGCTGCCTGTGCTTGCTGTGCTGCCTGTGCTGTGCTGCCTGTGCTTGCTGCCTGTGCTTGCTGTGCTGCCTGTGCTTGCTGCTTGTGCTTGCTGCCTGTGCTTGCTGTACTTGCTATGCTGCCTGTGCTTGCTGTGCTGCCTGTGCTTGCTGCCTGTGCTGGCTGTGCTTGCTGTGCTGCCTGTGCTTGCTGTGCTGCCTGTGCTTGCTGCCTGTGCTTGCTGCCTGTGCTTGCAGTGCTGCCTTGCTTGCTGCTTGTGCTTGCTGTGCTGCCTGCGCTTGCTGTGCTGCCTGTGCTGTGTTGCCTGTGCTTGCTGTGCTGCCTGCGTTTGCTGTGCTGCCTGTGCTTGCTGCCTGTGCTTGCTGTGCTGCCTGTGTTTGCTGTGCTGCCTGTGCTTGCTGCCTGACCTTGCTGTGCTGCCTGTGCTTGCTGTGCTGTCTGTGTTTGCTGCCTGTGCTTGGTGTGCTGCCTGTGCTTGCTGCCTGTGCTTGCCGTGCTGCCTGTGCTTGCTGTGCTGCCTGTGCTTGCTGCCTGTGCTTGCTGTGCTGCCTGTGCTTGCTGCCTGTGCTTGCTGTGCTGCCTGTGCTTGCTGCCTGTGCTTGCTGTACTGCCTGTGTTTGCTGTGCTGCCTGTGCTTGCTGCCTGACCTTGCTGTGCTGCCTGTGCTTGCTGTGCTGCCTGTGCTTGCTGTGCTGTCTGTGTTTGCTGCCTGTGCTTGGTGTGCTGCCTGTGCTTGCTGCCTGTGCTGGCTGTGCTTGCTGTGCTGCCTGTGCTTGCAGTGCTGCCTTGCTTGCTGCTTGTGCTTGCTGTGCTGCCTGTGCTTGCTGTGCTGCCTGTGCTTGCTGTGCTGCCTGTGCTGTGTTGCCTGTGCTTGCTGTGCTGCCTGCGTTTGCTGTGCTGCCTGTGCTTGCTGCCTGTGCTTGCTGTGCTGCCTGTGTTTGCTGTGCTGCCTGTGCTTGCTGCCTGACCTTGCTGTGCTGCCTGTGCTTGCTGTGCTGCCTGTGCTTGCTGTGCTGTCTGTGTTTGCTGCCTGTGCTTGGTGTGCTGCCTGTGCTTGCTGCCTGTGCTTGCCGTGCTGCCTGTGCTTGCTGTGCTGCCTGTGCTTGCTGCCTGTGCTTGCTGTGCTGCCTGTGCTTGCTGCCTGTGCTTGCTGTGCTGCCTGTGCTTGCTGCCTGTGCTTGCTGTGCTGCCTGTGTTTGCTGTGCTGTCTGTGCTTGCTGCCTGACCTTGCTGTGCTGCCTGTGCTTGCTGTGCTGCCTGTGCTTGCTGTGCTGTCTGTGTTTGCTGCCTGTGCTTGGTGTGCTGCCTGTGCTTGCTGCCTGTGCTTGCCGTGCTGCCTGTGCTTGCTGTGCTGCCTGTGCTTGCTGTGCTGCCTGTGCTTGCTGCCTGTGCTTGCTGCCTGTGCTTGCTGTGCTGCCTGTGCTGCCTGTGCTGCCTGTGCTTGCTGCCTGTGCTTGCTGTGCTGCCTGTGCTTGCTGTGCTGCCTGTGCTTGCTGCCTGTGCTTGCTGTGCTGCCTGTGCTTGCTGCTTGTGCTTGCTGCCTGTGCTTGATGTACTTGCTGTGCTGCCTGTGCTGTGCTGCCTGTGCTGGCTGTGCTTGCTGTGCTGCCTGTGCTTGCTGTGCTGCCTGTGCTTGCTGCCTGTGCTTGCAGTGCTGCCTGTGCTTGCTGCTTGTGCTTGCTGTGCTGCCTGTGCTTGCTGTGCTGCCTGTGCTGTGTTGCCTGTGCTTGCCTTGCTGCCTGCGTTTGCTGTGCTGCCTGTGCTTGCTGCCTGTGCTTGCTGTGCTGCCTGTGCTGTGCTGCCTGTGCTGGCTGTGCTGCCTGTGCTTGCTGTGCTGCCTGTGCTGGCTGTGCTGCCTGTGCTTGCTGTGCTGCCTGTGCTTGCTGCCTGTGCTTGCTGTGCTGCCTGTGCTTGCTGCCTGTGCTTGCTGTGCTTGCTATGCTGCCTGTGCTTGCTGTGCTGCCTGTGCTTGCTGCCTGTCCTTGCTGCCTGTGCTTGCTGTGCTGCCTGTGCTGTGCTGCCTATGCTTGCTGTGCTTGCTGTGCTGCCTGTTAGCGATGCATTTGATTTCGCCCATAACACGCGGTAATTCGACGATGGCACACGACAGTGCGTTGCTGTGTCACCGGTTTTTGGAGGCGCCGAGAGTCGCGGATCATATGTTTACCTCGGCGGCCGGTGCATTGACATGCGTCTCAGTAAGAGTAAGCATTGTAAACAAAGGCGAGAGTGAATCTCGCAGAAGATCGGAGCAGGCTTTGCCTGTTGGAAAGAGGACGGAGCTTGACCCCTCTGCACTTCCCCCAGAATCGCTAAAACGATCTCGTCGAGCTATTTTGCGGGTTTCTAACATGCCTGTGCTTGCTGTGCTGCCTGTGCTTGCTGTGCTGCCTGTGCTTGCTGTGCTGCCTGTGCTTGCTGCCTGTGCTTGCTGTGCTGCCTGTGATGTGCTGCCTGTTCTTACTGTGCTGCCTGTGCTTGCTGTGCTGCCTGTGCTTGCTGCCTGTGCTTGCTGTGCTGCCTGTGCTTGCTGTGCTGCCTGTGCTTGCTGTGCTGCCTGTGATGTGCTGCCTGTGCTTGCTGTGCTGCCTGTGTTTGCTGTGCTGCCTGTGCTTGCTGCCTGACCTTGCTGTGCTGCCTGTGCTGCCTGTGCTGCCTGTGCTGCCTGTGCTTGCTGCCTGTGCTTGCTGTGCTGCCTGTGTTTGCTGTGCTGCCTGTGCTTGCTGTGCTGCCTGTGTTTGCTGTGCTGCCTGTGCTTGCTGCCTGTGCTTGCTGTGCTGCCTGTGCTTGCTGCCTGTGCTTGCTGTGCTGCCTGTGCTTGCTGCCTGTGCTTGCTGTGCTGCCTGTGCTTGCTGTGCTGCCTGTGTTTGCTGCCTATGCTTGCTGTGCTGCCTGTGCTTGCTGCCTCTGCTTGCTGTGCTGCCTGTGCTTGCTGCCTGTGCTTGCTGCGCTGCCTGTGCTTGCTGCCTGTGCTTGCAGTGCTGCCTGTGCTCGCTGTGCTGCCTGTGCTGCCTGTGCTTGCTGCCTGTGCTTGCTGTGCTGCCTGTGCTTGCTGCCTGTGCTTGCTGTGCTGCCTGTGCTTGGTGTGCTGCCTGTGTTTGCTGTGCTGCCTGTGCTGCCTGTGCTTGCTGCCTGTGCTTGCTGTGCTGCCTGTGCTTGCTGCCTGTGCTTGCTGTGCTGCCTGTGCTTGCTGCCTGTGCTCGCTGCCTGTGCTTGCTGTGCTGCCTGTGCTTGCTGCCTGTGCTTGCTGTGCTGTCTGTGCTTGCTGCCTGTGCTGCCTGTGTTTGCTGTGCTGCCTGTGCCTGCTGCCTGTGCTTGCTGTGCTGCCTGTGCTTGCTGCCTGTGCTTGCTGTGCTGCCTGTGCTTGCTGCCTCTGCTTGCTGTGCTGCCTGTGCTTGCTGCCTGTGCTTGCTGTGCTGCCTGTGTTTGCTGTGGTGCCTGTGCTTGCTGCCTGTGCTTGCTGTGCTGCCTGTGCTTGCTGCCTGTCCTTGCTGCCTGTGCTTGCTGTGCTGCCTGTGCTGTGCTGCCTATGCTTGCTGTGCTTGCTGTGCTGCCTGTTAGCGATGCATTTGATTTCGCCCATAACACGCGGTAATTCGTCGATGGCACACGACAGTGCGTTGCTGTGTCACCTTTTTTTGGAGGCGCCGAGAGTCGCGGACCATATGTTTACCTCGGCGGCCGGTGCATTGACCTGCGTCTCAGTAAGAGTAAGCATTGTAAACAAATGCGAGAGTGAATCTCGCAGAAGATCGGAGCAGGCTTTGCCTGTTGGAAAGAGGACGGAGCTTGACCCCTCTGCACTTCCCCCAGAATCGCTAAAACGAACACATCTCGTCGATCTATTTTGCGGGTTTCTAACATGCCTGTGCTTGCTGCCTGTGCTTGCTGTGCTGCCTGTGCTTGCTGCGCTGCCTGTTAGCGATGCATTTGATTTCGCCCATAACACGCGGTAATTCGACAGTGGCACGCGACAGTGCGTTGCTGTGTCACCTGTTTTTGGAGGCGCCGAGAGTCGCGGATCAAATGTTTACCTCGGCGGCCGGTGCATTGACCTGCGTCTCAGTAAGAGTAAGCATTGTAAACAAATGCGAGAGTGAATCTCGCAGAAGATCGGAGCAGGCTTTGCCTGTTGGAAAGAGGACGGAGCTTGACCCCTCTGCACTTCCCCCAGAATCGCTAAAACGAACACATCACGTCGAGCTATTTTGCGGGTTTCTAACATGCCTGTGCTTGCTGTGCTGCCTGTGCTTGCTGTGCTGCCAGTGCTTGCTGCCTGTGCTTGCTGTGCTGCCTGTGCTTGCTGTGCTGCCTGTGCTTGCTGCCTGTGCTTGCTGTGCTGCCTGTGCTTGCTGCCTGTGCTTGCTGTGCTGCCTGTGCTTGCTGCCTGTGCTTGCTGTGCTGCCTGTGCTTGCTGCCTGTGCTTGCTGTGCTGCCTGTGCTCGCTGTGCTGCCTGTGCTGCCTGTGCTTGCTGCCTGTGCTTGCTGTGCTGCCTGTGTTTGCTGTGCTGCCTGTGCTTGCTGCCTCTGCTTGCTGTGCTGCCTGTGCTTGCTGCCTGTGCTTGCTGCGCTGCCTGTGCTTGCTGCCTGTGCTTGCAGTGCTGCCTGTGCTCGCTGTGCTGCCTGTGCTGCCTGTGCTTGCTGTGCTGCCTGTGCTTGCTGCCTGTGCTTGCTGTGCTGCCTGTGCTTGGTGTGCTGCCTGTGTTTGCTGTGCTGCCTGTGCTGCCTGTGCTTGCTGCCTGTGCTTGCTGTGCTGCCTGTGCTTGCTGCCTGTGCTTGCTGTGCTGCCTGTGCTTGCTGCCAGTGCTTGCTGTGCTGCCTGTGCTTGCTGTGCTGCCTGTGTTTGCTGTGCTGCCTGTGCTGCCTGTGCTTGCTGCCTGTGCTTGCTGTGCTGCCTGTGCTTGCTGCCTGTGTTCGCTGCCTGTGCTTGCTGTGCTGCCTGTGCTTGCTGCCTGTGCTTGCTGTGCTGTCTGTGCTTGCTGCCTGTGCTGCCTGTGCTTGCTGTGCTGCCTGTGTTTGCTGTGCTGCCTGTGCCTGCTGCCTGTGCTTGCTGTGCTGCCTGTGCTTGCTGCCTGTGCTTGCTGTGCTGCCTGTGCTTGCTGCCTCTGCTTGCTGTGCTGCCTGTGCTTGCTGCCTGTGCTTGCTGTGCTGCCTGTGTTTGCTGTGCTGCCTGTGCTTGCTGCCTGTGCTTGCTGTGCTGCCTGTGCTTGCTGCCTGTACTTGCTGTGCTGCCTGTGCTTGCTGCCTGTGCTTGCTGTGCTGCCTGTGTTTGCTGTGCTGCCTGTGCTTGCTGTGCTGCCTGTCCTTGCTGCCTGTGTTTGCTGTGCTTTCTGTGTTTGCTGTGCTGCCTGTGCTTGCTGTGCTGCCTGTGCTTGCTGCCTGTGCTTGCTGTGCTGCCTGTGCTTGCTGCCTGTGCTTGCTGTGCTGCCTGTGCTTGCTGCGCTGCCTGTTAGCAATGCATTTGATTTCACCCATAACACGCGGTAATTCGACAGTGGCATACGACAGTGCGTTGCTGTGTCACCTGTTTTTGGAGGCGCCGAGAGTCGCGGACCATATGTTTACCTCGGCGGCCGGTGCATTGACCTGCGTCTCAGTAAGAGTAAGCATTGTAAACAAATGCGAGAGTGAATCTCGCAGAAGATCGGAGCAGGCTTTGCCTGTTGGAAAGAGGACGGAGCTTGACCCCTCTGCACTTCCCCCAGAATCGCTAAAACGAACACATCTCGTCGATCTATTTTGCGGGTTTCTAACATGCCTGTGCTTGCTGCCTGTGCTTGCTGTGCTGCCTGTGCTTGCTGCGCTGCCTGTTAGCGATGCATTTGATTTCGCCCATAACACGCGGTAATTCGACAGTGGCACGCGACAGTGCGTTGCTGTGTCACCTGTTTTTGGAGGCGCCGAGAGTCGCGGATCAAATGTTTACCTCGGCGGCCGGTGCATTGACCTGCGTCTCAGTAAGAGTAAGCATTGTAAACAAATGCGAGAGTGAATCTCGCAGAAGATCGGAGCAGGCTTTGCCTGTTGGAAAGAGGACGGAGCTTGACCCCTCTGCACTTCCCCCAGAATCGCTAAAACGAACACATCACGTCGAGCTATTTTGCGGGTTTCTAACATGCCTGTGTTTGCTGCCTGTGCTTGCTGTGCTGCCTGTTAGCGATGCATTTGATTTCGCCCATAACACGCGGTAATTCGTCGATGGCACACGACAGTGCGTTGCTGTGTCACCTTTTTTTGGAGGCGCCGAGAGTCGCGGATCATATGTTTACCTCGGCGGCCGGTGCATTGACCTGCGTCTCAGTAAGAGTAAGCATTGTAAACAAATGCTAGAGTGAATCTCGCCGAAGATCAGAGCAGGCTTTGCCTGTTCGAAAGAGGACGGAGCTTGACCCCTCTGCACTTCCCCCAGAATCGCTAAAAAACGAACACATCTCGTCGAGCTATTTTGCGGGTTTCTAACATGCCTGTGCTTGCTGCCTGTGCTGTCTGTGCTTGCTGCCTGTGCTTGCTGCCTGTGTTTGCTGTGCTGCCTGTGCTTGCTGCCTGTGCTTGCTGTGCTGCCTGTGCTTGCTGTGCTGCCTGTGCTTGCTGCCTGTGCTTGCTGTGCTGCCTGTGATGTGCTGCCTGTGCTTGCTGTGCTGCCTGTGTTTGCTGTGCTGCCTGTGCTTGCTGCCTGACCTTGCTGTGCTGCCTGTGCTTGCTGTGCTGCCTGTGTTTGCTGTGCTGCCTGTGCTTGCTGTGCTGCCTGTGTTTGCTGTGCTGCCTGTGCTTGCTGTGCTGCCTGTGCTTGCTGCCTGTGCTTGCTGTGCTGCCTGTGCTTGCTGTGCTGCCTGTTAGCGATGCATTTGATTTCGCCCATAACACGCGGTAACTCGAGAGTGGCACGCGACAGTGCGTTGCTGTGTCACCTGTTTTTGGAGGCGCTGAGAGTCGCGGATCATATGTTTACCTCGGCGGCCGGTGCATTGACCTGCGTCTCAGTAAGAGTAAGCATTGTAAACAAATGCGAGAGTGAATCTCGCCGAAGATCGGAGCAGGCTTTGCCTGTTGGAAAGAGGACGGAGCTTGACCCCTCTGCATTTCCCCCAGAATCACTAAAACGAACACATCTCGTCGAGCTATTTTGCGGGTTTCTAACATGCCTGTGCTTGCTGTCTGTGCTTGCTGTGCTGCCTGTGCTTGCTGCCTGTGCTTGCTGTGTTGCCTGTGCTTGCTGTGCTGCCTGTGCTTGCTGTGCTGCCTGTGCTGCCTGTGCTCGCTGTGCTGCCTGTGCTTGGTGTGCTGCCTGTGCTTGCGTTGCTGCCTGTGCTTGCTGCCTGTGCTTGCTGTGCTGCCTGTGCTTGCTGCCTGTGCTCGCTGCCTGTGCTTGCTGTGCTGCCTGTGCTTGCTGCCTGTGCTTGCTGTGCTGTCTGTGCTTGCTGCCTGTGCTGCCTGTGCTTGCAGTGCTGCCTGTGCTTGCTGCTTGTGCTTGCTGTGCTGCCTGTGCTTGCTGTGCTGCCTGTGCTGTGTTGCCTGTGCTTGCCTTGCTGCCTGCGTTTGCTGTGCTGCCTGTGCTTGCTGCCTGTGCTTGCTGTGCTGCCTGTGCTGTGCTGCCTGTGCTGGCTGTGCTGCCTGTGCTTGCTGTGCTGCCTGTGCTTGCTGCCTGTGCTTGCTGTGCTGCCTGTGCTTGCTGCCTGTGCTTGCTGTGCTGCCTGTGCTTGCTGCCTGTGCTTGCTGTGCTTGCTATGCTGCCTGTGCTTGCTGTGCTGCCTGTGCTTGCTGCCTGTCCTTGCTGCCTGTGCTTGCTGTGCTGCCTGTGCTGTGCTGCCTATGCTTGCTGTGCTTGCTGTGCTGCCTGTTAGCGATGCATTTGATTTCGCCCATAACACGCGGTAATTCGTCGATGGCACACGACAGTGCGTTGCTGTGTCACCTGTTTTTGGAGTCGCCGAGAGTCGCGGATCATATGTTTACCTCGGCGGCCGGTGCATTGACCTGCGTCTCGGTAAGAGTAAGCATTGTAAACAAATGCTAGAGTGAATCTCGCCGAAGATCAGAGCAGGCTTTGCCTGTTCGAAAGAGGACGGAGCTTGACCCCTCTGCACTTCCCCCAGAATCGCTAAAAAACGAACACATCTCGTCGAGCTATTTTGCGGGTTTCTAACATGCCTGTGCTTGCTGCCTGTGCTGTCTGTGCTTGCTGCCTGTGCTTGCTGCCTGTGTTTGCTGTGCTGCCTGTGCTTGCTGCCTGTGCTTGCTGTGCTGCCTGTGCTTGCTCTGCCGCCTGTTAGCGATGCATTTGATTTCGCCAATAACACGCGGTAATTCGACAGTGACACACGACAGTGGGTTGCTGTGTCACCTGTTTTTGGAGGCGCCGAGAGTCGCGGATCATATGTTTACATCGGCGGCCGGTGCATTGACCTGCGTCTCAGTAACAGTAAACATTGTAAACAAATGCGAGAGTGAATCACGCCGAACATCGGAGCAGGCTTTGCCTGTTGGAAAGAGGACGGAGCTTGACCCCTCTGCACTTCCCCCAGAATCGCTAAAACCAACACATCTCGTCGAGCTATTTTGCGGGATTCTAACATGCCTGTGCTTGCTGCCTGTGCTTGCTGTGCTGCCTGTGCTGTGCTGCCTGTGCTTGCTGCCTGTGCTTGCTGTGCTGCCTGTGCTTGCTGCTTGTGCTTGCTGCCTGTGCTTGCTGTACTTGCTATGCTGCCTGTGCTTGCTGTGCTGCCTGTGCTTGCTGCCTGTGCTGGCTGTGCTTGCTGTGCTGCCTGTGCTTGCTGTGCTGCCTGTGCTTGCTGCCTGTGCTTGCTGCCTGTGCTTGCAGTGCTGCCTTGCTTGCTGCTTGTGCTTGCTGTGCTGCCTGCGCTTGCTGTGCTGCCTGTGCTGTGTTGCCTGTGCTTGCTGTGCTGCCTGCGTTTGCTGTGCTGCCTGTGCTTGCTGCCTGTGCTTGCTGTGCTGCCTGTGTTTGCTGTGCTGCCTGTGCTTGCTGCCTGACCTTGCTGTGCTGCCTGTGCTTGCTGTGCTGTCTGTGTTTGCTGCCTGTGCTTGGTGTGCTGCCTGTGCTTGCTGCCTGTGCTTGCCGTGCTGCCTGTGCTTGCTGTGCTGCCTGTGCTTGCTGCCTGTGCTTGCTGTGCTGCCTGTGCTTGCTGCCTGTGCTTGCTGTGCTGCCTGTGCTTGCTGCCTGTGCTTGCTGTGCTGCCTGTGTTTGCTGTGCTGCCTGTGCTTGCTGCCTGACCTTGCTGTGCTGCCTGTGCTTGCTGTGCTGCCTGTGCTTGCTGTGCTGTCTGTGTTTGCTGCCTGTGCTTGGTGTGCTGCCTGTGCTTGCTGCCTGTGCTGGCTGTGCTTGCTGTGCTGCCTGTGCTTGCAGTGCTGCCTTGCTTGCTGCTTGTGCTTGCTGTGCTGCCTGTGCTTGCTGTGCTGCCTGTGCTTGCTGTGCTGCCTGTGCTTGCTGCCTGTGCTTGCTGTGCTGCCTGTGCTTGCTGCCTGTGCTTGCTGTGCTGCCTGTGATGTGCTGCCTGTGCTTGCTGTGCTGCCTGTGTTTGCTGTGCTGCCTGTGCTTGCTGCCTGACCTTGCTGTGCTGCCTGTGCTGCCTGTGCTGCCTGTGCTTGCTGCCTGTGCTTGCTGTGCTGCCTGTGCTTGCTGTGCTGCCTGTGTTTGCTGTGCTGCCTGTGCTTGCTGCCTGTGCTTGCTGTGCTGCCTGTGCTTGCTGCCTGTGCTTGCTGTGCTGCCTGTGCTTGCTGCCTGTGCTTGCTGTGCTGCCTGTGCTTGCTGTGCTGCCTGTGTTTGCTGCCTATGCTTGCTGTGCTGCCTGTGCTTGCTGCCTCTGCTTGCTGTGCTGCCTGTGCTTGCTGCCTGTGCTTGCTGCGCTGCCTGTGCTTGCTGCCTGTGCTTGCAGTGCTGCCTGTGCTCGCTGTGCTGCCTGTGCTGCCTGTGCTTGCTGCCTGTGCTTGCTGTGCTGCCTGTGCTTGCTGCCTGTGCTTGCTGTGCTGCCTGTGCTTGGTGTGCTGCCTGTGTTTGCTGTGCTGCCTGTGCTGCCTGTGCTTGCTGCCTGTGCTTGCTGTGCTGCCTGTGCTTGCTGCCTGTGCTTGCTGTGCTGCCTGTGCTTGCTGCCTGTGCTCGCTGCCTGTGCTTGCTGTGCTGCCTGTGCTTGCTGCCTGTGCTTGCTGTGCTGTCTGTGCTTGCTGCCTGTGCTGCCTGTGTTTGCTGTGCTGCCTGTGCCTGCTGCCTGTGCTTGCTGTGCTGCCTGTGCTTGCTGCCTGTGCTTGCTGTGCTGCCTGTGCTTGCTGCCTCTGCTTGCTGTGCTGCCTGTGCTTGCTGCCTGTGCTTGCTGTGCTGCCTGTGTTTGCTGTGGTGCCTGTGCTTGCTGCCTGTGCTTGCTGTGCTGCCTGTGCTTGCTGCCTGTACTTGCTGTGCTGCCTGTGCTTGCTGCCTGTGCTTGCTGTGCTGCCTGTGTTTGCTGTGCTGCCTGTGCTTGCTGTGCTGCCTGTCCTTGCTGCCTGTGTTTGCTGTGCTTTCTGTGTTTGCTGTGCTGCCTGTGCTTGCTGTGCTGCCTGTGCTTGCTGCCTGTGCTTGCTGTGCTGCCTGTGCTTGCTGTGCTGCCTGTTAGCGATGCATCTGATTTCACCCATAACACGCGGTAATTCGACAGTGGCATACGACAGTGCGTTGCTGTGTCACCTGTTTTTGGAGGCGCCGAGAGTCGCGGACCATATGTTTACCTCGGCGGCCGGTGCATTGACCTGCGTCTCAGTAAGAGTAAGCATTGTAAACAAATGCGAGAGTGAATCTCGCAGAAGATCGGAGCAGGCTTTGCCTGTTGGAAAGAGGACGGAGCTTGACCCCTCTGCACTTCCCCCAGAATCGCTAAAACGAACACATCTCGTCGAGCTATTTTGCGGGTTTCTAACATGCCTGTGCTTGCTGCCTGTGCTTGCTGTGCTGCCTGTGCTTGCTGCGCTGCCTGTTAGCGATGCATTTGATTTCGCCCATAACACGCGGTAATTCGACAGTGGCACGCGACAGTGCGTTGCTGTGTCACCTGTTTTTGGAGGCGCCGAGAGTCGCGGATCAAATGTTTACCTCGGCGGCCGGTGCATTGACCTGCGTCTCAGTAAGAGTAAGCATTGTAAACAAATGCGAGAGTGAATCTCGCAGAAGATCGGAGCAGGCTTTGCCTGTTGGAAAGAGGACGGAGCTTGACCCCTCTGCACTTCCCCCAGAATCGCTGAAACGAACACATCACGTCGAGCTATTTTGCGGGTTTCTAACATGCCTGTGTTTGCTGCCTGTGCTTGCTGTGCTGCCTGTTAGCGATGCATTTGATTTCGCCCATAACACGCGGTAATTCGACAGTGGCGCGCGACAGTGCGTTGCAGTGTCACCTGTTTTTGGAGGCGCCGAGAGTCGCGGATCATATGTTTACCTCGGCGGCCGGTGCATTGACCTGCGTCTCAGTAAGAGTAAGCATTGTAAACAAATGCGAGAGTGAATCTCATAGAAGATCGGAGCAGGCATTGCCTGTTGGAAAGAGGACGGAGCTTGACCCCTCTGCACTTCCCCCAGAATCGCTAAAACGAACTCGTCGAGCTATTTTGCGGGTTTCTAACATGCCTGTGCTTGCTGTGCTGCCTGTGCTTGCTGTGCTGCCAGTGCTTGCTGCCTGTGCTTGCTGTGCTGCCTGTGCTTGCTGCCTGTGCTTGCTGTGCTGCCTGTGCTTGCTGCCTGTGCTTGCTGTGCTGCCTGTGCTTGCTGCCTCTGCTTGCTGTGCTGCCTGTGCTTGCTGCCTGTGCTTGCTGTGCTGCCTGTGTTTGCTGTGCTGCCTGTGCTTGCTGCCTGTGCTTGCTGTGCTGCCTGTGCTTGCTGCCTGTGCTTGCTGTGCTGCCTGTGCTTGCTGCCTGTGCTTGCTGTGCTGCCTGTGCTTGCTGCCTGTGCTTGCTGTGCTGTCTGTGCTCGCTGTGCTGCCTGTGCTGCCTGTGCTTGCTGCCTGTGCTTGCTGTGCTGCCTGTGTTTGCTGTGCTGCCTGTGCTTGCTGTGCTGCCTGTGTTTGCTGTGCTGCCTGTGCTTGCTGCCTGTGCTTGCTGTGCTGCCTGTGCTTGCTGCCTGTGCTTGCTGTGCTGCCTGTGCTTGCTGCCTGTGCTTGCTGTGCTGCCTGTGCTTGCTGTGCTGCCTGTGTTTGCTGCCTATGCTTGCTGTGCTGCCTGTGCTTGCTGCCTCTGCTTGCTGTGCTGCCTGTGCTTGCTGCCTGTGCTTGCTGCGCTGCCTGTGCTTGCTGCCTGTGCTTGCAGTGCTGCCTGTGCTCGCTGTGCTGCCTGTGCTGCCTGTGCTTGCTGCCTGTGCTTGCTGTGCTGCCTGTGCTTGCTGCCTGTGCTTGCTGCGCTGCCTGTGCTTGCTGCCTGTGCTTGCAGTGCTGCCTGTGCTCGCTGTGCTGCCTGTGCTGCCTGTGCTTGCTGCCTGTGCTTGCTGTGCTGCCTGTGCTTGCTGTGCTGCCTGTGCTTGGTGTGCTGCCTGTGTTTGCTGTGCTGCCTGTGCTGCCTGTGCTTGCTGCCTGTGCTTGCTGTGCTGCCTGTGCTTGCTGCCTGTGCTTGCTGTGCTGCCTGTGCTTGCTGCCAGTGCTTGCTGTGCTGCCTGTGTTTGCTGTGCTGCCTGTGCTGCCTGTGCTTGCTGCCTGTGCTTGCTGTGCTGCCTGTGCTTGCTGTGCTGCCTGTGCTTGCTGCCTGTGCTCGCTGCCTGTGCTTGCTGTGCTGCCTGTGCTTGCTGCCTGTGCTTGCTGTGCTGTCTGTGCTTGCTGCCTGTGCTGCCTGTGCTTGCTGTGCTGCCTGTGTTTGCTGTGCTGCCTGTGCCTGCTGCCTGTGCTTGCTGTGCTGCCTGTGCTTGCTGCCTGTGCTTGCTGTGCTGCCTGTGCTTGCTGCCTCTGCTTGCTGTGCTGCCTGTGCTTGCTGCCTGTGCTTGCTGTGCTGCCTGTGTTTGCTGTGCTGCCTGTGCTTGCTGCCTGTGCTTGCTGTGCTGCCTGTGCTTGCTGCCTGTGCTTGCTGTGCTGCCTGTGTTTGCTGTGCTGCCTGTGCTTGCTGCCTGTGCTTGCTGTGCTGCCTGTGCTTGCTGCCTGTACTTGCTGTGCTGCCTGTGCTTGCTGCCTGTGGTTGCTGTGCTGCCTGTGTTTGCTGTGCTGCCTGTGCTTGCTGTGCTGCCTGTCCTTGCTGCCTGTGTTTGCTGTGCTTTCTGTGTTTGCTGTGCTGCCTGTGCTTGCTGTGCTGCCTGTGCTTGCTGCCTGTGCTTGCTGTGCTGCCTGTGCTTGCTGCCTGTGCTTGCTGTGCTGCCTGTGCTTGCTGCGCTGCCTGTTAGCAATGCATTTGATTTCACCCATAACACGCGGTAATTCGACAGTGGCATACGACAGTGCGTTGCTGTGTCACCTGTTTTTGGAGGCGCCGAGAGTCGCGGACCATATGTTTACCTCAGCGGCCGGTGCATTGACCTGCGTCTCAGTAAGAGTAAGCATTGTAAACAAATGCGAGAGTGAATCTCGCAGAAGATCGGAGCAGGCTTTGCCTGTTGGAAAGAGGACGGAGCTTGACCCCTCTGCACTTCCCCCAGAATCGCTAAAACGAACACATCTCGTCGATCTATTTTGCGGGTTTCTAACATGCCTGTGCTTGCTGCCTGTGCTTGCTGTGCTGCCTGTGCTTGCTGTGCTGCCTGTGCTTGCTGCGCTGCCTGTTAGCGATGCATTTGATTTCGCCCATAACACGCGGTAATTCGACAGTGGCACGCGACAGTGCGTTGCTGTGTCACCTGTTTTTGGAGGCGCCGAGAGTCGCGGATCAAATGTTTACCTCGGCGGCCGGTGCATTGACCTGCGTCTCAGTAAGAGTAAGCATTGTAAACAAATGCGAGAGTGAATCTCGCAGAAGATCGGAGCAGGCTTTGCCTGTTGGAAAGAGGACGGAGCTTGACCCCTCTGCACTTCCCCCAGCATCGCTAAAACGAACTCGTCGAGCTATTTTGCGGGTTTCTAACATGCCTGTGCTTGCTGTGCTGCCTGTGCTTGCTGTGCTGCCTGTGCTTGCTGCCTGTGCTTCCTGTGCTGCCTGTGCTTGCTGCCTGTGATTGCTGTGCTGCCTGTGCTTGCTGCCTGTGCTTGCTGCCTGTGCTTGCTGTACTTGCTATGCTGCCTGTGCTTGCTGTGCTGCCTGTGCTTGCTGCCTGTCCTTGCTGCCTGTGCTTGCTGTGCTGCCTGTGCTGTGCTCCCTATGCTTGCTGTGCTTGCTGTGCTGCCTGTTAGCGATGCATTTGATTTCGCCCATAACACGCGGTAATTCGACAGTGGCACACGACAGTGCGTTGCTGTGTCACCGGTTTTTGGAGGCGCCGAGAGTCGCGGATCATATGTTTACCTCGGCAGCCGGTGCATTGACATGCGTCTCAGTAAGAGTAAGCATTGTAAACAAATGCGAGAGTGAATCTCGCAGAAGATCGGAGCAGGCTTTGCCTGTTGGAAAGAGGACGGAGCTTGACCCCTCTGCACTTCCCCCAGAACCGCTAAAACGAACTCGTCGAGCTATTTTGCGGGTTTCTAACATGCCTGTGCTTGCTGTGCTGCCTGTGCTTGCTGCCTGTGCTTGCTGTGCTGCCTGTGATGTGCTGCCTGTGCTTGCTGTGCTGCCTGTGTTTGCTGTGCTGCCTGTGCTTGCTGCCTGACCTTGCTGTGCTGCCTGTGCTTGCTGTGCTGCCTGTGTTTGCTGTGCTGCCTGTGCTTGCTGTGCTGCCTGTGTTTGCTGTGCTGCCTGTGCTTGCTGTGCTGCCTGTGCTTGCTGCCTGTGCTTGCTGTGCTGCCTGTGCTTGCTGTGCTGCCTGTTAGCGATGCATTTGATTTCGCCCATAACACGCGGTAACTCGAGAGTGGCACGCGACAGTGCGTTGCTGTGTCACCTGTTTTTGGAGGCGCTGAGAGTCGCGGATCATATGTTTACCTCGGCGGCCGGTGCATTGACCTGCGTCTCAGTAAGAGTAAGCATTGTAAACAAATGCGAGAGTGAATCTCGCCGAAGATCGGAGCAGGCTTTGCCTGTTGGAAAGAGGACGGAGCTTGACCCCTCTGCATTTCCCCCAGAATCACTAAAACGAACACATCTCGTCGAGCTATTTTGCGGGTTTCTAACATGCCTGTGCTTGCTGTCTGTGCTTGCTGTGCTGCCTGTGCTTGCTGCCTGTGCTTGCTGTGTTGCCTGTGCTTGCTGTGCTGCCTGTGCTTGCTGTGCTGCCTGTGCTGCCTGTGCTCGCTGTGCTGCCTGTGCTTGGTGTGCTGCCTGTGCTTGCGTTGCTGCCTGTGCTTGCTGCCTGTGCTTGCTGTGCTGCCTGTGCTTGCTGCCTGTGCTTGCTGTGCTGCCTGTGCTTGCTGCCAGTGCTTGCTGTGCTGTCTGTGCTTGCTGCCTGTGCTTGCTGTGCTGCCTGTGTTTGCTGTGCTGCCTGTGCTTGCTGCCTGTGCTTGCTGTGCTGCCTGTGCTTGCTGCCTGTGCTCGCTGTGCTGCCTGGGCTCGCTGTGCTGCCTGTGCTTGCTGCCTGTGCTTGCTGCCTGTGCTTGCTGCCTGTGCTTGCTGTGCTGCCTGTGCTTGCTGCCTGTGCTTGCTGTGCTGCCTGTGCTTGCTGCCTGTGCTTGCAGTGCTGCCTGTGCTTGCTGTGCTGCCTGTGCTTGCTGCCTGTGCTCGCTGCCTGTTCTGCCTGTGCTTGCTGCCTGTGCTTGCTGTGCTGCCTGTGCTTGCTGCCTGTGCTCGCTGCCTGTGCTTGCTGTGCTGCCTGTGCTTGCTGCCTGTGCTTGCTGTGCTGTCTGTGCTTGCTGCCTGTGCTGCCTGTGCTTGCAGTGCTGCCTGTGCTTGCTGCTTGTGCTTGCTGTGCTGCCTGTGCTTGCTGTGCTGCCTGTGCTGTGTTGCCTGTGCTTGCCTTGCTGCCTGCGTTTGCTGTGCTGCCTGTGCTTGCTGCCTGTGCTTGCTGTGCTGCCTGTGCTGTGCTGCCTGTGCTGGCTGTGCTGCCTGTGCTTGCTGTGCTGCCTGTGCTTGCTGCCTGTGCTTGCTGTGCTGCCTGTGCTTGCTGCCTGTGCTTGCTGTGCTGCCTGTGCTTGCTGCCTGTGCTTGCTGTGCTGCCTGTGCTTGCTGCCTGTGCTTGCTGTGCTTGCTATGCTGCCTGTGCTTGCTGTGCTGCCTGTGCTTGCTGCCTGTCCTTGCTGCCTGTGCTTGCTGTGCTGCCTGTGCTGTGCTGCCTATGCTTGCTGTGCTTGCTGTGCTGCCTGTTAGCGATGCATTTGATTTCGCCCATAACACGCGGTAATTCGTCGATGGCACACGACAGTGCGTTGCTGTGTCACCTGTTTTTGGAGGCGCCGAGAGTCGCGGATCATATGTTTACCTCGGCGGCCGGTGCATTGACCTGCGTCTCAGTAAGAGTAAGCATTGTAAACAAATGCTAGAGTGAATCTCGCCGAAGATCAGAGCAGGCTTTGCCTGTTCGAAAGAGGACGGAGCTTGACCCCTCTGCACTTCCCCCAGAATCGCTAAAAAACGAACACATCTCGTCGAGCTATTTTGCGGGTTTCTAACATGCCTGTGCTTGCTGCCTGTGCTGTCTGTGCTTGCTGCCTGTGCTTGCTGCCTGTGTTTGCTGTGCTGCCTGTGCTTGCTGCCTGTGCTTGCTGTGCTGCCTGTGCTTGCTGTGCTGCCTGTGCTTGCTCTGCCGCCTGTTAGCGATGCATTTGATTTCGCCAATAACACGCGGTAATTCGACAGTGACACACGACAGTGGGTTGCTGTGTCACCTGTTTTTGGAGGCGCCGAGAGTCGCGGATCATATGTTTACATCGGCGGCCGGTGCATTGACCTGCGTCTCAGTAACAGTAAACATTGTAAACAAATGCGAGAGTGAATCACGCCGAACATCGGAGCAGGCTTTGCCTGTTGGAAAGAGGACGGAGCTTGACCCCTCTGCACTTCCCCCAGAATCGCTAAAACCAACACATCTCGTCGAGCTATTTTGCGGGATTCTAACATGCCTGTGCTTGCTGCCTGTGCTTGCTGTGCTGCCTGTGCTTGCTGCCTGTGCTTGCTGTGCTGCCTGTGCTTGCTGCTTGTGCTTGCTGCCTGTGCTTGCTGTGCTGCCTGTGCTTGCTGCCTGTGCTGGCTGTGCTTGCTGTGCTGCCTGTGCTTGCTGTGCTGCCTGTGCTTGCTGCCTGTGCTTGCTGCCTGTGCTTGCAGTGCTGCCTTGCTTGCTGCTTGTGCTTGCTGTGCTGCCTGCGCTTGCTGTGCTGCCTGTGCTGTGTTGCCTGTGCTTGCTGTGCTGCCTGCGTTTGCTGTGCTGCCTGTGCTTGCTGCCTGTGCTTGCTGTGCTGCCTGTGTTTGCTGTGCTGCCTGTGCTTGCTGCCTGACCTTGCTGTGCTGCCTGTGCTTGCTGTGCTGCCTGTGCTTGCTGTGCTGTCTGTGTTTGCTGCCTTTGCTTGGTGTGCTGCCTGTGCTTGCTGCCTGTGCTTGCCGTGCTGCCTGTGCTTGCTGTGCTGCCTGTGCTTGCTGTGCTGCCTGTGCTTGCTGCCTGTGCTTGCTGTGCTGCCTGTGCTTGCTGCCTGTGCTTGCTGTGCTGCCTGTGCTTGCTGCCTGTGCTTGCTGTGCTGCCTGTGTTTGCTGTGCTGCCTGTGCTTGCTGCCTGACCTTGCTGTGCTGCCTGTGCTTGCTGTGCTGCCTGTGCTTGCTGTGCTGTCTGTGTTTGCTGCCTGTGCTTGGTGTGCTGCCTGTGCTTGCTGCCTGTGCTGGCTGTGCTTGCTGTGCTGCCTGTGCTTGCAGTGCTGCCTTGCTTGCTGCTTGTGCTTGCTGTGCTGCCTGTGCTTGCTGTGCTGCCTGTGCTGTGTTGCCTGTGCTTGCTGTGCTGCCTGCGTTTGCTGTGCTGCCTGTGCTTGCTGCCTGTGCTTGCTGTGCTGCCTGTGTTTGCTGTGCTGCCTGTGCTTGCTGCCTGACCTTGCTGTGCTGCCTGTGCTTGCTGTGCTGTCTGTGTTTGCTGCCTGTGCTTGGTGTGCTGCCTGTGCTTGCTGCCTGTGCTTGCCGTGCTGCCTGTGCTTGCTGTGCTGCCTGTGCTTGCTGCCTGTGCTTGCTGTGCTGCCTGTGCTTGCTGCCTGTGCTTGCTGTGCTGCCTGTGCTTGCTGCCTGTGCTTGCTGTGCTGCCTGTGTTTGCTGTGCTGCCTGTGCTTGCTGCCTGACCTTGCTGTGCTGCCTGTGCTTGCTGTGCTGTCTGTGTTTGCTGCCTGTGCTTGGTGTGCTGCCTGTGCTTGCTGCCTGTGCTTGCCGTGCTGCCTGTGCTTGCTGTGCTGCCTGTGCTTGCTGTGCTGCCTGTGCTTGCTGCCTGTGCTTGCTGCCTGTGCTTGCTGTGCTGCCTGTGCTGCCTGTGCTGCCTGTGCTGCCTGTGCTGCCTGTGCTTGCTGCCTGTGCTTGCTGTGCTGCCTGTGCTTGCTGTGCTGCCTGTGCTTGCTGCCTGTGCTTGCTGTGCTGCCTGTGCTTGCTGCTTGTGCTTGCTGCCTGTGCTTGATGTACTTGCTGTGCTGCCTGTGCTGTGCTGCCTGTGCTGGCTGTGCTTGCTGTGCTGCCTGTGCTTGCTGTGCTGCCTGTGCTTGCTGCCTGTGCTTGCTGTGCTGCCTGTGCTTGCTGCCTGTGCTGCCTGTGTTTGCTGTGCTGCCTGTGCTTGCTGCCTGTGCTTGCTGTGCTGCCTGTGCTTGCTGTGCTGCCTGTGCTTGCTGCCTGTGCTTGCTGTGCTGCCTGTGCTTGCTGCTTGTGCTTGCTGCCTGTGCTTGCTGTACTTGCTATGCTGCCTGTGCTTGCTGTGCTGCCTGTGCTTGCTGCCTGTGCTGGCTGTGCTTGCTGTGCTGCCTGTGCTTGCTGTGCTGCCTGTGCTTGCTGCCTGTGCTTGCTGTGCTGCCTGTGTTTGCTGTGCTGCCTGTGCTTGCTGCCTGTGTTTGCTGTGCTGCCTGTGCTTGCTGTGCTGCCTGTGCTTGCTGCCTGTGCTTGCTGTGCTGCCTGTGTTTGCTGTCCTGCCTGTGCTTGCTGCCTGTGCTTGCTGTACTTGCTATGCTGCCTGTGCTTGCTGTGCTGCCTGTGCTTGCTGTGCTGCCTGTGCTTGCTGCCTGTGCTGGCTGTGCTTGCTGTGCTGCCTGTGCTTGCTGTGCTGCCTGTGCTTGCTGCCTGTGCTTGCTGTGCTGCCTGTGTTTGCTGTGCTGCATGTGCTTGCTGCCTGTGCTTGCTGTGCTGCCTGTGCTGCCTGTGCTTGCTGCCTGTGCTTGCTGTGCTGCCTGTGCTTGCTGTGCTGCCTGTGCTTGCTGCCTGTGCTTGCTGTGCTGCCTGTGCTGCCTGTGCTTGCTGCCTGTGCTTGCTGTACTTGCTATGCTGCCTGTGTTTGCTGTGCTGCCTGTGCTTGCTGCCTGTGCTTGCTGTGCTGCCTGTGCTTGCTGCCTGTGCTTGCTGTGCTGCCTGTGCTTGCTGCTTGTGCTTGCTGCCTGTGCTTGCTGTACTTGCTATGCTGCCTGTGCTTGCTGTGCTGCCTGTGCTTGCTGCCTGTGCTGCCTGTGCTTGCTGTGCTGCCTGTGCTTGCTGCCTGTGCTTGCAGTGCTGCCTTGCTTGCTGCTTGTGCTTGCTGTGCTGCCTGTGCTTGCTGTGCTGCCTGTGCTTGCTGTGCTGCCTGTGCTGTGTTGCCTGTGCTTGCTGTGCTGCCTGCGTTTGCTGTGCTGCCTGTGCTTGCTGCCTGTGCTTGCTGTGCTGCCTGTGTTTGCTGTGCTGCCTGTGCTTGCTGCCTGACCTTGCTGTGCTGCCTGTGCTTGCTGTGCTGCCTGTGCTTGCTGTGCTGTCTGTGTTTGCTGCCTGTGCTTGGTGTGCTGCCTGTGCTTGCTGCCTGTGCTTGCTGTGCTGCCTGTGCTTGCTGTGCTGCCTGTGCTTGCTGTGCTGCCTGTGCTTGCTGCCTGTGCTTGCTGCCTGTGCTTGCTGTGCTGCCTGTGCTGCCTGTGCTTGCTGTGCTGCCTGTGCTTGCTGCCTGTGCTTGCTGTGCTGCCTGTGCTTGCTGTGCTGCCTGTGCTTGCTGCCTGTGCTTGCTGTGCTGCCTGTGCTTGCTGCTTGTGCTTGCTGCCTGTGCTTGATGTACTTGCTGTGCTGCCTGTGCTTGCTGCTGTTACGTCCCAGCGTAACTTTTTGATTTTTCCTTTTCCTTTATTATAATTATTCAAATTAAACTCTCTTTTCTTTCCTTTACTCCGGCCGCCGGATTTACGAATTATTCATAATGACTTAGGTCCATCGCATCCGGTGCGTTGTTAGAGTATTAGTTGTAAAATCATGTTATTCTATTTTTCCTCCAGGCCGCGTATATGAATTACTTGTATCACGGTTTAGCCCCATCGTATATGTGGTGCTGTTGAGTTGTTAATATGTAGTGGAATTCCCTCACCGTGGAATCATATTCGTCCCATCGTATATATATATAAGTAGATATAAGTAGATGTAAGTAAATGTAAGCGTGTGAGTGGATATGAATGCGTGTGAGCAGAGTATGAGTGTGTGCGTGCGGTATGAGTGTGTGCGTGTATAGGCTAAGGAAAAAGCGATGAGGTTCCGCGTGTTAATTTTTGGTTTCTCTCTCTCTCAAAGGTAAATTATTATTTTCGTGGCAATAAGGCATTGCCCAGATATCAACCTGATTCTGTTCAAGCATATAAGTCAGGAGCGTGCACTACTAAAGTTTTGAATAGCTGAGTCAAGGCAATCATATTTTATTTGCAATAAAACTGAATAATTAAAGGAGGATAAATGAGCAAACGAAAGTCTCTCGCTGAACATCGAGCGAGCATAGTAACACAATATTTGTACACTGAATCGACCGCTGATCGACCGTTTCCATGGTTAGGGTATGAAAAACTGGCCTAGAGCGAGCCCAGGAGCCGTCTCACGACGGATTTCTCTGGGCAGTTGGCTGTAAAGTCGTGAGGTACGTGGTCGATTGTCCGAGGGTATCCTAGATATCATTAATTTCCGAGTCTAAAAGTGCATATTCTTCTTGCAGTGTGCTACTAACGAACTCAATTATCCTCGTAAAAGCTTTAGTTTATAAATTCAGTTTAAGTGAGACACAGACTCAGTTTTCTTTAATTTAGCGGAAGTGCGAAAGTGTGCGCGTTGCGTTTTGCACGTGGCCGACAAATTGCGTCGGACACGTTAGCTTAAGTTTCCTTTTCGATTTCATTTACATTACTCTTTCTTTTATTCTTTAACTTGAACAGAACGCGGAAAGGTTGTTCCTCGCTCGTATGGCGATTAAAGTCGGAATTAATTATCGAGACATTTGAATAGAAGCACTATCTTCCTGACTTGCCGAACCTTGTAACGGACTAGTTCCCGGCTCAATTATCACCGAGCATAGGCAAATCGAGGAAGTTCACAGTACTAAAATTACGTTTCGATTCGAAGGTACTATCATCGTTTTTCCATCGAAAACCTTTGAAAACTCCACCGACGATACGCCAGAGAGAGAGAAAGAAGGATAGAGCGAGTAGCGAAGGAGACAGAGAGAGAGAGAGAGACAAAGCGAGTAAGAGCGCGAACGTAGCCGAAGCGACTCGAACGTAGCCGAAGACCAGCGACACGGTAGGAACCTCCAGTCGCGAAACACGACGACAATTACCATCTTATTGTATGATCATACCCGAGCTTAGGCCACGGCGGGATCCCACGGGCACGGTCATTTGACCGTGCAAGATTCCTTGTTAACTTGTCGATTGTAAAGGCGTAATTACTGATATCCGAAAGCGCTCGTGTTAAGGCGCATCATTGTCGCGCACTACACATGAACTTTTCTCAATACTACGATAACATCTCTTGCAGTAATTCTTTCATAGTTTAGCGAATTCGTAACACATCTGTTCTACTTTTCTCTATATGTATATTCTATCTTTTCTTTATATGATTATTTTCAATTGAATATAACTACTTTTGTTTTCCCTTATATTACTCTCTTTGATTTAATCTGTGTTGTGACGTCACACCTCGTATACCATAGCATCGTACACCGACCGAAAACATAACCTCGCGCGAACAATTGGGGACCTGTACGGGTCTTATGAAGACACACGAATCCTATTAGTCCTGCAAACAACTAAACGCGATATTAGATTTTTAACTTAACTTCTCCGTTTAGTTTGTACTGAATAAACTAGAAAATCCCTCCTCTTCCAGGAAGGGATTAGAATACCGCTATGATGATCTTCAGTTAGATTGCCGTTGATTTATTGTAACTAAATTAACAAAAATATTCAAGCGTTACGACCGGTCGCACGGCAGGCCGCTCGCGGATTTCTCATCGACCGTCTTGACAAACATCAAAGTCGTGACAAGCCTCGCCCGGACGTAACACTGCCTGTGCTTGCTATGCTGCCTGTGCTTGCTGTGCTGTCTGTGTTTGCTGCCTGTGCTTGGTGTGCTGCCTGTGCTTGCTGCCTGTGCTTGCCGTGCTGCCTGTGCTTGCTGTGCTGCCTGTGCTTGCTGTGCTGCCTGTGCTTGCTGCCTGTGCTTGCTGCCTGTGCTTGCTGTGCTGCCTGTGCTGCCTGTGCTTGCTGTGCTGCCTGTGCTTGCTGCCTGTGCTTGCTGTGCTGCCTGTGCTTGCTGTGCTGCCTGTGCTTGCTGCCTGTGCTTGCTGTGCTGCCTGTGCTTGCTGCTTGTGCTTGCTGCCTGTGCTTGATGTACTTGCTGTGCTGCCTGTGCTTGCTGCCTGTGCTGGCTGTGCTTGCTGTGCTGCCTGTGCTTGCTGTGCTGCCTGTGCTTGCTGCCTGTGCTTGCAGTGCTGCCTGTGCTTGCTGCTTGTGCTTGCTGTGCTGCCTGTGCTTGCTGTGCTGCCTGTGCTTGCTGTGCTGCCTGTGCTGTGTTGCCTGTGCTTGCCTTGCTGCCTGCGTTTGCTGTGCTGCCTGTGCTTGCTGCCTGTGCTTGCTGTGCTGCCTGTGCTGTGCTGCCTGTGCTGGCTGTGCTGCCTGTGCTTGCTGTGCTGCCTGTGCTTGCTGCCTGTGCTTGCTGTGCTGCCTGTGCTTGCTGCCTGTGCTTGCTGTGCTGCCTGTGCTTGCTGCCTGTGCTTGCTGTGCTGCCTGTTAGCGATGCATTTGATTTCGCCCATAACACGCGGTAATTCGACAGTGGCACGCGACAGTGCGTTGCTGTGTCACCTGTTTTTGGAGGCGCCGAGAGTCGCGGATCATATGTTTACCTCGGCGGCCGGTGCATTGACCTGCGTCTCAGTAAGAGTAAGCATTGTAAACAAATGCGAAAGTGAATCTCGCAGAAGATCGGAGCAGGCTTTGCCTGTTGGAAAGAGGACGGAGCTTGACCCCTCTGCACTTCCCCCAGAACAGCTAAAACGAATTCGTCGAGCTATTTTGCGGGTTTCTAACATGCCTGTGCTTGCTGCCTGTGCTTGCTGCCTGTGCTTGCTGCCTGTGCTTGCTGTGCTGCCTGTGCTTGCTGCCTGTGCTTGCTGTGCTGCCTGTGCTTGCTGCCTGTGCTTGGTGTGCTGCCTGTGCTTGCTGCCTGTGCTTGCCGTGCTGCCTGTGCTTGCTGCCTGTGCTTGCTGCCTGTGCTTGCTGTGCTGCCTGTGCTGCCTGTGCTTGCTGTGCTGCCTGTGCTTGCTGCCTGTGCTTGCTGTGCTGCCTGTGCTTGCTGCCTGTGCTTGCTGTGCTGCCTTTGCTTGCTGCCTGTGCTTGCTGCCTGTGCTTGCTGTGCTGCCTGTGCTTGCTGCCTGTGCTTGCTGTGCTTGCTATGCTGCCTGTGCTTGCTGTGCTGCCTGTGCTTGCTGCCTGTCCTTGCTGCCTGTGCTTGCTGTGCTGCCTGTGCTGTGCTGCCTATGCTTGCTGTGCTTGCTGTGCTGCCTGTTAGCGATGCATTTGATTTCGCCCATAACACGCGGTAATTCGACGATGGCACACGACAGTGCGTTGCTGTGTCACCGGTTTTTGGAGGCGCCGAGAGTCGCGGATCATATGTTTACCTCGGCGGCCGGTGCATTGACATGCGTCTCAGTAAGAGTAAGCATTGTAAACAAAGGCGAGAGTGAATCTCGCAGAAGATCGGAGCAGGCTTTGCCTGTTGGAAAGAGGACGGAGCATGACCCCTCTGCACTTCCCCCAGAATCGCTAAAACGATCTCGTCGAGCTATTTTGCGGGTTTCTAACATGCCTGTGCTTGCTGTGCTGCCTGTGCTGGCTGTGCTTGCTGTGCTGCCTGTGCTTGCTGTGCTGCCTGTGCTTGCTGCCTGTGCTTGCCGTGCTGCCTGTGCTTGCTGCCTGTGCTTGCTGCCTGTGCTTGCTGTGCTGCCTGTGCTGCCTGTGCTTGCTGTGCTGCCTGTGCTTGCTGCCTGTGCTTGCTGTGCTGCCTGTGCTTGCTGCCTGTGCTTGCTGTGCTGCCTTTGCTTGCTGCCTGTGCTTGCTGCCTGTGCTTGCTGTGCTGCCTGTGCTTGCTGCCTGTGCTTGCTGTGCTTGCTATGCTGCCTGTGCTTGCTGTGCTGCCTGTGCTTGCTGCCTGTCCTTGCTGCCTGTGCTTGCTGTGCTGCCTGTGCTGTGCTGCCTATGCTTGCTGTGCTTGCTGTGCTGCCTGTTAGCGATGCATTTGATTTCGCCCATAACACGCGGTAATTCGACGATGGCACACGACAGTGCGTTGCTGTGTCACCGGTTTTTGGAGGCGCCGAGAGTCGCGGATCATATGTTTACCTCGGCGGCCGGTGCATTGACATGCGTCTCAGTAAGAGTAAGCATTGTAAACAAAGGCGAGAGTGAATCTCGCAGAAGATCGGAGCAGGCTTTGCCTGTTGGAAAGAGGACGGAGCATGACCCCTCTGCACTTCCCCCAGAATCGCTAAAACGATCTCGTCGAGCTATTTTGCGGGTTTCTAACATGCCTGTGCTTGCTGTGCTGCCTGTGCTTGCTGTGCTGCCTGTGCTTGCTGCCTGTGCTTGCTGTGCTGCCTGTGATGTGCTGCCTGTTCTTACTGTGCTGCCTGTGCTTGCTGTGCTGCCTGTGCTTGCTGCCTGTGCTTGCTGTGCTGCCTGTGCTTGCTGCCTGTGCTTGCTGTGCTGCCTGTGATGTGCTGCCTGTGCTTGCTGTGCTGCCTGTGTTTGCTGTGCTGCCTGTGCTTGCTGCCTGACCTTGCTGTGCTGCCTGTGCTGCCTGTGCTGCCTGTGCTTGCTGCCTGTGCTTGCTGTGCTGCCTGTGCTTGCTGCCTGTGCTTGCTGCTTGTGCTTGCTGCCTGTGCTTGCTGTACTTGCTATGCTGCCTGTGCTTGCTGTGCTGCCTGTGCTTGCTGCCTGTGCTGCCTGTGCTTGCTGTGCTGCCTGTGCTTGCTGCCTGTGCTTGCAGTGCTGCCTGTGCTTGCTGCTTGTGCTTGCTGTGCTGCCTGTGCTGTGTTGCCTGTGCTTGCTGTGCTGCCTGTGCTTGCTGCCTGTGCTTGCTGTGCTGCCTGTGCTGCCTGTGCTTGCTGCCTGTGCTTGCTGTACTTGCTATGCTGCCTGTGCTTGCTGTGCTGCCGGTGCTTGCTGCCTGTGCTGCCTGTGCTTGCTGTGCTGCCTGTGCTTGCTGTGCTGCCTGTGCTTGCTGCCTGTGCTTGCTGTGCTGCCTGTGCTTGCTGCTTGTGCTTGCTGCCTGTGCTTGCTGTACTTGCTATGCTGCCTGTGCTGGCTGTGCTTGCTGTGCTGCCTGTGCTTGCTGTGCTGCCTGTGCTTGCTGCCTGTGCTTGCTGTGCTGCCTGTTAGCGATGCATTTGATTTCGCCCATAACACGCGGTAATTCGACAGTGGCACGCGACAGTGCGTTGCTGTGTCACCTGTTTTTGGAGGCGCCGAGAGTCGCGGATCATATGTTTACCTCGGCGGCCGGTGCATTGACCTGCGTCTCAGTAAGAGTAAGCATTGTAAACAAATGCGAAAGTGAATCTCGCAGAAGATCGGAGCAGGCTTTGCCTGTTGGAAAGAGGACGGAGCTTGACCCCTCTGCACTTCCCCCAGAACCGCTAAAACGAATTCGTCGAGCTATTTTGCGGGTTTCTAACATGCCTGTGCTTGCTGCCTGTGCTTGCTGCCTGTGCTTGCTGCCTGTGCTGCCTGTGCTTGCTGCCTGTGCTTGCTGCCTGTGCTTGGTGTGCTGCCTGTGCTTGCCGTGCTGCCTGTGCTTGCTGCCTGTGCTTGCTGCCTGTGCTTGCTGTGCTGCCTGTGCTGCCTGTGCTTGCTGTGCTGCCTGTGCTTGCTGCCTGTGCTTGCTGTGCTGCCTGTGCTTGCTGCTTGTGCTTGCTGCCTGTGCTTGCTGTACTTGCTATGCTGCCTGTGCTTGCTGTGCTGCCTGTGCTTGCTGCCTGTGCTGGCTGTGCTTGCTGTGCTGCCTGTGCTTGCTGTGCTGCCTGTGCTTGCTGCCTGTGCTTGCTGTGCTGCCTGTGTTTGCTGTGCTGCCTGTGCTTGCTGCCTGTGTTTGCTGTGCTGCCTGTGCTTGCTGTGCTGCCTGTGCTTGCTGCCTGTGTTTGCTGTGCTGCCTGTTCTTGCTGCCTGTGCTTGCTGCCTGTGCTTGCTGTGCTGCCTGTGCTTGCTGCCTGTGCTTGCTGTGCTGCCTGTGTTTGCTGTGCTGCCTGTGCTTGCTGCCTGTGCTTGCTGTGCTGCCTGTGCTGCCTGTGCTTGCTGCCTGTGCTTGCTGTGCTGCCTGTGCTTGCTGCCTGTGCTTGCTGTGCTGCCTGTGCTTGCTGCCTGTGCTTGCTGTGCTGCCTGTGCTTGCTGCCTGTGCTTGCTGTACTTGCTATGCTGCCTGTGTTTGCTGTGCTGCCTGTGCTTGCTGCCTGTGCTTGCTGTGCTGCCTGTGCTTGCTGCCTGTGCTTGCTGTGCTGCCTGTGCTTGCTGCTTGTGCTTGCTGCCTGTGCTTGCTGTACTTGCTATGCTGCCTGTGCTTGCTGTGCTGCCTGTGCTTGCTGCCTGTGCTGGCTGTGCTTGCTGTCCTGCCTGTGCTTGCTGTGCTGCCTGTGCTTGCTGCCTGTGTTTGCTGTGCTGCCTGTGCTTGCTGCCTGACCTTGCTGTGCTGCCTGTGCTTGCTGTGCTGCCTGTGCTTGCTGCCTGTGCTTGCTGTGCTGCCTGTGCTGCCTGTGCTTGCTGCCTGTGCTTGCTGTGCTGCCTGTGCTTGCTGCCTGTGCTTGCTGTGCTGCCTGTGCTTGCTGCCTGTGCTTGCTGTGCTGCCTGTGCTTGCTGCCTGTGCTTGCTGTACTTGCTATGCTGCCTGTGTTTGCTGTGCTGCCTGTGCTTGCTGCCTGTGCTTGCTGTGCTGCCTGTGCTTGCTGCCTGTGCTTGCTGTGCTGCCTGTGCTTGCTGCCTGTGCTAGCTGTGCTGCCTGTGTTTGCTGTGCTGCCTGTGCTTGCTGTGCTGCCTGTGATGTGCTGCCTGTGCTTGCTGTGCTGCCTGTGTTTGCTGTGCTGCCTGTGCTTGCTGTGCTGCCTGTGCTTGCTGCCTGACCTTGCTGTGCTGCCTGTGTTTGCTGTGCTGCCTGTGCTTGCTGTGCTGCCTGAGCTTGCTGTGCTGTCTGTGTTTGCTGCCTGTGCTTGGTGTGCTGCCTGTGCTTGCTGTGCTGCCTGTGCTTGCTGCCTGTGCTTGCTGTGCTGCCTGTGTTTGCTGTGCTGCCTGTGCTTGCTGCCTGTGTTTGCTGTGCTGCCTGTGCTTGCTGTGCTGCCTGTGCTTGCTGCCTGTGCTGGCTGTGCTTGCTGTACTGCCTGTGCTGCCTGTGCTTGCTGCCTGTGCTTGCTGTGCTGCCTGTGCTTGCTGTGCTGCCTGTGTTTGCTGTGCTGCCTGTGCTTGCTGCCTGTGCTTGTTGTGCTGCCTGTGCTTGCTGCCTGTGCTTGCTGTGCTGCCTGTGCTTGCTGCCTGTGCTTGCTGCCTGTGCTTGCTGCCTGTGCTTGCTGCCTGTGCTTGCTGTACTTGCTATGCTGCCTGTGCTTGCTGTGCTGCCTGTGCTTGCTGCCTGTGCTGGCTGTGCTTGCTGTGCTGCCTGTGCTTGCTGTGCTGCCTGTGCTTGCTGCCTGTGCTTGCCGTGCTGCCTGTGCTTGCTGTGCTGCCTGTGTTTGCTGCCTGTGCTTGCTGTGCTGCCTGTGCTTGCTGTGCTGCCTGTGCTTGCTGCCTGTGCTTGCTGCCTGTGCTTGCTGTGCTTGCTGTGCTGCCTGTGCTTGCTGTGCTGCCTGTGCTTGCTGCCTGTGCTTGCAGTGCTGCCTTGCTTGCTGCTTGTGCTTGCTGTGCTGCCTGTGCTTGCTGTGCTGCCTGTGCTGTGTTGCCTGTGCTTGCTGTGCTGCCTGCGTTTGCTGTGCTGCCTGTGCTTGCTGCTTGTGCTTGCTGCCTGTGCTTGCTGTACTTGCTATGCTGCCTGTGCTTGCTGTGCTGCCTGTGCTTGCTGCCTGTGCTGGCTGTGCTTGCTGTGCTGCCTGTGCTTGCTGTGCTGCCTGTGCTTGCTGCCTGTGCTTGCTGTGCTGCCTGTGTTTGCTGTGCTGCCTGTGCTTGCTGCCTGTGTTTGCTGTGCTGCCTGTGCTTGCTGTGCTGCCTGTGCTTGCTGCCTGTGCTTGCTGTGCTGCCTGTGTTTGCTGTCCTGCCTGTGCTTGCTGCCTGTGCTTGCTGTGCTGCCTGTGCTTGCTGCCTGTGCTTGCTGTGCTGCCTGTGTTTGCTGTGCTGCATGTGCTTGCTGCCTGTGCTTGCTGCCTGTGCTTGCTGTGCTGCCTGTGCTTGCTGCCTGTGCTTGCTGTGCTGCCTGTGCTTGCTGTGCTGCCTGTGCTTGCTGCCTGTGCTTGCTGTGCTGCCTGTGCTTGCTGCCTGTGCTTGCTGTGCTGCCTGTGCTGCCTGTGCTTGCTGCCTGTGCTTGCTGTACTTGCTATGCTGCCTGTGTTTGCTGTGCTGCCTGTGCTTGCTGCCTGTGCTTGCTGTGCTGCCTGTGCTTGCTGCCTGTGCTTGCTGTGCTGCCTGTGCTTGCTGCTTGTGCTTGCTGCCTGTGCTTGCTGTACTTGCTATGCTGCCTGTGCTTGCTGTGCTGCCTGTGCTTGCTGCCTGTGCTGCCTGTGCTTGCTGTGCTGCCTGTGCTTGCTGCCTGTGCTTGCAGTGCTGCCTTGCTTGCTGCTTCTGCTTGCTGTGCTGCCTGTGCTTGCTGTGCTGCCTGTGCTTGCTGTGCTGCCTGTGCTGTGTTGCCTGTGCTTGCTGTGCTGCCTGCGTTTGCTGTGCTGCCTGTGCTTGCTGCCTGTGCTTGCTGTGCTGCCTGTGCTTGGTGTGCTGCCTGTGCTAGCTGCCTGACCTTGCTGTGCTGCCTGTGCTTGCTGTGCTGCCTGTGCTTGCTGTGCTGTCTGTGTTTGCTGCCTGTGCTTGGTGTGCTGCCTGTGCTTGCTGCCTGTGCTTGCTGTGCTGCCTGTGCTTGCTGTGCTGCCTGTGCTTGCTGTGCTGCCTGTGCTTGCTGCCTGTGCTTGCTGCCTGTGCTTGCTGTGCTGCCTGTGCTGCCTGTGCTTGCTGTGCTGCCTGTGCTTGCTGCCTGTGCTTGCTGTGCTGCCTGTGCTTGCTGTGCTGCCTGTGCTTGCTGCCTGTGCTTGCTGTGCTGCCTGTGCTTGCTGCTTGTGCTTGCTGCCTGTGCTTGATGTACTTGCTGTGCTGCCTGTGCTTGCTGCCTGTGCTGGCTGTGCTTGCTGTGCTGCCTGTGCTTGCTGTGCTGCCTGTGCTTGCTGCCTGTGCTTGCAGTGCTGCCTGTGCTTGCTGCTTGTGCTTGCTGTGCTGCCTGTGCTTGCTGTGCTGCCTGTGCTTGCTGTGCTGCCTGTGCTGTGTTGCCTGTGCTTGCCTTGCTGCCTGCGTTTGCTGTGCTGCCTGTGCTTGCTGCCTGTGCTTGCTGTGCTGCCTGTGCTGTGCTGCCTGTGCTGGCTGTGCTGCCTGTGCTTGCTGTGCTGCCTGTGCTTGCTGCCTGTGCTTGCGGTGCTGCCTGTGCTTGCTGCCTGTGCTTGCTGCCTGTGCTTGCTGTGCTGCCTGTTAGCGATGCATTTGATTTCGCCCATAACACGCGGTAATTCGACAGTGGCACGCGACAGTGCGTTGCTGTGTCACCTGTTTTTGGAGGCGCCGAGAGTCGCGGATCATATGTTTACCTCGGCGGCCGGTGCATTGACCTGCGTCTCAGTAAGAGTAAGCATTGTAAACAAATGCGAAAGTGAATCTCGCAGAAGATCGGAGCAGGCTTTGCCTGTTGGAAAGAGGACGGAGCTTGACCCCTCTGCACTTCCCCCAGAACCGCTAAAACGAATTCGTCGAGCTATTTTGCGGGTTTCTAACATGCCTGTGCTTGCTGCCTGTGCTTGCTGCCTGTGCTTGCTGCCTGTGCTGCCTGTGCTTGCTGCCTGTGCTTGCTGCCTGTGCTTGCTGCCTGTGCTTGGTGTGCTGCCTGTGCTTGCTGCCGGTGCTTGCTGTGCTGCCTGTGTTTGCTGTGCTGCCTGTGCTTGCTGCCTGACCTTGCTGTGCTGCCTGTGCTTGCTGTGCTGCCTGTGCTTGCTGTGCTGTCTGTGTTTGCCGCCTGTGCTTGGTGTGCTGCCTGTGCTTGCTGCCTGTGCTTGCTGTGCTGCCTGTGCTTGCTGTGCTGTCTGTGTTTGCTGCCTGTGCTTGGTGTGCTGCCTGTGCTTGCTGCCTGTGCTTGCCGTGCTGCCTGTGCTTGCTGTGCTGCCTGTGCTTGCTGCCTGTGCTTGCTGCCTGTGCTTGCTGTGCTGCCTGTGCTGCCTGTGCTTGCTGTGCTGCCTGTGCTTGCTGCCTGTGCTTGCTGTGCTGCCTGTGCTTGCTGCCTGTGCTTGCTGTGCTGCCTGTGCTTGCTGCTTGTGCTTGCTGCCTGTGCTTGATGTACTTGCTGTGCTGCCTGTGCTTGCTGCCTGTGCTGGCTGTGCTTGCTGTGCTGCCTGTGCTTGCTGTGCTGCCTGTGCTTGCTGCCTGTGCTTGCAGTGCTGCCTGTGCTTGCTGCTTGTGCTTGCTGTGCTGCCTGTGCTTGCTGTGCTGCCTGTGCTTGCTGTGCTGCCTGTGCTGTGTTGCCTGTGCTTGCCTTGCTGCCTGCGTTTGCTGTGCTGCCTGTGCTTGCTGCCTGTGCTTGCTGTGCTGCCTGTGCTGTGCTGCCTGTGCTGGCTGTGCTGCCTGTGCTTGCTGTGCTGCCTGTGCTTGCTGCCTGTGCTTGCTGTGCTGCCTGTGCTTGCTGCCTGTGCTTGCTGTGCTGCCTGTGCTTGCTGCCTGTGCTTGCTGTGCTGCCTGTTAGCGATGCATTTGATTTCGCCCATAACACGCGGTAATTCGACAGTGGCACGCGACAGTGCGTTGCTGTGTCACCTGTTTTTGGAGGCGCCGAGAGTCGCGGATCATATGTTTACCTCGGCGGCCGGTGCATTGACCTGCGTCTCAGTAAGAGTAAGCATTGTAAACAAATGCGAAAGTGAATCTCGCAGAAGATCGGAGCAGGCTTTGCCTGTTGGAAAGAGGACGGAGCTTGACCCCTCTGCACTTCCCCCAGAACCGCTAAAACGAATTCGTCGAGCTATTTTGCGGGTTTCTAACATGCCTGTGCTTGCTGCCTGTGCTTGCTGCCTGTGCTTGCTGCCTGTGCTTGCTGTGCTGCCTGTGCTTGCTGCCTGTGCTTGCTGCCTGTGCTTGGTGTGCTGCCTGTGTTTGCTGCCTGTGCTTGCCGTGCTGCCTGTGCTTGCTGCCTGTGCTTGCTGCCTGTGCTTGCTGTGCTACCTGTGCTGCCTGTGCTTGCTGTGCTGCCTGTGCTTGCTGCCTGTGCTTGCTGTGCTGCCTGTGCTTGCTGCTTTTGCTTGCTGCCTGTGCTTGCTGTACTTGCTATGCTGCCTGTGCTTGCTGTGCTGCCTGTGCTTGCTGCCTGTGCTGGCTGTGCTTGCTGTGCTGCCTGTGCTTGCTGTGCTGCCTGTGCTTGCTGCCTGTGCTTGCTGTGCTGCCTGTGTTTGCTGTGCTGCCTGTGCTTGCTGCCTGTGTTTGCTGTGCTGCCTGTGCTTGCTGTGCTGCCTGTGCTTGCTGCCTGTGCTTGCTGTGCTGCCTGTGTTTGCTGTGCTGCCTGTGCTTGCTGCCTGTGCTTGCTGCCTGTGCTTGCTCTGCTGCCTGTGCTTGCTGCCTGTGCTTGCTGTGCTGCCTGTGTTTGCTGTGCTGCCTGTGCTTGCTGCCTGTGCTTGCTGTGCTGCCTGTGCTTGCTGTGCTGCCTGTGCTGCCTGTGCTTGCTGCCTGTGCTTGCTGTGCTGCCTGTGCTTGCTGCCTGTGCTTGCTGTGCTGCCTGTGCTTGCTGCCTGTGCTTGCTGTGCTGCCTGTGCTTGCTGCCTGTGCTTGCTGTACTTGCTATGCTGCCTGTGTTTGCTGTGCTGCCTGTGCTTGCTGCCTGTGCTTGCTGTGCTGCCTGTGCTTGCTGCCTGTGCTTGCTGTGCTGCCTGTGCTTGCTGCTTGTGCTTGCTGCCTGTGCTTGCTGTACTTGCTATGCTGCCTGTGCTTGCTGTGCTGCCTGTGCTTGCTGCCTGTGCTGGCTGTGCTTGCTGTGCTGCCTGTGCTTGCTGTGCTGCCTGTGCTTGCTGCCTGTGTTTGCTGTGCTGCCTGTGCTTGCTGCCTGACCTTGCTGTGCTGCCTGTGCTTGCTGTGCTGCCTGTGCTTGCTGCCTGTGCTTGCTGTGCTGCCTGTGCTGCCTGTGCTTGCTGCCTGTGCTTGCTGTGCTGCCTGTGCTTGCTGCCTGTGCTTGCTGTGCTGCCTGTGCTTGCTGCCTGTGCTTGCTGTGCTGCCTGTGCTTGCTGCCTGTGCTTGCTGTGCTGCCTGTGCTTGCTGCCTGTGCTTGCTGTACTTGCTATGCTGCCTGTGTTTGCTGTGCTGCCTGTGCTTGCTGCCTGTGCTTGCTGTGCTGCCTGTGCTTGCTGCCTGTGCTTGCTGCCTGTGCTAGCTGTGCTGCCTGTGTTTGCTGTGCTGCCTGTGCTTGCTGTGCTGCCTGTGATGTGCTGCCTGTGCTTGCTGTGCTGCCTGTGTTTGCTGTGCTGCCTGTGCTTGCTGTGCTGCCTGTGCTTGCTGCCTGACCTTGCTGTGCTGCCTGTGCTTGCTGTGCTGCCTGTGCTTGCTGTGCTGCCTGTGCTTGCTGCCTGTGCTTGCTGTGCTGCCTGAGCTTGCTGTGCTGTCTGTGTTTGCTGCCTGTGCTTGGTGTGCTGCCTGTGCTTGCTGTGCTGCCTGTGCTTGCTGCCTGTGCTTGCTGTGCTGCCTGTGTTTGCTGTGCTGCCTGTGCTTGCTGCCTGTGTTTGCTGTGCTGCCTGTGCTTGCTGTGCTGCCTGTGCTTGCTGCCTGTGCTGGCTGTGCTTGCTGTACTGCCTGTGCTGCCTGTGCTTGCTGCCTGTGCTTGCTGTGCTGCCTGTGCTTGCTGTGCTGCCTGTGTTTGCTGTGCTGCCTGTGCTTGCTGCCTGTGCTTGCTGTGCTGCCTGTGCTTGCTGCCTGTGCTTGCTGTGCTGCCTGTGCTTGCTGCCTGTGCTTGCTGCCTGTGCTTGCTGCCTGTGCTTGCTGTACTTGCTATGCTGCCTGTGCTTGCTGTGCTGCCTGTGCTTGCTGCCTGTGCTGGCTGTGCTTGCTGTGCTGCCTGTGCTTGCTGTGCTGCCTGTGCTTGCTGCCTGTGCTTGCCGTGCTGCCTGTGCTTGCTGCCTGTGCTTGCTGTGCTGCCTGTGCTTGCTGCCTGTGCTTGCTGCCTGTGCTTGCTGTACTTGCTATGCTGCCTGTGCTTGCTGTGCTGCCTGTGCTTGCTGCCTGTGCTTGCTGTGCTGCCTTTGCTTGCTGCCTGTGCTTGCTGTGCTGCCTGTGCTGCCTGTGCTTGCTGCCTGTGCTTGCTGCCTGTGCTTGCTGCCTGTGCTTGCTGTACTTGCTATGCTGCCTGTGCTTGCTGTGCTGCCTGTGCTTGCTGCCTGTGTTTGCTGTGCTGCCTGTGCTTGCTGCCTGTGTTTGCTGTGCTGCCTGTGCTTGCTGTGCTGCCTGTGCTTTCTGCCTGTGCTGGCTGTGCTTGCTGTACTGCCTGTGCTGCCTGTGCTTGCTGCCTGTGCTTGCTGTGCTGCCTGTGCTTGCTGTGCTGCCTGTGTTTGCTGTGCTGCCTGTGCTTGCTGCCTGTGCTTGCTGTGCTGCCTGTGCTTGCTGCCTGTGCTTGCTGTGCTGCCTGTGCTTGCTGCCTGTGCTTGCTGCCTGTGCTTGCTGTACTTGCTATGCTGCCTGTGCTTGCTGTGCTGCCTGTGCTTGCTGTGCTGCCTGTGCTTGCTGCCTGTGCTGGCTGTGCTTGCTGTGCTGGCTGTGCTTGCTGTGCTGCCTGTGCTTGCTGCCTGTGCTTGCTGTGCTGCCTGTGCTTGCTGTGCTGCCTGTGCTTGCTGCCTGTGCTTGCTGCCTGTGCTTGCTGTGCTGCCTGTGCTGCCTGTGCTTGCTGCCTGTGCTTGCTGTGCTGCCTGTGCTTGCTGCCTGTGCTTGCTGCCTGTGCTTGCTGTACTTGCTATGCTGCCTGTGCTTGCTGTGCTGCCTGTGCTTGCTGCCTGTGCTTGCTGTGCTGCCTTTGCTTGCTGCCTGTGCTTGCTGTGCTGCCTGTGCTGCCTGTGCTTGCTGCCTGTGCTTGCTGCCTGTGCTTGCTGTACTTGCTATGCTGCCTGTGCTTGCTGTGCTTGCTGCCTGTGCTGGCTGTGCTTGCTGTGCTGCCTGTGCTTGCTGCCTGTGCTTGCTGCCTGTGCTTGCTGCCTGTGCTTGCTGTACTTGCTATGCTGCCTGTGCTTGCTGTGCTGCCTGTGCTTGCTGCCTGTGCTGGCTGTGCTTGCTGTGCTGGCTGTGCTTGCTGCCTGTGCTTGCTGTGCTGCCTGTTCTTGCTGTGCTGCCTGTGCTTGCTGCCTGTGCTTGCTGTGCTGCCTGTGTTTGCTGTGCTGCCTGTGCTTGCTGCCTGTGTTTGCTGTGCTGCCTGTGCTTGCTGTGCTGCCTGTGCTTGCTGCCTGTGCTTGCTGTGCTGCCTGTGTTTGCTGTGCTGCCTGTGCTTGCTGCCTGTGCTTGCTGTGCTGCCTGTGCTTGCTGCCTGTGCTAGCTGTGCTGCCTGTGTTTGCTGTGCTGCCTGTGTTTGCTGTGCTGCCTGTGCTTGCTGCCTGTGCTTGCTGTGCTGCCTGTGCTTGCTGCCTGTGCTTGCTGTGCTGCCTGTGCTTGCTGCCTGTGCTTGCTGCCTGTGCTTGCTGTACTTGCTATGCTGCCTGTGCTTGCTGTGCTGCCTGTGCTTGCTGTGCTGCCTGTGCTTGCTGCCTGTGCTGGCTGTGCTTGCTGTGCTGGCTGTGCTTGCTGTGCTGCCTGTGCTTGCTGCCTGTGCTTGCTGTGCTGCCTGTGCTTGCTGTGCTGCCTGTGCTTGCTGCCTGTGCTTGCTGCCTGTGCTTGCTGTGCTGCCTGTGCTGCCTGTGCTTGCTGCCTGTGCTTGCTGTGCTGCCTGTGCTTGCTGCCTGTGCTTGCTGCCTGTGCTTGCTGTACTTGCTATGCTGCCTGTGCTTGCTGTGCTGCCTGTGCTTGCTGCCTGTGCTTGCTGTGCTGCCTTTGCTTGCTGCCTGTGCTTGCTGTGCTGCCTGTGCTGCCTGTGCTTGCTGCCTGTGCTTGCTGCCTGTGCTTGCTGTACTTGCTATGCTGCCTGTGCTTGCTGTGCTTGCTGCCTGTGCTGGCTGTGCTTGCTGTGCTGCCTGTGCTTGCTGCCTGTGCTTGCTGCCTGTGCTTGCTGCCTGTTCTTGCTGTACTTGCTATGCTGCCTGTGCTTGCTGTGCTGCCTGTGCTTGCTGCCTGTGCTGGCTGTGCTTGCTGTGCTGGCTGTGCTTGCTGCCTGTGCTTGCTGTGCTGCCTGTTCTTGCTGTGCTGCCTGTGCTTGCTGCCTGTGCTTGCTGTGCTGCCTGTGTTTGCTGTGCTGCCTGTGCTTGCTGCCTGTGTTTGCTGTGCTGCCTGTGCTTGCTGTACTTGCTATGCTGCCTGTGCTTGCTGTGCTGCCTGTGCTTGCTGCCTGTGTTTGCTGTGCTGCCTGTGCTTGCTGCCTGTGTTTGCTGTGCTGCCTGTGCTTGCTGTGCTGCCTGTGCTTTCTGCCTGTGCTGGCTGTGCTTGCTGTACTGCCTGTGCTGCCTGTGCTTGCTGCCTGTGCTTGCTGTGCTGCCTGTGCTTGCTGTGCTGCCTGTGTTTGCTGTGCTGCCTGTGCTTGCTGCCTGTGCTTGCTGTGCTGCCTGTGCTTGCTGCCTGTGCTTGCTGTGCTGCCTGTGCTTGCTGCCTGTGCTTGCTGCCTGTGCTTGCTGTACTTGCTATGCTGCCTGTGCTTGCTGTGCTGCCTGTGCTTGCTGTGCTGCCTGTGCTTGCTGCCTGTGCTGGCTGTGCTTGCTGTGCTGGCTGTGCTTGCTGTGCTGCCTGTGCTTGCTGCCTGTGCTTGCTGTGCTGCCTGTGCTTGCTGTGCTGCCTGTGCTTGCTGCCTGTGCTTGCTGCCTGTGCTTGCTGTGCTGCCTGTGCTGCCTGTGCTTGCTGCCTGTGCTTGCTGTGCTGCCTGTGCTTGCTGCCTGTGCTTGCTGCCTGTGCTTGCTGTACTTGCTATGCTGCCTGTGCTTGCTGTGCTGCCTGTGCTTGCTGCCTGTGCTTGCTGTGCTGCCTTTGCTTGCTGCCTGTGCTTGCTGTGCTGCCTGTGCTGCCTGTGCTTGCTGCCTGTGCTTGCTGCCTGTGCTTGCTGTACTTGCTATGCTGCCTGTGCTTGCTGTGCTTGCTGCCTGTGCTGGCTGTGCTTGCTGTGCTGCCTGTGCTTGCTGCCTGTGCTTGCTGCCTGTGCTTGCTGCCTGTGCTTGCTGTACTTGCTATGCTGCCTGTGCTTGCTGTGCTGCCTGTGCTTGCTGCCTGTGCTGGCTGTGCTTGCTGTGCTGGCTGTGCTTGCTGCCTGTGCTTGCTGTGCTGCCTGTTCTTGCTGTGCTGCCTGTGCTTGCTGCCTGTGCTTGCTGTGCTGCCTGTGTTTGCTGTGCTGCCTGTGCTTGCTGCCTGTGTTTGCTGTGCTGCCTGTGCTTGCTGTGCTGCCTGTGCTTGCTGCCTGTGCTTGCTGTGCTGCCTGTGTTTGCTGTGCTGCCTGTGCTTGCTGCCTGTGCTTGCTGTGCTGCCTGTGCTTGCTGCCTGTGCTAGCTGTGCTGCCTGTGTTTGCTGTGCTGCCTGTGTTTGCTGTGCTGCCTGTGCTTGCTGTGCTGCCTGTGATGTGCTGCCTGTGCTTGCTGTGCTGCCTGTGTTTGCTGTGCTGCCTGTGCTTGCTGTGCTGCCTGTGCTTGCTGCCTGACCTTGCTGTGCTGCCTGTGCTTGCTGTGCTGCCTGTGCTTGCTGTGCTGCCTGTGCTTGCTGCCTGTGCTTGCTGTGCTGCCTGTGCTTGCTGCCTGTGCTTGCTGCCTGTGCTTGCTGTACTTGCTATGCTGCCTGTGCTTGCTGTGCTGCCTGTGCTTGCTGCCTGTGCTTGCTGTACTTGCTATGCTGCCTGTGCTTGCTGTGCTGCCTGTGCTGCCTGTGCTTGCTGCCTGTGCTTGCTGCCTGTGCTGGCTGTGCTTGCTGTGCTGCCTGTGCTTGCTGCCTGTGCTTGCTGTGCTGCCTGTGCTTGCTGCCTGTGCTGGCTGTGCTTGCTGTGCTGCCTGTGCTTGCTGTGCTGCCTGTGCTTGCTGCCTGTGCTTGCTGTGCTGCCTGTGCTTGCTGTGCTGCCTGTGCTTGCTGCCTGTGCTTGCTGTGCTGCCTGTGTTTGCTGTGCTGCCTGTGCTTGCTGCCTGTGTTTGCTGTGCTGCCTGTGCTTGCTGTGCTGCCTGTGCTTGCTGCCTGTGCTTGCTGTGCTGCCTGTGTTTGCTGTGCTGCCTGTGCTTGCTGCTTGTGCTTGCTGTGCTGCCTGTGCTTGCTGCCTGTGCTAGCTGTGCTGCCTGTGTTTGCTGTGCTGCCTGTGCTTGCTGTGCTGCCTGTGCTTGCTGTGCTGCCTGTGATGTGCTGCCTGTGCTTGCTGTGCTGCCTGTGTTTGCTGTGCTGCCTGTGCTTGCTGTGCTGCCTGTGCTTGCTGCCTGACCTTGCTGTGCTGCCTGTGCTTGCTGCCTGACCTTGCTGTGCTGCCTGTGTTTGCTGTGCTGCCTGTGCTTGCTGTGCTGCCTGTGCTTGCTGCCTGTGCTTGCTGTGCTGCCTTTGCTTGCTGCCTGTGCTTGCTGTGCTGCCTGTGCTTGCTGCCTGTGCTTGCTGCCTGTGCTTGCTGTGCTGCCTGTGCCTGCTGTGCTGCCTGTGCTTGCTGTGCTGCCTGTGATGTGCTGCCTGTGCTTGCTGTGCTGCCTGTGTTTGCTGTGCTGCCTGTGCTTGCTGCCTGACCTTGCTGTGCTGCCTGTGCTTGGTGTGCTGCCTGTGCTTGCTGCCTGTGCTTGCCGTGCTGCCTGTGCTTGCTGTGCTGCCTGTGTTTGCTGCCTGTGCTTGCCGTGCTGCCTGTGCTTGCTGTGCTGCCTGTGCTTGCTGCCTGTGCTTGCTGCCTGTGCTTGCTGTGCTGCCTGTGCTGCCTGTGCTTGCTGTGCTGCCTGTGCTTGGTGTGCTGCCTGTGCTGCCTGTGCTGCCTGTGGTTGCTGCCTGTGCTTGCTGCCTGTGCTTGCTGCCTGTGCTTGCTGTGCTGCCTGTGCTTGCCGTGCTGCCTGTGTTTGCTGCCTGTGCTTGCTGCCTGTGCTTGCTGTGCTGCCTGTGCTTGCTGCCTGTGCTGCCTGTGCTTGCTGCCTGTGCTTGGGGTGCTGCCTGTGCTTGGTGTGCTGGCTGTGCTAGCTGTGCTGCCTGTGCTTGCTGTGCTGCCTGTGCTTGCTGCCTGTGCTTGCTGTGCTGCCTGTGCTTGCTGCCTGTGCTTGCTGCCTGTGCTTGCTGTGCTGCCTGTGCTTGCTGTCTGTGCTTGCTGTGCCGCCTGTTAGCGATGCATTTGATTTCGCCAATAACACGCGGTAATTCGACAGTGACACACGAGAGTGGGTTGCTGTGTCACCTGTTTTTGGAGGCGCCGAGAGTCGCGGATCATATGTTTACCTCGGCGGCCGGTGCATTGACCTGCGTCTCAGTAACAGTAAACATTGTAAACAAATGCGAGAGTGAATCACGCCGAAGATCGGAGCAGGCTTTGCCTGTTGGAAAGAGGACGGAGCTTGACCACTCTGCACTTCCCCCAGAATCGCTAAAACCAACACATCTCGTCGAGCTATTTTGCGGGTTTCTAACATGCCTGTGCTTGCTGCCTGTGCTTGCTGTGCTGCCTGTGCTTGCTGTGCTGCCTGTGTTTGCTGTGCTACCTGTGCTTGCTGCCTGTGCTTGCTGCCTGTGCTTGCTGTGCTGCCTGTGCTTGCTGCCTGTGCTTGCTGTGCTGCCTGTGTTTGCTGTGCTGTCTGTGCTTGCTGTGCTGCCTGTGCTTGCTGCCTGTGCTTGCTGTGCTGCCTGTGCTTGCTGCCTGTGCTTGCTGCCTGTGCTTGCTGTGCTGCCTGTGCTGCCTGTGCTTGCTGTGCTGCCTGTGCTTAGTGTGCTGCCTGTGCTGCCTGTGCTGCCTGTGCTTGCTGCCTGTGCTTGCTGCCTGTGCTTGCTGTGCTGCCTGTGCTTGCCGTGCTGCCTGTGTTTGCTGCCTGTGCTTGCTGCCTGTGCTTGCTGTGGTGCCTGTGCTTGCTGCCTGTGCTTGCTGTGCTGCCTGTGTTTGCTGTGCTGCCTGTGCTTGCTGTGCTGCCTGTGCTGCCTGTGCTTGCTGTGCTGCCTGTGCTTGGTGTGCTGCCTGTGCTGCCTGTGCTTGCTGCCTGTGCTTGCTGTACTGCCTGTGCTTGCTGTGCTGCCTGTGCTTGCTGCCTGTGCTTGCTGTGCTGCCTGTGCTTGCTGTGCTGCCTGTTAGCGATGCATTTGATTTCGCCCATAACACGCGGTAATTCGACAGTGGCACGCGACAGTGCGTTGCAGTGTCACCTGTTTTTGGAGGCGCCGAGAGTCGCGGATCATATGTTTACCTCGGCGGCCGGTGCATTGACCTGCGTCTCAGTAAGAGTAAGCATTGTAAAAAAATGCGAGAGTGAATCTCGCCGAAGATCGGAGCAGGCTTTGCCTGTTGGAAAGAGGACGGAGCTTGACCCCCCTGCATTTCCCCCAGAATCGCTAAAACGAACACATCTCGTCGAGCTATTTTGCAGGTTTCTAACATGCCTGTGCTTGCTGTGTTGCCTGTGCTTGCTGTCTGTGCTTGCTGCCTATGCTTGCTGCCTGTGCTTGCTGCCCGTGTTTGCTGTGCTGCCGGTGCTTGCTGCCCGTGCTTGCTGTGCTGCCTGTGCTGCCGGTGCTTGCTGTGCTGCCTGTGCTTGCTGCCTGTGCTTGCTGTGCTGCCTGTTAGCGATGCATTTGATTTCGCCCATAACACGCAGTAATTCGACAGTGGCACGCGACAGTGCGTTGCAGTGTCACCTGTTTTTGGAGGCGCCGAGAGTCGCGGATCATATGTTTACCTCGGCGGCCGGTGCATTGACCTGCGTCTCAGTAAGAGTAAGCATTGTAAACAAATGCGAGAGTGAATCTCGCAGAAGATCGGAGCAGGCTTTGCCTGTTGGAAAGAGGACGGAGGTTGACCCCTCTGCACTTCCCCCAGAATCGCTAAAACGATCTCGTCGAGCTATTTTGCGGGTTTCTAACATGCCTGTGCTTGCTGTGCTGCCTGTGCTTGCTGCCTGTGCTTGCTGTGCTGCCTGTGCTTGCTGCCTGTGCTTGCTGTGCTGCCTGTGATGTGCTGCCTGTGCTTGCTGTGCTGCCTGTGTTTGCTGTGCTGCCTGTGCTTGCTGCCTGACCTTGCTGTGCTGCCTGTGCTTGCTGTGCTGCCTGTGCTTGCTGCCTGTGCTTGCTGTGCTGCCTGTGCTTGCTGTGCTGCCTGTGCTTGCTGTTTTGTCTGTGTTTGCTGCCTGTGCTTGGTGTGCTGCCTGTGCTTGCTGCCTGTGCTTGCTGTGTTGCCTGTGCTTGCTGCCTGTGCTTGCTGTGTTGCCTGTGCTTGCTGCCTGTGCTTGCTGTGCTGCCTGTGCTGCCTGTGCTTGCTGCCTGTGCTTGCTGTGCTGCCTGTGCTTGCTGCCTGTGCTTGCTGTGCTGCCTGTGCTTGCTGTGCTGCCTGTGCTTGCTGCCTGTGCTTGCTGCCTGTGCTTGCTGTGCTGCCTGTGCTTGCTGTGCTGGCTGTGTTTGCTGTGCTGCCTGTGCTTGTGGCCTGTGCTTGCTGTGCTGCCTGTGCTTGCTGCCTGTGTTTGCTGTGCTGCCTGTGCTTGCTGCCTGTGCTTGCTGTGCTGCCTGTGTTTGCTGTGCTGCCTGTGCTTGCTGTGCTGCCTGTGCTTGCTGCCTGTGCTTGCTGTGCTGCCAGTGTTTGCTGGCTATGCTTGCTGTGCTGCCTGTGCTTGCTGTGCTGCCAGTGTTTGCTGCCTATGCTTGCTGTGCTGCCTGTGCTTGCTGCCTGTGCTTGCTGTGCTGCCTGTGCTTGCTGTGCTGTCTGTGCTTGCTGCCTGTGCTTGCTGTGCTGCCTGTGCTGCCTGTGCTTGCTGCCTGTGCTTGCTGTGCTGCCTGTGTTTGCTGTGCTGCCTGTGCTTGCTGCCTGTGCTTGCTGTGCTGCCTGTGCTTGCTGTGCTGCCTGTGCTTGCTGCCTGTGCTTGCTGTGCTGCCTGTGCTTGCTGCCTGTGCTTGCTGTGCTGCCTGTGCTTGCTGCCTATGCTTGCTGTGCTGCCTGTGCTTGCTGCCTGTGCTTGCTGTGTTGCCTGTGCTTGCTGCCTGTGCTTGCTGTGTTGCCTGTGCTTGCTGCCTGTGCTTGCTGTGCTGCCTGTGCTGCCTGTGCTTGCTGCCTGTGCTTGCTGTGCTGCCTGTGCTTGCTGCCTGTGCTTGCTGTGCTGCCTGTGCTTGCTGTGCTGCCTGTGCTTGCTGCCTGTGCTTGCTGCCTGTGCTTGCTGTACTTGCTATGCTGCCTATGCTGCCTGTGCTTGCTGCCTGTGCTTGCTGTGCTGCTTGTGCTTGCTGCCTGTGCTTGCTGTGCTGCCTGTGCTTGCTGTGCTGCCTGTACTTGCTGCCTGTGCTTGCTGTGCTGCCTGTGCTGTGCTGCCTGTGCTTGCTGTGCTGCTTGTGTTTGCTGTGCTGCCTGTGCTTGCTGTGCTGCCTGTGCTTGCTGCCTGTGCTTGCTGTGCTGCCTGTGCTTGCTGTGCTGCCTGTTAGCGATGCATTTGATTTCGCCCATAACACGCGGTAATTCGACAGTGGCACACGACAGTGCGTTGCTGTGTCACCTGTTTTTGGAGGCGCCGAGAGTCGCGGATCATATGTTTACCTCGGCGGCCAGTGCATTGACCTGCGTCTCAGTAAGAGTAAGCATTGTAAACAAATGCGAGAGTGAATCTCGCCGAAGATCGGAGCAGGCTTTTCCTGTTGGAAAGAGGACGGAGCTTGACCCCTCTGCTCTTCCCCCAGTATCGCTAAAACGAACACATCTCGTCGAGCTATTTTGCGGGTTTCTAACATGCCTGTTCTGCCTGTGCTTGCTGCCTGTGCTTGCTGTGTTGCCTGTGCTTGCTGCCTGTGCTTGCTGTGCTGCCTGTGCTTGGTGTGCTGCCTGTGCTTGCTGTGCTGCCTGTGCTTGCTGCCTGTGCTTGCTGTTCTGCCTGTGCTTGCTGCCTGTGCTAGCTTGCTGTGCTTGCTGTCCTGCCTGTGCTTGCTGCCTGTGCTTGCTGTGCTGCCTGTGCTTGCTGCCTGTGCTTGCTGTGCTGCCTGTGCTTGCTGCCTGTGCTTGCTGTGCTGCCTGTGCTTGCTGCCTGTGCTCGCTGTGCTTCCTGTGCTGCCTGTGCTTGCTGTGCTGCCTGTGCTTGGTGTGCTGCCTGTGCTTGCTGTGCTGCCTGTGCTTGCTGCCTGTGCTTGCTGTGCTGCCTGTGCTTGCTGCCTGTGCTTGCTGTGCTGCCTGTTAGCGATGCATTTGATTTCGCCCATAACACGCGGTAATTCGACAGTGGCATACGTCATTGCGTTGCTGTGTCACCTGTTTTTGGAGGCGCCGAGAGTCGCGGATCATATGTTTACCTCGGCGGCCGGTGCATTGACCTGCGTCTCAGTAAGAGTAAGAATTGTAAACAAATGCGAGAGCGAATCTCGCCGAAGATCGGAGCAGGCTTTGCCTGTTGGAAAGAGGACGGAGCTTGACCCCTCTGCACTTCTCCCAGGTTCGCTAAAACGAACACATCTCGTCGAGCTATTTTGCGGGTTTCTAACATCAGAAGTGGGATATAGTGAATTTTACGCGCCTTAGCTGCAAAGCTAATTCTTGATTCATTTTCGTTGATTTTATTGTGCTGTGGATTGTGTCGTGTTGTGTTTCTTTGTGTGCTTTTGTTGGTTTCCTCGTTTTATTTTTTTTCCCTTTCGTTTTGTTCGGGACGTGATCGGGACACTAAAAAATGGAGAACTCGCGTGCTCCCCCGTCCTTGGAGGACATCATCCGCCAAGTGGTAGCCGAAATTGCAAGAGGCGTAATGCCGGCTACCCCGAAGATTATTAATGCAACGACACCTCCTCTTTTGGATATGGTGCCGCAATTCCGTGGTACCGAACTGAATGACGACGCTAATGCTTGGTGCAACGAAGTGGAACATATCACTCGTGATTCGACCCCGCAACAGCGGTTGAGTGCCGCCACCCATGCGCTTGCGGGTTCTGCTAAAGCATGGTACCAAGAATGGAAAAGGAGACCCCGAACGTGGGACAAATTCAAGGAGGACTTGTCCGCCATTTTCGGTCCGCAGAAGAAACTCCACGAATGCTTGCTACGGGCGCTGACCTATAACAGCGACGACGCGACCACGTACGTGGAATATGCAAGGAAAAAAGTGGGCTATCTCGAGTAGGCGCGAGTAGCATTTCGACCCGATGAATTGGTGGAGCTGACAATAAGCACAATCACAGATCAGAACGTGCGACAGGCCATGCTGTCCGCGAATTACGCGACGCCATCGGCGCTGATCACGGCCACGACCAATTTCGTAAAAGAAACGAAACCAAGGGAAAGATTTGCACGCGATGGCGGAGAACGCGCTCCGAACCGACAAGACGGCAGATGCTACCAATGCAATGAGCTGGGTCATTAACGGGTGAATTGCCCGAAAAGGTGAAAATTATTACCGCAACGGGAAACTCCCAGCGTAACTAACTGCAATTTTTGCAAAAAGAGGGGCCATACCGAATCGCAATGTTGGGCGAAGCAGCGAACAGCCCAAAACCATCAAGGTTCGAAGAAACCCGATGCCAACGTGTGCTACTCAGTAGAACACAAACTGACACCAATACTATTGAGACAGATGATCGTACGACGCTGTTTGATCGACAATGGCACAACATGTTCCCTCGTGAGAGAAAGTGTTGCCGACCGGGCAAACTGCAAAGTAAACGCGTACACGACGACAATACAAGGACTGTGTGAGTCTAGCACGACGACCGTCGGATGCACATCAGCATTAATTCGGACGGAGGGTGTGTCCACTGAGTTGGATTTGTTTGTTGTCCCGGATACTGCAATACCGTACGAGGTCATCATCGGGAAGAATGTCCTGGTGCATGCCGATCTACGCATTGTGACGGAACCTGATGGGACGACGAGGCTTTAACGGTGCGGACTTGTCACGGCAGAAAGGATCAAGGCTACAACGAAGGCACCGTGCTTCACACTCGACGTTGCGAACGATTCTCTTAGAGATCTTTTAAGAAAATTCGAGCGAATGTTGACCATTGGCAATCACGTGCGGTCCTTAAGTACGGCGGAACTCAAAATAATTACTCAGGAGAACAAGGTAATAAATTACCACCCTTACCGTCTGTCACTTTCGGAACGGGAGAAATTAAGGGGGATTATAGATGACCTCATAAGTAACGGCATAATACGCGAAAGCAACTCGCCGTTTGCAAGCCCCGTTATCTTAGTGAAAAAGAAAAATGGAGAGGACCGTCTGTGCGTGGCTTTCGGCGCGTTAAATAGAATGACGGTTCAAAACAGATACCCTTTACCACTAATCGACGATCAATTGGATCGTTTGGGAAAGGGTAGGGTATTTACTACGATAGACATGGCCGCGGGATTTCACCAAATACCCATTGCCGCCGATTCAATTTGTAAAACTGCCTTTGTTACCCCCGACGGGCATTATGAATATATCCGTATGCCCTTCGGCCTTTGTAATGCGCCCGCTGTCTTTCAGAGAGCCATTAACGCGGCTCTAGGCAACCTAAGAAATAGCATCGCATTAGTCTATATGGACGATATTTTGATCCCATCGCAAACGGTCGAGGAAGGGCTACAGAGTTTAAAGCGCGTGTTGGAGGTATTGGACAAGGCAGGATTCACGTTAAACATCGCAAAATGTAAATTTTTTGAAACTTCGATCAATTACCTGGGTCGAGAGATATCATCCGAAGGCATAAAGCCAGGCAAAGAAAAAGTTAAAGCCCTAGTAGAATCACCAGTTCCGAACAATGTGAAGCAGATAAGACAATTTATTGGCCTAGCGAGTTATTTCCGGAAGTTTGTACCTGAATTCGCGGTGCGAACGGCGTGCTTGACCAAATTAACAAAACATAATGAGCCGTGGGTATGGGGTAAAGAACAGGAAGAAGCGCGATCGTGCAACATAGACAAACTGAGTACACACCCTTTGCTCGTAATATTCGACCCAACGCGAGATACGGAGCTCCACACCGACGCTAGTTCCTTTGGATATGGTGCAATCCTCTTCCAAAGAGTGGAAAAGGAACTACGCGTGGTCGCATATTTTCGCGCTATCATTCGTATGAACTAGAGACACTCGCGATTGTGAACGCACTGAAATACTTCCGCGTATATCTGCTTGGTATGCAGTTTAAAATTGTCACCGACTGTAATGCCATTAAGGCTACGCAAAACAAAAAAGATTTATTACCACGCGTAGCTCGTTGGTGGATATTTCTACAAGACTTTTCCTTTGATCTTGAATATAGGAAAGGCAAATACGTAGAGCACGTGGATTATTTAAGTAGAAATCCGTGTAAAAACTATCGCGTAAACGTAATTTGTGAGGGCTCCTGGCTAGAAATCGCGCAGAAAAATGATGAAGAAACACAAAACATGATCGAGCGGGTAAAGTCGAACGAAACTGTTATTACGGATTTCGAGCTAAGAGACGGTATACTGTGTCGAAAAACACTCCGGGACACAGGCCGAGTGATCTACCGAAGTTTTGTCCCTGTTACGGCCCGGCGTTATATTTTCAAATTTTTATACCCTTGTATGAGGCTTGCGCAAGCATTGAGAAATCTAGCCCATATGAGTGGACCGTTTTTGGTAGTAGTATTAATAGTTTTTCGTCGTAATGTCAATAGTTTTCCGTCTCCGGGCCGTAGCAGACCGACGAACCTTGGGATCACCAGCGCCCGGGTGCGCACGTGTGTGTGCGTGTATGTGACAGAGACACATTAGGTTAAGTGAGCGAAGGACTCGTTAGTTTATAAGAGACCCGCGAATAGGTATACTACAGTTCTGTTCACATTTTAAGTTCATTTTCTTTTGATTTATAGTTACCGACGACAAATGTGCATTTTTAGTTTAGTTACAAATACACTCCTAGCACTGATTGCTCCTCGTAATGGTCGAACGGCAATTTCGCTTAATTCCGATTAAAGGAAACATTCATTATTCTTTTCGTAATTCACATTCTAAGTTCCTTTTCTTTTGATTCATTATTAATCGCCCGAGTAGCAAGTTGCGCACGAACACCGAATGCCGGGATGATAACCGCTGCGTAGCAATATTCGGCAATAACAAAACTGCGAGCCGCTGACCCAAGCGTGAAGGGAGGGGATGCGGAAGACGTCCTTCTCGCGCGCAGCTACCGGCTCGCGACGCAAGCCTCGGGGCAGTTGGCTGTAAAATCGCGAGGTGCGTAGACTCCTGCCCGGGGGTTATTATAATTTATCTTTGAACTTAATCGTGCATATTCTTGCAGTATCACGAAGGACTCAGTACTCCCCGTTAAAGATTAGTGTTTAGTTGAGCAAGGGACTCATTTGTGTTTAAAAATTAATCGAGTTTATTTGTATTTAGAAATAAGAGCACATTGTAATATTATTTTTGCACCACGTGGCCGGCGCTTCACGCCGAGCCTCGAGCGTTCATTTCTTTTCTTTAGTTTTCTTTAGTTTATTTGTCTTTCTTTAATTTAATCGGAATAAGATTCATTAATAAGACCAAAATCAGCTGGAGCTTGTAGAGTTCTACTAATAACCAAGTGCTTGCTTCCCGAACACGCTCGTTGAGCGTTAGGCTAATGTGTTAACCACCGATATTCATTTTGTATTTCAATCCGAAGGTGCACATCAAGCGATTACGAGCGAACCGAAAAGAGTGAAAAACAGCGTGCGAGACAAATCATTGTAAGGAAAGAGAGGTGTGAGGAGTGAAGAGCGAGAAAGCGAGAAAGAGAGAGAGAGCGAGTGAAAGAGCGTGTGCGCAGCATTACGGGTAAGAACTTTCCAGCATCTTTCAATGTGATGAAATGAACCTGCCGACCGCAATTACGTCTTAGCGCCGGCTTTGAATCTCTCAGACGTAAAGGGTTAGAATTCAAAACGTTCAATTAATACCGAACAATCGCGAACACTCTGTAATATACTGTAGTTGCGCAAGCGTCGCCCGCGTGACGAGCAAGCGGTGTCGTACACTCGGCTTTACTTTCTCTGTAATAAGATCTATCTCATTACACATTATAATCTCACGAAATGTAAGAGAGCAACGTATTCTATCAATATAGATTCAGTCAAGTATAACTAAATTCAATCGCTTTATTAACAACTAACATCCTGACTCAAACTAACACCTGACCAGAAAGCGAGAGAAAGAAAGAAAGAAAGAGATCGAATAAAACCTGTACTGGTTTAGGAGGCCGCGGATCCTATAAGTCCTGCCGATATCTACCAGCCCGTAGTTTTACATTAAATGGGGGAAATTAGATATCTCAAATTAGATACAATCAACATCTGTATTAAGGCTATCAAACATATCCAGCGTTACACCGGGTAAGAAGAAGCCGCTCGCCATTTCAATATAACTTACCCGGACGTGACATCCCGAAGGGAAGCCGCCTTGGTTTGTTGCGTCTGTACCATGACGAAAACTGTCATGCAGGCTTTGAAAAAACATACGACCGCATCGCGAAAAAATACTGGTTCCCAAAAATGCTAAGATTTGTCCGTAAGTACATCGATCACTGCATTACTTGCGTAGTATGCAAACGACAGCCCGGACCGAAACAAGGGAAATTGTACCCAATTGAAAAGAAACCTTTCCCCTTCGACACGATACACTGTGACTGTGTCGGTCCATTTGAAAAAACGAAAGATGGATATGAACACCGCCGTATAGTTAGCAGACAACTATCACCGATTTCGCTTATTTTGGTCCCAATCGTTTACGATAGTTTACGCAAGTTTACGCAATCGATTTCAGAGTTTACGAAATCGTAGTTTGCCCGTAATTAACAATTTCGAGAATGGGGTAATGTAGGTCTTGCAAGCGCCGCCAGTGGCCGAAAGCAGAAGCTGACCAGATGCGGAACCTGGCGAAATATCTTTTACGTATCTCGTGTGCAACGGTCTCAATCGTTTACGAATAGTTTTCGCAAGCTGCTGTATCAGTTTCGGAGTTTACGAAATCGTATTTTGGCCGTAATTAACAATTTCGGGAATGGGGTAATGTAGATCATGCGAGCGCCTCCAGTGGCCGAAAGCAGAAGCTGACCAGATGCGGAACTTGGCAAAATAATTTTGACGTATCTCGTGTGTAACGGTCTCAATCGTTTACGAATAGTTTTCGCAAGCTGCTGTATTGATTTCGGAGTTTACGAAATCGTATTTTGGCCGTAATTAACAATTTCGGGAATGGGGTAATGTAGATCTTGCGAGCGCCTCCAGTGGCCGAAAGGAGAAGCTGACCAGATGCAAACTCTGGCGAAATAATTTTGACGTATCTTGTGTGTAACGGTCTCAATCGTTTACGAATAGTTTTCGCTGTTGGAGATAATTGTATTCTGTGATACCGACTGAATGATTGGGTAATTTAGGAAGTAGCCGCGAGGAGGTAGGAGACAAACGAATGCCGAGGCGGAGAAGAAACCGGAAGTAGAGTAGAGGTAGCGAGTCGCAAGAGTGCAAGTATAGAGAGAGGACGTGAATGTAGAACGCAGAGTTGTTAAGCGAAAGCGAGTGGACGAGAGTTAGAGTTCGAAGGCGAGAGAAATTGTAAGAGATGGGAGTGTGAACGAAATGTTGAGGTTGGAAGGATATGAAGAGAGAGGAGAAAATAAAATTTAATACTACGTTAACCACGTGTGCATTCCACAAAATCCTACAGGTTATGGGCCCAGGACACGTGCCACGTGGGGGAATATAGAACAGGTAATAAGAAAAAAAATAAAATATAAGAGAAGTGAATTAGGATGGCAGAATCTAAGAAAATGAGAGATGAGACCGTAAGCATAAAGAAATTGAAGGATGCAGACGGATATCAGACTTGGAAATTCAGGGTTAGTCTGATACTGCGGTCTCAGGTGCTTTACGACCACGTGCTAAAGTCGCCGACAGAGGCAGAAGAAATAAAGGAAGATTGGAAGATGAAGGACGCCAAAGTACAGAACTTGATCGTCTCGACGATTGAAGATGAACTTCTAGTTCATGTATCGACGTGCACGACAGGATATCAAATGTGGATAAAGCTAAAAACCATATATGAGAAAGATACAGAACAACAGAAATGTGCATTGATGGAAGAATTTTTTACATATAGATACAGAAGTGAACATGATGTAGCAACGCACATTGCGCATCTGAAAAACATAATTTTTAAACTGCAAACCTTAGGCAGTACGGTAGATGAGACAATGGTAATGGCAAAAATTTTGACCACTGTGCCAGAGAAGTACAGAATGTTTTCAAGTGCTTGGGAATCGACACAGAAAGAGGAAAAAACAATAGATAATCTAACGGCACGGTTGATAGCAGAAGAAGCTAGAAGGAAGACAGATCAGAGTGCAATAGTGGCATTCAGGGCAGAAGAAAAGAGATGCTTTAAGTGCAACTCGACAGGACATTTGGCACATGCGTGTAAAAGAGGAAGAAATGAAAGACAAACAGTCAGTAAGGATGTGAAATGTTTTGGCTGTGGGAAATCTGGGCACTGGATCAGAGATTGCAAAGAGAAGGGATCAGAGCCACGAAAAGTATATCCACCATGTGGAACGTGTAAGAAGACAAATCATCAGGAAAGAGAATGCTACTTTAAATTAAAACAGGAAAGTCAAGCAAAAGACTCAAAGAAAGTGAGCTACTTGACGGGGGGCAAGGACAAACAAGAATGGGTTCTTGACTCGGGTTCAACAAACCATATGGTTAACAAGGTGGAATATCTTAAGGAAAGGGAAGAAATAAAAGTAGAAATTGGGTCAGCAAAGAAGAATGTCTCGATGGAAGCAAGAGCAAAGGGAAAAGTAGAGATGAGTAACTGTATACTAGAAAACGTGCTGTATGTGCCAGAATTAGCACAGAATTTGGTATCGGTGGATGCAATAACCCAAAAGGGGGGAAAAGTAACATTTGGGAAGGACAAAGTTACAGTATATACACAAGGAAGAGAGATAATGACACGAAGTAGATGTGAAAATGGACTATATACAATAAAGGTGAAGAATGAGGAAGAACGGGCAGAAGCACTGCTGACAAAGGAAAATGGAAAAGTAATGGAATGGCATAGAAAACTGGGTCACATGAGCCTGGGAAACATGGAACAACTGGTGACAAGAGCATCCGGAATGGATTTCACGACAGAGGCTGTAAAGAAGCAAACTGGAGTGTGTGAAGTCTGCATGGAGTCGAAGCAAACAAGAACCCCGTTTGGAGAGTCCAGAGCGAGGGCAACAAGACCACTGGAAATATTGCATTCAGACATCTGTGGACCCATAGACCTAGGATCATGGGATGGCAATCGGTATTTTGTGACGATACTGGATGATTATACAAATTTTGTGATGGTATTCCTGATGAAAACGAAGAACGAAGTGCTTGAGAGGCTCAAAGAGTATACAGCAGAAGTAGAGGCAAAATGGAACTTAAAAACTCACATACTGAGGTGCGATAATGGAGGTGAGTACACCAGCAACGAATTTAAAAACTGGTGCAGACAGAGAGGAATAAAATTAGAATACACAACCCCACATACACCACAGTTAAACGGGAAGGCTGAAAGGTTAAACCGTACGCTGTTGGACAAAACAAGAGCGCTTTTGTTCGATAGTGGAATGGATAAGAGCATGTGGGGAGAAGCGGTAAGAGTAGCAGCGTATCTGCAGAACAGAAGTCCAACGAAAGCAGTGAATACGACAGCACATGAGAAGTGGAGAGGTAGGGCACCGAAACTGAAACATCTTCAGATATTTGGGGCTACGGCTTATGCGAAGCGAAACGGACAGCTAAAAAAACTGGACAAACGGTGTGACATACTGAAATTTATAGGCTACACTCAGAATGCATATAGATTGTGGGATGAAGGAAAGAGAAAGGTTGTTGTGTCACGTGATGTAATTTTTGAGACAGAGACAGACGAGAAAGGACAGGAAAATGAGATGAGGAACAATACAATTAGGCTACACATGCTGGATGACGAGGGAAGTTCAGAAGAGGGACAACACACAGAAACAGAAGGACCAGAAGAAATAGAAGAGGAAGAAGTGCAATATGAGAAAAACCAAGAATCTGGAAACCAAAGACATGAAGAAAACCGAGAAGAGAATAAAGTGGTTAGGAGATCAGAAAGGGTGAGAAAACCGACACAGAAATATGACCCAAGTACAATGTTGAGCTATCAAGAGGTGGTGGATGGAGCAGACAGTAAGAAATGGGAAGAGGCAATACGCGAAGAACAAGAATCCCTTCAGAAAAACAGAGTTTGGGAGATTGTAGACAGAGAAAATGCGAGGGGTAGAAGAATCTTGAGGAATAAATGGGTGTTTACACAGAAAAGTAATGGACGGTACAAAGCAAGGCTTGTGGTGAAGGGTTGTGAGCAGAATAAGGACAGTTTTGATCAGGATGGTATATATAGTCCGGTCATTAACAGCTGTTCACTCAGAGTGCTTTTGGCAATAGCAGTGTCAGAGAATTATCATGTAGTAAAGTTTGACGTGAAGACAGCGTTCCTGAACAGTGAATTGGATGAAGAAATCTTTATGGAAGTGCCAGGAGGTTATGAAGTGAAACCAAACAAAGTATGTAAACTGAAGAGAGCACTTTACGGATTACGGCAAGCACCGATGAAATGGAATGAAACATTTTCGAACACATTAAAAAGAAATGGACTGAAACAAATACACTCAGAGAAATGTTTGTTCAAGAAAACTGGAAGTACGCTGACTGTGGGTCTGTATGTAGATGATGGAATTGTCGTTGGGAAAGATAAACAAGAAATTGAAGAACTAATTGAGAGAATAAGTCAAGAGTTTGAAATAGAAGTCGATAGAAATCCAACAAGGTTCTTGGGGATGGAACTGAAAAGGACGAATGAAGGAATGAAAATAACACAAGGGGACTACGCAGAGGGACTACTAAGGAAAAACAAGATGGAGGACTGCAAGTCAACGACGACACCAATTCAACCCGAAGGAGCATTTACGTCTGATGATGTAGAGAGAAAAATCAATTATCGAGAGACTGTAGGCAGTTTGTTGTATTTGACGAGCAAAACAAGACCGGACATGAGTTTTGCAGTAAATTATAGCAGCAGAAAAGTAGAAAATCCAGGTAATGTAGATGTAGCTAATGTAAAGAGAATACTTAGATATTTGCAGGGTACAAAAAATTTGGGACTAGCCTATCAGAAAGCAGGAAATATAAACGAGCTGGTTGCATATTGTGACTCGGATTATGCTGGTGACCCGGAGACCAGGAAAAGTACGTCTGGATATGTAATATTGCTCGGTGGAGGAGTGGTGAGCTGGTGTTCGCGGAAGCAGCCAGTGGTAGCACTATCGAGTACAGAAGCAGAGTTTATCGCTATTGCTGATTGTTGCAAGGAACTACAGTACATCAAGCATTTGGTAGAAGAACTGACACAGGATAAAGTAACTATAAGACTGAAAGTAGATAATCAGAGCGCGATACAGTTAGCAAGAAACGGAGTTTGGACAAAGAGATCTAAGCATATAGATGTAAGGTATCACTATGTACAGGAAGCGATCAAAGAAAATAAGATTGATATAGAGTATTGTAAGACTGACGATCAGACTGCAGACATATGTACTAAGGCACTAGGTGGCAATAAGTTTGTGATACATAGAAATAAGATAGTTGCGTAAACATTAAAGTAAAACATAAGTTAGCGGTGTGAATGAGAATGCTTAGAGTGTGGATACAATTATAGGGGGGTGTTGGAGATAATTGTATTCTGTGATACCGACTGAATGATTGGGTAATTTAGGAAGTAGCCGCGAGGAGGTAGGAGACAAACGAATGCCGAGGCGGAGAAGAAACCGGAAGTAGAGTAGAGGTAGCGAGTCGCAAGAGTGCAAGTATAGAGAGAGGACGTGAGTGTAGAACGCAGAGTTGTTAAGCGAAAGCGAGTGGACGAGAGTTAGAGTTCGAAGGCGAGAGAAATTGTAAGAGATGGGAGTGTGAACGAAATGTTGAGGTTGGGAGGATATGAAGAGAGAGGAGAAAATAAAATTTAATACTACGTTAACCACGTGTGCATTCCACAAAATCCTACATTCGCAAGCTGCTGTATCGATTTCGGAGTTTACGAAATCGTAGTTTGCCTGTAATTAACAATTTTATGATCGGCTATCGTGCAGCGTTGATTTGCTCGCAAGCGCCGACGTTTCCCGAAGGGAGAAGCTGACCAGATACAGAAAGTGGCGAAATAACTTTGACGTATCTCGTGTGAAATGGTCTCAGTCGTTTACGAATAGTTTACGCAAGCTGCTGTATCGATTTCGGAGTTTACGAAATCATAATTTGCCCGTAATTAACATTTTCAGAATCGGCTATCGTGCAGTGTTGATTTGCTCGCAAGCGCCTCCGTTGGCCGAAGGGAGAAGCTGATCAGATGTATACCCTGACCAAGTAGTTTTGACTTTTGACGTATCTCACGTCTTCCATCGACAAGTAGTACAAGAAAAATATTGTATCGTGGAATTGAGCAATGGGTTGCAAGTGATTCCAACCTGTTGGTTAAATGCCAACAAAAGTGTAAGCAAATGGCCAGGCCACGTCAAGTCGCTGAACAAATTAGAGAAATTAATAATTTCCGAGGCTTTATCTCAAACCTCGTGAGAGGATTGTGCAGTTATTAGCGTTGCTTTGGGTCGACAGGTATGTATAGTGGATATTATTAATAATGTGTGTATGTGTTTATATATAATGTAGATGTCTATATTTTTTATACCTAGAAGACCTGTTGATGTCATAATAATAAACAATTATAAACTTTGTTGATGATTGAGTATGGGCCCAAGAAAAATTAAATGAGGCACAGGACACATCTGATGTTTTCTATTCGGATGAGCTCTTGGAATATGAGTTAGCTGCGGCCTTAAAAAACCGAAGGAGGGCTACGGTTAAAATGGTCATATCCTCGGAAGAAGAGAGTATGGAGTCCATATCTAAAAACCCAAGAAAAAATCAACATATGACGACACATTCACAGACGAGCGGAGAGTACATTAACCAATCTACTAATAACACCTGTAATGCTTGAACCCTTATTCGATTCATCAACACCTGGCGGTTTGACGTTCATTGCATATGATGAGAATGAACCCCCTACCACTGTTTACATAGCCATATTAAACAGTTCATATTATCGGAGTGTATTCATAATAATCATGATTATTGCAAATGTTTCTCATCTTTTTCTAATGTCCCTTAGCTACTGAAACTATTGCAGCTCAAGGCAGTGCCTGTGGAGACTGGGAGCATCATCCATACACCTTAGAAATTGGTAAATAAAACCAATAAACCATTCATATCAATGCTTCTACCTTCTGTTTTCCATATTTTAGGATTTCAAAATATGTTTACAAAATGCTGTCTATGATATCTTTACAAATAAAGGATCTGAACACAAAAGTCGATTTTTTGTTGGAGCCCAAAAATTATAATGCCGAAATTGATGAGGACGAAACATCCGAAAATGAATTGCAGCGGGTTCCCATAGTGCAAAGTATGGATGATTTGGCCTCGTTAGAGCCCAAACTTGAACAGACTGAATTTTAGAAAAAATTGGAAATTATTTTTTAATCACATGTGCTTCTAAAGTACCATTATTGTTCTACAACGTAAAAAGTAATATCTTTCGTGGAATAAAATATAATAATGACCATCCAATACATTTCCTCCCAACAGCTGAGGTTTCCTGAACATGTAGTTGTCAGCATCAAAAGTATTGAAGTCACGTCACTGCTCATTTGAGTATAATGCCTATTCAGATGGATGTACTATTACAGTTTCTATGGGCGTGGGCGTGGGCATGGGCATGGGTAAAGGTAAAGGATATATAAGGATAGGTTTGGTGCATGTCCGCGAGAGAATCATTATTTTATGTTTTTGCGTTAATTCCACAATACTCTTTCTCGCCTATGAAGGAATCAATATATCGTGTTTTTTTGTGTTGAATTCACACATCTCTTTCTCGCTATAACTATCAATTTTATTGGTTCATATTGATCTGCAATACTCTTTTGCTTTCACAATATTTCTATTATAACTTATATTAATTAGTTGCTGTTTTGATCTGCCTTTTATGTACACATGATAACATCATGAAATTTTTCAGATTCGTCGACTTAAATATTGTTGGCCCAGGTAAGCTGACTATGTGCGTAGCAGCTGTAATATCCCGAGTACTTGCAGACGGAATCGCAGTAAATTTCAGTTGGCAGGGCCGCTTGCAAAAGCAAAGCTTTCCAAAATTGCGGACTGCGAACTTATTCCAAAGTATTTTCCTACAGATATACATTATTAATAATCTTTTAATAATCACTAATATTCTTTTATTATTTTATAGTAGCCTGTATGGCCGTTGGCAATAATAAGTTGAAAAAGGCGGAAGTAAATGACGTCATTGGCAAGTGGTTCACTCAAGCAAAAACGAGAATTGAGCGAAAAATGATATCTTAATAAATAGAATTGAGACTAGGTTAAGATTTTGTTATATTTACTATTATATTTAGTGTAGTTTTTATATTTACTGTTATATTTAATGTAAATATTTTATATGTATTTTTATATTTAGTGTAATGTAATATTTCATTAATAAAAATAATATATTGTAAAACAAATTTTCTTGAATTATTCATAATGTAAAACAGAATCATATGTAGGATATAATATTGAATGAATATTCTTAGGACCTTGATGCAATATTCTGTGTCATCTTCCTGCAATATTCCCGCAAATTTCAAGGGGGCTGACATAGGAATATTGCAGCAAAATTCCTACAATACTCCGACAATGTGACCTGCAAGGTTCAGCATTGCAAAGTAATATTTGTGCTACATGCCAACAAAATTCCTTGCTGTCGTGAAATTTACAATTTCAGAATCGGCTATCATGCAGCTTCTCCCTTTTATGTTATCGCGATCGAGTTTTTGCTCGATCCGTGGCTGCCGGATGAAGGCTGGGAAGAGCCTCTTGAAAAGTGTGGGCGAGAAGTTCTATGACACTATTTGATGCACAACCTGTTCTTGTTCTTTATTTTTACCTTCTACACTTTGTTTCTGATAAGCGCGTAATATATGCAATGTGGCCGACGCGCGTATGAGTTTGAAATTCTCAAAAGAAGAATAGTACACTATGTACAAAAGTTTCTGACTATATCGAGAGACACGTGCTTTCGGTTTCGATGGCGGAACAAGAAAACCGCCGCGCCTGGGAAGGGGAAACCGCTCAGCCGTCTTCCCAGGCTCGTCTGTGTACGACAAGGTGGTGTGTGCGCCAATCAGACGCCTAATACGGCTGATGTACACACACACATTAACGGTGCTCCCTGACTGTGAGCGCGGGAACGCGGTGTCTTCCGGGCGCCATGCAGTCTGCCGCATGGCGCTAACCCGCGTACCAACGGCAGTGCGTCACGTCACGCTCACGCGCTTAATAGAACGGGCGCGCAATTTAACCTCTGAGGTGTACAAGTCCCAATCCTCAACACTCTATGTCCGAAGAGCGATTCTCGCCTCGGCCAACGGCGGCGCTTGCGAGCTGCACGTTAGCCGATCCTGAAATTGTTAATAACGAGCAAAATACAATTTCGTAAACTCCGAAATTGATACAGCAGATTGCGAAAACTATTCGTAAACGATTGAGACCGTTACACACGAGATACGTCAAAACTATTTCGCCAGAGTTTGCTTCTGCAGAGCTTCGCTCCCCGGCCACGGTGGCGCTGCGCGGTAGCAGACGATAATTACTAGATATTAAAATTGTTAATTACGGGCAAACTACGATTTCGTAAACTCTGAAATCGATTGCGTAAACTTGCGTAAACTATTCGTAAACGATTGAGACCAAAATAGCCGAAAACTATGATAGTCGTCTGCTAACTATACACCCACCTAAAAATTGTTAATTACGGGCAAACTACGATTTCGTAAACTCTGAAATCGATTGCGTAAACTTGCGTAAACTATTCGTAAACGATTGAGACGAAAATAGCCGAAATCTATGATAGTTGTCTGCTAACTATACGGCGGTCGCAGGCTCCCTTATAGAGAAATTAAAGACAAACAAGCCCATACTCCTATCGCTGTCGGTACAATAGGTATTTGCACGGATGCATGTGGGTAAACGATGACGGGATCTCGATAGGTACACAAACGTTATTTAAAAACAGCTGAGGTACACGGAGGGTCACGGTCGCAGCAATAACTCAGATTAGGAAACACTTTGATTGGAGCTTCGAACAGGCCCCCTCCTTTCGTTCCCTCCGCAGTTGCGTCGGTTGATTGGTTCGTGGGCTGTGCCCATTTGACTTTCTTTACTTCCTCCTTGCCTTGTTACGGGTGGTGTGCCCGTTTTTCCATCTAACGCCGTATCTCGTGTCCGCCGCTTCGCCTGTCGTTGTTTCTAGGGCCGGCTTCCACGTCGGTGGCTTCGGCGACGTCGCTGAGCCCTGCGGGTCCCGACTTGGAGTCGGTCCGGGGAGTGAGCCGGAGTTCTGGGCGAACGCCTCACCACATGCCCATGGTGTTGCTCTAGTAGAGGTTTATCGGGGCGACCGTAACACCCCCCCCCCCCTTGGGGTGGTCCAATGTCCGCATTGGATGTTCTTGGCGGCAAGTCCAGGTCGCCCAGGAGGTTGTTAAAAAGATCCTCATCGAAAGTGTTGAAGAATTCCTGGTCCCATTCCGGTTCTTCTTCTCCGTGTCGTCCTTCCTCCGATTGTATCGGGACCGGTGGCAGGGTTGGTGCCTCCACATTTGGGCGGTAAATGTAGTGTGGCCCGTAGTAGGGTGGCGGTGGTGGTCGGCTGTCTCTAGTATGGTGCGTCGTTCTCATGTTTGTTTCCATGGGTGGAACAAGCCCGATTACGGGGAGTTGCACATACAACGGTAGGAAACATACCGGGAAATGCGGGGCGTTCGGCGCCAGTCCTTCTTCCGAAACTCCTTCCATTACTGCACTTTTCAATATGGGTTTTTACTGTTTGTCACCTTCTGATATCACTTTTTACACTGACAAGTACAAGGACGTCCGGTCTTTTATAAGTTCGGTTCAGCCCTGCGAAAAAGCTTGAGTGACAGTTGCAAGTCCTTCATTCTGCTTGAATCTAAACATTTCTGACCTTGCTGATTAAATGATGTCTTCATCACTGGAGACTTCCTACCCCCTTTTCTCACGCCAGGGCCCTGTCTCCAAACTCCTTGTCGTACATCTTATCGGTGTTTAGTGCTAAGATGGTTTCATATAACATTTCCGTTTCGATCCCTGCTTGTTTATATCGGTCGGCATACCATAAGTATAGTGCTGTGCATTTGTAGCATTCCGATGCTGGGCGGGAGACAAATATTGGTGTACCGCATGTCCTACATTTCAAGGGTTTGGCGTAGGTGCCTACCAATGCGTGTATAAATGCCGGCAGATATGCCGACTCTCCATTTTCGTTTTGCAGGTATCCTGTACACGCCGGGCAAAATAAATTGTGGGGGTCTCGTGTCGTCGGGTTTGTTGTTGAGCATCCCCCTTTGAGACATTGTGCCTTTTCGAGGTTTGCCATTGTTCTGGCAATGTCCCCTGAGCTGGTATATTTCATCTGTAATCACATGCGTATTCGCACCTATAGTTCTATATATTTATGTATTAGCTTTGTGTAGTTATTCGCAGTGTATATTCTGCGATTTTATCGAGAAGCGTGTTTCCTGTGATATCTTGGGGTAAACACTCGTGAATCCCGATGTGGTGGTAGGGGTGTCTACGTTTTCCGGTGGGACGAGGCTGGTGTTCGCCTCCTCAGCCTGTGGGACCGTGTTTTGGCGCCTGGACTCGTCACCATCCGGTGTGCGGTTCCTAAGATGTATCAGGACGTTAGTCACTGAGTCCCATACAGCGCCTATCGGATGTATGCCCCACCCGTAGACGTTATGTAATGCGTAACCATGTAGTGCAGTGTCGATCGCAAATTTTACTGTTTTGATGGCGATCCATATTCCGAATAATCCGGCACTGAAGGTACCGAAACACGTAAACCATTGCCATATTCTGGACCAGGTGGAGGAAGCTATTTCCTCGAAGGTTTTTTCATCAAACATATATATCAGAGATATGCCTTGCATATTTACCTTTTGTCCAGACATTCCTCTAGCTATGGTATTTAGTACGGCAGGTCTTTCGGCTGGAAACATTATATGATTCCTTAGCTGTTCGAGATCTTGCGTGGAGTAAATCCCTGATGTTGCTAGTTCGGCGGGATTCGTATAGATCCATGATTGCATTACCGCTGGCTGTAATTCGTTGGGTGCCACTGCCGAGGTAGCTGAGGGCGTTATTTTGTACCATACGCCATCCAAATAATACATTAATGGAATATAGGGGTTGCAGTCAACCTGGGTTCCCGTATTCAGTAGAATATGGCTTTTAGGAGCTGTTACGTCCGGGCGTCGCGATAAGTCGATCTAAAGATTGTCAAGGATGGAACTGTGTGTGTTCGAGCGGTCGACCGTTCCGCCCGGGAGCAACGCGTGAATACTTAAAACTAAAGGATATTGTGGCCGCTGCACACGTGCCACAAGTCAATGCGCAATTGATCACTTTTTATATAAATGCGCAATTATTCTTTTTTTATATATGAACAGTTTTATTTATTAGAAATATAACAATAATAACAAATACTTAATAAGTCTACTTTGTCCTTTCTTGACATGAATTACATATACGTCCTATCTCAGTGACGCTCTTGCTCTTACTGACCACTTGTCCGCGCGCCACAGTCGATCCTCCTTTTTTGTCGGTGAAACAGCGGCGGCTGGCGTCGGTATACGCCACAATATAAACCGAAAAGATGATTATATGTTTATATCGATGACCGAATAGAATAATGACGCGAAGACGAAATCAATCTACTCGATCTGCAGGACTTATAGGATTCTCTCTCTTATCAACCCGTACAGGTTGCTGAGTTGTTACGTGTTGTATTCCAGTACAGATAATGTTAGTTATAGCGCATGCAAAGAAAATAAAAGGATAAATCGGATATAGTGTGAAAAAGCAAAGTGTATATTCTTTGATGACTGTTCAGGTGCAGATACAAAGGTGATTTGATTTGAAAGCAGACTTCTGACACCAATTCCACGATTAGAAGTGGGTATAAAGAAACAGAAATATAGAATAAAATACGTATATACACAGAAAGAAGGAGTATCCCACTGCTAACATCAATTCCACGTTTCTAACAATGGGTACAATGTTCGGTCTTGAATCGGAGTATTGGTATAATAAGAAACAGAAAGCCTAACTATTACGCAATGTTCGGTAGTACAATTCGCCGGTATGCAACGCGTGGTATAATCGTGGTTTGAAAGAAGTAGCTCGTTTTACGCGTGATATCCGTCATATAATTGATACAGAGTATCCTCGTAGAATAAAACAGTTTTCGATCGCCCAGCGCTCAGAGCACACGGCACGAGTTCGCCTCTACAACTATTGCCCTAGGTTTCCCGTAATACATGTACTGGGGGCAAGAGTCGGGCCAGAAATCATGATCTAGCTGGTTAATTGGAACATTCTTACCGTGCTGCTGGAAACGCTCAGACAATCTTTGACCTCTCTCTCTCTCTCTCTCTCTCTCTCTCTCTCTCTCTCTCTCACGCTCGCTCGATGGTATGTCGCTCGCTGTGTTACTCTCTCTCTCTCGCTCTCGCTCTTAGTTCGGTTGTATGTCGGTGGAAATTTGTATGCGCTATTACGATGAGTACCTTCGAATCGTAAAAAGGTATTAATATACGATTAGGCTTGAAATGGCCTAAGCTCTCGTGTTATCGGAGCTGTAGATGTTACTCGCGAAGAGACTCCTCAGACCGGTCTAGATGTTTAAATCAGTCTAAATACAATACCAATTCCTCACCGACAGAAGACTTGTGCGGAAGTGTTACTTAGGATAATAATATAATGTTCTTTATAAATGAAACTTATATGCTAACGGGCTCGGCGCAATTCGCCGACCACGTGCCGGAAATAACGCGGATCGCACTATTCGCACTCTAGATTAGAATTCGAAACCAAAAAGAAAAACAAAAGAAATATGAGTCCTTGCTCTTATTAATAGCTAGATTTTAACACTACGATTTAACGAGGATCAATGAGTCTCTGATTAAACTGTAAGAATTTGCACAGATTAGCTCACAAAGAATAAACTAAGATATCCTCGGACAGAGGACTACGCACCTCGCGACTATACAGCCAACTGCGACGATGATCGCGTCTCGAGGTGGTTCCTAGGCTGGCTCAGAGGAAGTTTTTAGGCTCCTCTCACAGAATCGGCCACATAGCGGTCGACGATATATACAAACATTCGGCTGGCTATGTACAGTGAGACGCTGGTTTTGTTCGTTAGTCTCTTTCTCTAATTAACAGATTTTATTATGAGTGCAAGTCGATCTCGGCACGTAGGAACTTAGTAACTCTCAAGCGCACGCTTCGGTGGAATTAATGATAACGAAAAATAGTCTTGCTCCGCAGCGATGCCTAACAGTGACGCAATTAGTAAATGAAAAGAGAGAGAAAAGGATAAACTATAATCTTAAGCGGAAACTCGTCGCTAACCTTAAGTCTATACACTCACACTTGCATACCGCGTACACGCATTCGTTCCTTATGCTACATATATATATATTGTCATGAGTCGGTATATTGGGTGGGGACGACGGTGATTCCAAGGCGAGGAATATTCTACTTGAAGTTACCGCTCGACGGTACCACGCATGCGCTAGGCATACGCCGTAATATACAAGTATAGGCGCATACGAAGCCCGGAGTAAAAGGAAAATGACATGATTTTAACTCTAATACTCTAACGGTACGCCGGCTGCGATAGGCATACGCCGTAATATACAAGTATAGGCGCAACCGGAGATCGGAGTAGCAAGAACAAGGAAAATACTAGGCAAATAAGTTAAAATTTACGCTGGGACGTAACAGAGCCATGAACAGAGACATGTTCCCTTAATATACTGGAAGTTGTAGATAACACTCGGTAGTTTCTCGTCTTTTCACCATTGTAGGCACGCATTTCACTACATGGATCACCTCTCCTGATACCAGTGCCATATGGCCAGGGCCCTTCATAATATGGAGTGCGAAATCCTCTGACATTACTTTAGCTATAGTCAATGCGTTTTCCAGCATCTGTTTTGCCAAATTACATTGTTGCATAAGTTCATCTGTATACAGGGCTTTCATTTGACCTCCCATATGTTTTTCTAAATAGACAAATTTACTGTTTACATATGTGAAGATGTCCAAATTTTTTACTGCTGTTGGTCGGTGTGTTGCGAAGGACTCGCCTTTTCTTGTTTCCAGAATAAAAAGTTTTGGGTGTTCAGTTCTGCTGAGTATAAAATTACACAGCGTTAGTTGGCTCTTCTTGGCTAATGCAAAGGTGATGTCGTCGGTTGTTATTGCGTATACTTCCTGTGAGATACGCGAGGTTGTGCCATTGGAAGGTGTTTCCCCCTTCCATGTCCATGCAATTTCCGTCCGATAGCGAGCACTGCGTGCCGGAGTTCAATATGATTTTGTTTATGTCTGGCCGAGTTGTCGCGGTGTAATCTCTCAGCGTGATGCGAATTATGGCCTGAACGACCACATCACTTCATGCACCGTAAGGGTCGGAGTATTCCACTCCTTTGCAATCGCCGTTCATAGAAATTCTCCCGGCGATAGTAGCTGATCTGGTGACCGTCTCATTCGATTTTATTCCGGTGATGGTAGTATGGGATCCAAGATTCAATACTCCCGTAATATGTAGCTTGAGGCATGCTTCAGCGCTCATTTCCATCACATACTCAGTTCGTCCATTGCTGACGAGTGAGATGTGGGAGTGCATTCCGCAGTGGAAAATGGTCCTGTCAACTTCGATTCGACATTGCTTTACATGTGTATTCGAGAATTCGGATAACTGTAGTAGCTGTACGTATGTTTCCGTCACTGTTGGTTCAACATTGGGAATGTTACAATCTCCTATCGAGAGAAGCGAGAGGGTAGTGATATTCATGTTGGGTGATCCGCAGTCATAAGCTATAAGCGCGGTTATCGTGGTTATCATGTTCAAGAGCTGAACATGCCAGAGAGCCTGAAATGATTGGAGGGATCAGTTATTGTCTATAGTGCTCATGAGCGAGTTTGAGTCGATTCGGGTGGACAATTCTTTCAGTATGCCTTATTTGAATTTTAATGTTTCCGTTATTAAATACTCTTATAATTTCATAAGGGCCTTCGTACTGATTATCAAATTTACTCTTCTTCTGATTCTTCTGTAGATACACCCAATCTCCGATTTTGAAGCTGCGAGCATTTTGTCGTCGGTCGTAATAATTTTTGGATCTTTCTTTGGCATGCTGTAGGTTAGTTTTTGCCATCTCCTGTACGTTATGCATGGTATCAGTTAAACTGTTTACGTACTCCGGATATGTTTCAGACTTGGCGTTCGGTTGGCATATTGGGAGTCGTGCTTCTTTTCCATACACTAGCTCGTAGGGTGTAAAACGCGTTGCCTCATGCACGCTGGTATTATAAGAGAACATACAATGGTCCATGATATCGTCCCACTCCCTGTGACTATTTCTGAAGTGCTTTAGATACTTGACGAGCACGTGGTGGCTTCTATCGAGCGATCCATTCGATTGCGGGTGGAAGGCTGTTGTTTGTAGCTGTTTAATACCCAACACCTTCGTTAGCGCTTTCATGAATGAACCGATGAAGGCGGTCCCCTGGTCGGTCAGCACGTATCAAGGGGTCCCGTGTTGGCAGATAAAGTTTCTTACGAAGCCTTCGGCTATGCATCGTGCGGTTGCGTCAGTCAAAGGTACGGCCACGGAAAATTTGGTCAGGTTGTCCTGCATTGTTAGCAAATATTTATTCCCTTTCCTGGTAATTCTGAAAGGTCCAACAATGTCCAATGATATTTTGTAGAATGGTTCCGGTGATGTATCTGTGATGAGCATCGGCTGCCTTGTTTTTGCACGAGTCAATTTCTTCTTCTGGCTGCTAATGCATAGACGTACGAAATCTGACACATCCTTCTTCATTCCTTCCCAATAAAAATTTTGTTTAATTCGGGCGTATGTTTTCGCTATTCCCTTGTGACCTCCTGTAAGTGATGCGTGATTTTCGAGAAGGATATCCGGTATTTGATCTCGCTCCGGTATTGTAATCTCGTTGGTGCAAAGTAAGACGGTAATTCCCTTGAGGTATTCCTTAAGCTATGTCTCGACGGTCTGCCAATTAATTGTTAATAATCCCTCACGGGATTGATACATGGAGACTAGTGTGTGTCCCCCTTGATCCAATTGTGCTTTCACAGTTTTAAGCGATCTTTCCAAGTCGTTCCGATTTTGGATCACAATTATGAAGAGATTGCTTCTATCTCCTAGTCTGTTCAAATCTTGATTTCCGATGAGATTGATCGAGCGATCTTTGAATATCATGCGAGTTCCCTCGTCTATTGGACTGCCTCTTGTGTCGGTGAAGCATAATATTGCTCCTTTTTGCATTAAAATATTATGTTTTGATATAATTAGTTTTGCGGGTTGGTCCTCCTGGGAATCCTCATCAGTGTCTTCCCGTATCGTGTCCAGCGGACGGTTCTCTGCTTACTCCCTTTCCGTGTCGGATGAGATTTCTTCGTCATAAATTATTGAATGCGGGTTTGCGCGGGAAGTGGATGGCTGAGGGTCTGCAATCGCAGCAGTTTCCTTCTCCTCGTTGGGTGTTGACGGGAGATATTTAAGTGGTAACACCTTGCTCTCCGGCGGGTTTCTAGACAGTGCGTCGGCATTGCTATTAGCTTTTCCCTCCTTGTAAATTATGTCGTACTCCTTTTCCGCGAGTTTGAATCGCCATCGAAGTAGTCGCGACGTAGGATCCTTTACGCGATGAAGCCACATTAAAGGTTTATGGTCGGTGATAAGCGTGAATTTTCTGCCATATATGTATGGTCGAAAATAATTTACTGCGTAAACTATAGCGAGTAATTCCTTTTCTATAGTCGAGTAGTTCAATTCGGCTCCCTGTAGTGTTCGTGACGCGTATGAGATGGGTAGGTCATTGCTTATCTCCCCTTGGCTAAGCACAGCGCCGATCGCGTAACCTGATGCGTCTGTTGTTACGTTGAACGTCTTAGAGAAGTCCGGGTATTGTAGTATTGGTTTTTCACACAGCTGGTTCCTGAGTGTTTCGAAGGCTGATTGCTGCTGAGGTTCCCAAAGGAACGGAACCTTGTCCTTCAGTAACTGTGTTAATGGTTTGGCTATTTTCGCAAAATCTTTTATAAATCTCCTGTAATACCCGGTGAGTCCCAAAAATTGTTTGATGTTCTTTGCATTTTTAGGTAATGGAAAGTTTCGTACTGATTCCGTTTTTCTTGGATCTGGCAATACGCCTTCTTCAGTTATTATATGTCCTAAATATGTAACTTCCTTTCGTAAGAATTCGCATTTGTCGGGTTGTAGCTGGAGATTTGCCTGTCTCAACCGCTGAGGTAATTTCCTGAATTTGATTTCGTGTTCCTCCAGAGATTTAGCGTAGATTACGATGTCGTCTAAATAGACAAACATCTCTGTTCCTTGTAATCCTGTAAGCGTTTGATCCATCAGTCTCTGGAAGGTTGCAGGTGCGTTTTTTAGACCGAATGGCATGCGATTAAATTCGTAGTGCCCATGTGGAGTTGAGAACGCCGTCTTTTGTTTATCTTCCGCGCCGATTGGAATCTGATGAAAGCCCGAGACCAAATCGAATACTGAGAAATAATTGGCGCCTCCTAATTGGTCTAAAATTTCCGTTATATTTGGCAGTGGATAAGCGTCTCCCGTGGTCTTTTCGTTTAATGAACGAAAGTCGATTACTAAACGCCAACGTTTATTTCCTTTGGAATCTGCCTTCTTTGGTACAATCCAAAGCGGTGAATTATAAGGTGAAACGGACGGTTGGACTACTCCCATTTCCAGCATTTCGGTTACCTGTTTGTGAATTTCTTCCCTGTGTATGGGTGGGAACCGATATTGCTTGGTGTTGATCGGAATTTCATCCGTTGTGTGGATTGTATGCTGCGCCTTGTTCGTTGAACGTAGTGGTTGGCCAGGTAAATGGAAACAGTCAGTGAATTCTGATATTAACTGAAGCAGTTTCCTCTTTTCTTCTTGATTCAGATGGTCGAGGCGTAGTAAAGGGATCAATTCATCCTGCTTCCCTGCTGGATACTTGGCGCGATTGTTCTTTATCATGTTCAATTTCTTTATCGTATCCACTCCCGTTGATATGGCGCTTTCCTGCGCGTTCTTCGTAATAGTAACGGACTCGTTGAGTCGTGATTCGTCGCAGTCGCATCTCGCTATTGGCGAAATTTCCTCTTCCTGTTCCTGCTCTTGATGAGGTAATACATCTATCTGCATGCCTGTAAGATTGCGAAGTTTATTTTGATCCTGGCGAGGCACTTCCGTCCTCGTGCTTACGGAATCTTGAAATTGTACGGGACCCTGGCGAGGCAATTTCGTCCTCGTGCTTACGAAATCCTTTTGTAATTGCATTGGATCCTGGCGAGGCAATTCCGTCCTCGTGCTTACGAAATCCTTCTGTAATTGTATTGGATCCTGGCGAGGCAATTCCGTCCTCGTGCTTACGGCATCCTCTAATTGTAGTAGATCCTGGCGAGGCAATTCTGTCCCCGTGCTTACGGCATCTTTTTGAAATTCTTGGCATGCAGGTTGCGACGTTACGATATCGATTTCTTCTAATTTCACAGATGGGAAGGTGAGCAGCACGGACTTTTCCATGGTATTGATAGCCTGCAGGTAACCCTTCCCGTTGTGATTCTTGACGATCACTTCCCCGATATACACTTTTGGCCGTCCGATGTCTAGCCTTTTCATGTATCTTTCTGGGGGCGAGTCTTCTGTTAACAAGATGCATATTTGAAGCTTGGAGCGCGGTGGTAGATTAATTAAATTCTGTCCAAAGAATGGTATTTCTCTTTGGTGAATTGTTAGACAATGCCTTTTGTAGTTGATTGTCGCGAGTGTTTCCATAAAATACGGTGATCCTAAAATTCCGTCGTGAGCTATTGGGAAATCGTTTCCAACTACATGGAAAGGTATTTTGTGATCTAGAATTTCGATGTTCACAGTACCCAATATTCGGGTATTTCCATTTGTAATGCCCGAAATTCGGCATGCTTCAGAGGTGTTTATCTCTGACTCTGGCGCTATCAATTCCTCCTTCACGATGTTAATTTCGGATCCCGTATCTAATAATAATTTTAATTGTATCCCGTCTGGGTGGTTGATTCTCACAGACGGGGAGTCAATGTTTGTTTTATTGACTATTCGGATCCTGGAGTCGTCGGGTTTGTCCTCATTCTGGCGACGCTCCTCCTTGGTGCCTCCCGATTGGCGCCCGTATTCGAGAGGGACGGCCCGTTTCCCTGATTCGGACGGCCTGTTCTCTCGGCGTACATCTTGTTTTGACATTCCCAGATGGTATGTCCTCTGTTGTGGCAGTGATCTCAGAAATAGCATCCTGCCGCATTGCGGCACGCGTGGTGGGGGAAGGCGAGAGTTGTGTGCGTGCCGTGTCCGTGAGCGCTGCGCGCGCACCGTACGAGGACAAGGAAGGAGCTATGCTTCTCGTCTTCTTTCTACCAATGTAGAATAAAATGACGTCAGAAGCTGCGCGCGCACCCAATAGAAAGAGGCACAGAATTATGCTCCGTCTTCTTTCCACCACGGTCGCACGCATGTGCTTCGTTCGGCATGCGACAGCGGTACCGAATTTACCTTTCGGCTGAGCCTTCAGCCGGCTGAAATTGTCAAAAATGCATTTGTACCAAATTTATCTCGCAAGGCGTCATTCGATAGGGAATCAAAAGAAAATGCTCTATGCCAAGTTTCAACCCTCTATCTACATCAGAAGGGTAATTATAGGGGAAATAAAAAAATCAGTTTTTGACTCATTTTTCGTATTTAGCGGTGCGGAAAAATTCTGAAAAAAATTGAGAATATTCAGAACATGGTAACTTATGGTTGGGAATTTTTGCACATTTTTGTCTCGCAAATCCTAAGCATAAAAAATGCAAAACCCCCCAAAAACACGAAAAATTCCAATTACGCGTTGAAGTTTCCGACCCACAGAATTTTTATAAATTCTGTAGTGAAGTATGGACATATGTAGTACCACCAATTTTTTTTAGATTTTTTGGTAGTGTGCGTCGTAGTTCAAATAAATAAAAACCGATATTTACGACATATTTCGTGTAATAACTTATTGAATACTTAAAATAATTGCGTTTTCTTGATATTGCCAGTCAGTTATACGAATTAAGTTATTTCGAGGTTATTAAAAGTCTGTGTGTACCGTACTTTGAAAATTATTGAACGTTAAGGCAACAGCACGAGTAGCTCGTTGGTTAAGGTACACCCGTCTGCGATATCGTTGGAGACTTTTGTCGGAGGTTCACGCCCAGGAAGGCTGACCATTTTTTTCTTTCTAACAATTACACGACGGTAAGCGATATTCACTTACAAATATTTTAAATATACTTCTATAATATTTAACTGTATTGTGTATGAAATTGCGTTATTTATGTGACCTTTACTTATATTTTATCACCCAATGAAGCTTCCAATGCATGTAATGTATTCGAACACAGGGACATTCTACGAATCTGCTAGTATAAGTATTTTATTCTCCAAATATAAATTTTCACGTGGAACTTCCACGCCACCCATGAGATGCCACGACTAGCGCGTTCGGTTTTTTATTGTGGACCTTTGCCGGTAGCCCTATAGTACCACATTTTTAATTTATTAACTTACAGTGGTTATGGGATATGTTTTAAGGAATGGTGTAGGTATATTGACTTTTTATAAAAGAATAAGAAAAAGCGATTTAGATAAATTTTTTATTTATAATACTGATAGATATACGTGGGTGCGCTACCACCTCGGCCTCACTAATTCTTATAAAACATCTTCGACCAACTGCAATTGAGTACCGATAATTCATTATAAATATTTTTAACCCAGCTTCTTTATCGTGTCTGGTCCCAGTAAAGCTGCGAGATCGCGGTAGACGAAAAGCAGACATTACGCATGTGTCTTGATCAAGGTCAGGTGCGTGCAATTGTTATTTAGCGGAACGAGAGAATTCGCGAAGTCCGTATCCATATCGCGTATTTCTATCCTACCTCGATTCGCGACGTAACAAGCAAAAACAAATTGGTCTGGCCTCACTTGTGTCAGACCGCATGTCTTTACGTTTAAGAAACTTTAAGAAATCTGTCGTATGGTGATTGCTGTTATGTGTTGAAAATATGCTTTTCTTTACACATATCCCATCACCACTGTAATTTAATAAATTAAAAATGTGGTACAATAGGGCTACCGGTAAAGGTCCACAGTAACAAACCGAACGCGCTAGTCGTGGCACCTCATGGGTGGCGTGGAAGACCACGTGAAAATTTATATTTGGAGAATAAAATACTTATACTAGCAGATTCCTAGAATGTTCCTGTGTTCGAATGCATTACACGCATTGGAAGCTTCATTGGGTGATAAAATATAAGTAAAGGTCACATAAATAATGCAATGCGTGCATACATATTTCATACACAATACAGTTAAATATTATATAAATATGTTTAAAATATTTGTAAGTGAATATTGCTTACCGTCGTGTAGTTGTTTGAAAGAAAAAAAAAAGTGAGCCTTCCTGGGCGCGAACCTCCGACAAAAGTGTCCAACGATGTTGCACACGGGTGCAGCTTAACCAACGAGCTACTCGCGCTGTTGGATTATTGTTCAATATTTTGCAAAATACGGTGCACACTGACTTTCAATAAACTCGAAATAACTTAATTCCCTTTATTTGTACATTGCTCTCTCGCATGCAAAAACATAGAGCATCGTATAACTGACTGGCAATATCAAGAAAACGCAATTATTTTAAGTATTCAATAAGTTATTACACGAAATATGTCGTGAATATCGGTTTTTATTTATTTGGACTACGACGCACACTACCAAAAAATTTAAAAAAAAATTGGTGGTACTACTTATGCCCATACTTCACTACAGAATTTATAAAAATTCTGTGGGTCGGAAACTTCAACACGTAATTGGAATTTTTCGTGTTTTTGGGGGGTATTTGATTTTTTATGCTTAGGATTTGCGAGACAAAAATGTGCAAAAATTCCCAACCATAAATTCACATGTTCTGAATATTCTCCATTTTTTTCAGAATTTTTCCGCAACGCTAAATACGAAAAATGTGTCAAAAACTGATTTTTTTATTTCCCCTATAACTACCCTTCTGATGGAGATCGAGGGTTGAAACTTGGCATAGAGCGTTTTCTTTTGATCCCCTATCGAATGACGCCTTGCGAGATAAATTTGGTACAAGTGCATTTTTGACAATTTCAGCCGGCTCAACGCTCAGCCGAAAGGTAAATTCGGTACCGCTGTCGCATCCCGAACGAAGCACATGCGTGCGATCGTGGTGGAAAGAAGACGGAGCATAATTTTGTGCCTCTTTCTATTGGGTGCGCGCGCAGCTTCTGACGTCATTTTATTCTACATTGGTAGAAAGAAGACCAGAAGCATAGCTCCTTCCTTGTCCTCGTACGGTGCGCGCGCAGCGCTCACGGACACGGCACGCACACAACTCTCGCCTTCCCCCACCACGCGTGCCGCAATGCGGCAGGATGCTATTTCTGAGATCACTGTGTTGCGGCAGTATTGGCATACTACTGATTGTTTTTCTTCCCAATCTGCCGGTTTTCCGTATTTCGCCCAGCATTTTTCCTTAGAATGCCCTGGCTTTCTGCAGTGGGAGCACGGCTGTGATTGCCATTCTACTCGGTTGATATTGCGGCGAGGCGGTGGAGGTCGTCGAAGATCCTCTTTCGGATCGTTTTGCTGAAATCGTGACCATCTGGTGATGCTTCTTTCCAACGGATAGGTGCCATGGAGCTCGTCATACTGTTGTTTCTCTGATTCCGCTTCTATTGCTCCACGTATGGCTAAGGCGAGGTTGGCATAGGCGTTTGGGTTAATGTGTATGCCTTTCTTTAACCCGCGCGCAAAGCATCTGATGGCTTCAAATTCCAAGTCTCCTCCATCTGCCGCGTTGCCTGAACGTGACGTTTTCTTCTGTGTTTCGTTTATTAATTTTACCAGTGGCATGGTGTGAGTGCCGTAGGTAGCGACGTTCTCTGCAGAGTCTTGCAGTAATCGACTCAATTGCCCGTACAGCCTGGGCACGGATTGCGGGGGCGAGAATATTTTTTCCAAATATGAAATGAGTTCCTCTACAGTGCGAAAAGGATTTCCCTCTATATTGTCTTTTGGTGCTCCCCGTAATTTCATGCGAATCAGTTTTACTAAGTTTGCCACCATCCGCGGTGCTACCATATCCTTGGCGTTCCTGCATCCTTCAGCGAAGGATCGGAAGGTGTCTGCCCTTCCATCATAATACGGCACTGCTTCCACCGCATCTTTCAGTGTAACTTGTGGAACTATGAATGTTTCGAATTGTTCTGATACCGGGGGTTCTTGTGGTGGTGGTTTAATGGGCATTTCCCCTGTTGGTGCACTTTTCGCCTGTTGCCTTGTCTGCACTTGCGAGCTTGCTGATCCAGCGACATCAATTCCTTCTTTTGGTGTAATCGGCATTTTTTATTCTCTCTTTCTTCCCCTTTCCGGAAAATATGCAATATTTTTCTATGCTTCCGGTAACAGGCAGAATCCCACCGCTGCCACCAAAATTATGTTACGACCCGGCGTGGAGTCCCGTGGGGAATTTGGATGAATTCCCTTCTTATGGAATTTCTGACCCCTTGGTCACCGGTTTTTGTCGTATTCCTGTGGATTCGCCTGTTGGAGGTGAAGAGCTGAAGCTCGTAGAAGAATCGAGAATAATCGATGCAGTGGTGGTCGACTCTCGAACGTGTTGCAATGATGATAAAATGAGCTGCAAGTTTAAAAAAGGGAATTCCACCCGACTCGCTCTATCTTTTGAGAATAAGAGGTCTTATACCTGTTTTGAGGATAGGTGCGTAGCCAGTGGAGAATGATGGGGTGGTACAAGTATATATATATATTAAAAATATATATATATGTATATTTCCTTAGGCTAACAATACAAAAATGTGCATACGGTGATGCAAGCAGGTATCGTGGTAAATTATGTTACCTCTGTACCTCACAGGTTGGTGCTCGAGTAGCGACTTTTAACTGTTCCGAACAAGCTAGACGTACGAACGACCAACACAGAGACTTGACGCACGGCGCAAATTGTAGAAGAACTGAACTGACTCTATGCGCAGCGAAAAATGTAGAGAAACTGAACTTTTACGCACGGCGAAAGATGTAGAAGAACTGACTTTGTGGAGCAACGCAGGCTCCCTTTTATACTAGTATTAAGGAATAAACAAGCCCATAAAAGCTTTCCGTTCTATTGCCGAGGATAATATGTTCTTCATGGATAATTCGCGAGGGCATCTTGAAGCACGCAGGCTCCCTTATAGAGAAATTAAAGACAAACAAGCCCATACTCTTATCGCTGTCGGTACAATAGGTATTTGCACGGATGCATGTGGGTAAACGATGACGGGATCTCGATAGGTACACAAACGTCTTTTTAAAAACAGCTGAGGTACACGGAGGGTCACGGTCGCAGCAATAACTCAGATTAGGAAACACTTTGATTGGAGCTTCGAACAGGCCCCCTCCTTTCGTTCACTCCGCAGTTGCGTCGGTTGATTCGTTCGTGGGCTGTGCCCATTTGACTTTCTTTACTTCCTCCTTGCCTTGTTACGGGTGGTGCGCCCGTTTTTCCTTCTAACGCCGTATCTCGTGTCCGCCGCTTCGCCTGCCGTTGTTTCTAGGGCCGTGCCGGCTTCCACGTCGGTGGTTTCGGCGACGTCGCTGAGCCCTGCGGGTCCCGACTTGGAGTCGGTCCGGGGGGTGAGCCGGAGTTCTGGGCGAACGCCTCACCACATGCCCATGGTGTTGCTCTAGTAGAGGTTTCTCGGGGCGACCGTAACACCGTGCTGGCTATGCATGCTATGCACTGATCTCTATACAATGGATGCGAGATCAAGATCTGGGGAATGAAGCCAATATGAACGGTGGAGTCACAAACGGTCCTGCAGGGTACTACGTATAGTGCCGGGCCTATTATTCGGCGAAGTGGGTACCTTGTAGGGTACCGCGCTCTGAAAATTGTTCTGCAACATTTTTTTTCTTCGGTGCGTCCCCGTTTTCTTAAGAAAAATTGCTATCTGTGGGGTTGAAACGTTTAATGCCGGCCCTTCACTCTGCTAAAGGTAAACATACCGACACCACAAACACTTTTTGGGAGACATCGAATCATATACTTTGACATAAATATATTCATCCGTAAGTATGTGTTGTATTAGAAAGCTTCCAAAATATTGTTCAAACGTGAAACGAAACGATCCTAACCCAATCAGCGATTGGCGAAGACAGGTGAAATTAGTTAATATTAAAAAATTAAACTGCAGAAATGTGTCAAATCTTGGAGAGTTAAAATTTTACAATGTAAGAAATGTTAACAATTATGTAAGCTTCGCATATTTCTGGCCATGGTTTCTTCAACGTACTGATTTGCTTTCAGACACTCTGCAATGTGAAAAAATTGAAAGAATCATATGGGAAAAATTGGCTAAACTTTGGAACATACCATCTCAATACCGCATCCTATATCAATTTACGTGAGTACCACCACAATAGGATACATCCACTAGATCTACAACTAAAATGTAATAGACATTTACATTAGTTCACTTTTGTATGTTATAGAATCCTGATGAGGAAACTAATTGTTTTGAAACATGTAAGGGATGAAATATATTGATTCATTCCATTCTCAACCCAGAAGAGGGCAATCCTACATTATACATTATGTATACAATTCTTTTCCTGATTCCGCTGTTCAACTTGGTGTTGGAAACAAATGTAAAATTTTGTTGCTGCTATGGTGGGTTGGTCCCTGTTCAGGGCATTGGATTTGGTATGAAGTTTCAATGTAATAAATGGCTTCATTTTACAGGTTCATTGCCTATATTATATTATCAAGAATGACCTGAGCACTAAATTGTTCTGGCCCCATATTGGTGACTGGAAGTAACATGGACGGCAAAAGTCATGTATGTTATGAAACAATTGATCTGAGGTACGTGTATTTTTATATTTTTAGCTATTGACTGTCAATATAATTTTCATCAGTTCTTCACATTATTAAAACAATTTTGTATGAACCCACTTAGCATGATGACATCTTCGAAAAATCGCAAGGACAATCAATACCCACATAACGAATATCCGGGGGAAATACACATATGCTATTCCGACATGTGGCCTGGATATCGTGAGGAAGAGGAATTCAGAGGTGAATACTACTTCGCCATACATACAAGCGAGATCGCGTTAGGCAGCTTTTGAATATTCTGTCAGTTTATATGGATAGGATACGTTTTATTGATTTGACGACGCGAATAAATACCATTGTTTGTAAACTAAAATGTACTTCACATATGTCACTGATATTTGATGTATATTTAGGTGAATTATAATAGGATTAATAAATTTATTACAGTGTTATTATGAATTTACTTTAATATAATCCTTCAAACATAATAAAAAGGACCGTATTAGATATACTATTACTTATATATATATATATATATATATATACTATTTTATATTACACTATTACTTTAATATCATAAATAATTCATATTAAAACGTGCATTAATGTGTGTATTGGGCACGTTGCGAGTACAATGATTTGGAAACCAACATATATATAATCCTAGTAACTTTTGTAGTTCCCTGCAGGACCGTATGTGACTCCACCATTCAATTGGCTTTACATAGCCAGCACGGGATCCAGTGATAGCAGATCTGGCACGAAAACTCCATTGGAGTTTTTTGGGTGGGGGAAACGTCGGCAAGTGTGCGTGCTTGTCCGTGAGGACGGAAGGACGGAACTATGCTGCGTCCCCTTTCAACCAGCAACGCGCGTTGCGTCTTTGTTCGACATGCAGTCGCGGCGTCGCGTCTTCGTTCCGCACACAGGCCGGTAAAAGTGGTGCCAGATTGCGCATAAGGCATCGCCCGTACCATTGCGTTTTTTCAGCCGGAGGCAAATCGGGCACCACCGCGCTGAGCAGAGCGCGATGCAGAGAAAAGTGAATCGAGGAGAGTTTGGGATTGATTCGTCGTACTCATCGTCGCTCGTCGACGCGTTGGTTTTTTTCGTACGTTCGCGCCCAGTCATGGTTCAATTTTTTTCACAAAACAATTTTTTCTTTTAATTATTTATCACACGACAACAAACGACATTCATTTACAAATATTTTAGTACTTACTACGGATAGTTTTTAATATTTTGTCAACGGAATAGATGTGTCGTATTGGTTTATAATAGATATGGGCAAAATATATATTTCATAAATTTTGGTTTCAGTAACATTAATCTTTCTATGGTAGTAATAAATAAGAAAGTATATAATAAATCTCAATTATTGCGTATTATGCATTAACCGTGAAACAAGTAACAGGAGCTTCTTGCGAGAGAACGTTCTGAGGGATCGTACTAACACGCGATTTTAACACACGACAACTTACGTCAGGAAGAATTTGCTTGACCCGACGCGACGACGCCGACGGTGCGAATGTTTCTATGAGTTGTTCTTTATGATTTGTTTCCTAAATAGAAGGTGACCAAATTGTGCATATATTCTAACAGTTCTCATCAAGTCCCATCACATTGATTTGAAACCTTTTTCTTACTACGCACGCTTAGTTTAACAACGCTATCCCCATTTCGAGAAAGAAGAAGGTGTTCCTTCTTTGGCAATGCACCATGCATACTGTAATCCATATGTACGTCCATTGTCGCATTCTGCCCACGAAATGTCGCAACGTGCGTATTGTCGAAGAAGGCATGATAAAAGACGACAATAATAGCAAAAACTCTGTCAATGGAAACCGAAACTCACTTTGTGCCGCTCCCGACTAATTGAAATATCTGAAAAGTCAAACCATTCTGAGCGCGTATTTTACGTACCTACTGCAAATTATTTCCCCGGGACTCTAACTGACTTTTCCAATGTCATTTATTCGTCATTATTTTGCAACCAATTGTACGATATGTATTACTTTTAAATGCACATGTACAGGGTCCACAGGTTGCGCTAGTCAGCTTTTTTCCTGTAAACGGTAAGTATTAGACAAAATTATAAAGGAAAGGGTTCAATGGGATCATAATATCTATCTTCTACGAGACTTCATTCTATTGAAAAGTGCAACGCTGCACCCGACAAATGCAAATGCGTATGTAAGGCTGTAGTTTATATAATTTCAGATACGTGGAGTTCCACGCCACCCATGAGGTGCCACGTCTAGCGCGTTCGGTTTTTTAACGTGGACCGTCGCCTATAGCCCTATTATACCACATTTTATGATAATAATCATACAGCGTGCGGCAATACCTCTGTCCACTTTGAACGACGGAGATATTGAAGGTGGACAGAGTTACTGCCCCACGCTGTGGAAGTAAGGATTAGAAAAGAAATGAGATCACTATCAAACGATTTTACATCTATTGGAGCAGATAAACATTAAATTTTTCACAAAAATTTCGACAACAATTCCCCCAGAAACTTGTTTCTTTAATTATAAATAAACGACTAACTATCAAACGTTGGTATTGAATATCATTCACTATCAAACGATTTTACATCTATTGGCGCAGATAAACATTAAATTCTTCACAAAAATTTCGACAACAATTTCCCCTAGACACTTATTTCTTTGATTACAAGCAAACGGCTAACTATCAAACGTTTGTATTGGACTATCAAACAGTATCAAACGACCTTCAAACGATTGCAACTATTAAAACTCAAATCGGTTGAGTTGGGGGTGCTAACTATATGGTGCTAAATTTTACTGAAAGCTGGAACAACGCAAGATTTACTTTTGTCTTGTTTTATCTGGTAACTTCGCTACCTGACACTTTACCGAGAGGTGGAACAGCCCGGCCTTAGTCGTTTATTTATAATTAAAGAAACAAATTTCTGGGGGAATTTTTGTCGAAATGTTTGTGAAAAATTTAATTATTATCTATACCAATAGATGTAAAATCGTTTGATAGTGATTGATAGTCGGGTACAAACATTTGATAGTCCGGTGCAGACGTTTGATAGTTCTTCGTTTGCTGGCACCGTCAATTTGCTGGCAACAATTCCCCCAGAAACTTGTTTCTTTAGGCCGTGTTCAGAAATTGGCTGACAGTACTGTCAGTACTAGATTTCCGTTCAAAAATGCTTTTCAATATGGCTGACGAGACTGTAACGTACTACCATTTTGTCGGACATCTACTGGAAAACGCGTTCGGCAGCACTGTCAGTAAAACAGAATGACTATTTTTCAGTAAAACCAGCGTCAGTCAGTGATCTCAGAAGTGGCATCCTGCCGCATGCGGCACGCGTGGTGGGGGAAGAGAGAGAAATAGTATGCGTCGTGTCCGTGAGAGCTACGCGCCACTCGATTGGCACGCATACTACGTCTCTGTGTGCGGCAGGATGCCCCTTCTGGGATCACTGGCGTCAGTACTGACAGTACTGTCAGCCAATTTCTGAACACGGCCTTATTTATGAATAAACAAAGAACTATCAAACGTCTGCACCGGACTATCAAACATTTATACCCGACTATCAATCACTATCAAACGTTTTTACATCTGTTTTCGTAGATTAATAATGAAATGCCTACGACAAAATTTCCCCTAGACACTTATTTCTTTGATTACAAGCAAACGGCTAACTATCAAACGTTTGTATTGGACTATCAAACGCTATCAAACGATTTTACATCAACTGGTATAGTTTAAAATCAAATTTGCGACCATGGGGGTAATAACTATACGAAAAATTCCCCTAGAAATTTGTTTCTTTGATTAAAAATAAGCGATTGACTATCAAACGTTTGTATTGGACTATCAAACACTATCAAACGACCTTCAAAAGATTGCAACTATTAAAACTCAGATCGGTTGAGTTGGGGGTGCTAACTATACGGAGCTGTATTTTGGCCGTAATTAACAATTTCGAGAATGGGGTAATGTAGATCTTGCAAGCGCCTCCAGTGGCCGAAAGGAGAAGCTGACCAGATGCAAACTCTGGCGAAATAATTTTGACTTATCTCGAGTGTAATGGTCTCAATCGTTTACAAATAGTTTTCGCAAGCTGCTGTATCGATTTCGGAGTTTACGAAATCGTATTTTGGCCGTAATTAACAATTTCGAAAATCGGGTAATGTAGATCTTGCAAGCGCCTCTAGTGGCCGAAAGGAGAAGCTGACCAGATGCAACTCTGGCGAAATAATTTTGACGTATCTCGTTTGCAACGGTCTCAATCGTTTACGAATAGTTTTCGCAAGCTGTTGTATCGATTTCGGAGTTTACGAAATCGTATTTTGCTCGTTATTAACAATTTCAGGATCGGCTAACGTGCAGCTCGCAAGCGCCGCCGTTGGCAGAGACGAGAATCGGTCTGCGGACATAGAGTAACGAAATAATTTTGACGTATCTCATCTCTAACGGTCTCAATCGTTTACGAATAGTTTACGCAAGGCACTGTAACGATTTCAGAGTTTAAGGGCCGTATTCACGTACTATGCTTAGGCCTCCGCGGACGCTTAGGCCAGGCTTAAGCCAATCACAACAATGCAGGAGCACAGCTTAAGCCTGGCCTAAGCGTCCGCGGAGGCCTAAGCGCAGTACGTGAATACGGCCCTACGAAATCGTAGTTTGCCTGTAATTAACAATTTCATAATCGGCTATCGTGCAGCGTTGATTTGCTCGCAAGCGCCGCCGTTGGCGAAAGGAGATGCAGAAAGTGGCGAAATAACTTTGACGTATCTCATCTCTAACGGTCTCAATCGTTTACGAATAGTTTTCGCAAGCTACTGTATCGATTTCGGAGTTTACGAAATCGTAATTTGCACGTAATTAATAATTTCAGAATCGGCTATCGTGCAGTGTTGATTTGCTCGCAAGCGCCGCCGTTGGCCGAAGGGAGAAGCTGACCAGATGTATACCCTGACCAAGTAGTTTTGACTTTTGACGTATCTCACGTCATCCATCGACAAGTAGTAGAAGAAAAATATTGTATCGTGGAATTGAGGGATGGGTTGCAAGTCATTCCAACCTGTTGGTTAGATGCCAACAAAAGTGTAAGCAAATGGCCAGGCCACGTCAAGTTGCTGAACTAATTAGAGAAATTAATATTTTCTGAGGCTTTACTCCAAACCTTGTCAGAGGAGTGTGCAGTTATCAGCGTTGCTTTGGGTCGACAGGTATGTATAGTGGATATTATTAATAATGTGTGTATGTGTTTATATATAATATAGATATCTATATTTTTTATACCTAGAAGACCTGTCGATGTCATAATAATTAACAATTATATACTTTGTGGATGATTGGGCATGGGCCCAAGAAAAATTAAATGAGGCACAGGACACATCAGATGTTTTCTATTCTGATGAGCTCTTGGAATATGAGTTAGCTGCGGCCTTAAAAAACCGAAGGAGGGCTAAGGTTAAAAGGGTCATATCTTCGGAAGAAGAGAGTATGAAGTCCATATCTAAAAACCCAGGAAAAAATCAACATATGACGACACATTCACAGACGAGCGGAGAGTACATTAACCAAACTACTAATTACACCTGTAATGCTTGAACCCTTATTCGATTCATCAACACCTGGGGGTTTGACGTTCATTGCATATGATGAGAATGATCCCCTACCGCTGTTTACATAGCCATGGAGGTAAGCTTCATATTATCGGAGTGTATTCATAATAATCATGATTATTGCAAATGTCTCTCATCTTTTTCCAATATCCCTTAGCTACTGAAACTATTGCAGCTCAAGGCAGTGCCTGTGGAAACTGGGAGCATCATCCTTACACCTCAGAAATTGGTAAATAAAACAAAAAACCATTCATATCAATGTTTCTACCTTCAGTTTTACATATTTTAGGATTTCGAAAATGTGTTTACAAAATGCTGTCTACGATATCTTTACAAATAAAGGATCTGTACACAAAAGTCGTTTTTTTGTTGGGGTCCAAAAATTAAAATGCCGAAGTTGATGAGGACGAAACATCCGAAAATGAATTGCAGCGGGTTCCCATAGTGCAAAGTATGGATGATTTGGCCTCATTTGAGCCCAAACTTCAACAGCCTGAATTAAAAAAAAAATTGGTAATTATTTTTTAATCACATGTTCCTCTAAAGTACCATTATTGCTCTACAGCGAAAAAAGTAATATCTTTCGTGGTACAAAATATAATAAAAACCATCTATAACATTTCCTCTCAACAGCTGAGGTTTCCTGAACATGTTGTTGTCAGCATCAAAAGCATTGAAGTCACGCCACTGCTCATTTGTGTATAATGCCTATTCAGATGAATGTTTGTACTATTACAGTTTCTATGGGCGTGGGCGTGGGCATGGGCATGGGTAAAGGTAAAGGATATATAAGGATAGGTTTCGTGCATGTCCGCGAGAGAATCATTATTTCATGTTTTTACGTTAATTCCACAATACTCTTTCTCGCCTATGAAGGAATCAATACATGGTGTTTTTTTGTGTTGAATTCACATCTCTCTCGCTATAACTATCAATTTTATTGGTTCATATTGATCTGCAATACTCTTTTGCTTTCACAATATTTCTATTATAACTTATATTAATTAGTTGCTGTTTTGATCTGCCTTTTATGTACACATGATAACATCATGAAATTTTTCAGATTCGTCGACTTAAATATTGTTGGCCCAGGTAAGCTGACTATGTGCGTAGCAGCTGTAATATCCCGAGTACTTGCAGACGGAATCGCAGTAAATTTCATTTGGCAGGGCCGCTTGCAGAAGCAAAGCTTTCAAAAATTGCGGACTGCGAACTTATTCCAAAGTATTTTCCTACAGATATACATTAATAATGATCTTTTAATAATCACTAATATTCTTTTATTATTTTATAGTAGTCTGTATGCCCGTTGGCAATAATAAGTTGAAAAAGGCGGAAGTAAATGACGTAATTGGCAAGTGGTTCACTCAAGCAAAAACGAGAATTGAGCGAAAAATGAAATCTTAATAAATAGAATTGAGACTAGGTTAAGATTTTGTTATATTTACTATTATATTTAGTGTAGTTTTTATAATTACTGTTATATTTAATGTAAATATTTTATATGTACTTTTATATTTAGTGTAATTTAATATTTCATTAATAAAAATAATATATTGTAAAACAAATTTTCTTGAATTATTCATAATTTAAAACAGAATCGTATGTAGGATATAATATTGAATGAATATTCTTAGGACCTTGATGCAATATTCTGTGTCATCTTCCTGCAATATTCCCGCAAATTTCGAGGGGGCTGACATAGGAATATTGCAGCAATATTCCTACAATACTCCGACAATGTGACCTGCAAGGGTCAGCATTGCAAAGTAATATTTGTGCTACATGCCAACAAAATTCCTTGCTGTCGTGAAATTTACAATTTCAGAATCGGCTATCATGCAGCTTCTCCCTTCGGCCAACGGCGGCGCTTGGGAGCCAATCGACGCTGCACGATAGCCGATTCTGAAATTGTTAATTACGGCCAAAAACGATTTCGTAAACTCCGAAATCGATACAGCAGCTTCTGAAAACTATTCGTAAACGATTGAGACCATTACACACGAGATACGTCAAAATTATTTCGCCAGGTTCCGCATCTGGTCAGCTTCTGCTTTCGGCCACTGGCGGCGCTTGCAAGACCTACATTACCCGATTCTCGAAATTGTTAATTACGGCCAAAATACGATTTCGTAAACTCCGAAATCGATACAGCAGCTTGCGAAAACTATTCGTAAACGATTGAGACCATTACACACGAGATACGTCAAAATTATTTCGCTAGAGTTTGCATCTGGTCAGCTTCTCCTTTCGGCCAATGGAGGCGCTTGCAAGACCTACATTACCCGATTCCCGAAATTGTTAATTACGGCCAAAATACGATTTCGTAAACTCCGAAATCGATACAGCAGCTTGCGAAAACTATTCGTAAACGATTGAAACCGTTAGACCGGGCTGTTCCACCTCTGGGTAAAGTGTCACGTAGCGAAGTTACCAGATAAAACTAGACAAAAGTAAATCTTGCGTTGTTCCACCTTTCGGTAAAATTTATCCTCCTGGTAAATGAAGCTACCTGACGGATAAATTACACGGTGCCGAATCCACCGTGTAAGCCACTACCTAACAGATAAATATATGGTGGGGGTAGAAAGTGCACGCAGTGGGAGGTAGAAGTCTTATATCTCTCGTTCGTATAGTAAGTAGTTTGCTTTGGTTGGGTTAGGTCGTTTTCGCAAACTACATATTAAAAATATTTCAGTTTTCAAAAGTAGAAGTAAATCTTCAAGATAACCGGGTGTTATATGGAGACGACGATGAGGATGAATGCATAGAAGAAATTATAGTGGTTATTCGGAAACCGTATACTGTTCGTCCGCGTCCAAACTTTGTTAACCAATATACCGACTCCGAGTTTGCAAGGCAGTTATACCTACACATCAAATATTTTACAAATCAATTAATTACAAATAATTAATTGACAATTTCATGTAAGACTATGTGACGATTTACTTAGAAGATTTGTAACATTTATTTGTGTAACAGTAAGCAATCTATGCATACACAAGCATATTTTTACAATATTGACATAATTATGAAATAGCAACGGTCTGGGTTAGGATTAGGTTAACAATAGGAAATAAAATAATTTTAAATAATTTCTTTATTTAACAAAAATATTTTATTAGGCAGAATTATAACGAATACCATCAATAAGACGGCCCCCCCCCCCCCAGACAGCAAGGAATATTGCGGGAATATTGCCTGAAAATTACAACCTTGCGCAATATTGCTAACGTTGCACCAATATTGCAGTAATATTGCAATGTCAGGGTAAAATACGCAATATTGCAATAATGTTGCAGTGGCATATGTACATTGTAACTTATTAAATGACATTTTTCAGACTCGTCGACTTGTAAATGTCACGGGACCGTGCAAGTTGTCCACATGTATATCCGCAATCACGGTCCGACTGATTGCAGGCGAAGTCGCTGTCGATTTTAGCTGGAAGGGACGCCTGCAGAAGCAATGCTTTCATAAATTAAGGACGGCGAATTTGCTCCAAGTACGTTTCTTACATATATACCCGGAAACCGACAAATATTGCTGAAATATTATATAAATACATTATTAATAATCTTTTCCCTAATAATCATTCATTATTTTATAGAAGTCTGTATGGTCGCGTCGGCCAAAATAAATGGAGGGAAGCTGATATCGAGGACGGAATTGCGAAGTGGTTGACGCAAGCGAAAACAAGAATACACCGCGCAAAGTGAAAATAGAAATAAAATGTAATTTAAGGATAGGTTAGGGTTTTATTATATTTCTTGTTGTATGTTTTAATTCATAGTATAATAAAAATAGTATTTGTATTCTAAAATACATAAAATTTCCCTTAATTATTTCCATAAAGTGAAACCATAATCATATGCAGCATGCAATGTTGAAGGAATATTATAGGGACCTTGTGACCGTATTTCTAGACGGCCACATCCGCGAACGCATGACGTGTGTAAGCGCGTCTACCGGCCGAAGTAGACCGAGCGCCCAGCAGAGGGAGATCGCTTCGCGCGCGCTACAGCGCTAAGTCCGATAGAGGGACACCCTCTTCTCGCTTCCATAATTCCCGTACCGGGTATATAGAAACCCCGAAATCGCAACGATCAGGCGTCCTATCTTGAGTCGACACAGAAGTGGGAAAGGCATATCTGCGGACTGCTGGAACCACACAATCAATCTGTATAGACGAGAGTAAGACCCATCATAACGCCGTAACCTCTGACTATCGCTTACAAGTCGAGATACGTATTTAGTATACTCCTAGCACGCGGATCTTAAAATTGCATTGTATCGAATCACTATTTTCACGTCGAGCGTCTCAAGAAGTCTGGACGCATACTCGGGGGGACACGAGCAGAGTGTATCTTTCATCGTAGTTATTGCATTCAAGATAAAAGAGTTAAAATATACGCACCGTCAATATAAATTCACATTTGCAACAATCCAGCAAGCTGACTCCTTTAGTAGAGGCATTATTACGAGCGAACGCGGCATCGAACAAGATAGGTACCAAAGAGTAGAAAGTAGGAGAATATTTTATTAGAGCCACGGAGGAATAAGGTGCCTGACTAAGACACTCGGCTGACCTTGATCGGTCCCCCGCTGTCCGTCTTCGGCCTACCCGACTCCTCGCAGTGAGATACCCCACTGGCGGACGATCTGCGCCCCTGGCTGGCCGTATGTAAAGTACGGTCCCCCACGGCAAAGACCTAGTCTTAGTCAGACGGCAGATTGCTTAGAAAGAAACACTACGAGATATCAAGGTAAAACTGTCGTGCTGCTCGGCTGGTACTTAATTGTATCCCCCGCCGGCCCGTCGTTGTTGTAACCGAAGTGTTCTCGTAGGACGAATTGTAACGAATCTTTTGCAGTAGAATCATAATTTGCATTGGCCTAAGTCCGAGTCACCTATTAGTTAACGAGACCTGAGATATCAAGGTAAAACTGTCGTGCTGCTCGGCTGGTACTTAACTGTATCCCCCGCCGGCCCGTCGTTGTTGTCACCGAAGTGTTCTCAGGTACATTACGCATGAACATTGAAGACTCGTATAGATACTAGGTCACCTCGGAGGGAACTTTTCGTTCGACGCCGCGTTCTAGTGACTCGCACGTAAAAACCTTCCGCCTCACGGATACACACCGCGCGCCGAGACTTCTTACATTATTGCGAGCGTCTTCGCGTGTAGGATTGTCCGTATCAACACCCGAACGTAACATACACAACCGTGCGCATCTAGACCACGCGTTTCGGTACATAGACGAATATTACGAACTGCGAAACACACGTACGGCCTGTCGTACCTCGCACTGGCTCGGCATTACCGTAGCCATTATTTTATTCCTTGTAATATACTAATCATCGGCAACATAAAGAATATATAGACATTCTACCAGTCAAACTATACTACCCACTCTCTATTTCACTCCTCACCGTCCAGTGGTTCGAATCCACGAGCATACGTACGTATGTAAAAGCAAAACGGCTAGTGACACCGTAAATACCTATTTTTGCAATACCTCGGTCGTACCCTCAGGGATCAGTTGTTCCATCTGAACACTTTTCCGTCCGACCGAGGGATACGTAACTCGTCACGGTTACAACCTTGACTCAATATTGCAGGTAAGATTCCTGCAATATTTCACGCAAGATTTCTGTAATATTCCGCAACGTTGCAAAGAAGCGGATATAGGAATATTCCTGCAATTTTCCTGCAATACTCCGGCAATCTCACTGCAAGGTTTAGGCAATGCGAAATAATATTCATGCAATATTCCTGCAATATTTTTTGCTGTCCGGGCCATTACGTTTATCGTACACTGGTTTAAGTTTTTGTTTTCAAATCATGCGGGTGTTACGTCCGGGTAAGTTATATTGAAATGGCGAGCGGCCTCTTCTTACCCGGTGTAACGCTGGATATGTTTGATAGCCTTAATACAGATGTTGATTGTATCTAATTTGAGATATCTAATTTCCCCGCTTTAATGTAAAACTACAGGCTTTTAGATATCGGCAGGACTTATAGGATTCGCGGCTTCGTAAACCCGTACAGGTTTTATTCGATCTCTTTCTCTCTTTCTATCTCTCCTTCTCTGGTCAGGTGTTAGTTCGAGTCAGAATGTTAGTAGTTAATAAGCGATTGAGTTTAGTTATGCTGGACTGAATTTATATTGAAAAATAATGGTGTTGCTGTTGCTCTCTTACATCTTATGAGATTATAATATGTTGTGGAATAGATCTTATTACATATAAAGTAAAGCCGAGTGTACGACACCGCTTGCTCGTCACGCGGGCGACGCTTGCGCAGTTACAGTATATTACAGATTGTTCGCGATTGTTCGGTATTAATTGAACGATTTGAATTCTAACCCTTTACTTCTGAGAAATTCAAAGCCTGCGCTAAGACGTAATTGCGGTCGGCAGGTTCATTTCATCGCATGGAAAGATGCTGGAAAGTTCTTACCCGTAATGCTGCGCACACGCTCTTTCACTCGCTCTCTCTCTCTTTCGCTTTTTCGTTCTTCGCTCCTCACACCTCTCGCTCCTTACAATGATTTGTCTCGCACGCTGTTTTTCACTCTTTTCGGTTCGCTCGTAATCGCTTGATGTGTACCTTCCGATTGAAATACAAAATGAATATCGGTGGTTAACACATTAGCCTAACGCTCAACGAGCGTGTTCGGGAAGCAAGCACTTGGTTATTAGTAGAACTCTACAAGCTACAGCTGATTTTGGTCTTATTAATGAATCTTATTCCGATTAAATTAAAGAAAGACAAATAAACTAAAGAAAACTAAAGAAAAGAAATGAACTTAGATGAAATGAACGCTCGAGGCTCGGCGTGAAGCGCCGGCCACGTGGTGCAAAAATAATATTACAATGTGCTCTTATTTCTAAATACAAATAAACTCGATTAATTTTTAAACACAAATGAGTCCCTTGCTCAACTAAACACTAATCTTTAACGGGGAGTACTGAGTCCTTCGTGATACTGCAAGAATATGCACGATTAAGTTCAAAGATAAATTATAATAACCCCCGGGCAGGAGTCTACGCACCTCGCGATTTTACAGCCAACTGCCACGAGGTTTGCGTCGCGAGCCGGTAGCTGCGCGCGAGAAGGACGTCTTCCGCATCCCCTCCCTTCACGGTTGGGTCAGCGGCTCGCAGTTTTGTTATTGCCGAATATTGCTACGCAGCGGTTATCATCCCGGCATTCGGTGTTCGTGCGCAACTTGCTACTCGGGCGATTAATAATAAATCAAAAGAAAAGGAACTTAGAATGTGAATTACGAAAAGAATAATGAATGTTTCCTTTAATCGGAATTAAGCGAAATTGCCGTTCGACCATTACGAGGAGCAATCAGTGCTAGGAGTGTATTTGTAACTGAACTAAAAATGCACATTTGTCGTCGGTAACTATAAATCAAAAGAAAATGAACTTAAAATGTGAACAGAACTGTAGTATACCTATTCGCGGGTCTCTTATAAACTAACGAGTCCTTCGCTCACTTAACCTAATGCATCTCTGTCACATACACGCACACACACGTGCGCACCCGGGCGCTGGTGATCCCAAGGTTCGTCGGTCTGCTACGGCCCGGAGACGGGAAACTATTAACATTACTACGAAAACTATTAATATTACTACCAAAAACGGTCCACTCATATGGGCTAGATTTCTCAATGCTTGCGCAAGCCTCATACAAGGGTATACAAATTTGAAAATATAACGCCGGGCCGTAACATCCCTCCCCCCTTGGAATCACCATCGCCCTCGATGGTGGGCTCCCTACTCGTAGGGGTTTGCGGAATAGCGCTGATAGTATATTGTGACATGGCACATGCGGTGATCTCGACGGCGCGGTTCGGCGGATGTTCCACCCAGGAAGATTCTGAAGTGGGCTCGCTGATGGTTCCCTCGGTAGACTTCCTCCACGCATTCAACCGTGAGCCTGCCGACTCCACGGCACCCCTCCGCATCCACAGTTGTGATGGACGGGCAACAGATTATGAGCCCATTGAGGTCTGAGCTGGTGATCCCAGGGCTGTCTCGGCAGTAGAGTTCCTCCACCACTCGCATCTCCGCCAAGAATTCTGCTCCCACAGTCGGGTGCATGAAATTCATGCTCAGCCTGCGCAGGTGCCCAAGATGTAACAGGGGGTCCAGCGCGAACTCTCCACGGATATTGGTGCATGCGGAGATGTCCAAGCTTCGCAGTTGTTCCATATGGGTTCCGACCTCGGATATAAAGGCAGCGGTAACCCACCCATTGGACTCCAGCCTCAGATAAGTTACGCCGGAAAGAGCGGGCGGAAGGGATACCGCGGCGCCTGCAGGCCCCAGGTGAAAATAGAAGGGGTCGTCCCGAGGATCCAACGGCTCGTTCTGTTCGTCCTTCTCGTCCGGCAGGCCTTCCTCCTGGTTGCAGCCCCGGAAGGTGACTTCCCTCAGGGTGGTGCACAGGCCTTCATTGTCGGCTATTGCCCTCAGAACTCGCCCGTCGAATTCGGATGGACAGTCCAGTACCCAGCGCTCCAGGCACTGCAGACGCTGTACGCTGGTAGCCAGATGCATCGGTTGGACGCGGACGCCTCGCAAAATAAGGCTTTGGAGACCCACCTCCAAATGGACCAGGCTTCTCCCCGTCATGGCCGTTTTGTTCGCTGAGAAGTTCTGCAACGCACGGACCTGAAATAGCTCAGCTAAATTCGTATCCGCCAGAGACGATGTTTCACCGATGCCAAAGTTAACCAATGCGGGGGCCCCTTGAACCAAGGACCGAAGTGCCACAGGGCGCACCCGCATACCAGTGATGTCGAGAGTCTCTAAACAATTTGCGCAGGCACCGAGGACAGAAATGACTTGAGTCGCCAAATCCTCGGCTAGCTCTGGATCGGTTAATATAACGGTCCTGAGCCACGGACCCGTGCGTTGTACCACCCAGTGGAAACCGTTTTTGGTGACTCGGGGTTCTCCTCCTGGCAGCCACTCCCACCGCCAATCTTCCAGGGTGATGGACCGCACCTGCCTGAACGATAGGAGAATGCCCTCCCTCCATAACTTGGAGACTCTCTCGAGCTTCGCCCGATCCCTAAAGGAAAGGTACTCAGCTATTTTTACAACCACTTCCAAGGGTAACACCAAGGTAACAGTAGGTGGTCTCCAGCCATAAAAAGGGTCGAGGACTTCCTCTCGCGAAACAGACGGTCCGGGGTCTACGGTCCGCGAAGTGGACGGCTCCTCCACTCGCAACTCATGCCAAGCGTCCGCCAACATGATGCGTAGCTCCCTCTTGTGAAGCACGACCGGTGTTTCCGCCGCCCTCCTTACCGCTGACTTTGCCTGTTCCGACGTGGCGAAGGTGACGAATGCCACATTACCCGTTGGCTTCCTCCGGACGACGGCATGGGTTGCCCCCGCGTCGCCGAATATCCGCAGCAGGTCTTTATTCTTCGTGCGAACGTTAAGCCGTGTGATGTAGATACGGCTCGACGGTAACTCTCGTCCTGCACTCATTTTCACTTATCTATGGAAATTCTAAAGGTTTAAAACACTTGCCACAAATAGCACCGACTTTAGATTCGCGCAGCACAAGCTATATGAAATTGTAACGGAACTGATTATCGTGAAAGACATTATGCTGCCCTTATGGTTTTTACACCACTCGAGCGTTCTTAATGCATCAGCTGTAACTTGTCAACGTGGTTGAGAAAGCGCTCGCCGTTCTTATCCTCTAACAAGGCAGTGCTACTTTCCAGCATCTTTACAATCCGGTAAGGACCCCGGTATCGAGCACCGAATTTACCCTTCTTTGGCTCAATCAACACCCGCACCGTGTCTCCTACCCTGCCCTCAAAGGGCCGTGCACGTGTATCGTAATAGGTTTTTGATTTTGTCTTGGCTGTTATAAGATTATTACCGGCCAGAACTTGCATCTCCGTTAGGCGAGTTATTAAATTACAAAGATACGTATTGTACGTTTCTAGCCTACTATCAACAGAAATGGAACTGGGGTATCTTGCCAATCGGCCAAATACGAGCTCATAAGGAGTAAAGTTGGTTGCCTCGTGTACAGATGTATTGTACGAGAAAATAGCGAACGGTACCAAACGATCCCAATCGTCGTAATCGTCTAGATAATGTTTAATATACTCATTAAGTACTATATGACTACGCTCTAGCGCTCCGTTAGATTGTGGACGGTACCCAGAAATTGTTACGTGATCGATACTAAAAATTCGCGAGATTTCCGTTATTATTCTGTTAATAAAACTAGTTCCTCTATCCGTGAGAATTGCACGAGGTGTTCCATATTGCAGGATAAGGTTATTGACCATCGCATGCGCTACCGTTTCCGCCTTTATGTCTGGTATCGGTACTGCTATACAGAATTTAGTTAGATTGTCTTGCATTGTTAAAATATGTTTATTTCCGTCTGGTGTTTTCGGAAGAGGCCCTACCGTATCTAAAGATATTTTTGTAAAGGCTTCTAGTGGTGTATCTGTTATTAGCATTGGATCACGGGTTCTTGCCCGCACTAATTTCGTTTCTTGACAGCTGACGCAAGTCCTGATATAATTCTGGATATCCGTTTTCATACCCGGCCAATAAAATCTTTCCCGAATTCGGTGATACGTTTTCGTTACGCCCTTGTGTCCGCCCATCAACCCTGCATGTAATTCCGCGAGGATTGTCGGTCGCAGCGTTTCAGGTGGTATAGTAACGCTTCCAGTAAAGACGGTAACGGTTATTCCGGTATTTTTAAATATTGCATCTAACATATCCTCCAACGTGCCCTGCGGCAGGTTGTCCTTAAGATCTCCGTATTTGGATATTCCGCAATTATTTATGCCGTACTGTGTCAAGACTTTCCTTAAATTGAGAATTCCTAATGCTAATTCTGTCACCGTGACGGTCTCAAAAAATTTTCCCGATATTACTATGCTAAAGACTCGATGTTGTTTATAAGTTGAAATAAGTACCTGTCCCACTTTGGGTTTCGCGGATTTTATATCGTCTAACGAAATCGCACCTAGGTCTAATAACAGTCGCGCTATTGGCGACGATATTTCGCAGTCTGCGGAAATAAAATGTGCAATATTGCCTTGACGAGATGTTAAGTTATGCCTAGAGTATCGAACTGGCTTAAAGTTGTAATCGCGAAGTTCGGGCGCTTCGAGTAAATACGGTTGTTCGGTCGTGTCGACGAAGATGTTCTCTGTCACCGGTATACCGACGGACGGAACGGGCGCAGAAGGATCTGTTTCTAGTCGCCGTGATTGAGCAGTCTTAGTACGAGTCGTTGTCGCTAAAGGAAAGGGAGTTGAGAGGGCGAGAGGCCTCGATGTCGATAGCGGAGTCGGGACACGCATTCTGCGCTGCGGTCTTGTTAATATCGTCCTGTTCTCGCCCGTTTCGAGTTCTTCATTCTCAGAAATCGGCGGCAGTGCCGGTCCCGCGTCTATTTTGTCACTGTCCCCTCCTTCCGCCTTCCCCTCATTAGCCTTTCGTACTAGTTTGTCTATTCGTTTTGTCAATGTATCGTCCCCGGTCTCGTCAGTATACGGATCTAACTCGGTCAATGCGTCCTGGACTTCCGCGTCTAAACTGCCCCTCTCGGACACGTAATCGGGGAAAACGATCGAATGTTCCTCGGATTCGTCCGAGTGGTGTTCACGGTTTGAAAGCGATTGATCAAATTTACTGAATGATTTTTGTAACTCCCTCCAGGTTACGCGGTTTTCAGGAGAATCGCTAGCGAATACTTCGTCTTCCTCGCTAGTGCAGTCTGGCCGAGCAGGAAGCTCCAAAGCGATATTATCGCTGCAGGGCCGTTCCGCATTGTCCGATTCTTCCTCCGTTTCTTGCGCGCTTTCAGCTTGAGGCGGCGGAGGCGAGTCTCGCGGCGGTCGCGGCATGATACCTGGCAATACGCTTCGACGCCCTACATATACTGGCGGGGCTGAGCTCTCAGATGATGTTCGAACGCTTTCCGTGCTTTGAGATTGCGATTCTAATGCAGGCGTGGACTGTGTTCTTAGACGAGTTCGCGTGGCGATGGCGCTCGCGTCAAATACTCTCGGTCTCGGTTTCGTTTTTGACCCTAATGGGCGCCCAGGCCCTCGTGGGAGCAATGGAATTCTACTCGGGTCGCGCGTATCGGTCGACTTTCCCGCCTTTCCGTCCTGTTTTAGCGGTAGCAGTTTTATTCAGGCTTCCGTACTGCTCTCGTCCGTATCAGTCGTTTCCGAATTACCTTGCGGCGGGTTTCGCGAGAGCGCGTCCGCGTTAGTGTTAAGACGACCGGCTTTGTGTACGAACTCGTATTCGTAATCGCGCAGCTTTAAACGCCAACGGACTAATCGCTGTCCCGGATCTTTAACGGAATCAATCCACTTCAGAGGCTCGTGATCGCTAAATTAGGTGAATTTACGGCCGTACAAATACGGTCGAAAATGTAATACTGCGTACAAAACCGCTAAGCACTCCTTCTCCGTTGTGGAATAATTTCGTTCAGGCCTTGTCAGATTTCGTGACAAGTAAGCTACTGGCAAATCGTGGCCGTCGGTATTCTGACTCAATACTGCGCCTATCGCTACGTCTGAGGCGTCGGTCGTGAGGACGAACGGTTTCTCGAAATCAGGAAACTGCAGGATCGGGCTAATGCATAACGCTCTCCGGAGAGTTTTGAAGCTTCTCGTGTGTTCTTGCTTCCAATCGAATTTCGCGTTCTTTTGTAGTAGAGCTGTTAGTGTTTTCGCGATCGCGGCGAAGTTTTTAATAAATCGGCGGTAGTACCCGACCAGGCCCAAAAATTCTCGTACGTTACGCTGCGTTTGCGGATACGGAAACTTCTTTACCGCGCTTACTTTTCCGGGATCTGGGCGTACCCCATTACGACCAATAATGTGCCCTAAATATGCAACCTCGGTCTTTAAAAATTCGCACTTATCGGGTTGCAGGGTTAGCTTTGCATCGCACATTCTATTGAATAACCTCTGCACCTTCTTTTTGTGCTCGGCCAAGGATTTGGCATACACCACAATGTCATCGAGATAGACAAATACCTCGACTCCTTGCAGACCACGCAGCACCTGATCCATTAGCCGCTGAAACGTTGCAGGCGCATTTTTGAGTGCCTCCGGCATACGAACGTACTCATAGTGACCGTTAGGTGTACTAAACGCGGTTTTCGCGCGATCTTTCGGATCCATCTCAATTTGTTGAAATCCGCTCGCAAGATCGAATATCGAGAAATAACGCGCCCCGTCTAGGTGATCCAAAATATCAGTGATATTAGGCAAAGGATATGCGTCTCCGATTGTCTTCTCGTTTAACTTACGGAAATCAATTACTAACCTCCATCTAGGATTGCCTTTAGAATCGGGTTTTTTAGGAACTATCCATAACGGCGAGTTGTATGGAGAACTAGACGGTACGATGATATTTGCGCTTAATTTCGCGTCGATTTGTCGCGATATTTCCTCTTTGTGTACGGGCGGGAATCTATATTGTCTGGTGTTTATAGGCAATTCGTCGGTGGTCGGAATCGCATGTCTTATACAAGGTGTCGTGTCTAAACTATCTCCCGGCAGGTAAAATCGCTCTGGGAATTCTTCTACCAAATCGATAACATGATCTCTTTCTTCCGCGTTAAGATGTTCAATCCGCAGGCGAGAAACAATTTCCGATACTCGATCATTAGAGGAGGGAATATCTACCGCTTCCGAGTCCGATGCAAAATACTCGTGTTCTTCTTGGAAACTATGATATTCAAACGGTAAAACATTATGCGGTGGAATTTTTATTTCAACGTCCTTGTCTAAGGTGTTTATAGCAAGTACGTGACACACGCCGTCATGGATGGAAACGGCGGCTTCACCGATAAATATTCCGTCTACCGCTTCTAGTTTAGGTAGATATCCCTCGACCAATTCTCTCCCCGAGTCTACGTCAATTGCAATTGCTTGTCGCGTTCTACGTGATAAGTGGTAAATCCGCGTTCTGGGTTTGCGTTCCGGTGTTTCATTCGAACTTGGTTCTCCAACAAAATGCAACGGGGTAATCGGTTCGCTCTGAGTAACCAGTGTATTATGCGCGAATGATATTTCTGCTCATTCTTTTCGCAGGTATTCTTTTCCCAGTATTCCGTCACTTCTAATGGGGAAGGAGGATCTTACCACATGAAATTTTATCGACTGACCAAGCAATGTCAATGTCGTTGTTCCTAGGGTCTCGATTTGTTCTACGGTTATCCCGGTAATAATTATAGATTCATTTAACGCGACGGTCACATCCTCGCCCAGAACTTTTAGTTTGATTATATTCACGTCCGCTCCCGTGTCAACTAAAAAAAATGCAGAATCATATCGCAATTCGGGTGCGGTAATTTTTACTTGCGGTGAGTCCCTGTTTGATTCTAATCGGCACATTACTGGCCCTCCTCCAGGAATCGCACCGTCGTGTGACGCTCTGGGTTCGGATGGCTCGCCGGCGCGTCCACTCGGCGGGCTCCGCGCGCGTTTAAATGATCGGATCTAGATGTTCCCTGTTCCTGATGCGGCGGTGATCGCCAGCGAAGCGGCGCGTTTGTAAAGCTCGGTGATGTGCTACGGCGCAGTGACGGAGGCGGTGCTCCTCGATCGCGATTTCCTATGACATTCGTTGCGTAATCCTGCCCATGTTCTGGGGAAATCGGTCTCAGCGGTGCAGGAGTCAGGTGCTGCGGGGCTCTCTGCGCGTAGTAACTCTCATAAGGCGGGTATTGCGGCGCGTAAGGTGGATACGGCATTGGCGGATAATAGTACGGTTGCGGCGGATAGTAATGCGGCGGCGGGTAATTCGAGTATCTGCCCCCTGGTGAAACGGGTCTACTCATTTGCTCGGGCACGCGACTTTGCATCTCGTAGGACGGACCAGGACGCGCGCGATAGTCTGGCTCCGGGCTTCGAGGTGGAGTACGGCTAAGGATACTCAGGCTACGCACCGGCTCTGTTCGCGAGACGACCATGCGCGTACTAGGATATCCCGGCATTACTCCCATGCTCATACGCGCTTCTATTCTTGTTGCGTGCGCGACGGCGTCCTCGAGGTTTTGCTGATCGCGAGCGTCCACCGCCCGCGCGAGCTCGTCTGGGAGTCCCTTCACGAAGGCCTGCAGCGCGCAGTCTTTTATCGGAACTAACATTGTATCGATGTTTCCGGTGTGCGTACTTTCTAGAGCTGCTCGAGCCCCCGCGATCAGACCAGACAGGCGATCGTGGAAAGCGTATACCGTTTCGTCGCGTCGCATGCGTATATTCATTATTTCTTGCTGATAGTAGGGATAGCCCTTAACCGGCGCGAATCTGGATTTTAGATGTTTTATTAACGCGTCTACCGTCCGAATATCTATTTCGCGTGTACTTTCGCGAGCTGCTCCTTGCAATCTTCCCATAACAGCCTTAAGATAACACCCTTCCGACGCGGGTGGCATATAAGCAGCGCCCGCCCGCACATTTTCAAGATAATCTCCTAAAGGCACATTTTTGCCGTCGAAATAAGGCACACCAAGCATGCTTTGTTGGAGGGCAAGACACTCGGTCATCGATGCTAGCATTGAATTAGTTACGTTCAAATCTGAACGCGTAACGTTCGCGGAATCGTCCGCGTTCGCAGCGGTATTTTGGCCGTTCATGTTCGGGGATTGCTCGACACCGAAGTCCTTACGTGTGTGCGATGTAAACACAGGTTGCCTGAGTGTGCGAGGTCTTGCAAGGGCAAAGCCGCGCAAAGGTCGCGGCGCTAGCGAAGACGAAGCAGCGTCGCACACGAAATATTACGCGAGAAAAATCTATTAAACGCAAGAGTTTTATAATATGTAAGAGAGCTCGGGTTACGAATAAGATTATAACTCTATATTAAAGTACAAGACCTGATTCGATTCAGTAATTGGAAACAGTTATAGAGAAAGAAATTTGAGACATAAAAAGAAATAGAAATAATAAGAAATATAATTTATATATGAAAGAAAACCAATTAGTGGAAGCTCATGTATCCCACTTCTGACACAGATTCAGCTGTTACGTCCGGGTAAGTTATATTGAAATGGCGAGCGGCCTCTTCTTACCCGGTGTAACGCTGGATATGTTTGATAGCCTTAATACAGATGTTGACTGTATCTAATTTGAGATATCTAATTTCCCCCCTTTAATGTAAAACTACAGGCTGGTAGATATCGGCAGGACTTATAGGATTCGCGGCTTCGTAAACCCGTACAGGTTTTATTCGATGGTCAGGTGTTAGTTCGAGTCAGAATGTTAGTAGTTAATAAGCGATTGAGTTTAGTTATGCTGGACTGAATTTATATTGAAAAGTAATGGTGTTGCTGTTGCTCTCTTACATCTTATGAGATTATAATATGTTGTGGAATAGATCTTATTACATATAAAGTAAAGCCGAGTGTACGACACCGCTTGCTCGTCACGCGGGCGTCGCTTGCGCAGTTACAGTATATTACAGATTGTTCGCGATTGTTCGGTATTAATTGAACGATTTGAATTCTAACCCTTTACGTCTGAGAAATTCAAAGCCTGCGCTAAGACGTAATTGCGGTCGGCAGGTTCATTTCGTCGCATAGAAAGATGCTGGAAAGTTCTTACCCGTAATGCTGCGCACACGCTCTTTCACTCGCTCTCTCTCTCTTTCGCTTTTTCGCTCTTCGCTCCTCACACCTCTCGCTCCTTACAATGCTTTGTCTCGCACGCTGTTTTCGCTCTTTACAGTTCGCTCGTAATTGCTCGGTGTGTACCTTCGGATCGAAATATAAAATGAATATCGGTGGTTAACACATTAGCCTAACGCTCAACGAGCGTGTTCGGGAAGCAAGCACTTGGTTGTTAATAGAACTCAACAAGCTACAGCTGATTTTGGTCTTATTCCAGAATCTTATTCCGATTAATTAAAGAAAACAAATAGAACTCAAGGAAACTAAAGAAAAGAAATGAACTTAAATGAAATGAACGCTCGAGGCTCGGCGTGAAGCGCCGGCCACGTGGTGGAAAAATAATATTACAATGTGCTCTTATTTCTAAATACAAATAAACTCGATTAATTTTTAAACACAAATGAGTCCCTTGCTCAACTAAACACTAATCTTTAACGGGGAGTACTGAGTCCTTCGTGATACTGCAAGAATATGCACGATTAAGCTCAAAGATAAATCATAATAACCCCCGGGCAGAAGTCTACGCACCTCGCGATTTTACAGCCAACTGCCACGAGGTTTGCGTCGCGAGCCGGTAGCTGCGCGCGAGAAGGACGTCTTCCGCATCCCCTCCCTTCACGGTTGGGACAGCGGCTCGCAATTTTGTTATTGCCGAATATTGCTACGCAGCGGTTATCATCCCGGCATTCGGTGTTCGTGCGCAACTTGCTACTCGGGCGATTAATAATAAATCAAAAGAAAAGGAACTTAGAATGTGAATTACGAAAAGAATAATGAATGTTTCCTTTAATCGGAATTAAGCGAAATTGCCGTTCGCCATTACGAGGAGCAATCAGTGCTAGGAGTGTATTTGTAACTAAACTAAAAATGCACATTTGTCGTCGGTAACTATAAATCAAAAGAAAATAAACTTAAAATGTGAACAGAACTGTAGTATACCTATTCGCGGGTCTCTTATAAACTAACGAGTCCTTCGCTCACTTAACCTAATGCGTCTCTGTCACATACACGCACACACACGTGCGCACCCGGGCGCTGGTGATCCCAAGGTTCGTCGGTCTGCTACGGCCCGGAGACGGGAAACTATTAACATTACTACGAAAACTATTAATATTACTACCAAAAACGGTCCACTCATATGGGCTAGATTTCTCAATGCTTGCGCAAGCCTCATACAAGGGTATACAAATTTGAAAATATAACGCCGGGCCGTAACACGGGTTAACGCAGAATAGTGTATATGTGCCATCTGGTGACTAGACAAGTCGTCAAAAGGTCTGGATAACTACCAAGAGGATAAAATATGATGGAACAACCCATGTTTAAGGCCGGGTTGTTCCACCTCTCGGTAAACTGTCAGGTAGCGAAGTTACCAAATAAAAACTAGACAAAAGTTATCTTGCGCTGTTCTACCTTTGGGTAAAATTTATCCTCCTGGTAAATGAAGCTACCGACAGGATAAACTATCCGGTCGCGAATCAACCGTGTAAGCCGCTAACTAACAGATAAATATGTGGTGGGGGTAGAAAGCGCACGCTGTGTGAGGGGTGGGAGGTGGGAGGTAGAAGTCATATCTCATTCGTATATGGAGTATATAGTTTGCTTTCGTTGAGTCAGATCGTTTTCGCAAAGTACGCTAATAAAATATTTAGAGTTTAAAAAATGGAAATGAATCTCCAAGATGACCGAGTGTTGTATGGCGACGACGATGAGGAGGAATGCATACAAGAAATTGTATTGGTTATTCGGAAACTGTATCATATACCGTTCGTCGGCGTCCAAATTTTGTTGAATTATGTAATGACTCCGAGTTCGCAAGGCGTTTTCGGTTCCGCAAACAAACTACCTTGAACATTATGGCACTTGTGGAAAATAATATAAGGAGCAGGACGGACAGGTAAATATTGAATGTATCTTTCTTTTATAAGGTTATTTTATAAAATGCATGCCGAAATTAACAATTGTGTACTGTATTAGCTGACAATTTACATTTTAAAGCCTATTAAAAGATTGTGCAAATATCCGATATTACGATAAAAATCGGATTATGAGGTTTGCTAATTAAGGTCACGATATCTATATATGCAAAGATAATCGTGATTAATATATGTATATATTTTTCTTTCAGAAATCATGCTGTGTCGCCATTGCTGAAATTGCTCTTGACATTGCGTTTTTATGCCTCCGGAACGTTCCAGATGGCAATTGGTGATTTTGGCAGCATCCACAATTCGACAGTGTGCCGCATAATCAACCAAGTTACCGAAGCATTAGCTGCATTGCGGCCCTAATTCATTATAATTGAGCTACCGGTTACAAATGACGACTTAATGCTAATACAAACACAATTTTGTGAGAGCGCTCGCTTTCCTCGAGTGGCTGGTGCTATAGATTGCACTCACATTAAAATACAATCACCAGGTATTGATTATATTTACGAATTATAAGTGTATGTACATTATTGTCATATTGCTTTTATTGATAGGCGGAGACGAAGCTGAAACGTTCAGAAACAGAAAAGGAATATTTACCATAAATGTTCAGGCTGTTTGTGATAGCAAATTTAAAAGTCAAATAAACAAAAATAAACAACGAAATAATTTAACTCGGAATAACACAATAAATAAAGTATAGTTTAAGAAGAAATGTAAGAAAAACTTTATTTTTTAAGCGAGAAAGCACGTCGGTAGTCGTTGGAGTCGCAAAGAAGAAGATGGAGAAGGAAGAAGCGTAACAACTATCGTCTTAGCAACTAATTCCCTTATTTTATTATTTCTTTTATTATAATAAATCAATGGGCAATCAATCAATCATATAAGACGGTCTCCTTTTACATTTATCGTACACTGGTTCAAGTTTTCGTTTTCAAATCATGCGCGTTAACGCAGAATAGTGTATATGTGCCATCTGGTGGCTGGGTAAATCGTCATAAGTATGGATAACTTTACCGAGAGGATAAAATATGATGGAACAACCCATGTATAAAAGTAGCCGGTAAGTGCTGGGTAGGGCTTATCCTCTAGGTAGCTACCGGACAGATATCCTGATATTTACCGAGAGGTGGAACAACCGGCCTATGTCTATTTGGAAAAAACAAAAAATGAGCAAGTATTATATTTTTACATCCAGCATGAACAATTGCCAAAGGAAAGCAATTTCGATATGTATTAACAATTAACCTTCACTACCTCTAAAACAAAAAATCATGTGTAATTTGAATGCGTTTGATAATATTTTTTACTTTATTCACCGACGAGATATTCTTAAAGACTGCCAGCGCCTGTGTTAAACAGCGGCCCGCAAATGGGGGCTGGATGGGGTCTGAGGGGGCGCTGAGGTCTCTTGGCGGCGTCGGTTGGCATCGGTAATTGGAGCTAGTACCGTAGGTAATAGACAAACATAGAACGTTGACATTACCCATTGTGTAACTACTTAAAACGTAATGAGATTTTATTTTATAATTTTATTTCACCCTCACCTTTGTAATCGACACTTCACAGATGCATACATAATTAAAGAGTAATTAGCACGTGATTTAAAAATAACATCAATTTCTTTCGCTACTTTGCAATATCTGTTTAATATATCAAAACAGTTCGTTGCGCCTCGGATCAACTTTTCATGCGGCCTCGGGCTGCCCTCATGTGCATTCGAGTTCAAATTGGTACGCGGCTCCATGTTTTGCAACAAAACGAAAAACTTGTTTAAATAGACCAATGAAAGCGTAAGAATCGATTAGTGTATTGCGGAAAATATCGAGTGCCCGGGGAAACGGTGCAATATTTATGGATGTTCGGTCACGTTTGACTTCGTTTATCTTGGCTTGTCTCGGAAACGGTCAATAGAACACAACCGTGCAAGGTATCGCTGTGAAGCTCTCGACAAGATCTGTTCGAATATACGAAGAACATTTTGCATAGTTTTAAGCTAAACATTTTAAACATTCTTTACCAAATTCGTTGTGTTGCACTCACAGTTGCCGAGATAGACTGACAATGAGTTAAACACGGCAGCACACCCGCATGAAATAAACGCTTAGAAACCATACTTGACTAGCTCAACTTTACTCTCCAATCTGCAAGTCTTAGTCCTACACTCCTACTCAACTGACAACTCAATCGAACTTGAGCCAACCCGATTTTTTTATGTAATTGCTCATTAGTCGTTTTTATAAGAATATAAAATAAAGTTTACATCCGCAGCGCAGGACGCTATATATTAAAACGGTCGGAGAATTTCTGCTGTCAGTGCGTGACTTCCACAACTATTTTATTTATCGTTTCAGAAGAAATATACCTGTTGTATGATGCAGTGAAATTAGACACTAGAATTTATGGCAGATTAGTCATTTTTACTAAAAATTGGAAAGGATTCGGAAAAATAGGTGTGCGCAATGATGTTATTCAGAAAAGTTGCTAGATTCTTTTTTATAGTCTAAATTTTAAATTGACGATCTGAATGTGTGGGTATCGGGTAAACCTTGTAATCGGAAATCAAATTCGCTTTTTTATTTTTACGCACGTGTGTCCTACAATCATATACATTTGTACAATGTACATATATCCGTGGCTAACTGCGTCGTGAGTCGTGCGTCGTCACCTCTCTCCCCCCTTCACTCATCACGACGCTTATGTTTTTCGCCGGACGCGCGCCGAGGCTCGGGCCCGGGCCGGCGATACACGGCAAGGGACTGGTGTGGCGTGTGTGTCACTTCCCACAGGTTGTTATTCAACGTACAAAAAATATTAATTTTTTCCTTTCTAAAAACTGAGGATTACGGAGATAAACGGATTTTAGATTTGTTTTCAGCGCCTCAAAGTCTGAAAATTAACCAACAGATGCTCTTATGTATTAAAATACATGTTCGGCCTCAGCATTACGTCATCAGGGGCGCGTAGGCAAGCCGGGGCAAACCGATTCAATGGTTTCACATTGCCCTCATCGATTGATCGGTTCGCCGCCGTACGAAAAAAAATGTAGTGTGTCGGAGACTTATTCTAATGTTGGAGAATCGGTGTAGCTTGCTCGGGCCGATCCGCGACTGTCTGTCTGAACGGGTGAACGAGAAATCATTGGTGGTTCGAGATTCATTCTAGACTTGGAGAATCGGTGTAGCTTCTCAAACAAGTCGCATAGCAATGCGTCAACGCATGGCACTCTTCAATTAGCCCGTGTCATTGGTCAAAATTCGCAGCTGCGCTAATAAATAAAACGTCTTGAAAAGATTTGATCACTATATATAAATAAAAGCCAAACGAGGGAAGTTGATTCTCTCGGTGATTCTAGTGCTGATTTTGTAAAACTCATTGTAGCTGTCTTCGGCGTGGTTGCGTTGCGTGCGTTTTCGTCGATCGCTAAACAAACGAAAGCATGACCTTGAGAGTGGATATGCATGTGTAGATGCACGCATGGACTATGCCTACTGTCGCAGCGATACCGTTGTTGCTATGCGACGTATTTGTCGATGTAGCTGAGTGCCACTACTGACAAATTGTTTCGGACTACAGAAGATCGACCAAAACCGCGACCATTGTAACGGCAGCCTTACTTATTTTCAATCTCACCTATAGCGATCATGACCTATACGGGCACCTGTTCTCCAATTGTCAGTTTCATGTATCTCACACAGCTTCGAATGGTGGAACAAATGAGCAAATTGCATTGAAACTATACGTGAACTTCACTTGAACATACAATAATATATATCCAAAATTCAGACCAACAAGACATGGTCAGGTTTGTATATCAAAATTTTCGCGTCCAATGTTGTACATATATTTTTACGGTTAACGTTGAATAGTTGAACATTTATTAAAATTTTAGTGAACTTTTTATCTTTCATTTTATGTTTCGTACACCCTTTTCTGCCGTTAATAGTAATTTTACTTCTATTATTTTGAAACTTAAAATTCCACATGAAATCGTCTGTAAAGAGAGCTTCACTTGCCCACACACAGGTGACATCTCATGATAATAGTTCAGTACGGTGGTGATTCGACATCAGTTTCTTACTCTGGCCGCAATATATTCTAGAGGGCGCCCGAGAACAGCGAATTTTGCTGGAGACACAAAGTCCCATAAGGCTGGCAGTCTTTAGGAATATCTCGTCGGTGCTTTATTTTGTGATCATTGTGACGGCCAGCCGTTACCGACACCATTCTCGACCCGCCTTTAACCATAAGCCGACTAGAATCTTGAGGGCACTCCCAGTGGTCGCCTAAGAGGACGAGCGACGGAACTTCTCCCTCACTCGTTCACACTCACCTAGTTTAAGCCATGATAACATAGAATCGAATCATAAGTAGATATATCTTTGCGTCTATACCCATCGAGCGTTAGGGCATTAGTTCTAAGTAAAAGCGCACGCGGCGCTCCAAGTGGACTGCGCTCCACCACCAACGCGCCTGCGTCGAGCGCCGAGCCCCACTCTAAGGGCCGTACCCCTTCCTTAGCGGCGGGCCCTAGTAATTAGATTTAAGGCCGGGTCGAACCGAAAATCAGTGCATTATGCATTATACTTAATATCACAGTGCTATTATACTTGACATGCAGTTCATTACTTTTCTTGAGTGCATTCTACTTACAATCGTCTACTTAATTCCTTCTTGAAGATTAATTAAGTCGTCTTGAAGACAAGCAGTTACATCAAATTGAAGAACAGTGTACTAAAATCCTTTGTTCGAAATCTATAGTGAAAGCTCAGTTCATTTCAATCCAATCAAATCCCAACTTCATAAATCTAAATCACAAACTCAAAAGTTCAAATCATTTTATCAAAAAATAAGTGCTGAAGCAACAACTGAAGACTCGACAAAAACCAACTCACGGTAAGCAAACTGACTTGCCGGTTCGACACTCGCATAACACTGTACTAATTATTAAGGTAGAATCTAGTTCCTTAAATTGTTCAATCGTATAGTCAATATTGTAAGAATCATATAGTCAAAGTCTATATATAGACCGTTGCTATACAAGTTACTTCTATCATTCTATCCTTGCGTTCTTAAAGTAAATTAAGCCTTCCATAACGCTCTACGTCTAAGCATTCCCTCACCACATATATCCAGGCAGTCAACGAGAGGACGTTAGCTCGACGACATAAATGCCTACAACTTCACACTTATCCTTACCACACATATCCAGGCAGTCAACGAGAGGACGATAGCTCGTCGACATAAAAGCCTACAATCTCACATATACCTTTACCTTACGTTTCCATTATTCCGTCAACGAGAGGACGATAGCTCGACGACAAATATTCCTTCAACTCCATACTTACCTTTATTCCGTCAACGAGAGGGCGATAGCTCGACGGCAAATATTTCCTTAACCCCATACTTACCCACACCTCATACTGTCCATTTACCCGCCAACAAGAGGACGATCCGCTTGACGGCATATACATCCACCATAAGACCAAAAGTCACCACTATCCTGAGTGCCTAAACAAAAGAGAGCCGGCCGGAAGAACCAACTACGTAAATTGATCAGGAACTTCTACGCTATTCCTTCAGAAACTAACAGGCCTCCGCCACCAACCCCAAAACCGCGTATAGTCGAGTGTCGTGTCGTTAGACCCAATATACGGGTAGTACAGCCTTCAGCGAGTAACGTAAGGGAAAATCAACCGTCTGTAAGCAGTGTAAAGAAGGTACAGCCGTCCGCTAAAACCACGTTGATTATAAAATCATCCGCGAGCTCGGTAAAAACAGATAAATCCTCGAAGTGGGAACTCATTCCGCTCAATTTAGAAGCGCCGATATATTCCGCGACCGTGCCGAGATTCGATCCGCGTTTCGAAACGTACATTCGAAAGAGGCGCGAACGCCTCTATCCGGAACTCATAGTGCTCGACCAATAAAACCGCACCGCCAGGATCCCCAAGTCGCTGAGATCGCGCTCCGTGGCCTCTCGACTAAAGGAGGAATTTAAAAGTCGCTTCCCGACTGCAATCGTTTCGTGGAAATCCCTCAAATCCGCGAAATCGCCGATCGGGACGTGACAATCATATACATTAATTTCTGTGACATACTGACATCACCTACTGAAATATCTAAATAGAAGAGAGCAACTTTTTCGAACCGGTCATATCTAGTCAAATCTCTGTGGAACTTACGTCGAACGGCGCAAATCGACTGTATGTCCCAAAGGTCCAGTGGTAAGAGTGAGACAGAATACCAAAATATCTTTCTTCTCTCTTTAACAGCGAGGCGCGGCTGTTCCTGCACCCGCGCACATTCCAGGTATTCTATAGTTCAATGTAGCCAATTGAATGGTGGAGTCGCAAGCGGTGTTGCAGGGAACTACAAAAGTTACTAGGAATATATATACGTTGGTTTCCAAATCATTGGACTCGCGACGTGCACATTATACACAATAACGCACGTTTAAAATAAATTATTTATATGAAATTGAAGTAATAGTGTAACATAAAATAGTGTGTATATATATACAAGTAATAGTATATATAATACGGTAATTTTTATTATATTTACGTGCCATTATACACAATAACGCAGGTTTAAAATGAATTATTTATATGAAATTAAAGTAATAGTGTAACATAAAATAGTGTGTATATATATATATATAAGTAATAGTATATGTAATACAATATTTTTATTATATTTGAAGGGTTACATTAAAGTAAATTCATAATAACACTGTAATCAATTTATTAATCCTATTATAATTCACCTAAATATACATCAAATATCAGTGACATATGTGAAGTACATTTTGGTTTACAAACAATGGTATTTATTCGAGTCGTCAAATCAATAAAACGTATCCTATCCATATAAACTGACAGACATTCAAAAGCTGCCTAACGTGATCTCGCCTGTATGTATGGCGAAGAAGTATTCACCTCTGAATTCCCCTTCCTCACGATATCCAGGCCACATGTCGGAATAGCATATCTGTATTTCCCCCGGATATTCGTTATGTCGGTATTGATTGTCCTTACGATTTTCCGAAGATGTCATCATGCTAAGTGGGTTCACACAAAATTGTTTTAATGATGTGAAGAACTGATGAAATTTATATTGACAGTCAATAGCTAAAAATATAAATGTACACGTACCTCAGATCAATTGTCTCATAATGTACATGATTTGTTACGTCCTACGTCCTCCACCCGCTTTTTTAACGACTATATTCTCGCAACGAGCTCATCGCACCGTGTATCTATTTCCGGGACGTAATTCGCGCCACGCGAAGGAATGACATAATGACGACAATAGCGATGTAGGTAGAGACATAAGAATGCTGACGCCGAATCAGCTCACAGGCTAACCCCAACGATCGACTAGCGATCCGCGGCAACACATCGTTCCGAGAACGCCAACTTCCAAACGGAAGCTAGGGTGCCAGTTCCACGAAGGACCTGGCGACCCTCAGCAAAACCCACTACTTAAATGGGCCACGAGTCAGTCAGTCGACAGTCACAATTCTCCGCTCCATAGTTAACGTCACGCTCAAGTCGGGCACCAAGTCACTTCAGGTTACATTCGGCAATTCGTTAATCTAAGTTATCAAGCTCTTCAACCAACCAAGTTCGGCTACGACCCATGTAAATTCGGCAACTGTAAACCAGCTAAATGTACTTCGGGATAAAACATCCAGTCCACTTCCACCATCTGAACATTATTTAATTCACACGACCGTGTCCTTCCTGCACGTCAACACCAAACACCACCACCTCTACCTCTACCCAGGGCCCCAGAGAGCTACCTACAGCCGTGGACGCCCTCCCAGGCATCCACCGTGGTAGAACTCCTGGTGATCGTCACCTACAGCCGTGGACGCCCTCCCAGGCATCCACCGTGGTCGACTCCCGGTAATCGTCGAGCCATCTACAAGAGTGGACGCCCTCCCCGGCATCCACCGTGGTGAACTCACGGTTGTGGGAAAACCTTCGGGATCGGCAATCCACAACCACACACACTCCCACACATCCAGAGCCGTAGCCATTCGGACACCTCCTTCTTACATTCCTCGATACGTCAGTGAGCCGCTCCACTGACGGATTAAACCACCCTCTTTTCGGTGCGATCACTCCTTCCGTCTGTCCTCGATCCCTGGTATACCCGGTGAACGCAGGGTGCCGAAAACGAGGACGTAACAACTTTTGCAGTCCATGTTACTTCCAGTCACCAATATGGGGCCAGAACAATTTAGTGCTCAGGCCATTCTTGATAATATAATATAGGCAATGAACCTGTAAAATGAAGCCATTTATTACATTGAAACTTCATACCAAATCCAATGCCCTGAACAGGGACCAACCCACCATAGCAGCAACAAAATTTTACATTTGTTTCCAACACCAAGTTGAACAGCGGAATCTGGAAAAGAATCGTATACATAATGTATAATGTAGGATTGCCCTCTTCTGGGTTGAGAATGGAATGAATCAATATATTTCAACCCTTACATGTTTCAAAACAATTAGTTTCCTCATCAGGAGTCTATAACATACAAAAGTGAACTAATGTAAATGTCTATTACATTTTAGTTGTAGATTTAGCGGATGTATCCTATTGTGGTGGTACTCACGTAAATTGATATAGGATGCAGTATTGAGATGGTATGTTTGAAAATTTAGCCAATTTTTCCTATGTGATTCATTCAATTTTTTCACAGTGTCTGAAAGCAAATCAGTGCGTTGAAGAAACCATAGCCAGAAATATGCAAAGCTTACATAATTTTCAACATTTCTCACATTGTAAAATTTTAACTCTCCAAGATTTGACACATTTCTGCATTTTAATTTTGTAATATTAACTAATCTCACCTGTCTTCGCCAATCACTGATTGGATTAGGATCGTTTCGTTTCACGTTTGAACAATATTTTGGATGCTTTCTAATACAACACATACTTACGGATGAATATATTTATGTTAAAGTATATGACTCGATGTCTCCCAAGAAGTGTTTGTGGTGTCGGTATGTTTACCTTCAGCAGAGTGAAGGGCCGGCATTAAACGTTTCAACCCCACATGTAGCAATTTTTCTTAGGAAACGGGGGCGCACCGTAGAAAAAAAAATGTTGCAGAACAATTTTCAGAGCGCGGTACCCTATAAGGTACCCACTTTGCCGAATAATAGGCCCTTCACTATACGTAGTACCCTGCAAGACCGCTTGCGACTCCACCGTTCATATTGGCTTCATTCCCCAGATCCTGATCTCGCATCCATTGTATAGAGATCAGTGCTTCGTCCCCTTATTCCTATGTGCATGTCCGCAACACGTGGCGGCAATCGGTCGGCGCGACAAAGTTGCGTCGCCAGCCTCCTGTGAACCGGGTTAATCTCTATCCGACTTTATCCTATACAACGTCAGTTTGTCTCGACCATTCTCAACCGTTCTGAGTTCTGACACAGACGAGGTATAGAATAGACACCGCATCTTATGGACCTTCGTGTCACACGTCTAGACATACCGACGGAGCAGAAAACGAGGCAAGTTGGAGCGCCCTCTGCGTATGCGAACGGCGGAAGTCATAGGCCCGTATTCAAATACTGCGCTTAGGCCTCGGCTTGAGTCGGGATTACGTAAACCTGGCTCAGACGCGTAATCCGGGTTCAGAAACCTGGCTTGGATCAGATTCTCAAACCAGGATGCCATTTGCGTGCCCCCACTCCGATTAAGCTCCGCCCACCGTGTTGTTACACGGGTACACAGGCTTCTCGCATAAAAGTGTAGAGGTCGGTCGGAGTGGGGGTGGAGAAATGTAAGCCTGGCCTGAGACGCCTTGGAAAGGCCTCTTGAGCCGGGATTACGGCCGTTTTTCGCGCCAAATCTGTAAAAAATATAACCAAACGTTTACACGACTGTTTAGCAGTTCAGCAGTGTTAAGGTTGGTTAAGGTAATGTTCACCCATGGACAATCAGCAAGAAGTAAATTGAGGAGAAGAATAGAGAACTGCAGTTTCGAAATAGACAGATTGTTCGCGATGATGAGCTCATTCAGGGTGTTGCAGCAGTACAAAGTGTAGAGGATTTGCAAATTTATGAAAGAAAACTTAAAACTTCTGCATTTTTACAAAAATCGGTAATTTTTTTTAATAACATCTTTCGTGTAAAACATACAACAAAAATGACCTTTCGATCAATAGTTACGTCGCAGTCTCAAAAATATAATAGTAATTACAATACAGACTTATAAGTTAAGGTTATTTATTATTTATTATTACATTTATAGTAGAACTTGGTAATTGAGGATTAATCAAAATAATATATTCTATAACATAAATTGGCTTGAATTATTTACAATGTTAAACAGAATCATATGGAGAGTGTAATATTGAATAAATATTCTTGGAACTTTGAGGCAATATTCCGTGTCATATTCATGCAATATTCCCACAAGTTACGAAGAGGCGGACATAGTAATATCGCTGCAACATTCTTGCAATAATCCGGCGAAGTCACCTGCAAGGTTTCGCATTGTAAAGTAATATTTATACAACATTCCAACAATATTCCTTGCTGTCTGGGTAGCCGAGATTCAGACAAGAAGAACGGTACATGAGCGAGTGAATAAATGCTGCTTTTCATTAGTTGTAATGCAAAATCTGTAAAAACAATCAAATGCGTCCACACGACTGTTCAGTAGTGTTCAGATAATGTTCAGCCATGGACAACCAGCAAGAAGTAAATTTTGAGGAGGAAAATTTGAAACTTGCAGTTCCGAGACGGATTGTTCGCGATAATTGGTATAATTAATCAATCGGCAAGGCATCGATTTCAACGCTCATCTTGTTCAAATTGGAATTGGGTGGCCGTGAAAACTATCTCGAATGTTCCGCCTTTTTGGTGGCATTACACCTCAGCGCTCTGTGCGACCCATGGGTGATTTGGCGGATGGTGTTGATACAAGACTGTTACGCAGCATGCGGAATATTATATAAGTAAGTTCCTGTGGCTCATGTCTGATGATAATACAACACTCTTCTCTCATTCGTGGTCCTAAATCGGATAATTCCGAAGTTTCCCGCAAGCGAAGCAAGCCGCATGCAGTGTCAGCATATCGACTCTGAACACCATTCGTGTCGCAGGTATGTGCGTGTCGGTGTGCGATGCGCGCAGCTTAGGCCCAATCAGGGCCTTAGCATCGCACACAGGCGAGCACGTACACTGCAACACGCATGGTGTTTAGAGCTCGATATGCTGGCACTGGCCGCATGGCACGCCTTGGCCACGCCCATTATCCAATGACTGCCAGGATCTCCCTTCCACGCGACGTCTAAACCGCGTTTGTGAATACACGAAAAATCTGAACCCGGATTACGCATCTGAGCCAGGTTTACGTAATCCCGACTCAAGCCAAGGCCGAAGCGCAGTATTTGAATACGGGCCTCAGAATCGGCTATCATGCAGCTTCTCCCTTTGGCCAATGGCGGCGTTTGCGAGCTGCACGATGGCCGAAACCGAAATTGTTAATTACGGCCAAACTACGATTTCGCAAACTGCGAAATCGATACAGCTGCTTGCGAAAACTATTAGTAAACGATTGAGACCGTTAGAGATAAGATATGTCAAAATTATTTCGTTAATCTATGTCCGAAGAGCGATTCTCGCCTCGGCCAACGGCGGCGCTTGCGAGCCAATCAACGCTGAACGATAGCCGATTCTGAAATCATTAATTACAGGCAAATTACGATTTCGTAAACTCCGAAATTGATACAGTAGCTTGCGAAAACTATTCGTAAACGATTGAGACCGTTATACACGAGATACGTCAAAGTTATTTCGCCACTTTCTGCATCTCCTTTCGCCAACGGCGGCGCTTGCGAGCAAATCAACGTTGCACAATAGCCGATTATGAAATTGTTAATTACAGGCAAACTATGATTTCGTAAACTCCGAAATCGATACAGCTGCTTGCGAAAACTATTCGTAAACGATTGAGACCGTTAGAGATGAGATGTGTCAAAATTATTTCGTTACTCTATGTCCGAAGAGCGATTCTCGCCTCGGCCAACGGCGGCGCTTGCGAGCCAATCAACGCTGATCGATAGCCGATTCTGAAATTATTAATTACAAGCAAATTACGATTTCGTCAACTCCGAAATCGATACAGTAACTTGCGAAAACTATTCGTAAACGATTGAGACCTTTATACACGAGTGTTTGAGAAACCCGCTCGACAGCGCATCCTGTCGCCGACGACCACCTGGCGGCAGCACTTCCCGAGCTCGATTCGCGAGCGCCGGTTCGCGTACAGGTGAGAAGCGGAAATGCGTGGAATGCGCGAAACGCGGGCGGCGCCATGCGCCGTCCCGCCAAAAGTGATCACTTCTACCACGTCTCTTGTAGCGCGAGTCAGATTTCCAGTTCGATCACCGTATTATCAGTTTCCACCGCATCCCAGCTTCTCATCTTTATTGCATTTCCGACCGATCAACACGAGATACGCTGCCGTGTACAGTAAGCGATACGCCGACAACCGTAACGTCAATATTTAAGGTACATCACCAAGTTCTAATCAGGCACTGCACGTGGCCGTACTTTTACCACGTGCATCCGCGACCGCGCAATTACACAAGACACTGGGGGGCATTAAATATAGCAATTGTGTCCGAATCAACACACAAAGACTTTGTATAACACTGACGAGCTGCACCGATTTACCTACAATAAATCGGCACTAGCGAACGCAACACGCGAACACGTGTAATTTTCTAACCTCACCACCAGATGATCCACTCATTTCCGCACCCTTCCCCTCACCGCTCCTAAATTTTCCTTCCCACTAGTTTTCCCACTCATTTCCCCAACATTTGGTCCTTCGGAGCCGGATCTGGTGGTGAAATTGCGCGTAGTGGCAGTTCGAGTGTACAACGGACAATCACGCGAACCTCAGTGCGGTTGAGGTTAGGTTCGAACTTTTTGTGACTATTCTCGCGTATTTAAGGTTCAATCGTCCAATCAACGCCCGATCACCCCTTTGTGACATCGAGGAACATCAAGGATGTCGTCGACTGAGGAACCGAGCGTTGAGGAACCCAGCGTCGAGGAGCCGCAGCAGGACGTTCAGGTCGAAACCGCAGCGTTCACAGCCACGGTGACCGTTCCACCGCCACTCAAGATGGCGAAGCCGGCCGCTCCAAAAGGGACAAGGAAAACATCGCCTGCTCGTCTGGCATCTGTTTTTGTTATAAAAGCCAGGGCGCACGAGCAGCGTGTGTCCGCTCTTATGGACCTCCTGAACACCCTCCCCACAACTCCGGAGCAGGTAACCACCGCCCGGATTGAGGGCTGGTACAAAGACACGGCTGATCTACACGAGGCCTTCCTGTCGGAGAGCATGTACCTGGAGGGAGCATGGCCGGAAGCACACCAGGACCATCCTTACTTCACGGGCGACATCTTTTTGCGAGAGGCGAGAGCAGTTCGCCTTATCCGACAGGCCCTCGCGATGTTGAAGGACTCCATGCCCGCACCGCTCACCGACCGATCATCACCGGCGAACGAGTTGAGTGGGCATTTTAAATTCCCAGACATTTCACTGCATAGATTCTCCGGGGACTATGCAGAATGGCCGACTTACAGAGATTTGTTCAAGTCGCCTGTTTTAAATAACAAGCGACTCTCTGACGTGGAGAAATTGCACTACCTCCACGGCTCACTCGACTCGTTCCCGCCACAGCTCATCAGCGCACTTCCGCTCACGAACAACTCACTGAACGTGGCGTGGGAGAAGCTGACGACCAGATTCGAGAACAAGCGGAGGATCGTGTTCCACCACGTCGAGCGCATCTTTAATATCACTCCGGCCACCTCGAAGAGTCCTACCGCGCTGCTCGACGCCATCGGCACAGTCTCAGAGGCCTTGAAGATGCTGCGCACCCACATTCCCGACGCCGCCATCCTCGATACAATCCTCATCCATCATGTATTGAGGCAACTGGACAAGACCACCAGGCAAGCATGGGAGACGGCGTTGGGTGCGCAGCAGGAGTGTCCGACGTTGACGAGACTGGAGGAATTTCTCGCATCAAGAGCCGATGCGATGGAGATGGCCGAGAAGACCGCCGCCCCGCCACAATCAACGTCCGCTCAAGGAGCACCACCCGCCAGGAAGACGGTGGTGTATCCAGGATCCTCCTCCGCTACTGCGTCGACATCGAGGAGACCACCACCAGCACACCCGGTATCGACGCAGTCCCGCGTGCGGCCAGAAGGAGGCAGTGGAACGTATCCCTGCGACGCTTGTGATGGCGCCCACTATATAGTGAGTTGCGTCACGTTCCGGAACTTAACGCCAGTTCAACGGTACCGGCTTGCGGTGGCTAAGAGTTTATGTTTTAATTGCCTTGGCCATCACAATGTCCGGTCCTGCCGTGCGCGGACATGCAAGACATGCGCTGGAAGACACCATACCATGCTGCATGGAGCGGAGGAGATCGCCAACGCATCGACAGAACAACGCACCGCTCATTAGGGAAGTTGCACAGTCGTCTGCCCGATCAACGCCCGATCACTCACACTCAACGCCCACACATTGCACGCTACGCTGCTAGCCACAGCCGTAGCACAAGCCCGATCACAATTTACCAATCACGAAGCCCGACTGCTCATTGACCCGGGGTCTGAGCTTACTTTAGTGTCGGAGAGTTTCGTTGACCGCATCAATATCGAGCGGCAACGATCTTCCATACCAATCCCGGCATCGGCGGCAAAAGGACATCCCACACCCGTGACGTGGCGACGTTGACACTTCAGGCATCCAATTCCGTCGCCACAATTACTGTACGAGCCCACATCCTGAAGACGCTGACATCGATACTTCCATCATTCGATGCGCCGCCACAATCGTGGCCACATATTGAGAATCTGAAGCTGGCAGATCCAGACTTCCTCAAGCCACGCTCCATCGACATCATCATCGGAGCAGATACATACGGGCAAGTAATCAGACCCAATATCAAAAAAAGCTCACCTAATATGCCTATAGCTCAACTGTCAATATTTGGATGGCTCGTCCTCGGTCCAATTAGCCCACCGACGACAACCGGAAGTCATGCAGTGCATCATGCCGCAATCGCTCACGTTTGCAACGCACTACAGGAACTGCTCACCCAATTCTGGGTGCAAGAGGAATTACCATCGGATTCATCCAATCAACTATCACCGGAGGAACAGGCGTGTGAAGATCACTTCAAGAATACGTACACCAGGGATTCTACAGGTCGTTACATCGTGCGAATTCCTCTCAAGTCACCAATCAATGCCTTGGGAGATTCACGCAACACGGCCCGACGATGTCTTCAACGCCTACTCAACAGATTGGGGAAGGGTGGTGAGTACGAACAACTCTACCATCAATTTATGAAGGAGTATGAAGAACTCGACCATATGGTAAGAGCACCCACCACACCATCACACTGGACAACGCATTTTTATTTGCCTCATCACGGTGTGTTTAAAAGCAGCAGTACAACTACGAAGCTGCGGGTTGTTTTCAACGGCTCCAGTCCATCATCATCAGGTCGGTCAATCAACGATTTGATGTATACTGGCCCCAATCTGTTGCTCAACATCACCGACGTGCTTCTTTGGATTCGCTCTTTTCGTCACATTTTCGCGACTGATATCACCAAAATGTACCGACAGGTTCGAGTTCACCGAGACGACTGGGACTTACAACGCATCCTATGGCTCGACGAATAACAACGAGAGATCTCGTACCAGCTCACCACTGTCACTTACGGCATGAGAGCAGCACCATTTTTGGCCGTTAGAGCACTTTTACAATTAGCTGAGGATGAGGGATATCGATTCCCCTTGGCGGTGCCATCGATTACACACGGCAGGTACGTGGACGATATATTTGGAGGCGCTGATACGGTTCCTGAACTTACACAGATCGCACAACAACTCAAGGAACTTTGAAATGCGGGCGGCTTCCCCCTTGCAAAATGGCATGCAACGGATCATCATATTTTATCGGCTATATCAGAAGAGGATTCATCAAACGCAACCTTTCCATTAGACGACTGTGCAACAAAATTGCTCGGATTAATGTGGAGGACCCAAGATGACAAATTTACATTCTGGCCCAAGTCAGAAGCATACCACGGCACGATCAACAAACGACACATTTTATCTGAAGTGGCTCAGATATTTGATCCCCTTGGCTTCGCATCACCGGTCGTAATCAAGGCCAAGATGCTACTACAAGAGCTCTGGCTGTACAAGGTCGATTGGGATGAACAACTTCCCACACAGATCGCGTCAAGGTGGCTCACACTCAGAGAAGAATTTACAGGCTTGGCCAAGCTTTCAATTCCACGATCGATCAACACGTGGAGTGACACGAAGATACAACTCCACGGCTTTTCTGACGCATCGCAACTTGCCATGGCAGCGGTGATATATGTCACCGTTCAACAACCGTCCACAGGAAGAATGACGTCATTCGTTTGCTCCAAGACGAAAGTCGCACCGCTCAAGCGGCTCACCATCCCGAGACTCGAACTCACCGCAGCACCGCTACTTACAAAACTTGTCAAATATGTCCAAGCCACGCTCAACATGGACATTGAGGCAACGTACTTGTGGACGGATTCCGAAGTCACACTTAAGTGGATCAAGACACACCCCTCACGCTGGAAGGACTACGTCAGGAACAGAGTTACACAAATCCAAGAACTCACTCCGTCTGCTCAATGGAGACATGTTCCTGGCACGTGCAACCCAGCTGACTGCGTATCAAGAGGAATCACAACGGAGCAGCTCATTCATCATCCGCTGTGGTGGACGGGACCACCATGGCTCGCTCAACAGGTCGGCAAGTGGCCACAACAGCAAGACAACACCGAAGAGGAATGCAAGCTTGAAGAGCGCGCCGGCATCTCCTTATTTGTGGGCACGCCGAAAATCGACTATCACTGGGATCTTGTTTATCGATATTCGTCTCTTACAAAATTGCTCAGAATTACAGCTCTCTGTTTTAGATTCGCCTCACGACTCAGGAAATCACCAGACGCCTCACCAGCAGCACTCGTTACACCAGCTGACTTGGAGAAAGCGAGGATCTTCTGGATCAAGGCGACGCAAGCAACGTTCTTCGCACACGAGCTCAAACTCCTGCATTCACAAACGCCCCTGCCGCACAACCATGTGCTCAGTCGACTCACCGCATTCATTGACAAACAAGGCGTCATGCGTGTCGGTGGGCGACTCAACTTCTCGTCAATCAACGACGAAGGTAAGCACCAAGCAATCCTTCCTCGCAACTCACGATAGTCTGAATTGATCATAGACTATGCACATCAACGCACTCTACACGGCGGCACACAACTTACGCTGGCGCATATCAGACAATCATATTGGATCATCGGCGGCAGAGCACCAGTGAAGACACACATCCTCCGGTGCGTCACGTGCGCGCGGCAGAGGGGGATCCGTGCACATCAACTGATGGGCCAACTACCTCTCTGTCGTGTGTCACCCTCACGACCATTCTACTACACCGGAGTGGACTACGCAGGACCGCTGACACTGAAGACGTGGAAAGGACGAGGCGCGAAGACGCAAAAGGGCTATATTTGCGTGTTTGTTTGTCTCACCACATCAGCTGTACATCTCGATGCAGTTACAGACTACTCAACGGAAGGGTTCATCGCGACGTATCGGCGCTTTTCATCACGGCGTGGCATTCCACACACGCTCCATTCAGACTGCGGAACCAACTTCGTGGGCGCAGATGCCACACTCCGCAGGCTTTTCATCGAGGGAACACGGGAGCATCACGCCGTAGCAGCCGAACTTTCCAAGGACAACGCTCACTGGACGTTTTTGCCTCCAGCATCACCACATATGGGTGCAAAATGGGAAGCAGCGGTGAAATCAACGAAATTTCATCTCCGAAGAACGATAGGTGAGACTTCCTTAACATTCGAAGAACTCACTACGCTGCTTTACCAGATAGAGCCAATTTTGAATTCTCGTCCGCTCGAACCATTGAGCGATGATCCTGAGGACCTTGCAGCATTGACACCTGGACACTTTTTGACTGGCAGCGCACTGACCACATTGCCCGATCCGTCTCTCCTGGAATTGTCGACGACAAGGCTGTCACGATGGCAACTCGTGCAGCAAAAGGTACAACAATTTTGGGCTCAATGGTCTAATCATTATTTGCAGCGCCAACAGGCTATTTCCAAATGGCACCATCCATCCAACGCCATTAAGGTCAACACCCTGGTCCTGATCACCGACGAGAGACTACCACCGTGCGAATGGGCACTCGCCAGGGTAACACCGCTACACCCCGGCCAGGACGGACTTACGAGAGTGGTGACTCTACGGACAGCTACCACCACGCTCACCAGGCCGATCACGAAGCTCGCCGTACTGCCAGTGAACACTCAAGAGGACTGACCATCGAGACAACATCGTCAACTCCGTTCCCGATGGCGGGCGGAATGTTTGAGAAACCCGCTCGACAGCGCATCCTGTCGCCGACGACCACCTGGCGGCAGCACTTCCCGAGCTCGATTCGCGAGCGCCGGTTCGCGTACAGGTGAGAAGCGGAAATGCGTGGAATGCGCGAAACGCGGGCGGCGCCATGCGCCGTCCCGCCAAAAGTGATCACTTCTACCACGTCTCTTGTAGCGCGAGTCAGATTTCCAGTTCGATCACCGTATTATCAGGTATCCACCGCATCCCAGCTTCTCATCTTTATTGCATTTCCGACCGATCAACACGAGATACGCTGCCGTGTACAGTAAGCGATACGCCGACAACCGTAACGTCAATATTTAAGGTACATCACCAAGTTCTAATCAGGCCCCGCTCGTGGCCGTACTTTTACCACGTGCATCCGCGACCGCGCAATTACACAAGACACTGGGGGGCATTAATTATAGCAATTGTGTCCGAATCAACACACAAAGACTTTGTATAACACTGACGAGCTGCACCGATTTACCAACAATAAATCGGCACTAGCGAACGCAACACGCGAACACGTGTAATTTTCTAACCTCACCACCAGATGATCCACTCATTTCCGCACCCTTCCCCTCTCCGCTCCTAAATTTTCCTTCCCACTCGTTTTCCCACTCATTTCCTCAACAACGAGATACGTCAAAGTTATTTCGCCACTTTCTGCATCTCCTTTCGCCAACGGCGGCGCTTGCGAGCAAATCAACGCTGCACGATAGCCGATTATGAAATTGTTAATTACAGGCAAACTACGATGTCGTAAACTCCGAAATCGGTACAGTGGCTTGCGAAAACTATTCGTAAACAACTGAGACCGTTACACACGAGATACGTAAAAGTTATTTCGCCAGGTTCTGCATCTGTTCAGCTTCTGCTTTTGGGCACTGGAGGCGCTTGCAAGATCTACATTACCCCATTCTCGAAATTGTTAATTACGGGCAAACTACGATTTCGTAAACTCTGAAATCGATTGCGTAAACTTGCGTAAACTATTCGTAAACGATTGAGACCAAAATAAGCGAAATCGGTGATAGTCGTCTGCTAACTATACACCCACCTAAAAATGGTTAATTACGGGCAAACTACGATTTCGTAAACTCTGAAATCGATTGCGTAAACTTGCGTAAACTATTCGTAAACGATTGAGACCAAAATAAGCGAAATCGGTGTAAATAGTTGTCTGCTAACTATACGGCGGTCCCTCGGCCGTGTGACAAAAATATGCATTGTTTGTCCAGTCTATTCTATACCTTGTCTGTGCTAATACTGATGGACACCGCGAAAATGGTATTCTCGCCTTTCGATTATTTAGAATTAGCACAGAGCAAAACGTTAAATAAATATAAGATTGTAAAAAGAAACCATCCGGACTATTCGACGGACACCAGAGACTCTTGTTTAATAGAAATCTTAACACGCCGAGATACACGAAAATGCTGAACGCATTACATGCAGCTAGCGAACACACTGTGGATTCAATTAGATACTAATTCCGACTGGATAGGAGCCGCTCCAAACCAGGAAACCTTGTATATCTTATGTTGCGACAATAAGCCACGTAGTATAGAATTATTAAGTAGCTTCATACTGCACTTAGATAAAGACTGTACCGGTACAACTAATAAGGTCTTCCTCAAACCAGCTACACACGTAACCAGAACTTTAGAGTTAAATGTTCTTTTGACGAGCAAGGAAGAGGATTTTAACGTGACTTTCGGGAAACTCAGATCCCAAGACTTACCTTTTGAACTCATTCACGAAGTTAGTATCAATCCTGACAATTTGAAAAATTTGGGTAGAACCTTAGAGGAAATAGACGACCAGATTGAGACCTTAGCATCTGAGAAACGGGTTATCACGTGGAAGGAACGATTTTACAAATATCTGGAATATGCAGGATACGTAGCAATTGCTGGTTTGACAATCGTTTTCCTAGGTAAAATAGGACTATTTAAGCTAATTATAAGAACCATCCGATCGTGCTGTGTATCGTGTACATATAACAATTGTAGCTTTGGCAACAAAGCACCCACGCAGCACATTGCACCAGCTGCAACGCAAGCAACATTTTCAATCAACGAACCTGACGAGGTACGCTTCATCGCTCAACGACCTAGAACGAGACCGACGAATGCTGCTTATGGATTTTAGTTTAGATCAGTACCCCAACTAAAATCTTAAACTACCCGGGGAGGTGTAAGCGGGCCCAGGTACCGAGCCCTTCGCCGCTTTCCCTTTTTGACCACCCATATCGTACCGAGGGATACTTTACGACGTCCGGGTAACCAAAAACTGACAGATAGCGAAGTACTTGTAGCTGAGGCGACATCTGAGTGTACACAGATGTCCAGATAGCCTAAATTCCTAGAGACGCCCTTACCAAGAAGAGAGACTTCGTGGAGGACGTTTTCGCCCTTCTCTGGGCTACCGACGCAACCCCCTCTTCTCACAAACCGTAGATATAAGAAGCCTGTTCTACGCTGCGAGTTTAGTCTTAGTCTACATTTTAACACCGAATCTCTGCCAGTAACTATATTCATTCTTAATAAAGTATTCATTATTATATTTTATTTTATGTCGTCTCATTGATTCGCGCTATCACGACAACAGGACAGACAGATTTCTAGTGAGAAACTAGTAGTTCGCCGCCTAGAAACTAATCGAGATTCGCCGCAGGTGCGAATGTGTGCTAAAGAACTGCGCCATGATTCGGCTTCGTTTTTGATTGACACGGGCGCTGATGTCAACGTAATCAAACTAAAAATATTGCGAGAAGATATATCTGTCGCGTTACACGAATCTATGGTCGTTACTGGTATTACCACGGAACAAATAGAAACATTGGGCACCACGATCGTGCACCTACTCGGACAACCGGTTAAATTCCACATGGTACAATCCTCGTTTCCCATCAGGAGCGACGGAATTTTGGGAAAACAATACCTGAGGCAGGAACAGGCAGAGATATCATTCGCGCACAATACTTTAGTCACACAAAGTGATCCTATACGCCCGATGCGGTTCATAGGAGAGGCCGAACGACATAACGAAAAATTACCTTTGCCCATTACGCGCGTTCACAACCTACGAGCTAGAACGCGTCAAGCAATCAGAATAGATGTAAAGGAAGGGAGAGAACTGACCGAGGGTTATTTGCCGAAATTAAACACGACGGACGGAGTATTCATCGGGGAAGCCGCTGTCTCAGTTTGTCGAGGCGCGTGCCATGTACTTGCGATTAATACCTTGGAAAATGACGTAGAAATAACGATACCACCGCAAAATATAGTACCGTTTGAATACCACAATTTCCCTGAAGAGCAGGAATACTTCAATTCCGAGTCAGAAACAGCACACGCGCCGATAGGTAACGACCGAGTAGGTGAAATAGTCTCCCGTTTGCGTTTAAACCACCTTAACGACGAGGAAAGGAATCACGTAATAGATTTAGTAGAAGAATATCCAGAGAGGTTTCATCTACCGGGCGATAAGCTGCAGTCGACACCCTGTATTAGGCATACAATCCCTACCACAGACGATTTACCTATTAACACGCGGCAGTATAGATTTCCACCTGTTCATCAAGCCGAAATCGCGAGACAAGTCTCTAATAAATTAGAGTGCAACATTATCGCACCCTCAAATTCGCCATATAATTCACCGCTATGGATAGTTCCGAAAAAGCCGGATTCTCAAGGAAACAAGCGTTGGCGAATGGTCATTGACTTCCGTAAATTAAATGAAAAAACGATTGGAGACGCGTACCCCTTGCCCAATATTACAGATATTATGGATCACCTAGGCGAGGAGCGGTATTTTTCGATCTTTGACCTCGCGAGCGGCTTTCAACAAATAGAAATGGACCCTAAAGACCGAGCTAAAACTGCCTTCACTACACCAAATGGCCATTACGAGTACATTCGCATGCCCGAAGGGCTTAAAAACGCTCCAGCTACGTTCCAGCGATTAATGGACCAAGTATTACGCGGGTTGCAAGGCGTAGAAGTTTTTGTATATCTAGACGACATCGTAGTTTACGCTAAGTCCTTGAAGGAGCACGGAAGGAAGGTGCAGAGACTATTCAATAGAATACGCGATGCAAAGCTAACTCCGCAACCTGACAAGTGCGACTTCTTAAGAACCGAGGTAGCGTATCTAGGACATATAATCGGTCGAGACGGAGTCCGTCCAGACCCTGGGAAAATTAGCGCGGTAAAGAAATTCCCGTACCCGCAGAGTCAACGGAATGTCCGAGAATTCCTTGGGCTGGTGGGCTATCACCGACGTTTTATAGAAAACTTCGCCGTGATCGCGAAACCATTAACGGAATTATTGAAAAAGAACGAAAAATTCGACTGGAAACAGGAACATACAACTAGCTTTAAAACCTTACGGAGAGCGTTGTGCCGAAGCCCTATTCTACAGTACCCTAATTTTAACGAACATTTTACTTTGACAACGGACGCCTCGGACGTCGCGATAGGCGCGCTATTAAGCCAGAATGCGAACGGCCACGATTTGCCAGTAGCATACCCATCGCGTAATCTAACTAAGCCGGAGCGAAATTATTCCACCACGGAAAAGGAATGCCTAGCTGTGTTATATGCAGTCCTGCATTTTAGACCCTATCTATACGGGAGAAAGTTTACGCTAGTTAGCGATCACGAGCCGTTGAGATGGATAGACTCAGTTAAAGATCCGGGACAACGCTTGGTGCGTTGGCGACTAAAATTACGGGACTACGAATATGAATTTGTACATAAACCGGGCCGACTCAACACTAACGCGGATGCAGTATCGCGGAATCCGGTAAAGACTGACACCGTCACGTCGGAATCCGACAACGAGGAACGCAACCGGGTTTCGTCAAAAGTATTGCCAGTAAACCGGGAAGCCTCCGAAGCCGGACCGAGCGCGCCCCGAAAAAACCCACGAGCACCGGAGCCATTAGATATAAGCGCGGTAGCGACGAGAACGCGCAGGCGAATACCGTACCTGCCAGAACCCGACATACCGATGACAGTAGGAGATAATAGCGAATCGTCATCCGACTCCTCAGACACGCCAATATTCGTAGAGAGCAGATGCGTGATGCTCAGTGTAAAGCCACGACCACCGCGCAAGTCGAAATCGCCGCCTAAAACACGATCCCATGACGCGGAGTCGCGTGATAGTGAGCGCGGTACTGCAGGGCCGTCGGACAGCGAAAATGTCGCTACGGAACTTCCTACCCGACCGCACTGCACTAGCGATGACGAGCAATCTGAGGACCTACTCACTTGGGACGTATTATCGAGATCTTTCGAAGAACTTGGCGACTCAATTACTAGAGGTGAACAACAAACGAGCACGAAAAATACGCGAGAACCGACGGAAAACGTAATTACCGAAACTGACCCGAACACATCCGACGACATAGGAGACGGAAAACAGACGGGAATAACAGCTGATCTGGAGACAGACGGGGCGGTCAGCGAAAATGTCGCTACGGGAGGCCCTACCCGTCCCGCCTGTACCGAAGGTGACGCGGCGCGCCCACCAGGAGGCCCTTTAACGTTGGTCTCTGAAACAGAGGCGTCTGGGGGGGCGGGGGGGCAGCGCATTACTCGCCGGACCTGCGGATTGCTCGCATTTACCTACACCTTCACCAACGTCGAGACCGGTCGCGCTATCGACACCGATGCCCCTAACTGTACCTGCGAGACCATGCGTAATATTACCGGAACATCTACATAATGATAGACCCCCTTCGGTACCGACAGTCGGAATCCCTGTCACCGAAGACGTGCCGATGGGCACCTATATCCCTTTTTCACCGGAACTCCAGCCTCATGTGCAAGTATTTCAGCCGAAACCTGTACGTTATTCCCGCGATAATATGACAGCACGACGCGGAAACATGGCGCATTTCTTATCAGCTGATTGCAAATTGAGCGACCCGATATCGCGGCAGTAGTAAGAGTAAGCCGCTTCTGGACCCGAGGCGAGAGTAAGCCGATTCTGGACCAGTAATTCTGAACCAGTAGCCGATTCTGGACCAGTGTAGTCGATTCTGCTGGACCGCAGTCATTCGGTCTTGCGTGTTTGCGTGTATTTTTTATTTTTTTATCGAAGTTTGCGGTTAGTGTCTTAATCACAGGTTGAAGTTTGCGGTTTGTCTTATCGGAGAGGTGAAGTTTGCGGTTTGTCTTTTAATGAGGGGAAGTTTGCGGTTTGTCTTAATCAGGTGGAAGTTTGCGCGGTCGGCGGTTAAAATCGGAAGAACGTTGGAAGGTCAAGAAGGCGAGCCGTTCGATTCCACAGCGGTAGCGGTCAAGGTTAAAAGTCGGCGGTTGGGCGATATCGAGTCGGTCGCTGCTGATATCGGGGGGCCTTGCCTTATTTTTTCTGTTAGGTCGAAAGTTTGTGGTTTACACGGGAGTTAGAGAGTAGGAGGAGAAGGGGTTGGACAGGAACAATACGAAACGAACGATAAGCGATTACACGATACTCGAGCCAGCGTGTGGGCAACGATATCGAGAGCGGAGGACGATAAGCGCCATCCACATGCGGCGTTGTACTACGAAATGTAGACAGAGGTAGTAGTAGGCGTTGTACTACGAAATGCCGTGCGGGGGGTTGGAAGTAGACCGGTAGGAGAAGGTTGCAGGGGAATGATACGATAAGCGATTACGCGGTACTCGAGCGTGTGTGGGCAACAACGATATCGAGAGCGGAGGACGATTGTACTACGGAGGAGGAGGTTGGGTGGGAGCAAGGTGTACGGGCAGTGAGGAGGGGGTCCGGCGTCATCTTGGAGCAGCGGACGCGTTGCTGGTCGGGGGTGGGAGGGAGGGGGGAGGGTCCCGGGGAAAGGGCGCTAGGCGGTAGCTAATATTTGCACGTTAAACGTAGCACATCGGTTAATACTCTTCGTAGCATCAGCAGACTAGGAAGCAGAGAAGTGTTCGCGACTTTTTCTGAAAGCGAATTACTGAAAGTGTTGTAACGATGGCGGCTGACGGACATATTCGACAATTGTACAGATTTTTTTATGACAAACTGGTTGCTCAAATTGATCCTGAAAGTGGAATATTAGACGAATTAGGAGAGGAAGGGTTATTGAACGAGTCTGATATTTTCGATATTTTAACTTTGAAGGAACGAACAGCACAGGTGCGTTGTTTGATTACGAAGCTGGAAAGGTAAGTAATACAAACAAATTTATAAATCAATGTAGAATGATAGTACAATTGAAAGTATTTAAATTTGAATTTTAACCTTTGCAGATTGCCGCTATTGTATTTCATTCTATTCACAGAAATACTAAAATCTTATAACCCCTGGCTTGCCGTATGCATGATACAATGGATAGAAAATCAAAGTGAGCTGCGCGCACATGTGAAACAATTTTATGAAGTATTTCGCGAACAATTACGCGATGTTGATGTACGTAATGCCGTTATACAAAAGTTAAGACGAGACAAGGTGTTGCGCGCTGGTGCAATACAGTACATTTTGGATACGGAAAATAAAGAGGTGCGGGTATCTAGTCTGATCCATAAGATGTCACGGTAAGTTGTAGAAAACTGGTAAAACGAGTGTAATCGTGAATGTTATACATTTTTTAAATTTTTAGACTAGGACTGACAGACTTGATGTGTTTTAAAGAATCGTTAAAGCATCATTACCCTTGGATAGCTTGACGGATGGAAGACTATTTGAATACGGCATTTTTCAGCAAAAACTGAATCACAATTTTAACCCATGCTCGCTTATTTTCAATGCTAAGCTATTTTTGTTAAGAACTGTTTGCGATATCACATGTTGTTCAATATTGAGACGGCTCGACGGCGGGCGGCAGCACTTCCCGCATCCCATTACAGCACAGATCATACAACACCTCACGTTAAGCAGGCGCGTCACTAGATTAGCATACTCAGTAGCGCGGCCGTGAACTTGTCGCCAATCAATTGGCATCGATCGGGATCCAATCCGCGGTGCGCGTTACGCACTAGTGTCCAACGCCGTAACCAATCACAACTAAGAACGCGATCAGGTGACGTGACGTCACGTCCTTCTGCTCGGCTTCGAGCGGGATCTGGCTATGTTCGGCCATTACTGTTCGTATCGTTACAGTTAACGGTAGTTTCGTGCTCCCTTGTCACAGTGTACGAGAAGAAACGGATCAATAACGCAATAGTGCAGATTCATTCATTCAACCCACCCAGAACTGAGCAGGAATATAGGCAGGTTCATTCTCTCGCTTATTGTTTTCTAGTACAACTCTTAATTATTGAGTTATATCCAGATCAGATCATCGTCACGCCACGTGGCCGCATACCGCCGCATGTGCTGACGAGCAGCAAATAGGACAGTTCATTGTAGGATTATTCACCTCCACCGTAATCTACATTAGTCCCGATCATTAAGACTCACAGAACACCAAGTTAGAGCTATTCACACAAACAGGTATTGTTCATTAACCCTTAATCAGATAATTATTCAATAAACTATTCATTACACAGTATCTTGTGCAATTAATTTCTACACGACTGTCACTAGAGACCATCCCAAGATCCGGCTCCTCAAATACAGTCCACTACCTTAAATACTAGCACTTAATCATCAAACACATGTAAACGCGACGTCTCACGCGGACGCGTCTTGCGGCAGCCCTCCCGGGGCCCCGCAATCCGCTGCCTACGAACTGGCACGTTACCGCCAATTTTACCGACTTGCCGCCAATTCGTGTACTAGCGCCTGCGAGCGTAATTTCCGACGGTACACGGATTGGTGGACAAATTCCTTTCTGACACCTTATTGGCATCGATACGGCGCCATTACCCCCTCTCGTCATCGTAACGACGATCGCGGAAGCGTGACTGCTTCACTTGCTTTCCAACCGTTGTTCCGAGAAGCCGCTCACGAATTCCTAGATTTTACTGTGTATATTTCCGAACCAAAAGTATAATTAAAACCAGTGTAGCAAGGATTGCAAGTCAAACTACATACTCCTATACTCAGTTTATTTACAACAACCTTTCCGACATATTCCTGAATTCTTCTTACTACAAGTACAATTTACACCTGTACTATTTCTCCTTTCTCTCTCCCTTCGTGCCTTCTCGAATTTCCCTTCCGAGAGGCTGTCCCCAGCCTCGAATCACCCTGCCGCCTACTACCGGGCTCCACAAAAACATTTGGTCCTTCGAGCCGGATTCGGGAGTGAAATTTGAGAAGTACGAAGTCGAAGCCTAAGCCAACCGAAGGACGTCCACGATGCCACCGTCGAAAGCCTCCGAGATGGACTCTTCGGTCGAGCAGCTCGCCATAGTGCAACAGGACTATTTGGACCTCATCCTTAAACTCTGGGCTAATTACCAGAAGTCCGGAATAAGCCGACGTACCACCGCTGCCATCGATGCTCGTCTGTCCTCGCTGCAACAGTATTGGCAGGACTGTCAGGAAGGGCACAAGGAGATACTCGCAGCATCTACAAAAGAGATACGTAGCGAACATGATTATTTTAAGTCTAACGCCTTTAGCTCCATCAACGATTGCGTTGAAGAAGTGCGTGATTCGCTACTTGCGGCTCGTGCCGACCTCGCTGCGATCGGTCAGGGAACCCCGGCGACGGGAACCTCGTCCGAACCGAGTAAGAGCAGTATAGTATCACTGCCTCCGATAAGCCTTCCTAAATTTGCAGGCGAGCTGAAAGAGTGGTCAGGCTTTCGTGATTTATTCACATCTCTTGTGGACTCCCGGTCAGACCTATCCAACGTGCAGAAACTGCACTATCTGAAATCCAGTCTCGAGGGGAAGGCATTCCAAGTCCTAAAAAGCACCGAAGCAACCGAGGCAAATTATCTCTCAGCGTGGGACTTGCTGAAGCGTCGGTATGAGAATCCACGGGCAATATTATATTCGTACCTAGATGCGTTTTTAGAAATTCCACGGGTGGGATCCAGTCGTGAACGGGATCTGCGTTTCCTTCGAGATCAGGCGCATGATATTTATCATTCGATCCTGAGTCTCTCGCGCCCCATTGACCTGTGGGAAGACCAATTCGTACATTTTTTGCTGACGAAATTAGATAAGCAGACTCGTCACGATTGGGAGCTCACACAGCATGACGTCACGACATTTCCGACTTTCGAGGCACTTGATCGTTATTTATCGATCCAATTACGCGCATTCCAGATCGCCGGGCCGAGCACATCTACCGCTACTCGTTCTCCACCTAGGGATACAAAAAGGGTTTTCGTTAAAAGCCACCAATTAACTTCAACAAAAGCTAATTGTTTTGTTTGTTCTGGCGATCACCCGTTATACCAGTGTCCGAAATTTACGAATTTTTCGGTAGCCACCCGGATCGATACATTGCGTGCGAACGACCGGTGTCTTAATTGTTTTCGCAAAGGTCACTCTACGAAGGCCTGCTTTAGTAAGAATACGTGTCGCCTGTGTAGAGCCAAACATCATACCCTCACACACCTGGAACAAAACACCGTTACGAACGTTAGCAATCCAAAACAGCCGATACGTAACGGTTCGCAAGAGCGTATTCAGGATACCGCGAGCGGTCACAATAGCGAAGTGACTAATCACTTTTCCGACGCGACGGTGACTCATACAATCTTACCTACCGCTATAGTATTGCTCAAATCGCCACAAGGATACTCTACTCGTGTACGTGCACTTTTCGATCAGGGCTCTCAGGTCTCCTTCATTTCCGAGTCAGCCGCGCAAATTCTCCGGTCTGATAGAAGGAAGACCTCCGTTAACATCACCGGGCTCGGTACTAATCGTGTTGGCACTGCTAAATACAAAACGATAGTTAGTGTCAGTCCGTGTGACGAGCAACAGCCGCCGGTTAATATATCCGCCTTGATACTACCTACACTTTCCAATTATTTGCCTCCTCCGATCCGATTAAATTCCGAGTATACATATTTACATTGCCTCAATTTAGCCGATTTTAATTCCGATAAACGCGAGCCCATTCAACTAATCATTGGGGCTGATTATGTTGGCGCGTTCCTCCGCGATGGGTTAATAAAGGGCCCTCCGGGTTGTCCCATAGCCCAGCTAACCACGTTCGGTTGGATCTTGTCCGGGCATGTACAAGATTCCACCGACGACTCCGAACGGGTAGTAGTGAATCATCACTACAGAAAACGAAATCCAGTTAGCTATTTCGAAATTCTGGGAAATTGAAGAAGTTCCTTGTAAAATTCCACTCACCCCGGAGGAACAACGGTGTGAGGATTATTTCCGGGACAACCATACGCGGCTTCCGAACGGACGTTATCAAGTCCGACTTCCGACTAAACTTCCATGCCCACTTCCTATCGGTGATACAATGCATCGCGCGCGCCTGTTGTATCTAAAACAGGAAAATAGAATTAATAAGGACACGGAACTTTCGAACAGTTACCACGATTTTCTTCGCGAATACTTAGAGTTAGGACATATGGAATCTATACCGGTTTCCGAAATAGGTACTGTGGGGGCTTCCTATCTGCCGCATCATCCTGTCGTAAAGCCATCGAGTACTACGACGAAAACGCGTGTCGTATTTAATGCGTCATTTGCTTCATCTAACGGATCCTCGCTGAATGACTTTCTCATGGCCGGACCCAAGCTGCAGTCTGATCTACCTGCACTAATTATGAAATGGCGTGCTTTCCTTTACGTGCTTACGACAGATTTGAAACAGATGTTCCGGCAGATAATTGTCGCGTTACCTGATGCCGACTTACAACGTATATTGTGGCGGCCTCCTTCCGAGCAGGAACTCCGACATTTCAGACTCACCACAGTTACTTATGGTACTACGTGTGCGCCCTTTCTTGCCAATCGCGTCATCAAACAGCTTGCAGCTGACGATGGCGATCGATTTCCTTTGGCCGCGAAGATCCTAAGGGAAAACATTTACGTTGACGACTTACTTTTCGGGGCTGACTCCATAGGACGCTTACGGGAAATGCGCGATCAAGTGAAGAGTCTCCTCATGGCGGGTGGCTTTTACTGCCACAAATGGGCTTCCAATTCCCATGTTCTACTTGAGGAATTACCTCAATCCGAGCTTGCAATTCAACCTTGCAAAATGCTGGAGGAGACTCCCCACTTGAAGATATTGGGCGTATTTTGGGATCCGACAACCGATAGTTTCTCCTACCGTGTTTCTCCTTCTCCCATGGTCTCTACGAAGCGTACCTTCTTGGCATTTATTGCGCGATTTTACGATCCGCTGGGTTGGGTATCGCCGTGTACAATAGCTGCAAAAATCCTAATGCAATCCATCTGGCTGCGCAAGCTTGACTGGGATGAGATCTTACCATCCGATCTTTTATCCCAATGTCATTCCATACAGAACGGACTGCCCACTCTCCACTCACTTACGCTTCCGCGCTGGACGGGGCAACGATCAACGAGTCAGAACGCCGAGTTACACGGCTTTTGCGATGCGTCCAGTTCCGCCTATGCCGCAGTCATCTATCTGCGCTGTATGGACGAGAATGGTAAAACTCGCATCACTCTAGTATACTCTAAAACGAAAGTTGCCCCGCTCAAAGTACAGAGCATTCCAAGATTGGAGTTGTGTGCAGCGGTTCTTCTCACGCGCTCTCTGTTGTACGCGGTCAGATCCATGGACCTTTCCGAAGTTCCTCTTTATTGCTGGACGGACTCCGCCGTCGTCCTTGCCTGGCTTAGTAGCCATCCTGCAAAATGGAAGGTTTTTATTGCTAATCGCGTAGCCGAAATTCAAAGTAATATGCCTTACGCTTCCTGGAGACACGTCCCCACCGCTCAGAACCCGGCTGATTGCGCGTCGCGCGGTATTACCTCTTCCGAATTACTCAAACATCCGCTTTGGTGGGAGGGACCGACGTGGCTGACATTAGCGCCTTCCGAATGGCCTTTGAGCAATGCTGTGTGTAGTTCCGAGACTACTTCCGAGCGTCGTAATAGCGTCTCCGTACTGACCGCTACCGTAAATCCGCTCCTCGATCTTCCGAATCGCGTTTCGTCGTGGCCTAAATTATTAAGAATAGTGGCGTACATGCTTAGATTTAGTTTTAATGCGAAGCGTCAATTGCCCCGTGTAACGGGACTGCACGTGCGCGTCTGGGAACTTGAGAGAGCTGCAGATATCCTCTGTAAAGTAACGCAGGCTAATTCTTACAACCTTGGCAATCTCAAGCCAAATTCGTCGCTAGATACAGAGCGACATAAGACTCTGCGCGCTTTGAGTCCCTTTATGGACGAAAAGGGTCTCGCTAGGGCGGGTGGCCGGTTGAGGTTTGCCGACATACCTTACTCGGCCAAGTTCCCGATTTTGCTACCTCCCTGTAGACTCTCTCAACTTCTCATTCTCTACATGCACCGCGTCTCGTTACACGGAGGCCTCCAGCTTACCTTGCGGTTATTGCGTCAGCGTTACTGGATAACGAATGCCAGAACATTGACTAAACGCTGCATTAATCATTGCGTTGTTTGCGTGCGAAATAGGGCATCGTTAGCCTCTCAGCGTATGGGAGAATTGCCAGCCGTCCGAGTTACACCGTCGCGTCCATTTTCCAACACGGGCGTCGACTACGCCGGCCCTTTTCCAATTCGCGCGTCTACCGGTCGAGGTTATAAGACACACAAATGTTATTGCGTCATCTTCGTGTGTCTAACCGTGCGCGCCGTGCATCTGGAATGCGCCTCCGATTATACTTCTGCCGCATTCTTAGCCGCCTTTAATCGGTTTACGTCACGCCGAGGACTTCCGTCCACAATGTACTCCGATAACGGCACGAATTTTGTGGGTGCCGACCGTGAACTTCGAGCGCACTTTAAAATACTCACCGAAGATGTGAATTTGCACGATCAACTCGCGGCGGACGGTGTAAACTGGCAATTTATCCCTCCTGCTTCCCCTCACTTTGGTGGGCTATGGGAATCGGGCGTGAAGAGCGTGAAGCACCATTTGCGTCGTATAATGGGAAATTTCGTTCCCACTTTTGAGGAGTTTTCTACACTCCTGGCCAAAATCGAGGCCGTATTAAATTCTCGTCCAATGGTGCCTCTACGTGACGATCCGAACTCCTTCGACGCCTTGACACCGGGACACTTCCTTGTCGGTACTACTTTGAAGGCCGTCCCTGAGCCCTCTGTGCTGGAAGTTAATATCCATCGTTTATCGCGTTGGCAGACAATACAGAGTTTCCAACAAACCTTCTGGAAAATCTGGTCTAACGATTACCTTAATAGTCTTCGCCAGAGGGTAAAGTGGCAACGGCCTGAGTCTAATATCAAGATTAACGATCTTGTTTTAGTGAAAAATTCACTACTTCCTCCGACAAAATGGGAGCTAGCCCGCGTCGTCAGGACGTTTCCCGGTCCCGACGGACTCGTACGCGTCCTAGAATTAAGAACTGCAAGGTCGCATTTTCGCCGTCCGATCACTCAAGTATGCAAATTGCCCGTGGATACTCACATCGACGCCGATAGCAGTTCCAGCTAAACTACTCTATGTGAGCCTTACGTTGCTCTGTCCGTTCCTTGATCCTACTTCTGTCCTTTTCGGCCATGTGCCAGCGACGCGGTCGCCATTGTATTACTGGAATTTTCCGAGTTTTGTGGTTACACTGTATTATATCCACTACGCCTATCCGATTATTTTGTTACGCGCGTTAGTATGTAAGCCTTATTATATGATTGTACTTACCGTATTGACCAGAGGAACTGTTTCGTCCTCAAAGCGAACGAGGCGGGTGGTAATGTTTGCGATATCACATGTAAACGCGACGTCTCACGCGGACGCGTCTTGCGGCAGCCCTCCCGGGGCCCCGCACTCCGCTGCCTACGAACTGGCACGTTACCGCCAATTTTACCGACTTGCCGCCAATTCGTGTACTAGCGCCTGCGAGCGTAATTTCCGACGGTACACGGATTGGTGGACACATTCCTTTCTGACACCTTATTGGCATCGATACGGCGCCATTACCCCCTCTCGTCATCGTTACGACGATCGCGGAAGCGTGACTGTTTCACTTGCTTTCCAACCGTTGTTCCGAGAAGCCGCTCACGAATTCCTAGATTTTACTGTGTATATTTCCGAACCAAAAGTATAATTAAAACCCGTGTAGCAAGGATTGCAAGTCAAACTACATACTCCTATACTCAGTTTATTTACAACAACCTTTCCGACATATTCCTGAATTCTTCTTACTACAAGTACAATTTACACCTGTACTATTTCTCCTTTCTCTCTCCCTTCGTGCCTTCTCGAATTTCCCTTCCGAGAGGCTGTCCCCAGCCTCGAATCACCCTGCCGCCTACTACCGGGCTCCACAAAAACAAGAACAGTGAGATGTAATGAATTTCTCAGATACTTACTGTATATAATAAATTGTAAACGGGTGCAGATTATTGATAAATAATACATGTATTCAAATATTGCAAGCATTTTTTATTTTTTAATCGAACAGTGTCCCCAAGCAAGTGTTTGTATACAATCATCGGTGATATATCTTTTATCATCGTACGGATGCAATGCAACTTTTCCTTCGGAAATTGTGTGAATTTGATGCAGCTTCGACGCAATACGGTTTTGTCTAGCCATTTTAATTTCATCATTAAATAGGCAATTTATATAATCCTCAAATTTAATTTCTCGCTTAATAAAATCTTTTTTGATCCCTTTAGCCTTCTTCGTGTCGCGCTCGCCAATAACTTTTATAGCATACATTTTCGATCTTAATCCTACAAATTCACACATAATTTTTCCTCCATTTTCATCTTTCATTAGGCCTAGAACTTTTTTATTTGCTAAAGGTATATTGTATACGTTGTCAATTGGATAATTACTAGTATCGAAATAAGCTATATCTCGCCCCATAATGCTATATATGTCATCACATTATAATTTATAAATTAAACTGTCCGTATCAGTATATAATACCTTACACATATCTTGAAATTGAACCTTCATATAGTCGTAATGAAATTTATAGAGATATATTTTTGAAATATCTAGAATGGACATGCCGATATAAATGGGTTTATCTATTTTAACTTTCATCTTTTTCATTTCCACACCGACAAAATTTTCATTGAATATTACTCTTCTATGAAAATTAGGTCTTCCTATCAATGGCTTAATACCGGCACGTCCTTCCCACGATGTTAATAATCTTACATCAACTCGATTACGGACATTTTCCATTGTTTTTCCAAATACTGCGTTATTCATTAACTTAAATAAATCTTTTTCAAAGTCCGATTCAGATTGAGCTCGAAATTTTGCATTTAATTGTATATATGTACACATCCATGGAGATTGATTGAACTGTAAGATACGATGAATGTTCTTTAATTTAAGTCCATGTTGCAGGCATTGCTGTAGGGTTCGATAATGAATAACATAGTTGGTTTTACAATTTAAAGTTGCTAACAATTTTTCATATTTAGCGTTTGGCGGTACTTCGCGAGTGGGACAGAACGGCAAATCTGAATGCGAATCATGTATTTCATCGGGATAGTCTAAATCTACCTCTAATATGTATCCAATCTCAGAATCGGCTTTAGCTGAATTAATGTTAAATTGACTTATCATATCATTATCCATCCATTCAAATTTACCGTACGGCAACGAATCGCACATGGCAAAACCGTATAAATTGTTAACATCGTTGTAGTATAGGTATAGTATGGGCGTCGACTCGAACGAGCGATCGAGAATCGATGTCGTCGGCGCGTGACGACAGGCGGCGCGAGAGGCACGAGCAGGACACTGCGTGTGAGGCCTCGAGCGAGAGAACACGTGGCGGAATAAAACGGCGGAGAGGTTACGTGCCAGGCGAGTATTACTATACCTGACCCAAGCGTAGTCCTATAAGGAGAACGGATACAACAATCGTAATACATTAAATACGAAGATTCTTTATTAGAATCATACGTCGCTCCCATGTAAGGATTATTAGCTTTTGCATCCCGATGCGAACATTGACTGAATCCTCCGCGTATACCGCTTTCAATAAATAACACCATATCAATATCTGTTAATAATTCTAATGTTATGTTTGTAATTTTTAGCATAACGTCCCACGCATATGATGGTAGGGTACAGTAATAGGCAGGGTCGAGACCATAATATTCGATACATTTGCTTCGAAAATTTTCAAAAATATCTGCTAATAGTAGAACATCTGTTTTCAAATATAAATCGCTATATTCGCCTAGTGATGAGATATTAAATTTATTCCATACGTTTTGTGCATGTTTATACTCGCTCCTTTCAATATTGTGCCCGTACAATGTGCTGTGAAATTCGTCGTAATTAGGTAGACAATTATCATTTAGTCTTTCATAGCTGTCAACATATTCATAAGGAAAAACACCTTTGCGCGTCAGTAAATTAAACAAATTTTCATCGATCGACGGAAAGTTTTTGCGTAAAATTCTCATATCATTTATATCTAGTGTTGATACTAATTGTTCTAAACTGCTATTAAGAAATTTAAATGAATCGATAAATCTTACTTCAAGAGAAAATATATTATTTTTCATCCGACATGCGAATGAAACATATTGTTCCATTGTAGAGGCTATTACATGAAATTGAGAGCTAAAACATTTCATTGAAACAATTTCTTCTATGAGAAAATGTGCATCGTAATTACTTAAGTTATGAAATATTATGGGTAGCATATACGTAGCTTTATAATTTAGGTTACATGCTCCATGTGCTGCCCCTCTGTAGTAACCTGACCAGTGACAATGATCATGTACTTTATTACCGCCTCTAATATCAGCTTCTTTAAATTCACTTTTACAGATAAAACAATGTGTAGCAGTATTAAATTCTAGTAATTGTTCAGAAGTTAAAGGAGCCATTATGGTATGATTATTTTTTATAAAAGCAAAAATTGATGAAATGATACCTTCCAAATCTGATATAAAATAAGATACCACTTTATCCTTCGCACGGTGTGAAACGTATTTGCACATCGATTCATCAAAATTACAGTGTATGTAATAGCCAATACTGTGTGGAACGTGAGTTTGATATGCATAAGTATTATGATTTTCTAAATTATGTGTTTCGTTACTAATTAGAGCGCATTCAAAATCAGCATATATTATAAATGGAAGCGGGATTCCTCTTCTATAATTTTTAAACTTAATCCATTTCTGATCTTCATTGACCAATTCAATTTTGCACGCATTTTGATCCACACATCTTTCATAATGATCTTGAAGTTTCCTTGTTGTATGGAAAAAATTTAGACATCTGTAAATTATAAGAATCATATTATTAAACCATTAAATTATTACAACTGTAAATAGAAACGTGATGAATTACCTGTCGCAAATGTGTGATTTATGTTGATGTTGATGAATTTGCGACGATATCAGCCTTGATAAATTTTTGATCCATACATAATGGCACATATTATCTTTTTCTTGCTCATTTTGATATATTAGTAAGTGTATATGTTTATTTTCAGATATTTTATCACTTAATCGTAATGGTAATACTTCATATTTTTCATGTTCAGGTTTATCTTTATTCGTTAATTGGTATAAATTTATGGACAAATTATTATTTTTTTCAAATGTAGGTATATGTTTAGTTGTAACGGGAAATGTAATTCCCGTTAAATTTAGTACATTTTCATAATGCGGATATGATTGTTTACGGTTACTATGATGCGATGCTGGGTATAATGCTGACGTTACTGCCCAAGCAAAGCAATCATTTTCATTATCGGCCAAATCAATAGAAACAGTTGCTTTTCTATTTCGTATAGCTCATGGAAGTCTACAGTTTCCTTTACCGGCGCCCAATAAATCACATTTATTGATATTTATAATCAAACTGATAATTTTGCTCAATGCCCATCCACTGTCACGTTCTTGAAATTCCTCTAGCGATGTAAGAATCTGCCCACACACATTGTTTGTATACCAATTATCAAGCTTTATGGTGGAATCATTGTCATTTAGTAGTACCTCATTTTTTGTTGCAAAGGTTTTAATTTCCTTCTTACTTTCGTCGGTCAAACTGTCTTTTAACGTAAATTCACCATTGAAGATTGTGTTTACTTTAACACATTTGTGCTGTTTAACATACGATAGTACTTTTTCTATCACTATATCTTTAGCATCGTTTAAAAATATAGAAGGATCAATATGATGTAAATTTATAATAATTCCAGTGATTATACGACTTTGGAAGGCATGTCCGCTTTCAATTTTTTTCCATTTCAGTGTAACATTCTTATCCTTCTGTTTTTCTTCATTTAATCCAGATCCAGAATGTAGATTGAAATTAAAACTTAATTGTTCACACGTACAAGTTAGTTTAGCTATTTGTGCAAGTAAATGTTGTTTCCTACCGACACTTATTTTTTCTTTTTTATTAATTAAATATGAATGCAAATATTTTAAATGCTGTTCACAATCTTTTATCCATTGGGTTTTATCTGCTTCTGATTCAATTAAATACGCTCGGTTTAATAAATTTTCTTCTTTTTGCATTAGTTGTTTTTTATTCACTGCATTTTCTTTTTTTCTTCGTAATCGTTCGTTTACGAAATACTTTAAATTCCTCAGCCGCTTTAATTGTTCCATCAGTTTCACTTTATATTCTTTTTTCATATTTTCATTATTTAGGAGTATTTTCGTTTTTTTTACATATGTAGTATATTGCTTTTTCCACTCTTTAAAATCCTCTTCTTTCTTCAAAAACGGCATTTGATTTAATACATTTTTTTTTATTTTCGCCGATAATCTATTAATAGATTTCATTTTACACCTCTTTAATCACACTACCGTTTTGTAATTAATCACACTACCGTTTTGTAGCCTCCGCTTACGGTCGCGGTTTAGAATACAACGGACGCACAATTTCCTGCATATATTTGTCCTGCTACGACTATCCCCTCTCTCTGATTTACCACCGCACCGCTTTTATCATAGATATGAAATCATATGATTTCTTATCTCTGCTTGTGTGTTAAATTCGTTTATATCACGTTTATTTGCGTTATAAGATAATCTTGAATTTACATTTTTATTGTATTCACCATAAAATTGAACTAATTTTTCTACCATATCTCTCAAATTGGCTATAATGTTACTATCAGTAATAAATTGAATACTGAAAATGGAGAGATCGAACGGCCCTGATCTTACAACATTGAAATTAAATTCGTCATATTCAAAAAAATTACCGTTTTGTAATATATAAAGTTTACCATTTATATATTTAAATACTGAAAATGGTTTTTGTGGAGATATGGATAGGCCAATTCCCTTAAATAAATCGTTAATTAAAATATACTTTCTAGGCTGATATCTACACTCGTCAATTTCAATTACATATACTCCTTTATAAAAAATATATGTTCTACCGGTATTTGTTAAAACAGCAGATTGCACTCCATTATACTGAAAGTCTTTGCCAAATAGTTTTTGATATGTCATGGGATAACCAGTTTTTAATTGGAAAGTATCAGGATTGAATATATAAATATTATTATCAGAAAATAATGCAACTTCTCCATTTACTCTTTCATATATTGCATTAATTCCTGAAAAATTAAATGGCAAAAATTTTAACCACGATCTTATTAACTGTGGCTCCTCATACTTTCGATATTTAACGTTTATATTAAATGGCCATACCCAAATTTTATAGAATATATACAATCGTGCTTTAAAAATGAAAAATTTTAAATCATCTGCTGGAGCTGAACATAAATCGACTAATTTTGGTGGAACTAATGTTGGTGCATCTGGTGACGTATCAGGAGAAGCATTACCATTTGCATCTTCGCAGAATTCGTCCTCAGACTCATTCTCAGCATTAACATTATATAAATTTCGTATAGCTAATATATCATCTTCCTCAAGTTTAATATAATCTGTATGATTTTCATAATGATAAAACGGCGACATTATTGAATTCATATTTGACGAATGTAGTATACCTAGACTGTGACCAATTTCGTGTGTTAATGTTTCGTATAAACTGAATGACTCATCGTTTATCGGCCCCTCGCCTATCATCCATTTCCACGATTTAGATATATGAATTTCTCTGACATTATTACTTTCATTCGGCATATCTGCATGTGCTAATGTTTGATTAGAGAATGGCGGTGAACAAACTTGTTGCGGTGAATGAACACTGTAATGCATTGTATTTTCAAATGATATAATTATATCTGCTTCAGTTTTACTTTGTACTTGAGTAAAGGTTAACCGAGATGGCTTTTGCCACAAAGAAAATGCTTTTTTTGCAATGTTAATTTGATCTGTTGTTCCGACATTGAAATACCAACGCAATGTTTTTTTGTTCCATTTATAAGAATGAAGTGTGTAATCGCTGACATGATCACTTACTCCGCAACGCTTTGCCTCCATCAACTTTTTCGTTTCAGCATTTAGAGTCCCATCGACTTTAAGATTCCAATATTGTTGAAAAATTCGTATTGCATCTGCCAATTTATCATTATCAATAGTTTGTGATTTTGAATCGTTAGTGTTCATATAGCCGTAATATTGAAGATAATTAATTGTTGAACGTTTATTCATCGGATGCGTAGAAGGCACTCGCAAATTGGTCTTGATAGATAAGAGAGAAGGAAAAAGTTGAAGATGTATCGCAGTGTGAATTATAAATATAATTAATTTCGCCATGATCAGAATTGAGGTGCTCACGTGTCACGGTAGGACGAAAGACTGATGTGAAAGAAAAATATGTACTAGTTTATAATGAACTCATTTTTTATTAATTTTATATAGATGGCTAAATACATTAGAAATTTTAAACATTATTTTCATTATTTATATATTGTGTAAATTTCAAATTCATAATATCTTGAAGCAAATCATCCATTTTTTTAACCCGTGCTTTAAAATATGCGGAGTCGATATACCAGAATCCTTTACGCGCACATCGGTAGTCTTCAGGATACGTATCGTCGATTATATATAACTAGTAGAAGTTGTTGAATGAATGTTTTATCTGTAATGAAATTATTATTTTATATAGTTTTATTACTAAAATCATTTATAATTATATACATTCTTGATGTATGTCTACAAACCTGTTTTTGATTATGATGCTGCTTTTTTTTATTCTTTTCATCTTTTGACATCTCGTTTCCATTTTTGCGCTTACGTTTTGACGAATCTTTTTCGCTCTCATTTTTCATATTTTTCTTCTCACTCTCTACATGTTCTTCTTCTTTTACATCATCATCATCATCATTATCATCAGTAGAGAATTTCATTTCATTATATTTTCCACCAAGGTATATTAGATGAACTGGTTTACCGCTTGTAAGGCAGTTCTCTATAACTTGTGTTTATTATCGTCGCGAGACTGGTCGCTCGCTTCGTGGTGGAAGGAAATTAGATCGCCCAGCGCAGGGCGCGACGAATGTGTTGCACAAGGCCGAGGCCTCGTTGGAAGGAGCACTGCGATTTTGGATGAAAACCCCTTTTTTCTTAAATAATGTGACGCTTTTATGAAAACACAGTGGACAATCACTAACGTTCGAATGAAAAACAAACCACACACTTAAAACTGATATCAGAGATGAAGAAGATTTATTTGAAATAAACAAGACTGAAATTTTCGCTGTACTAGTTCGCTCGCTGTTTGTCACTGCTCTGCGTGACTCAAATTTCTCGGAACTCGCAACGGTCTTCCGAGAAGACCGAGCGGATGACGTCACGCGTGGAATCCCCGAATCAGGATTTGCGTTGACATAACACGCGCTGCGGGCTCATTCGCTCGACGAGCCACGTGAGCGCGCAGGGACGAGCCGCGCTCCCGACGCGCCCTTAACCGCTAATAGAAAAATTAAAAAAAAACATATATTCTTATAAACCAGAAGACTAAACATACCGCCCGCCGCGAACGGATGTTCGCAATGTCCGCGTAAACTTATACAATGAGTCGCATTATAGAACGGCGAACGCACGCTGTTTCCGCTCACCCTGACGGAACCTTAAATTAATTTGCTAAAGAAATAAAACGCAGATTTATTGATTTTGGACATAATGCAACGATCTGACTGAAACTTAACGGATAGCTTAAACAAAATACTACGCTATGGAAATGGATTCGCAGGGTGTTCTCTTTATTTACAAGGTGATTCGCAATGCACAGGTAAGACGCAGAGTTTGACAATGGGACGCTTGTACTCGGCCGCCGCGGTTTTGACGGTGACGACGCGGGTAAGACCATCGGACCCTGGGTGGCATCGCGTGATGCGTCCGAGTTCCCACTTACAAGGAGGAAGTGAGGGATTCCGCAAAAGGACGAGTTGTCCTGTCGAAAGAGGTGGTTTTACGCTTTTCCACTTAACCCGTTGCTGCAGGGTGTTTACATAATCGTTATGCCAGAGCTTCCAAAAACGCTCCGTAATGTGGCGGAGTAATTGCCATCGCGTAAGACGGTTTTCGCTCACGTCGAGCAGCGTTGGTTCCGGATTAACGGTGAGGGCGGAACCGACCAGAAAGTGACCTGGCGTGAGACACTCGTAGTCGTCGAGAGTGTCGCGTAAAGGCGCGATCGGGCGCGAATTTAGGCACGCTTCGATCCTACAGAGGAGCGTGTAGAACTCTTCGAAAGTGAGAGTGTGGCTACCTAATACTCGGCGCAAGTGGTGTTTGACGCTGCGAACTCCCGCTTCCCATATGCCCCCGAAATGTGGAGCAGACGGCGGAATGAAGTTCCACGCAATGTTATCGGACGCGGTGGAATTTTGAAAATCGCGGTCGCGGATCGAAGCGCGATATGCCTTCGTCAATTCGCGGTCGGCGCCAGTAAACGTAGTACCATTGTCCGAGTACATTGCTTGAGGAAGGCCGCGACGAGCGCAAAAACGGGAGAATGCGTTCAAGAACGCCGAAGTTGAGTAATCTCCGACGAGTTCTAAATGAATGGCTCTCGTAGCCAAGCAAACGAACAGCGCGATATATGCTTTTCGCGATTGGATTCCGCGGCCAGGAGACGAGCGAACTTGAACGGGCCCTGCGTAGTCAACGCCGCAATGTTGGAAGCAGCGAGCCGAGGGAGTCACACGCATCGCGGGAAGATCTCCCATGATCTGTTCCGGAATCGCAGCACGTTCGCGAGTGCATGTAACGCACTGATGAATTACGGCCCTTACGATCGCGCGCCCGCGAATTATCCAGAAATCGCGCCTGAGAATGCTCATCGTGAGTTGAAGTCCGGCGTGTAAGGCTCGCGAGTGGGCTTGTCGAACGATCAGCGTGGTGAGCGGATGAGAGGCAAGGATAACGGGGTGCCGGACAAGGAAATTGACGGGCGCATTTTTAAGCCGCCCGCCCACGCGCACAATTCCGTCGCGATCAAGGAATGGACGGAAGCTCAGGATGGGACTGCGAGATGGAATCGAGCGAGATTGCGAAAGAGCTGCGATTACTTGGGGAAAAATGCAACTCTGAATGTGCTTGAGCCAGAATACCTTCGCTTTTCGGCAATCCTCTGCCGAAAGGGCAAGACCGGCAACGTTGGAGTGAAGGTCACATTTTGAGCGACGACAGCACCGAATGAATTTGAGGACATAACCGGTCACGCGAAGCAATTTCGGCCATGAAGAAAAACGAGACGAAAGATCCCATGTCGGTGGAGAAACCGAGCATTGATGAGTAGTAGCCTTCGCTTCACAATCGGCCTCGGGAGGTGGGAGGAGTGCGTTTTTTGGCCAGTGAACGCTAGAGAGTTTCAGCCATGACGGGCCGTGCCACCATAGCGCATGCCCGAGCAGCTCGTTTCCGAGAATTCCCCGGGAAGCACAGTCGGCCGGATTCTCGGAAGTGGGCACGTGACTCCATTGAGCCATTGGAATGCGGGAAAGAATATTGCCTACACGATTTGCCACAAACGTTTTCCACTGCGATGGGTGTTGGCGGAGCCACCAGAGAACGACGGTGGAATCTGACCAACAGTAGACAGGAATGGGCGAGAAAGTGAGAGTGTTGAGCACAAATTCGATGAGACGAGCCAGAAGAACTGCGGCCGACAATTCTAAGCGCGGAACGCTGAGAGGCGCCAAGGGCGCGACTTTGGATTTCCCGGTGAGCAAGGAGATCGTTACCTCGCCGGTGTCGGAGATGGTTTTGAGATAAACGACGGCGGCGTAGGCGACATTCGAAGCGTCAGCAAACCCATGAAGCTCCACGGAATGTGGATTCGAGGTAAGCCCAGTCCACCGAGGAATTTGAAGGCCATTGAGATGCCTCAGTTGGGAATACATTTTCACCCATTTACTACTGAGATGTTGCGGAAGAGGGTCATCCCACCCGAGCTTTTCTCGCCATAATTGCTGCATGAATATTTTTGCAGTGATTGTAACAGGTGTTACCCAGCCGGACGGATCGTATAGCTTTGCGATCGATGAAAGGACAGAACGTTTAGTCTCAATCGGACTTTCAGAGAGAGAGACTTGATACCGGAACACATCCGATGAGGGAGACCACCCCAACCCGAGAATTTTGACTCGCTCATCGGTAGCGAGAGACTTATCACAAGCTAAGCCGAAGTCGGATATGTCGATGTCAAAGAGAAGATCAGCAGAGTTGCCTGTCCATTTGCGGAGGTGGAACCCGCCGCGCTTCAGCAGCGCGATCAATTGATCGCGGATCGCGCGGAGTTGTTTCGCATCATCCGCGCCGAAGAGGACATCGTCCACATAGATATTGTCTTGAAGGACTTTGGCCGCGAGAGGGAAGCCCTTGCCTTCATCCTCGATTAACTGGTTTATGACGCGAAGCGCCAGAAAAGGAGCACAGGACATCCCGTAAGTGACGGTGAGCAATTGATAATCGCTTAATTTGTCGGAATGCGGGGGATACCATAAAATTCTTTGGAAATCAATGTCACGTGTGTCCACTTGAATTTGCCGATACATTTTCGCAATGTCGGCCGTATAAACAAACTTCCAGCGTCGCCAATTTAGAATGACGGCGGAGATGTCCGATTGCAGTTTCGGGCCGGCCAACAGATGGTCGTTAAGAGAAGAACCGTTTGAGGTGGCACTGGAAGCATTGAACACGACGCGGAGATGGGAAGTTGAACTGCCTTCGCGAAGAACTGGATGATGCGGAATAAAGGTGACTTGGTCACTTAATTGGGAAGAAGTCGGAGCGGGTTGCATATGACCGAGTTCTTCATATTCGCGTAGAAAACACCGATATTCTTGCTCTAATTCTGAATTACAGTGGAATCGGCGAGACAGAGAAACGATGAGTTTTTCGGCGGTACTGCGCGACTTACCTATATCAATAGGCGGACCGTGCCGGAAAGGTAGGCGTACTATATACCGACCGCTTGCGTCACGCGAATGCGTGGCGCGGAAGTGCTCTTCACACTGAGCTTCGAGAGGAGTTTGAAGTGAGTGGGACGGAATCTCTTCGATTTCCCAAAAACGTTGAATGTCTGCTTCAAGAGAGGCGGACTCGAAGCAGTGATGAACAGAACGGAAAGAAGGCTCGGGGTGATCAGCTATTAGATTGCAAGAAAGGGAATTTGATTCACGATCGCTTGAATTGAGACGACCGGAGATGATCCATCCAAAAATCGAGAGCTGCGCGACAGGTTGCCCTTGTTTACCCTTCCTCACTCCGTCGAGAAGGATATCATTATACAGATCAGCGCCGATTATTATGTTCACAGGCTCAGCGCCTGTAGGGTCCGGATCCGCCCAAGAAATATTTCGCAGATGATCGAATGTATTCAAATCATATTGATATCGAGGAGAGTACGAGGTCAGAGACGGAAGAATTAAGGCGGTAGTGGAGAACGAAGGTGAGGAGGAATTGCTCGGGGAGATTGAAATGTGAGTTGCAGCCCGGATTGTGCCCACGTTAATACCGCCTAAAACTGACACGGATGTCGGCATGCGAGATCGAGGTGCTCTTAATAATTGAGCTAAGTTTTCGGTGACGAGGGTTAGTTCGGAGCCTTGATCGATTAACGCTCTGACGCAGGCGGATTGACCGGAAGAGGTGCGCACGGTCACCATGGCGGTCGCAAGCAGCACGTGATTTCGAGGACGAGATGCGGATGCAGTTGATAGCGAGTGTACGACTGATTGCGAGTTTACTGCCTGCGCTGACGCACACGGAACGCGAGTGATTTCCGCGGAGCCGGGGTTCGATTCCGGATTGACGTGGAGCGTCGTGTGATGCTTCTTTTGACATACACGACATGAATATTTGCTTGGGCATTCCGATGCCGTATGACGTTGACTTAAACAATTAAAACATCGCTTGTGAGATCGCACGATTTCGCGTCGTTGCTGCGGATCCTTGCTTACAAATAGAGGACACATATTGATATAATGCCGAGAGTGACATAACGGACAAGACGGCGACGGATCAGCTGACGCGGTGGCAATGTGTACCTTTGATGCGACAATGTTTTTCGGAGCAGCTGTGACGGTCGATCCGGACAACTCTTCGAGCGCGCCGACACGAGACGATATAAATTTTTCGAGGTCGGAGAAGGACGGCAAGTCAGCCGTTTCGTTTGTTTTGATCGTCCACGCTTTCTTTGTTACCGGATCCAATTTCGACGATACAATATGAACGAGGATATCGTCCCACAGATTTTCCGGCGTGCGCTTTAACTTCTTTAGCGAAGATACGGCAAGAGAGACCTTGTCGCGTAAAGCTTGTAGATCGTTCGCGGATTCGCGTGGAATTATACTTAAATTTAATAGAGTAGACATATGAACGTGAACGAGGCGGCGAGGGTTCTCGAAACGGGTGACAAGCGCGCGCCATGCGATTTCGAAATTTTCGGCCGTTACCGGGAGATCCCGAATACAATCAAGCGCTCGACCGCTGAGACACGATGCGAGATAATGCATGCGCGCGAAGGTACTTAACTCCTTATTATTAATGACGAGCGACGTAAATCTATCACGAAATGTCTCCCACTCCTCGTATTTACCGTCAAACGGAGGAAGTTTGATGGACGGAAGTTGGGCTCGAGATACCGCCGATGGCTGACGACGATCCTCTTCTTGACCGGTAGCAGAACGGGCATCTCCTCTTGGCGCGAGGTCTTCGAGGGCGTCCGCCATGTAATCCAGAGCGGCGTAGAACATATCCTCCGTTATTTCGTAGAACGCCTTCCGGTAGTAGTCCATGGAGGATTGAGTTTCGGCAGGAATGGATTTCGTCAGTTCATCGTGGCCCTCTTGAAATTGGGTCCAGTACGATTGGAGAGTTTCGATTCGAGATCGGAGTTTAGCCGGGGTATAATTGTTCCTGCCGAGCTTTTTTAAATTGTCGACCGCCCGAGCGATGGAGGTCTGAAGCCGAAGTTGCGTCGTAAGCATGTCTGACATGATGGTGGCCGTTGATGGAATTTTGCCGTTTTCTCGATCCGTTGACTCCTTTCACACACTCGCCGATCCGGCTCGAAGGACCAAAATGTTTATTATCGTCGCGAGACTGGTCGCTCGCTTCGTGGTGGAAGGAAATTAGATCGCCCAGCGCAGGGCGCGACGAATGTGTTGCACAAGGCCGAGGCCTCGTTGGAAGGAGCACTGCGATTTTGGATGAAAACCCCTTTTTTCTTAAATAATGTGACGCTTTTATGAAAACACAGTGGACAATCACTAACGTTCGAATGAAAAACAAACCACACACTTAAAACTGATATCAGAGATGAAGAAGATTTATTTGAAATAAACAAGACTGAAATTTTCGCTGTACTAGTTCGCTCGCTGTTTGTCACTGCTCTGCGTGACTCAAATTTCTCGGAACTCGCAACGGTCTTCCGAGAAGACCGAGCGGATGACGTCACGCGTGGAATCCCCGAATCAGGATTTGCGTTGACATAACACGCGCTGCGGGCTCATTCGCTCGACGAGCCACGTGAGCGCGCAGGGACGAGCCGCGCTCCCGACGCGCCCTTAACCGCTAATAGAAAAATTAAAAAAAAACATATATTCTTATAAACCAGAAGACTAAACAACTTGGTAATGCTTGCTTTTTTCTAATAAAATATTACTTATACGTAATGGCAGAAAAATAGAGAATGTATCATTTAAATCAAACATAACTCTATCTCCAAAGCGGGTCTTCATTTTTCTCATTCCGCTTATTAAATATGATTTATTAATTTCCAAGCCTGCTACCGGGTTCACTGGCAACTTGCTTATAATACCGACACTATTCAGCAAACTGAACGTATTTTCGCACATGTTCACTGCAAATATCTACTGAACTGTTAATGCACTTGCGCTATTCAACGACTAAACTGCGCGTATCGCGAAGTAGCGCTATTTATGCACCCCATACTCTTCCACCCAAACTTCCAGCATACGTCACTTTTCTTCATTCTCCTACTCCCTTCAACAATTATGCCCACGCTCAATTTCTGATTTTCCACACATTTAATACCTACAGCGCAAATAGGAGCTTCAGTACGAGACGAATCTTTTTGAAAGAAACTTCGGTCGACTAAAGTTTGTGCAACATTTGCATTAAAGTGAAATTGAAAAGTTACAGTTTTGTAAGTGAAGTGCAAATTTAAAAATATAATTATGGTATGTAGTTCGAATATAAGTAAAACAAATTTTTATTTTCAATACTCTAATTTGCTTAAATTAATATTATTTTCAGGCTACAGCCGATTATGAAAAAATAACGCATTTCATCGATATGGATGGATTTACAATTAATCGACATACGTTTTTATGCAAAGAAATTGCGATAATATCTATAAATGAAAATATATTACGTGAATACCTATTTTTGAATAAAAACTTTAGCGATTTAAGTGTTGAAGATCAGCGAAGCGCGCGTTATGTATACAACAACGTTCACGGAATTTTATTCAAAGATTACGGATATGAAAATTTTGAACAAGAGGACTTGCCCTATATAGTCCAAGATTTTATCTCAAAATATGACAGTCCAATTGTTGCATATAAAGGTGGAACTTATGAAAAGAAATTATTGAACGAACTTGGAATCCGAAATATAAATTTAGAGGAACTGGCATGTCCTAAATTTGATGTTCTAGTTTCTAATAAACTGTATAATAAAGTGAACATCAACACTATTGTTACGGATTGCGAATCGCGCGCGCTTGCGAAGCGCGGGCAGCTTGGCGGTGATGAGCACCGATGAGCCCGCGCATGTGTTTAAATGACGTCACGCTCCTTATATGGGCATAGAGCAATTAGCAGGCGCTAATTGGTTCCCACACAGACTTCCGACAAAAATCGGTGTGCGAGGCGCCGGCAGACTGCGGGTCACCAACGCCACGTGGCATTATTACAGCATTAGCCTTCAGCGCATAAAGATCAGTAACATTGCATTAATTAACAATCATTGTAGACGAATTCAACGAATAATATATTTATAACATAACGTGCTCAATCAGTGAGTAAGTGAGTCAGATAATCCTACATCCCACAACATTCCTTTTCCGTTCCTTCCATAAGTAAGTTAATCCCGTAATCCTTTGCCCGCGCTCCTCAAATTCCTTCATCGCCCTACGACTGTCCCCAGTCGTATCAGCCCTTTCCTCGTATTCATTAACGAGGCCCCGAAACATTGGTCCTTCGAGCCGGATAGGACGTGAAGGAAGAAAGCAGCAAGTGATCCTTGCTTCCACGAGGTCGTCGCTGGCCATTTTGTGATCCACATCGCCGTTGGCCGCCATTAATCCGACTTCCGGCCACGTGGAGAGAGAGAGACGATGTCGAACTTAGAAGCCCTCATCGCCGCACAGGAGGATTTCCAACATCAGATTTGTAAAATCTGGGTGAATTATCAGAAGCTCCCGAAGCCGAGAAGATCCGAGCATGCCATCCGTAGCCGCTTGGACGCCCTGGAACAGATCTGGAGCTCCTGTATGCAACGCCACATCGACATCATATCCAACTCCGATTCTAAGATAAGACAAGAAAATACTTACTTTACGGACGCGTTCTTTCAAACCATTACTGACTCCGCCGATGAAACGCGTGATAACTTAAACGAAGCGCTGTTAGAATACATAAAGCCTACGTATCCGCCAACGGGCAATGCGCACGTTGCCGCTAGCGTCCAGCGCTCTCATGTAGATCTTTCCCCTATTCATATAAGAAAATTCACAGGTGAATTGGCTGACTGGATCGAATTCCGTGATCTATTTGTCTCAATAATAGACTCACGTCCGGATTTGTCTAACGTGCAGAAGCTACACTATCTCAAGACCAGTGTAGAGGGGCACGCGGCGAGAATCCTGCGCAAGATCAAGGTCACGGAGGTCAATTATGATGCGGCCTGGAAATTGTTGAAGCGAAGGTATGAGGATCCACTGGCGATTCTATACTCGTATTTAGACGAGTTTCTTGCGATACCGAAAGTAGGGACTAACCGTTTACGCGACCTCCAAAACCTGCGAGACGAGTCTTACGAAATATATTTCGATATTCGAGGATTAGACCGCCCGATCAACCTGTGGGAAGATCAATTCATTCATTTAATATTGTCAAAGTTAGATCCGGTAACGCGACACTCTTGGGAACTTACCCAGATAAAGCCAGAAGTCTACCCTACATTTGACGAGTTGGATAAATTCCTTTCGCAACAGATAAGGGCGCTTCGGACGTCCAGTGTATCGACTCCAGTCGAGGAGAAACGACAGTCAACGCGATCTGAAAAAATAAGTTCCGTTAAGGCGCATCAAGTCTCCGCATATAAATCCAATTGCTTTGTTTGCTCGGGCGATCACCCACTTTATCAGTGTCCGAAGTTTTTGAACCAAACCGCGGAACAGCGTATGAGCTTGCTCAAGGGGCAAGACCGATGTTTCAACTGCTTCCGTAAAGGGCATCGTCCTCGGGACTGCAGCAGCAAGAGCACTTGCCGAATTTGTCACATGAGACATCATTCCTTGTTGCACAATGAGCAACGTAAGCCCACGGTTGAGCACAAGCCTGCTGCTGCAACTCCCGAGAGCGGTGCGCCTGCCGCTAAACGTGACGCACCGGAAGTCTCGATCAATTGTGCGAACATTGGTGCTGCGGGCACTATATTGCCAACCGCCACGGTGCTGCTCAGGGCTCAGTCAGGTCGGACTTTGCGAGTGCGTGCGCTCTTCGACCAAGGCTCGCAGGCCACGTTCATTGCCGACTCGGCTGTCCAGCTCCTAAACCCAGAAAAACGAAACGTATTAGTAAACGTAGCCGGCATTGGCGCCAAACATGCAGGAACTATTAATGCTGCAGTTACCGTTAACATAGAGCCGTGTGATAACCCATCAGCGTCCACTCCAATTACCGCATTAGTCCTAGCCAAACTGTCGGGTTATATTCCAGCACCGTATCCAGTCACGAACCTCCATAGTTATCTGCGTTCGTTAAATCTCGCGGATCTTTCGCTCAGTAACCCTGAACGAATACAACTTATAGTGGGTGCTGATTATTTCGCGTCGTTCATAAGGGACGGACTTATTCGAGGCCCTCCGGGTTGTCCTATTGCCCAACTAACTACCTTTGGGTGGATCCTATCCGGACCCTCACAGCATCCTTCCTCCGTCATAAACCGCATCACGGTCAACCATGCCGCGGTGGATGATCTCGCCGTGTCCATAGCCAAGTTCTGGGAATTAGAAGAGATACCGAAACCTGAATTATTTTCCGAAGAGGAAGAACGTTGCGAAAATCATTTTATAGAAACGCACCGGCGCTTACCAGACGGTCGTTATTGCGTACGGTTACCTTTCAAAAGTATACGCCCTCTTCCTATAGGCGACACTAAAGTAGGCGCAACCAGCCTCTTCCTTAAGTTAGAATCGCGGTTTCTCCAAAATCAAGAGTTAGGTGTTGCCTACCACAAATTTTTGCATGAATACCTGTCACTTCACCGCATGGAAAAGGTACCCCCGGAAGAACTCCCTAATGTAGAAGCTTCCTACCTTCCGCACCATCCAGTTATTAAGACCGCGAGCACCTCAACTAAAGTAAGAGTTGTATTTAATGCCTCGTTTAAATCCGCCAATAAAACCTCGTTAAACGATCATCTTATGATAGGAGCCAAGCTACAAGCTAACCTGTTTTCACTTATTTTGAATTGGCGGTGCCACCGGTTCGTTGTTTCCACGGATCTGCAAAAGATGTTCAGGCAAATTCTAGTGCCACCGGTCGATGCGGATTGCCAGCGTATTGTCTGGCGTCCCGAGCCTTCGGAGCCAGTATGTTCATATAGACTGCTTACCGTTACGTACGGTACGGCTTGCGCTCCATTCCTCGCTAATCGGGTGCTTAAACAGTTAGCCCGCGACGAGTATAACAGATTCCCGCTAGCTTCACGGGTACTCGAGAGTAACGTCTACGTTGACGACATCATGTTCGGCGGTGAAACTCTAGAAGAATTACGAACGATCATATCACAGCTAATTGAGTTGCTCATGGCGGGTGGCTTCCGCTGTCACAAATGGGCAACTAACTGTTCTCGTCTCCGCGTCGAACTCCCCGCAGAGGAGACCGCCGTCGATTTAAGTAAGCCGCTGGGCGAAGATGCTCAGCAGAAAATCCTGGGAGTTTACTGGAACCCTACACAGGACACCTTCCACTTTAGAGTCGCGGATCATCCTCTCGTGACTTCCAAGCGATCCTTTCTTTCCTTCATTTCGCGATTTTTTGACCCGCTGGGCTGGATTACTCCTACGATTATAGTCGCGAAAATTATGATGCAAACACTGTGGTTGCGTAAGGTAGCTTGGGACTCACCATTGCCGACAGACTTGGCGAAGCAATGCCATTCGTTTCAAAAAGAGTTGATCCAGCTGAACAACGTAGTAATCCCGCGTTGGACCGGTCAACACGCGAGCCAAGTCAACCTCCAAGTACACGGGTTTTGCGATGCATCTAATATGGCGTATGCTGCATGCGTATTCTTGCGCATCACCGACTCTACGAACACGTGTATGGCCTCATTGGTGTACGCCAAATCTAAAGTCGCTCCGCTTAAGGTTCAGAGCATTCCGCGATTGGAGTTGTGCGCAGCCTCTCTGTTAGCACGGGCATTGAAATTCGTTAGGGAAAGCATGCAGCTAACGGATTGCGCCACGTTTTGCTGGACTGACTCTACCGTCGTCCTTTCCTGGCTGAATAGCCATCCATCCCGTTGGAAGGTATTTGTCGCCAACCGGGTATCTGAAATACATACCCTGATTCCTTCTGCCAAATGGCAACACGTTCCCACGGCTCAAAACCCCGCCGATTGCGCGTCAAGGGGGATTTCCGCAGTCCAACTACTGCAACATAACCTATGGTGGTCGGGACCTCCGTGGCTTACTAATGAGCCGTCTGAGTGGCCCCTGAGTAGCACCGTTGCGTATGAGGACGATCCTCTAGAACAGCGCACTAAAACAATAATAGCGAACACTGCGGTTCAGTGCGAATTTGACCTGCCTAATCGTGTGTCTTCATGGACAAGATTGTTACGCATCACTGCTTACGCGTTTAGATTTATTAACCGCGCGAAACGTCGTTCCTTAAATACTACGACGCTCCATATCACGGTATCCGAATTAAGAAGGGCCGCGTCGTTTTTGGCAATGAGGGTGCAAAGGGTGCACTTTGCAGACGCGCTCTCAAAACTGACAGCCCATAAGGCTATTACATTAGATAAACACCTACGCTCGTTAGATCTATTTATCGATCATGAGGGTCTTTTGCGTGTGGGTGGCAGACTGACCAATGCCAGTATAGCCGAGGGTACGAAACACCCAATTCTGCTCGCACCCAGCAGAGTAGCGAGCCTCCTAGTCCAATATTACCACCAGATTTCACTACACGGTGGTTTACAATTAACACTTAGACTACTGCGCCAGCACTACTGGGTCATTAACGCAAGATCTCTTGCTAAAAATTGTATACGCACCTGCATGACTTGCGCCCGACACCGCGCTACTCTTTCCAACCAGCAGATGGGCAATCTTCCTGCTCCCCGAGTAAACCCCTCACGTCCTTTTTCCAACGTTGGCATTGACTATGCCGGTCCCTTCTCCATAAGGACCTCTAAGGGCAGGGGGCATCACTCTCACAAGGGTTACGTCATATTCTTCGTTTGCCTATGTGTAAAGGCTATACACCTGGAATGTGCAAATGATTGTACAACTGCGGGTTTCCTTGCTGCACTTGACAGATTCGTTGCTAGGCGTGGCTTACCGGCACATGTATATACTGACAACGGCACCAACTTTGTGGGGGCTGACAGAGAGCTCAGGGATAACATCTCAAAAATCCTGCGTGACACTGAATTACAAGCACGCTTAGCCTCCGACGGGATCGAGTGGCATTTTATCCCCCCAGCCTCCCCGCATTTTGGTGGTCTGTGGGAGGCCGGCGTCAAAAGCGTTAAGTTCCACTTAAAACGCATAATGGGGCTCTCGACTCCTACATTTGAGGAATTCAACACATTATTGTGTAAAATAGAAGGGGTACTAAACTCACGTCCCCTCATGCCATTACATGACGACATTGAGAGCTATGATGCACTAACCCCGGGGCACTTCCTAGTGGGTTCATTCTTGAAGTCAGTTCCGTCCCCGACGCTCCTTCATATCCCTGAAAATAGATTATCCCGTTGGCAGAGTATCCAGAAACTCCAAGAAACGTTTTGGAAAAGCTGGTCGTTAGATTACCTGAATTCCCTCCAGCAACGCCGTAAATGGCAGTCGAGCAAGCCTAACGTAAAAACAGGAGATCTTGTGTTAGTTAAGAACCCACAGTTACCGCCCGGTAAGTGGGAACTGGGGCGCATCGTTAGTACCGTCCCTGGACGAGACGGTCTTGTACGCGTCGTTAATATACGCACCGCTCATAATAGTCTTCAGCGTCCTGTAACACAAGTATGCGTCTTGCCAGTGGATACTCATGCCTCCGCAATTTCTACGCCGAACTCCGACTCAGCCAATTCCCCTTCAGGGAAAGAATAAGAAGATATAACCAATGTATAATACCACGTGCGATACTCACAGGAGTCTACGTACACCGCATAGCTGCGATACTTCAGCAGCAATGTACGCGTTCACCGCATTATGCCACGCGCTTTCCTGTACGTTCCTACGATAAGTTAGTTGTAAGCCGACCTAGTACTGTAAGACCGCTAGTTATAGATTATATCCGTATTAATTATAAGCACGTACCTTATTATCCGGCAATACGCCATTCTTTCTTCAATCACGTGTCCGAATACTATCTGTTTTACGTCTTAACTGCACTACGCGTACTACACTTACTACGCGCGTACGCCTTCATTGTCAATAGCCGTAGTCTTACGAGCGACCCCAGCCAAAACAAATGGTTGTGGAATGCGCATAAGAAACCGGACTGTCCCCACTCGAATCGTTCAAGTTGTGAACGAGGCGGGTGGAAATGTTACGGATTGCGAATCGCGCGCGCTTGCGAAGCGCGGGCAGCTTGGCGGTGCGTGTTCCGCGCGAGCAGCCTCACCTGTCGGCGCTACCTGTAACCAGAAGCGTGTTCCCCCGCTCACCGATGAGCCCGCGCATGTGTTTAAATGACGTCACGCTCCTTATATGGGCATAGAGCAATTAGCAGGCGCTAATTGGTTCCCACACAGACTTCCGACAAAAATCGGTGTGCGAGGCGCCGGCAGACTGCGGGTCACCAACGCCACGTGGCATTATTACAGCATTAGCCTTCAGCGCATAAAGATCAGTAACATTGCATTAATTAACAATCATTGTAGACGAATTCAACGAATAATATATTTATAACATAACGTGCTAAATCAGTGAGTAAGTGAGTCAGATAATCCTACACCCCACAACATTCCTTTTCCGTTCCTTCCATAAGTAAGTTAATCCCGTAATCCTTTGGCCGCGCTCCTCAAATTCCTTCATCGCCCTACGACTGTCCCCAGTCGTATCAGCCCTTTCCTCGTATTCATTAACGAGGCCCCGAAACACTATAATGTGTAAAATGCATGTAAAAGAGAGAAATTGGAATAATAAAATTCCGCATTGTCCTTTACTTGAAGTACAAGTTTTTAGAAATTGGTACTGTCATAACGTAACTAATAAATCTTCTTAAATAATAATGTACATTGATATGCACTGATTGTGAATATAATGAATTTTTATATTTTATTATCAATTTGTAATTAAGTACACAATTAAAAATAAATTTATTTTAAATTTATATCAATCCATGAATTATGTGATTTATCTAATCCCAACCATTTAACATATACTTTAGTTTGCTTTCTACGAATAACTTTTTCAACTAAATAAATATCGCCATGCTTAGCTTTTAATAATTCATATTCATAGAAACCGCCTTTAATGTCATTTCCTCGTAAATCTTGAATTAAATATGTGACAGGATAAGTATGTTGCACAGAAGTAACTTTTAAAATTTCAGTCGTCCAATTAGGCGTATATCCTTTCTCAAACAAATGCTTGTATTTACTAATACGTACAAAATCTCCAACTCGATATTTGCCCGGTTTAACGATCTTTATATTACTATAAACTGATGAAAGAAGCGTGCTAGCATTTTTATTTGTCACATCTGCAGGTCTCATTTTGATTGTTCTATGTTTACGCATATTGTAATCGTATACAAGTTTATTTAACATATGCGTCCATTTATAGCTTCCGTTTAACGAGAATAATTTCCACATATTATTTTTTAACGTTCTATTCCAACGCTCTACTATCGATGCCTTCATAACACTATATGTAGAATAATGATTTATTTCATGTTTATCCATTAAATTCTTAAAATCTTTATTAAAAAATTCTTTCCCATCATCCGTTTGCAAATTTTTAGGTTTACGCTCCTCGAAGATATTTGAGAAAGCCTTTACCACATCTTTACCTTGTTTCGTTTTCAACGGACGAGCCCAGCCATATTTAGAAAATGTGTCGATAACTGTGAGAATATATTGAAATCCCGAATTAAATCGCGTATATGCTTTCATATCTACTAAATCAGCTTGCCATAAATCATCATATCCTTTAATTATAACACGCCTTCTTACAAAATTCTTTCTCACAGGTGTATGCAATTCTTTTACTAACTGCTCTTGTTCTTTAATTAATTTCATGATTTTAGGTTTCTACTACATTATCATGTGCTTGTGTACTATTTATAATTTCTATAATTGCAATTTGAGTGTTTCTTAAATTCTCCTTATTATCATTCACATCATTCCGCAGCTCGTCAATTGAAGTTTTTAACGTATTTTGTGTCACAAATTCTTTACGAATATTAGCTATGTCGTTTTCTTTATCGTGTAAATTTTGTTTTACCCCATTTATCTGCTCATCAAGAAGAGATTGTAGATTCACTATATCTTTTTCCAATGCCGTGGTCAAATTCTCTACTGCATCTTTTGTCGTAGCCGATTCCGTAAGATTGCTTATAAAATATTCATGATGACTAATACTATTTTTTGCTGAAGTAATATTATAATTAATTTCTTCAATATTTTTAGAAATTGTATTCAATTTTTCATTAAGGTTTTTTTCATCAGACTCTATTTTTTGCTGTTGCGCGAGGAAATCTTCTATAACATTTTGCAGCAATTTATTATTTTCTTTTCCATTTACTTCTAATTTTATAATTTTCTCTGTTAACGTAGAAGTCACTTCATCAAGTTTATTGAAATATGCGCCATAAAGATTTAATACGGCATTTATTCTCTTTAATTTATCGTAATTAGCTTCGCTTTGCGATGCACACTTTTCAATTTTTTCGTTGAGACTGCCTCGAAGCGCCCTATCGTTACTTAATATACGTTTATCTACATAGTATTTGTTCGCAGCGTCTGTAGAGTTTCCAGGATTTGCTAATCGTATAATTTTTCTATTTTTTGCATCATAGTCGCCCTCATTAACGTTGAAATGAAGAAAAATACCTTTCCTTTTCATATTAGAATTTTGTAACCGATCATTAGCATCTTCTATGCCCTTACCACTAAACTTGTTAATGAACATTATAAGACTAAATATAATTTAGGCATACACAAATATTATATAATAATATTGGCTTCGCGAAGTTCCTCCACTATTGACATAATTTCATTATCATGTCCTGTATGTCCAACTTTTTTTGATGATATTAAAAGCCGTAAACGGTCAATAAGCTCATTAGGATTGTCCCAGTGAACATAATTCACTGGTTCATTCGTAACTAACATATTATTCGGTATATATTTTTTCATTGCAAATTTATTTCCTGCTCCAACTTTAAATTTATTAGATTTTGTTTTAGCTCTTTCCGCGGCTGTAGCTATAGCTAAATGTGGTGCTAGTAATGGAGCAATTATTTTTTTATATTTAAATCCTTTACTGCCCATAATCTGTTGTGATGATTGGAAATCTCTACGGAAGGCATTTGTTTTTAATAAAATAGTTTTATACTTAATTAAATCTGTATTATTATATAATTTTGAATTGGGAATTTTCTTGAAAATTAATTCGAAAATTCCAGGGGTTCCGCCGTATCTAGTTTTCTTAATAATAATATTATCATTTTCATCCACCTCAAATATGCTGTCACCTAACATTAAATTGTCATCTTTAAAATATATGCCGTAAATATGATCAATTTCTAAGTCAAAATCTGTACTGAAAAATAAGCTAATATATTTTCGTGATAATGGGCCTAAGTTCTCCTGCATTAAATTTCTAACATCTTCAGGCGGATTTTGTAATATTTCACTAATAGAGGATTCCGCATGTGATTTTTCTAACGGTGAAGGTTCTTCAACATTTGGTCTTCCTATCGATAATGGTATAGGAGATATAGGAGTTGACGCTTCAGCAAATGTCCTTCTCCTACCTATTTGTGGCGTTGCCTTAAATTTTATATTATCATTTTTAGTTTTAGTACTCCTAATAACGGCACTAGACGGCGAATAACTATAATGTGTTTCACTCAATGACGGATTAACCATTTCCTTTGTTTTTTTCTTACTCAAGTCTTCAACTCCTCCACTACCTTTATCTTCAAAAACATCACCTTCATTATCTTCAATATCTTCAATATCACTTTCAATATCTTTTTCAATTTCAAATTTTTTCTTTTCATTTTCATTATTGATATTTGTAATTATATTTTTCTCTAGTAATTTTTGTAGAGGTTTAGTTATCGGTCTATATGTTTCTTTTAAATATTCCTCAGACTCTATTTTACCAAGTTTCAAATCTTTATATTTTTTTCGAATTATATCACTTGTTTTCACGATATGTTTTAAAATTTGCCGGCGTTTCTTATTTTCTCGCGTACCACCCATCTCACTTCTCACTCCTTCCGTGGATGTATAATGACTGAATATTAGCAGTAGACTGATTTATATAATAGCAAACTGGTCAAATTCTTTTCGATACCTTCCATTTTGAATATTACTATCCTTATCAATTACTAAAAATCCATACTTTTTCTCCCAGCAATTTCTACATAATGCTAGAAAATCTTCATAGCTCATATCCGTATTAATATGTTCATTATAAATATGGCGTAAATTTGTATTATCTTGCTGAAAAATTACTAATAAATTCGTATTATCTCTTATAAGATGCTTAGGTATTTTTGCATAAGTTTGACATAAATAAAAACTATCGATATTAGAAAGTCTGCCCATTGAAAAATACTCCCTTATAGTTTGCTGTTTATCACAGGCTACATCATCGAATATAAAGATAGAACTAGGCAAAGCTTCAGAAATCGGAATAATCTCGCTATTATTTGAAAATGTATAATAGCCGATGTCTGGTACTGCTGATATAATTCTTTCGAGATAACGATATTTTACTTGTTGTAGTGATTTCGAATACACATAAATATTTTCAAAGCGCACTCCATTAGGGCTTTCAATTAAATTAACTATTATATTGGTTTTTCCACAATTAGATGGTCACGCATATTATACAGCGAATAGTATTGGGGAGTATCTTACTATGACGTCGATAATTATCATTACGATTTTCTTCAAGTAACATTTTTTCACACACAAAATTATTACAAATTGACAACGGCTGCTTAACGAAACGCATGATAATATTACCCGTAGAGATTAAAAGAATAACTACGAATATTCGCTTACAGCAAAAGCATATAAATAGGCGAGTAATCATTTATTAGCTTTATTATCTCAGAAGATGGTGAAGTGTAAGTGTAATGATAGCGTATGCAAATAGAAAAGAAAGAGTGAATAGCAGTCATACTAAGGGGAGTGGTATATTAAACTCTGCAATCAATGCACTTCCTTTCGAATTACATATTCCAGGGTATCAGTTTTGCGGACCTGGTACGCATTTAAACAAAAGATTATCATTAGGACAAAAAGGTATAAACCAATTAGATTCAGCTTGTCGCGAACACAACATCGCCTATTCTAATAGTAAAGATATCGAGGAGCGACATAAGGCAGATAAATCTTTAGCAGCGGCTGCTAAACAAATTGCTACAGCGCAAGATACTAAACTTGGCCATCGTATTGCCGCTACTGTTACTTGGGGTCTTATGAATGCAAAAAGAAAAATGGGTATGGGCATGAATAAAAAGAAAAATAGAAAAAGAAAGATACGTATTGCTAAACGAGGCGGATTTATACCGCTATTGCCACTTCTCGGTGTCTTGGGTTCGCTAGCGGGAGGTGCTGCTAATATTGCATCCGCAATAAATAGGTCTAAAGCTCAGCAAAAGCAGTTAGAAGAATTGAAAAGACACAATGCAACTTTAGAGGGTCGCGGACTCTATTTATCTCCGTATAAACGTATAAGCGGTCGCGGTATTAGAAAACGAAGAAAGGCCGGAAAAAAAAAATAATAATTCGAATACATTAGTCGCAACTGGAGTAACCACTAATATACAATTAGAAAAAGCATGCAAAAGTATTCCATATTTTAGAGGGGTTTTTATGCGAAATAAACTACCTATAATGATAAGAAGAAATGAATGTGGAATAGAAAATTTGGATAATAATGAAGGAAAAGGAACACACTGGGTGGCATATATTAAAAAAGGAAACAATGTTAAATATTTTGATTCGTTCGGTAATTTAAGGCCACCGTTAGAACTAATAAATTATTTTAATAAAAAAAACCTAGCAGCAGTTTCTTATAATTACAGCAGTTATCAATCATACGACATGACTAATTGTGGTCAGTTATGCTTTGAATTTCTTAAACGTAACATCTAAAAATGACGTTTACTGTAACTTTAAGTGGCACGTCTTCAGACTTGATAGCCGAAACATTTCACGCTATTCCTAATATCGATGAATCAAATAATAAATTTTATTACGTCGGTAATAAGGAAATCGTTATACCAAAAGGTTCCTACGAACTATCAAGTATTAATACCTATATTCAAGACAATATTCGTAAAGAGGTAAGCGAGGATCCAGATAATATCTTCATATTACGTGCAAATAATAGTACGTTAAAAAGTGAAATCAAATGTAAGTATTCTATTGACTTCGGTAAACCAAACAGTATTGGAAGTATATTAGGATTTTCAAACAAGAGAATACTTGAACCTGAAAAATGGTATGAATCGGATATTACAGTAAAAATTATTAAAGTGAATATAATTCGTATTGACTGTAGTATTACTGCCGGTGCATATAGTAACGGGAAAATTGTGCACACAATTCATGAATTTTTCCCAAACGTTGAGCCAGGATATAAAATATCGGAAACGCCGTCAAACGTCATTTATCTTCCAATCATCGTAAGAGTTATAGACCGTATAAATTTACGAGTAGTAGATCAAAGCGGAGATTTAGTTGATTTCGGAGACGAAGAAGTGACAATAAGATTACATAATAGAAAAAATGATAATTTATAACAATAATGATAGGAGGGCTAATAGCGTGGAAAAAGTATGTAAATTAAGAGCACCGATTAAGAAACGTGTCAGTAGAGCGATACACTTCCACCGAAACCCATCTCATTCGCGAAAGAGTCTTACATCGGCGTCAACGTCGAAAATAAAGAGGTTAAGTTCGACAAATAAGAAATTTTTAGAATCGCTAGGCTTTACGGTAATATCTAAATAATATGAGCGACCCGCTTGTAACCGTATTTTTTTGCTGGCCCCAGAATGGGTGCCAATTCGCGATGGAATCTATTTCCTTGTATTAGGAGGTCTGTGGATGACCGCGCTCTCACCTCGACGTGAGCGTCGTGGCAAAAGTTCACGTATCCCGCTGTGTTGCAAACGGAATACGAATCAAAAATTCCGCCACGCGATTCAATCACAGCAAAATGATTTCTTCAGGAAAGCAGCGGTTACACTTATTTTCTACTATCCTGGAATCGACACAGATGGTGTCGGTGGATTCGTGCACGGGACGAGTGATGGAGCAACAGCGATTTTATATTGCACACAAAATGAATATATTCTAGTTTGAAAATAGATACAGGAAACTATATGGTCGAGCGTCGGTGTATGTAACGGCAAATACTCGCAATACTTATGTACGATTTAGATGCTGCCAGGACAGAACGACCTAGACCTGTTATCTTACGAACGTTTGCAATTGTCAAGTTTTTCTAGACCAGGGAACACCTGGGCGAAGACTAGGATCGTCAGGCGGGGTACACCGTAGTGCTTGGGCCGTGCGTCTGATCCGTCTGCCGTAGGTTATCCCGTGTCCTGTTTTAATGTTTCGTTCGGACTCAGGCGTAAACTAATCTATGTGATTCTACTGCAAGAGTTTTCAATATGTCTACAGAAACTCTGCGGTTATGAAATCGACTTAGGGCGGGAGCGCTAAGCTGGCCGTGCCATGGGTCTATCGCACCACAGATATTCTGTATTACTTTTACTAATTATGCAAAATGCCTGCAAGGTAGGCTAGGAGTATCCTTGGGGGGGCAGTTGCCAGCCGTAGGATACGTCCGCCTGCTTACAGGGTTACTCAGAGAGGTTAGAAGAACGGTACACGATACTGTTCTGCGGGAGCGCTAAGCTGGCCGGGAGTCAATCTGGCCACTTCAACCTCTCTGGAGCTAAGCCTGTCTCTAAATCTCAACTTCTCCTTTTTTATGACTTTTTATTCTTTGGAACTATCCTGGTCTTATACGCGACGCTCTTACTACATGCGGTAACACAGCAGTATATTGGAATTCAGTACGCGAGTATGAACATACGCGAGAAAATACGGAATGACGGCGATGCTTTTATATATGAATTGTCTTAACACGCGTTTACAGCGGCAATCAGTTTGACGGGGCAGTGACTGACGCAAGCTTCGGCGACGTGAGCAATTTTATAAAAGGAGAGCGCTCCTTCGTAGTTCTATTGGCGATTTATGTATTCAGTGAGTCGTCTTGTAACTGTCAGTATTCCGAATATATTGTGTCCGGCGGTACGGCGTAATGCGTTGATGATAAGGGCGACAGCAGTTATGCGTGCTCCTTATTGTGGGCGACAGCCGTAGCGTGCACCACTTGAATTTTGACTCAGGATAAGAACGAATTTGCAGTACGGCCGGGCACCATATATACATGTGAGCGCCTAAACCCTATGGCGAGAAAAGGAGGCATCTACCGCCCGGGGTTGGTAACTGCGATTATGCAATCCGCGAGCCGGCTACGCCTCACGCGCGTCGCGTGTGCACACACACCTCGGTAGGTCGGGCGTGTCGCGTGGTGCGCTTGCGAGAAACAACGCGTATGATGGAACGCTCCAATTTTGGACGGTTACACGCTTAATATTCATGATTCTCCTGTTATTGATAATCGAATTAGTGGCTACGAGTTTCATGCTTATAATCCCTACGTTAATTCTTCTCTATGTTTTAACGATGAAATAAGAATTCCGATACAGCAGCAAGATTTAATTGTATTACCATGTGAAAGTTACTCATTAATTGAGGGACGGTGTAGCATAAAATATAATAACGATGCAAATAAAACTAGCCGCTTAGAAAACAATGCAATTGCTTTCCTATTTACTGAAATACGATATGAGCTTAATGGAATTGAGATAGACCGTTGTAAAAATGTGGGCATTACTACTACATTAAAGAATTATATTTCACTCGGAGATTCTAAAAGTAGGGAACTAGCTAAAGCCGGTTGGAATTATGGAAAATGGAAACCGCTAAACGAATCTGTCAATTCTTTTAGTTTTTGCGTACCGTTGAATATAATTTTAGGATTCTTTGAAGATTATAAACGCGTAATTACATATGGAAGGCATGAATTAATTTTAATTAGAGCAAAAGATGATAAAAATGCAATAGTATCCGAACATGAATTTGTCGTGGAACCAAAAATTGAATTAACAAAAATACAATGGATGATGAAACACATTACGTTAGACGAAAGTACTAAATTACAATTTTTATGCCTTCTACAACATGATAGACCAATTTCAATGAGCTTTCGTTCTTGGGAGTTACACGAATATCCCTTATTACCCGAAACACAAAATCATACGTAGGCTGTTAAACCCTCAACTCAGCTAGAAAAGCCTCGCTACATCATATTTGCGTTTCAAACTAATAGAAAAAATGATTTCAAGAAAGCCTGTACGAAATTCGATCATTGCTTTCTACGGGATATTAAGCTTCACTTAAACTCCGACTTTTATCCCTATGATAGGCTCAATTTAAATTTTGGTAACAATCAAGCTACAATCTTATATGATATGTACGCTAGATTTAAAAAATCATATTATAACTTATCAGATTTATCTGAATGTGCAACATTACTGAGCATGGACTCTTTCATTGATACAATAGGTCCAATAGTAGTAATTGATTGTTCGCACCAAAACGAAACGGTCAAAACAGGTACGGTAGATGTAAAAATTGAATTTGAATGTGCTAATAATATCCCCCCCAATACATGTGCTTATTGTCTTATTTTACATGATCGCATAGTAGAATATAACCCATTATCTAGTATTGTGCGTAAGCTAAAATAAATGTGACTCCTCTACTACGATAGAATTACCCCCTCTTATTGTACATTAATATCTAACACCGAATGCATATAAACTACACCCGCTATCATAAACAGTACCTTATAGCACGCTCAGACGTGAACAAAGGACGATCGGTGGTCTCAACGTCATAGTGAAATTAAACATGGAGAATTGTAATTTCAAATATCTCCTATCAATTAGTGAAAACTGTGAGATTGAGTGTCCAAATCATTGGAAATTTATAAATAATGATACAAAGATTAAAGATATTTTAAAATTTATTATTGAAAGAGATTTACATAAGTTTCTAATGATAAAAGTAAATACAACTTTTTAAATATTCAATAAATTATTTAAAATAATGATACCGGTGATGGAGGAGACCGATACGATAGCGTCAAAATGGTAAGTAAATAATAAATACTCTTATTCTTCTTTTCATATTTACAACTTTCCACGTATACTCAGTTTTATTCTTTTTCAGTGTTTCAAAATTCGAGTTTATGATGGAGATAAACGACAAATTTATGCCTCTTCCTCGCCATCGCCCGTAGAATCCATACCGGATTTGCTATCGGAACAAGACTGGCAGGAATCCATATCAGATTTGCAATCGGAACAAGAAACGCAGGATTATATTTAACATTTCTCATATTAATTCTTTGTATCGTAAGAACATATTTAAATTGTATTTTAAACTTTATTTTAAAAACAATAGATATAAATAAATAATACTGGCATTGATATTTACATTATTACGATCATTTACTACCGTATTCCATCGCGCGCGCACCCGACTTTATCGTTTCGCAGCTCAAATGTTCGTAGACAGTATCGACATTGTATAATGTAAATTCACCTAAAGATAATAACAACGAACTGCACTTCTCTGCTTCCTAATCTGCTGATGCTACGAAGAGTATTAACCGATGTGCTACGTTTAACGTGCGAATATTAGCTAGCGCCTAGCGCCCTTTCCCCGGGACCCTCTCCCCTCCCTCCCACCCCCGACCTGCAACGCGTCCTTTGCTCCAAGATGACGCCGGACCCCCTCCTCACTGCCCGTACACCTTGCTCCCACCCAACCTCCTCCTCCGTAGTACAATCGTCCTCCGCTCTCGATATCGTTGTTGCCCACACACGCTCGAGTACCGCGTAATCGCTTATCGTATCATTCCTCTGCAACCTTCTCCTACCGGTCTACTTCCAACCCCCCGCACGGCATTTCGTAGTACAACGCCTACTACTACCTCTGTCTACATTTCGTAGTACAACGCCGCGTGTCGATGGCGCTTATCGTCCTCCGCTCTCGATATCGTTGCCCACACGCTCGCTCGAGTATCGTGTAATCGCTTATCGTTCGTTTCGTATTGTTCCTGTCCAACCCCTTCTCCTCCTACTCTCTAACTTCCGTGTAAACCACAAACTTTCGACCTAACAGAAAAAATAAGGCAAGGCCCCCCGATATCAGCAGCGACCGACTCGATACCGCCCAACCGCCGACTTTTAACCTTGACCGCTACCGCTGTGGAATCGAACGGCTCGCCTTCTTCACCTTCCAACGTTCTTCCGATTTTAACCGCCGACCGCGCAAACTTCCACCTGATTAAGACAAACCGCAAACTTCACCTCTCCGATAAGACAAACCGCAAACTTCAACCTGTGATTAAGACACTAACCGCAAACTTCGATAAAAAAATAAAAAATACACGCAAACACGCAAGACCGAATGACTGCGGTCCAGCAGAATCGACTACACTGGTCCAGAATCGGCTACTGGTCCAGAATTACTGGTCCAGAATCGGCTTACTCTCGCCTCGGGTCCAGAAGCGGCTTACTCTTACTACTCGCGGCTACTCGTAGAATTGCGTATGATTTCGGTAGAAGACATGAAACTTGCAAGGCCAAAGAAAGGAAACATACTGGTAACACAATACGGACAGCACCGAATTTTTAGTATTGTGCTGACCGACCGTTTTTTTAATACACCTAGTACTACGGACAGTGTGACTGGACTGCAGAGCCTTCGTAAAACATTATCAAACTACGGGGCAAGAGCTTGCGGTATATCGCTGGAGGGAAATATGACAGACAGTTTGACTCGCGAAACGTTCATACAGGAAATTTGTGAGGTATTTGAACATACTGGTATTACCATAACCCTTTTCACGGAAAAGGTATCAATTCCCCCGGAATCGATGCGGGCGGAGATTATTAAAGAACTGCACGCAGGTGTTGTGGGAGGGCATAAAGGCGTTACGAAAACCTATCGAAGAATAAGAGAGAGATTTTATTGGCCGGGAATGAAAAACGAGATCCAGAACATCATTAGAACTTGTGCGGAATGCCAGGAAAAGAAATTAATACGAGCAAGAACGCGTGAACCAATGGTAATTACCGACACACCGATGGAGCCTTTTGCGAAAGTATCTCTTGACACAGTAGGACCGCTCCCCACGACTCCCGACGGGAATAGACACATATTCACGATGCAGGACAATCTAACAAAATTCTGCCTCGCGGTGCCCGTACCCGATATTAAGGCCGAGACTATTGCTCACGTCCTCGTGACTAGCCTTATATTGCAGTATGGAGCTCCGCGAGTAATATTAACAGATAAAGGTACCAGTTTTATAAATAAAGTTATCCGCGAAATTGGGCGATTATTCGATATCGACCACGTAACGACTTCCGGTTACCACCCGCAGACTAATGGAGCCTTGGCGCGTAGTCATATAGTACTAACCGAATACATAAAACATTATTTAGGCGAATACGACGATTGGGATCGGTTGGTACCGTTCGCAATGTTCTCGTATAATACGTCGGTGCACGAAGCGACTAACATTACGCCCTACGAACTAGTATTCGGTAGACTAGCAAGATACCCGAACTCTTTTTGCATCGACGACAGGACAGATACGTACGGATCGTATCTACGGGAATTAATACCTCGCCTGTCTGAGATGCAAGTGGTAGCGGGAATAAACTTAATTGCTGCAAAACAAAAATCTAAGGAGCGATACGATAGACACGCGCGACCACTAAATGCGAGGGAGGGCGACATGGTGCGGGTGCTTATCGAACCGAAGAAGGGAAAGTCTAGTAGTAGATATCGAGGGCCCTACAGAGTTGTCAAAATCCTAGAGGGAAATACCGTGCTGCTGGAGAACGAGAATGGCGAGCGTATTGTTAAACACGCCGACAAAGTGCAACCCCTGTACCAGTAATATACGTGCGTAGATGGTAAGACCGAAGGCACGTCGCACTCTAGACACGTCGCGCACACTTACAGCTAGCTGCGCAGCCATCCTCCTGTTGCGGCAATAAGAAAAACGGCATACATCGGGCCAGGCACTGAATTGATAATAATTGTATTTCTAATAACACCATAGTTTAGTTGAAATGGCGAGCACACCAAGGAACCTTGAGTGTAGGCGTCTGTTCGTGACGCGGCTGGCGCGAGGGACAAAGAAGAAGGACCTGATGCGGATCTTCGCACCATCCGGGGCAGAACACGCAGTCGTGCGCCAATCCCCACATGGGAATTGCGGTTACGTGACCTTCGCCACCGTAAACCAGGTGAAGGCGGTCGTGGAAGACGCGGCGCAACATCCGATCGTCCTGCACAAGCGGCGGATTGCCTTACAAATGGCGGACGCATGGCACGATAAAGCTCAACCTCCGGTTTCGTCAACATCGGCGATGCACCCGTTCGACGGTCTGGGATGGTGGCCAACACGGCTGCTTCCGGCGGACGTGGTGGCGGAAATCGCCAAATACGTCAGTTACATCGACCTGGCAAGGATGGAGCAGGTCAACAAAGCGTGGAGGGCTGGGGTGCTCCTACATCTCCAAACCACCACTACCCTGACGCTAACGAGCTGGCGCTGGCCGGAATACCGAGACTTGAAGGTGGTTACCCATGACGCATATTATTAGTTGCTGCGGAGGTGCGCCCCCGCACTTCGTGCCGTCAACCTTAGCGACTCGGAAGTGGCAGCGAACTTGCGTCCGTCTCTCCTAACACTGACCGCGACGTATGCCCCGCTTTTGGAAGAGTTAGATCTCTCCGGGTTTAGTGTCCTGCCGTCCGGACTGCGTGCGATCGCGAACGGAGCCCCTAGGTTAAGGTATTTAAGCGTAGGGGAGTGTGGGCGTCCGGTGGACCCCGAACTAAAATGGGTATTTGCCGCCCACAAATTAACGAGGTTGTCCGCGTCCGATACACCCATGACGGGCGCTGCATTCGCCACACTGAGTTGTTGCCTGGAGAAGCTCGCGTTAACCAGAACTCGAACGAAGCCCAACTACCTCGCGACGTTTCTCTCAAAACCGGTCAGACTGACGGAGCTTACCATCGACCAACCAGTCTTCTTCTGGGACAAAGTTTCACGGCACTGGGGCACAACCGCGCGATGGGAGAGACAATGGTCAAGATGTGCCTGCGATACTGCGATCAGAGGGACGAGGCACTCGGCGAGGAGCTGGCGGAGGCGCAAGAGCACGGCGAGGTGGCGAATTTCATGGAGTTGGGATATGGCTCGGTAACGGGAGCAATGTGGCTTCCACCGCGTTTCACAGGAGTGAAACATCTCACCCGTCATTGCAACAGCTGGGTGGAGGTGTCCTTTATCGATGCGGTCGGCGCCCACATGAAGTCGCTAGATTTCCTTGATATCACGGGGTGTATGAACATCCGGGGACAATTCTCATTAGAGGCCCTTGGGGACTTACCGATGTTGCGACATCTGAACATGAGCCTCATGTATCCCTCCGTCGGTGCTCAATTCCTCTCGCGCATGCGCGCACTCGAAGAGTTGGAGTGCAGGGACAACGCCGGTGTGACTGACGAGGACATATGCGGCCTGGTGAGAAACTCCAGTACCATCAGGGAGGTGGACGTAGAGGCGTGCATAGGCGTGCGTAGGCCGCTGATCGATTGTGTCCTACAAGTATTACGGGGCGATCCGCATGGACACAGTTTCGATTTGAAAGTGGGAGGGACCAGTGCGATACGTCATCGGCGCGATAGACAGATGCTACACGTTAGAATCCGCTACCACCGGACGTCAGGGAACCCCTACGCTTAAATTAGTTCCTAACACATCATCGGGGACGATAATGATTCCAAGGGGGGAGGGTGTTACGTCCCAGCGTAACTTTTAACTTATTTGCCTAGCATTTTCCTTGTTCTTGCAACTCCGATCTCCGGTTGCGCCTATACTTGTATATTACGGCGTATGCCAATCGCAGCCGGCGTACCGTTAGAGTATTAGAGTTAAAATCATGTCATTTTCCTTTTACTCCGGGCTTAGTATGCGCCTATACTTGTATATTACGGCGTATGCCTAGCGCATGCGTGGTGCCGTCGAGCGGTAACTTCAAGTAGAATATTCCTCGCCTTGGAATCACCGTCGTCCCCACCCAATATGCCGACTCATGACAATATATATATATATGTACCATAAGGAACGAATGCGTGTACGCGGTATGCAAGTGTAAGTGTAACTTAAGGTTAGCGACGAGTTTCCGCTTAAGAATATTGTTTATCCTTTTCTCTCTCTTTTCATTTACTAATTGCGCCACTGTTAGGCATCGCTGCGGAGCAAGACTATTTTTCGTTATCATTATTTCCACCGAAGCGTGCGCTTGAGAGTTACTAAGTTCCTACGTGCCGAGATCGACTTGCACTCATAATAAAATCTGTTAATTAGAGAAAGAGACTAACGAACAAAACCAGCGTCTCACTGTACATAGCCAGCCGAATGTTTGTATATATCGTCGACCGCTATGTGGCCGATTCTGTGAGAGGAGCCTAAAAACTTCCTCTGAGCCAGCCTAGGAACCACCTCGAGACGCGATCATCGTCGCAGTTGGCTGTATAGTCGTGAGGTGCGTAGTCCTCTGTCCGAGGATATCTTAGTTTATTCTTTGTGAGCTAATCTGTGCAAATTCTTACAGTTTAATCAGAGACTCATTGATCCTCATTAAATCGTAGTGTTAAAATCTAGCTATTAATAAGAGCAAGGACTCATATTTCTTTTGTTTTTCTTTTTGGTTTCGCATTCTAATCTAGAGTGCGAATAGTGCGATCCGCGTTATTTCCGGCACGTGGTCGGCGAATTGCGCCGAGCCCGTTAGCATATAAGTTTCATTTATAAAGAACATTATATTATTATCCTAAGTAACACTTCCGCACAAGTCTTCTCTCGGTGAGGAATTGGTATTGTATTTAGACTGATTTAAACATCTAGACCGGTCTGAGGGGTCTCTTCGCGAGTAACATCTACAGCTCCGATAACACGAGAGCTTAGGCCATCTCAAGCCTAATCGTATATTAATACCTTTTTACGATTCGCAGGTACTCATCGTAATAGCGCATACGAATTTCCACCGACATACAACCGAACTAAGAGCGAGAGCGAGATAGAAAGAGTAACACAGCGAGCGACATACCATCGAGCGAGCGTGAGAGATAGAGAGAGAGAGGGAGAGAGAGAGGTCAAAGATTGTCTGAGCGTTTCCAGCAGCACGGTAAGAATATTCCAATTAACCAGCTAGATCATGATTTCTGGCCCGACTCTTGCCCCCAGTACATGTATTACGGGAGACCTAGGGCAATAGTTGTAGAGGCGATCTCGTGCAGTGTGCTCTGAGCGCTGGGCGATCGAAAACTGTTTTATTCTACGAGAATACTCTGTATCAATTATATGACGAATATCACGCGTAAAACGAGCTACTTCGTTCAAACCACGATTATACCACGCGTTGCATACAGGCGAATTGTACTACCGAACATTGTGTAATAGTTAGGCTTTCTGTTTCTTATTATACCAATACTCCGATTCAAGACCGAACATTGGACCCATTGTTAGAAACGTGGAATTGATGTTAGCAGAGGGATACTCCTTCTTTCTGTGTATATATGTATAATATTCTATATTTCTGTTTCTTTATACCCACTTCTAACCGCGGAATTGGTGTCAGAAGTCTGCTTTCAAATCAAATCACCTTTGTATCTGCACCTGAACAGTCATCACAGAATAAACACTTTGCTTTTTCACACTATACCCGATTTATCCTTTTATTTTCTTTGCATGCGCTATAACTAACATTATCTGTACTGGAATACAACACGTAACAACTCAGCAACCTGTACGGGTTGATAAGAGAGAGAATCCTATAAGTCCTGCAGATCGAGTAGATTGATTTCGTCTTCGCGTCATTATTCTATTCGGTCATCGATATAAACATATAATCATCTTTTCGGTTTATATCCTTTAGTTTTAAGTATTCACGCGTTGCTCCCGGGCGGAACGGTCGACCGCTCGAACACACACAGTTCCATCCTTGACAATCTTTAGATCGACTTATCGCGACGCCCGGACGTAACAGCTCCTAAAAGCCATATTCTACTGAATACGGGAACCCAGGTTGACTGCAACCCCTATATTCCGTTAATGTATTATTTGGATGGCGTATGGTACAAAATAACGCCCTCAGCTACCTCGGCAGTGGCACATACGAATCCCGCCGAACTAGCAACATCAGGGATTTACTCCACGCAAGATCTCGAACAGCTAAGGAATCATATAATGTTTCCAGCCGAAAGACCTGCCGTACTAAATACCATAGCTAGAGGAATGTCTGGACAAAAGGTAAATATGCAAGGCATATCTCTGATAAATATGTTTGATGAAAAAACCTTCGAGGAAATAGCTTCCTCCACTTGGTCCAGAATATGGCAATGGTTTACGTGTTTCGGTACCTTCAGTGCAGGATTATTCGGAATATGGATCGCCATCAAAACAGTAAAATTTGCGATCGACACTGCACTACATGGTTACGCATTACATAACGTCTACGGGTGGGGCATACATCCGATAGGCGCTGTATGGGACTCAGTGACTAACGTCCTGATACATCTTAGGAACCGCACACCGGATGGTGACGAGTCCAGACGCCAAAACACGGCCCCACAGGCTGAGGAGGCGAACACCAGCCTCGTCCCACCGGAAAACGTAGACACCCCTACCACCATATCGGGATTCACGAGTGTTTACCCCAAGATATCACAGGAAACACGCTTCTCGATAAAATCGCAGAATATACACTGCGAATAACTACACAAAGCTAATACATAAATATATAGAACTATAGGTGCGAATACGCATGTGATTACAGATGAAATATACCAGCTCAGGGGACATTGCCAGAACAATGGCAAACCTCGAAAAGGCACAATGTCTCAAAGGGGGATGCTCAACAACAGTTCCGTTAATTTAGAATTCGCGCGCGACATGACGCGCCGTTGACGTCACCACGAACGCCTGGCGGTCGGACGCTTCCGCCGATCCTCGGCTGCAACCGGGCCGACCGAGCAATTCGGTGGGCAGCCCGGGGGGTGGCGGAGGGGGTCCGAACAGGTGAGAGACGAGACTCACGACACAATGCCACCGTTCGCGTTGTATTGACTTCCGAGAAGGACGTAAACTTTAACGAGAAAGCAAGTGTGGAGAAAGCCGTGAGTGTCGTCCCGCTCATCTGCGTTCCGCTCCCCGTTACATTTCCCGTCCTAATCGGGTTACATTTTGTCGTTTGCCTTATGTTTAATCTGTCGCTAAGAGCGCCTTTTCGTTTCTCATTTTAGTTTCTATCTTCTTTTTTTGCTGTCCGCGTGTTGTTAGATTTAATGTAGTTTCTAGTCCCGCGTAGTCTTTAAATTAGTTTACTCAGAAATCAGATCGCGTGCGTGTTTAATAGTAATACTTAATGCCTAGACCTATATTCTCTTTTCTTTGAAATACATTGTAAAGCGTGTCTACGGTCATTCCTTGTTTCGCCTCCCCTCACCCTTGTCTTTCCCAAGTCCTTCCCTCACTCCCACGGGTCTCATTCGAAACCGGCACTGCCTTCGCCGAAGGAAAGATCCGACCGACGATCGGAAGGATTTCCTAGCGACAACAACAAACCCGACGACACGAGACCCCCACAATTTATTTTTCCCGGTGTGTACAGGATACCTGCAAAACGAAAATGGAGAGTCGGCATATCTGCCGGCATTTATACACGCATTGGTAGGCACCTACGCTAAACCATTGAAATGTAGTACATGCGGTACACCAATATTTGTCTCCCGCCAAGCATCGGAATGCTACAAATGCACAGCACTATACTTATGGTATGCCGACCGATATAAACAAGCAGGGATCGAAACGGAAATGTTATATGAAACCATCTTAGCACTAAACACCGATAAGATGTACGACGAGGAGTTTGGAGACCGGGCCCTGGCGTGAGAAAAGGGGGTAGGAAGTCTCCAGTGATGAAGACATCATTTAATCAGCAAGGTCAGAAATGTTTAGATTCAAGCAGAATGAAAGACTTGCAACCCCCACTCAAGATTTTTCGCAGGGCTGAACCGAACTTATAAAAGACCGGACGTCCTTGTACTTGTCAGTCTAAAAAGTGAGATCAGAAGGTGACAAACAGTAAAAACCCATATTGAAAAGTGCAGTAATGGAAGGAGTTTCGGAAGAAGGACTGGCGCCGAACGCCCCGCATTTCCCGGTATGTTTCCTACCGTTGTATGTGCAACTCCCCGTAATCGGGCTTGTTCCACCCATGGAAACAAACATGAGAACGACGCAGCATACTAGAGACAGCCGACCACCCCCGCCACCCTACTACGGGCCACACTACATTTACCGCCCAAATGTGGAAGCACCAACCCTGCCACCGGTCCCGATACAATCGGAGGAACGACGACACGGAGAAGAAGAACCGGAATGGGACCAGGAATTCTTCAACACTTTCGATGAGGATCTTTTTAACAACCTCCTGGGCGACCTGGACTTGCCGCCAAGAACATCCAATGCGGACATTGAACCACCCCAAGGTGGGGGGGGGGGGGGTGTTACGGTCGCCCCGATAAACCTCTACTAGAGCAACACCATGGGCATGTGGTGAGGCGTTCGCCCAGAACTCCGGCTCACTCCCCGGACCGACTCCAAGTCGGGACCCGCAGGGCTCAGCGACGTCGCCGAAGCCACCGACGTGGAAGCCGGCACGGCCCTAGAAACAACGGCAGGTGAAGCGGCGGACACGAGATACGGCGTTAGATGGAAAAACGGGCACACCACCCGTAACAAGGCAAGGAGAAAGTAAAGAAAGTCAAATGGGCACAGCCCACGAACCAATCAACCGACGCAACTGCGGAGTGAACGAAAGGAGGGGGCCTGTTCGAAGCTCCAATCAAAGTGTTTCCTAATCTGAGTTATTGCTGCGACCGTGACCCTCCGTGTACCTCAGCTGTTTTTAAATAACGTTTGTGTACCTATCGAGATCCCATCATCGGTTACCCACATGCATCCGTGCAAATACCTATTGTACCGACAGCGATAGGAGCATGGGCTTGTTTGTCTTTAATTTCTCTATAAGGGAGCCTGCGACCGCCGTGTAGTTAGCAGACAACTATCATAGATTTCGGCTATTTTCGGCTCAATCGTTTACGAATAGTTTACGCAAGTTTACGCAATCGATTTCAGAGTTTACGAAATCGTAGTTTGCCCGTAATTAACAATTTTTAGGTGGGTGTATAGTTAGCAGACGACTATCATAGTTTTCGGCTATTTTGGTCTCAATCGTTTACGAATAGTTTACGCAAGTTTACGCAATCGATTTCAGAGTTTACGAAATCGTAGTTTGCCCGTAATTAACAATTTTAATATCTAGTAATTATCGTCTGCTACCGCGCAGCGTCACCGTGGCCGGGGAGCGAAGCTGACCAGATGCAAACTCTGGCGAAATAATTTTGACGTATCTCGTGTGTAATGGTCTCAATCGTTTACGAATAGTTTTCGCAAGCTGCTGTATCGATTTCGGAGTTTACGAAATTGTATTTTGCTCGTTATTAACAATTTCAGGATCGGCTAACGTGCAGCTCGCAAGCGCCGCCGTTGGCCGAGGCGAGAATCGCTCTTCGGACATAGAGTAACGAAACAATTTTGACATATATCTCATCTCTAACGGTCCCAATCGTTTACGAATAGTTTACGCAAGCCACTGTAACGATTTCAGAGTTTACGAAATCGTATTTTGCTCGTTATTAACAATTTCAGGATTGGCTAACGTGCAGCTCGCAAGCGCCGCCGTTGGCCGAGGCGAGAATCGCTCTTCGGACATAGAGTAACGAAATAATTTAGACGTATCTCGTGTGCAATTGTCTCAATCGTTTACGAATAGTTTTCGCAAGCTGCTGTATCGATTTCGGAGTTTACGAAATTGTAGTTTGGTCGTAATTAACAATTTCAGAATCGGCTATCGTGCAGCGTCGATTGGCTCCCAAGCGCCGCCGTTGGCCGAAGGGAGAAGCTGCATGATAGCCGATTCTGAAATTGTAAATTTCACGACAGCAAGGAATTTTGCTGGCATGCAGCACAAATATTACTTTGCAATGCTGAACCTTGCAGGTCACATTGTCGGAGTATTGTAGGAATATTGCTGCAATATTCCTATGTCAGCCCCCTCGAAATTTGCGGGAATATTGCAGGAAGATGACACAGAATATTGCATCAAGGTCCTAAGAATATTCATTCAATATTATATCCTACATATGATTCTGTTTTACATTATGAATAATTCAAGAAAATTTGTTTTACAATACATTATTTTTATTAATGAAATATTACATTACACTAAATATAAAAGTACATATAAAATATTTACATTAAATATAACAGTAAATATAAAAACTACACTAAATATAATAGTAAATATAACAAAATCTTAACCTAGTCTCAATTCTATTTAAGATTTCATTTTTCGCTCAATTCTCGTTTTAGCTTGAGTGAACCACTTGCCAATGACGTCATTTACTTCCGCCTTTTTCAACTTATTATTGCCAACGGCCATACAGGCTACTATAAAATAATAAAAGAATATTAGTGATTATTAAAAGATTATTAATAATGTATATCTGTAGGAAAATACTTTGGAATAAGTTCGCAGTCCGCAATTTTGGAAAGCTTTGCTTCTGCAAGCGGCCCTGCCAACTGAAATTTACTGCGATTCCGTCTGCAAGTACTCGGGATATTACAGCTGCTACGCACATAGTCAGCTTACCTGGGTCAACAATATTTAAGTCGACGAATCTGAAAAATTTAATGATGTTATCATGTGTACATAAAAGGCAGATCAAAACAGCAACTAATTAATATAAGTTATAATAGAAATATTGTGAAAGCAAAAGAGTATTGCAGATCAATATGAACCAATAAAATTGATAGTTATAGCGAGAAAGAGATATGAATTCATCACAAAAAAACACGATATATTGATTCCTTCATAGGCGAGAAAGAGTATTGTGGAATTAACGCAAAAACATGAAATAATGATTCTCTCGCGGACATGCACCAAACCTATCCTTATATATCCTTTACCTTTACCCATGCCCATGCCCACGCCCACGCCCATAGAAACTCTAATAGTACAAACATTCATCTGAATAGGCATTATACGCAAATGAGCAGTGACGTGACTTCAATACTTTTGATGCTGACAACTACATATTCAGGAAACCTCAGCTGTTGGGAGGAAATGTATTGGATGGTCATTATTATATTTTGTTCCACGAAGGATATTACTTTTTTCGTTGTAGAACAATAATGGTACTTTAGAAGCACATGTGATTAAAAAAAAATTACCAATTTTTTCTAAAATTCAGTCTGTCCAAGTTTGGGCTCAAACGAGGCCAAATCATCCATACTTTGCACTATGGGAACCCGCTGCAATTCATTTTCGGATGTTTCGTCCTCATCAACTTCGGCATTTTAATTTTTGGACTCCAACAAAAAATCGACTTTTGTGTACAGATCCTTTATTTGTAAAGATATCGTAGACAGCATTTTGTAAACACATTTTCGAAATCCTAAAATATGTAAAACAGAAGGTAGAAACATTGATATGAATGGTTTATTTGTTTTATTTACCAATTTCTAAGGTGTATGGATGATGCTCCCAGTCTCCACAGGCACTGCCTTGAGCTGCAATAGTTTCAGTAGCTAAGGGACATTAGAAAAAGATGAGAAACATTTGCAATAATCATGATTATTATGAATACACTCCGCTAATATGAAGCTTACCTCCATGGCTATGTAAACAGTGGTAGGGGGTTCATTCTCATCATATGCAATGAACGTCAAACCCCCAGGTGTTGATGAATCGAATAAGGGTTCAAGCATTACAGGTGTAATTAGTAGATTGGTTAATGTACTCTCCGCTCGTCTGTGAATGTGTCGTCATATGTTGATTTTTTCTTGGGTTTTTAGATATGGACTCCATACTCTCTTCTTCCGAGGATATGACCCTTTTAACCTTAGCCCTCCTTCGGTTTTTTAAGGCCCCAGCTAACTCATATTCCAAACGCTCATCCGAAAAGAAAACATCAGATGTGTCCTGTGCCTCATTTAATTTTTCTTGGGCCCATACTCAATCATCTACAAAGTATATAATTGTTCATTATTATGACATCGACAGGTCTTCTAGGTATAAAAAATATAGACATCTATATTATATATAAACACATACACACATTATTAATAATATCCACTATACATACCTGTCGACCCAAAGCAACGCTAATAACTGCACAATCCTCTCACGAGGTTTGAGATAAAGCCTCGGAAATTATTAATTTCTCTAATTTGTTCAGCGACTTGACGTGGCCTGGCCATTTGCTTACACTTTTGTTGGCATTTAACCAACAGGTTGGAATCACTTGCAACCCATTGCTCAATTCCACGATACAATATTTTTCTTCTATTACTTGTCGATGGAAGACGTGAGATACGTCAAAAGTCAAAACTACTTGATCAGGGTATACATCTGGTCAGCTTCTCCCTTCGGCCAACGGAGGCGCTTGCGAGCAAATCAACACTGCACGATAGCCGATTCTGACATTATTAATTACGGGCAAATTACGATTTCGTAAACTCCGAAATCGATACAGCAGCTTGCGAAAACTATTCGTAAACGATTGAGACCGTCGCACACGAGATACGTCAAAATTATTTCGCTAGAGCTTGCATCTGGTCAGCTTCTCCTTTCGGCCACTGGAGGCGCTTGCAAGTTCTACATTACCCGATTCTCGAAATTGTTAATTACGGCCAAAATACGATTTCGTAAACTCCGAAATCGATACAGCAGCTTGCGAAAACTATTCGTAAACGAATGAGACCGTTACACACGACATACGTCAAAATTATTTCGCCAGAGTTTGCATCTGGTCAGCTTCTGCTTTCGGCCACTGGCGGCGCTTGCAAGACCTACATTACCCCATTCTCGAAATTGTTAATTACGGGCAAACAACGATTTCGTAAACTCCGAAATCGATACAGCAGCTTGCGAAAACTATTCGTAAACGATTGAGATCGTTAGAGATGAGATACGTCAACATTGTTTCTATATGCTCGAAGAGCGATTCTCGCCTCGGCCAACGGCGGCGCTTGCGAGCCAATCAACGCCGAACAATAGCCGATTCTGAAATTATTAATTACGGGCAAATTACGATTTCGTAAACTCCGAAATCGATACAGTAGCTTGCGAAAACTATTCGTAAACGATTGAAACCGTTATACACGAAATACGTCAAAGTTATTTCGCCACTTTCTGCATCTCTTTTCGCCAACGGCGGCGCTTGCGAGCAAATCAACGCTGCACGATAGCCGATTCTGAAATCATTAATTACAGGCAAATTACGATTTCGTAAACTCCGAAATCGATACAGTAGCTTGCGAAAACTATTCGTAAACGATTGAGACCGTTATACGCGAGATACGTCAAAGTTACTTCGCCACTTTCTGCATCTCCTCTCGCCAACGGCGGCGCTTGCGAGCAAATCAACGCTGCACGATAGCCGATTATGAAATTGTTAATTACGGCCAAAATACGATTTCGTAAACTCCGAAATCGATACAGCTGTTTGCGAAAACTATTCGTAAACGATTGAGACCGTTAGAGATGAGATACATCAAAATTATTTCGTTACTCTATGTCCGAAGACCGATTCTCGCCTCGGCCAACGGCGGCACTTGCGAGCAAATCAACGCTGCACGATAGCCGTTTCTGAAATTGTTAATTACGGGCAAACTATGATTTCGTAAACTCTGAAATCGATACAGCAGCTTGCGTAAACTATTCGTAAACGATTGGGACCGTTATAGATGAGATACGTCAACATTGTTTCCATACTCCATGCTCGAAGAGCGATTCTCGCCTCGGCCAACGGCGGCGCTTGCGAGCTGCACGTTAGCCGTTTCTGAAATTGTTAATTTCGGGCAAACTATGATTTCGTAAACTCCGAAATCGATACAGCTGCTTGCGAAAACTATTCGTAAACAATTGGGACCGTTACAGATGAGATACGTCAACATTGTTTCGATACTCTATGCCCGAAGAGCGATTTTTGCCTCGGTCAACGGCGGCGCTTGCGAGCCAATCAACGCTGAACGATAGCCGATTCTGACATTATTAATTACGGGCAAATTACGATTTTGTAAACACCGAAATCGATACAGCAGCTTGCGAAAACTATTCGAAAACGATTGAGACCGTTGCACACGAGATACGTAAAAGATATTTCGCCAGGTTCCGGATCTGGTCAGCTGCTGCTTTCGGCCACTGGCGGCGCTTGCAAGACCTACATTACCCCATTCTTGAAATTGTTAATTACCGGCAAACTACGATTTCGTAAACTCTGAAATCGATTGCGTAAACTTGCGTAAACTATCGTAAACGATTGGGACCAAAATAAGCGAAATCGGTGATAGTTGTCTGCTAACTATACGGCGGTGTTCATATCCATCTTTCGTTTTTTCAAATGGACCGACACAGTCACAGTGTATCGTGTCGAAGGGGAAAGGCTTCTTTTCAATTGGGTGCAATTTCCCTTGTTTCGGTCCGGTCTGTCGTTTGCATACTACGCAAGTAATGCAGTGATCGATGTACTTACGGACAAATCTTAGCATTTTTGGGAACCAGTATTTTTTCGCGATGCGGTCGTATGTTTTTTCAAAGCCTACATGACAGTTTTCGTCATGGTACAGACGCAACAAACCAAGGCGGCTTCCCTTCGGGACAAAACTTCGGTAGATCACTCGGCCTGTGTCCCGGAGTGTTTTTCGACACAGTATACCGTCTCTTAGCTCGAAATCCGTAATAACAGTATCGTTCGACTTTACCCGCTCGATCATGTTTTGCGTTTCTTCATCATTTTTCTGCGCGATTTCTAGCCAGGAGCCCTCACAAATTACGTTTACGCGATAGTTTTTACACGGATTTCTACTTAAATAATCCACGTGCTCTACGTATTTGCTCTTTCCTATATTCAAGATCAAAGGAAAAGTCTTGTAGAAATATCCACCAACGAGCTACGCGTGGTAATAAATCTTTTTTGTTTTGCGTAGCCTTAATGGCATTATATTCGGTGACAATTTTAAACTGCATACCAAGCAGATGTACGCGGAAGTATGTCAGTGCGTTCACAATCGCGAGTGTCTCTAGTTCATACGAATGATAGCGCGATTCCTCTGGGCTGGTACGACGACTAAAATATGCGACCACGCGTAGTTCCTTTTCCACCCTTTGGAAGAGGATTGCACCATATCCAATGGAACTAGCGTCGGTGTGGAGCTCCGAATCTCGCGTTGGGTCGAATATTACGAGCAAAGGGTGTGTACTCAGTTTGTCTATGATGTACGATCGCGCTTCTTCCTGTTCTTTACCCCATACCCACGGCTCATTATGTTTTGTTAATTTGGTCAAGCACGCCGTTCGCACCGCGAATTCAGTTACAAACTTCCGGAAATAACTCGCTAGCCCAATAAATTGTCTTATCTGCTTCACATTGTTCGGAACTGGTGATTCTACTAGGGTTTTAACTTTTTCTTTGCCTGGCTTTATGCCTTCGGATGATATCTCTCGACCCAGGTAATTGATCGAAGTTTCAAAAAATTTACATTTTGTGATGTTTAACGTGAATCCTGCCTTGTCCAATACCTCCAACACGCGCTCTAAACTCTGTAGCCCTTCCTCGACCGTTTGCGATGGGATCAAAATATCGTCTATAAAGACTAATGCGATGCTATTTCTTAGGTTGCCTAGAGCCGCGTTAATGGCTCTCTGAAAGACAGCGGGCGCATTACAAAGGCCGAAGGGCATACGCATATACTCATAATGCCCGTCGGGGGTAACAAACGCAGTTTTACAAATTGAATCGGCGGCAATGGGTATTTGGTGTAATCCCGCGGCCATGTCTAGCGTAGTAAATACCCTACCCTTTCCCAAACGATCCAATTGATCGTCGATTAGTGGTAAAGGGTATCTGTCTTGAACCGTAATTCTATTTAACGCCCCGAAATCCACGCACAGACGGTCCTCTCCATTTTTCTTTTTCACTAAGATAACGGGGCTTGCAAACGGCGAGTTGCTTTCGCGTATTATGCCGTTACTTATGAGGTCATCTATGATCCCCCTTAATTTCTCCCGTTCCGAAAGTGACAGACGGTAAGGGTGGTAATTTATTACCTTGTTCTCCTGAGTAATTATTTTGAGTTCCGCCGTACTTACGGACCGCACGTGATTGCCAGTGGTCAACATTCGCTCGAATTATCTTAAAAGATCTCTAAGAGAATCGTCCGCAACGTAGAGTGTGAAGCACGGTGCCTTCGTTGTAGCCTCGTTCCTTTCTGCCGTGTCAAGTCCGCACCGTTGAAGCCTCGTCGTCCCATCAGGTTCCGTCACAATGCGTAGATCGGCATGCACCAGGACATTCTTCCCGATGATGAACTCGTACGGTATTGCAGTATCCGGGACAACAAACAAATCCAACTCAATGGACACATCCTCCGTCTGAATTAATGCTGATGTGCATCCGACGGTCGTCGTGCTAGACTCACACAGTCCTTGTATTGTCGTCGTGTACGCGTTTACTTTGCAGTTTACCCGGTCGGCAACACTTTCTCTCACGAGGGAACATGTTGCGCCATTGTCGATCAAACAGCGTCGTACGATCATCTGTCTCAACAGTATTGGTGTCAGTTTGTGTTCTACTGAGTAGCATACGTTGGCTTCGGGTTTCTTCGAACCTTGATTGTTTTGGGCTGTTCGCTGCTTCGCCCAACATTACGATTCGGTATGGCCCCTCTTTTTGCAAAAATTGCAGTTAGTTACGCTGGGAGTTTCCCGTTGCGGTAATAATTTTCTCCTTTTCGGGCAATTCACCCGTTTATGTCCCAGCTCATTGCATTGGTAGCATCTGCCGTCTTGTCGGTTCGGAGCGCGTTCTCCGCCATCGCGTGCAAATCGTTCCCTTCGTTTCGTTTCTTTTACGAAATTGGTCGTGCCCGTGATCAGCGCCGATGGCGTCGCGTAATTCGCGGACAGCATGGCCTGTCGCACGTTCTGATCTGTGATTGTGCTTATTGTCAGCTCCACCAATTCTTCGGGTCGAAATGCTACACGCGCCTTCTCGAGACAGCCCACTTTTTTCCTTGCATATTCCACGTACGTGGTCGCGTCGTCGCTGTTATAGGTCAGCGCCCGTAGCAAGCATTCGTGGAGTTTCTTCTGCGGACCGAAAATGGCGCACAAGTCCTCCTTGAATTTTTCCCACGTTCGGGGTCTCCCTTTCCATTCTTGGTACCATACTTTAGCAGAACCTGCAAACGCATGGGTGGCGGCACTCAACCGCTGTTGCGGGGTCGAATCACGAGTGATATGTTACACTTCGTTGCACCAAGCATTAGCGTCGTTATTCAGTTCGGTACCACGGAATTGCGGCATCATATCCAAAAGAGGAGGTGTCGTTGCATTAATAATCTTCGGGGTAGCCGGCATTACGCCTCTTGAAATTTCGGCTACCACTCGGCGGATGATGTCCTCCAAGGACGGGGGAGCACGCGAGTTCTCCATTTTTTCGTGTCCCGATCACGTCCCGAACAAAACGAAAGGGAAAAAAAAATAAAACGAGGAAACCAAAAAAAGCACACAAAGAAACACAACACGACACAATCCACAGCACAATAAAATCAACGAAAATGAATCAAGAATTAGCTTTGCAGCTAAGGCGCGAAAAAATTCACTATATTCCACTTCTGATGTTAGAAACCCGCAAAATGGCTCGACGAGATGTGTTCGTTTTAGCGATTCTGGGGGAAGTGCAGAGGGGTCAAGGTCCGTCCTCTTTCCAACAGACAAAGCCTGCTCCGATCTTCGGCGAGTTTCACTCTCGCATTTGTTTACAATGCTTACCCTTACTGAGAGGCAGGTCAATGCACCGGCCGCCGAGGTAAACATATGATCCGCGACTCTCGGCGCCTCCAAAAACAGGTGACACAGCAACGCACTGTCGTGTGCCACTGTCGAATTACCGCGTGTTTTGGGCGAAATCAAATGCATCGCTAACGGGCAGCACAGCAAGCACAGGCAGCACAGCAAGCACGGGCAGCAAGCACAGGCAGCACAGCAAGCACAGGCAGTAAGCACACTCAGCACAGCAAGCACAGGCAGCACAGCAAGCACAGGCAGCAAGCACAGGCAGCACAGCAAGCACAGGCAGCAAGCACAGGCAGCACAGCAAGCACAGGCAGCAAGCACAGGCAGCAAGCACAGGCAGCACAGCAAGCACAGGCAGCACAGCAAGCACAGGCAGCAAGCACACTCAGCACAGGCAGCACAGCAAGCACAGGCAGCAAGCACAGGCAGCACAGCAAGCACAGGCAGCAAGCACAGGCAGCACAGCAAGCACAGGCAGCAAGCGCAGGCAGCACAGCAGGCACAGGCAGCACAGCAAGCACAGAAAGCACAGGCAGCAAGCACAGGCAGCACAGCAAGCACCGGCAGCAAGCACAGGCAGCAGAGCAAGCACAGGCAGCAAGCACAGGCAGCATAGCAAGCAGAGGCAGCACAGAAAGCACAGGCAGCAAGCACAGGCAGCACAGCAAGCACAGGCAGCAAACCAAGCACAGGCAGCACACTAAGCACAGGCAGCACAGCAAGCACAGGCAGCAAGCACAGGCAGCACAGCAAGCACAGGCATCAAGCACACTCAGCACAGCAAGCACAGGCATCACAACAAGCACAGGCAGCAAGCACAGGCAGCACAGCAAGCACAGGCAGCAAGCACAGGCAGCAAGCACAGGCAGCACAGCAAGCACAGACAGCAAGCACAGGCAGCACAGCAAGCACAGGCAGCAAGCGCAGGCAGCACAGCAGGCACAGGCAGCACAGCAAGCACAGGCAGCAAGCACAGGCAGCAGAGCAAGCACAGGCAGCAAGCACAGGCAGCATAGCAAGCAGAGGCAGCACAGAAAGCACAGGCAACAAGCACAGGCAGCACAGCAAGCACAGGCAGCAAGCACAGGCAGCACACCAAGCACAGGCAGCACAGCAAGCACAGGCAGCATAGCAAGCACAGGCAGCAAGCACACTCAGCACAGCAAGCACAGGCAGCAAGCACAGGCAGCACAGCAAGCACAGACAGCAAGCACAGGCAGCACAGCAAGCACAGGCAGCAAGCGCAGGCAGCACAGCAGGCACAGGCAGCACAGCAAGCACAGGCAGCAAGCACAGGCAGCAGAGCAAGCACAGGCAGCAAGCACAGGCAGCATAGCAAGCAGAGGCAGCACAGAAAGCACAGGCAACAAGCACAGGCAGCACAGCAAGCACAGGCAGCAAGCACAGGCAGCACACCAAGCACAGGCATCACAACAAGCACAGGCAGCAAGCACAGGCAGCACAGCAAGCACAGGCAGCAAGCACAGGCAGCACAGCAAGCACAGGCAGCAAGCACAGGCAGCACAGCAAGCACAGGCAGCACAGCAAGCACAGGCAGCAAGCACAGGCAGCACAGCAAGCACAGGCAGCAAGCACAGGCAGCACAGCAACCACAGGCAGCAAGCACAGGTCGGACAGCAAGCACAGGCAGCAAGCACAGGCAGCACAGCAAGCACAGGCAGCACAGCAAACACAGGCAGCATAGCAAGCACAGGCAGCAAGCACACTCAGCACAGCAAGCACAGGCAGCAAGCACAGGCAGCACACCAAGCACAGGCAGCACAGCAAGCACAGGCAGCAAGCACAGGCAGCACACCAAGCACAGGCAGCACAGCAAGCACAGGCAGCAAGCACACTCAGCACAGCAAGCACAGGCATCACAACAAGCACAGCTAGCACAGGCAGCACAGCAAGCACAGGCAGCAAGCACAGGCAGCACAGCAAGCACAGGCAGCAAGCACAGGCAGCGCAGCAAGCACAGGCAGCACAGCAAACACAGGCAGCACAGCAAGCACAGGCAGCAAGCACAGGCAGCACAGCAAGCACAGGCAGCAAGCACAGGCAGCACAGCAAGCACAGGCAGCAAGCACAGGCAGCACAGCAAGCACAGGCAGCAAGCACAGGCAGCACACCAAGCACAGGCAGCACAGCAAGCACAGGCAGCAAGCACAGGCAGCACAGCAAGCACAGGCATCAAGCACACTCAGCACAGCAAGCACAGGCATCACAACAAGCACAGCAAGCACAGGCAGCATAGCAAGCACAGGCAGCAAGCACAGGCAGCACAGCAAGCACAGGCAGCAAGCACAGGCAGCACACCAAGCACAGGCAGCAAGCACAGGCAGCACAGCAAACACAGGCAGCACAGCAAGCACAGGCAGCAAGCACAGGCAGCACAGCAAGCACAGGCAGCACAGGCAGCACACCAAGCACAGGCAGCACAGCAAGCACAGGCAGCACAGCAAGCACAGGCAGCAAGCACAGGCAGCACAGCAAGCACAGGCAGCAAGCACAGGCAGCACAGCAAGCACAGGCAGCAAGCACAGGCAGCACAGCAAGCACAGGCAGCAAGCACACTCAGCACAGCAAGCACAGGCAGCACAGCAAGCACAGGCAGCAAGCACAGGCAGCACAGCAAGCACAGGCAGCAAGCACAGGCAGCAAGCACAGGCAGCAAGCACAGGCAGCACAGCAAGCACAGGCAGCAAGCACAGGCAGCACAGCAAGCACAGGCAGAACAGCAAGCACAGGCAGCACAGCAAGTACAGGCTGCAAGCACAGGCCACAGTAAGCACACGCAGCAAGCACAGGCAGCACAGCAAGCACAGGCAGCAAGCACAGGCAGCACAGCAAGCACAGGCAGCAAGCACACTCAGCACAGCAAGCACAGGCATCACAACAAGCACAGCAAGCACAGGCAGCAAGCACAGGCAGCACAGCAAGCACAGGCAGCAAGCACAGGCAGCACAGCACAGGCAGCACAGCAAGCACAGGCAGCACAGCAAGCACAGGCAGCAAGCACAGGCAGCACAGCAAGTACAGGCAGCAAGCACAGGCAGCACAGCAAACACACGCAGCAAGCACAGGCAACAAGCACAGGCAGCACAGCAAGCACAGGCAGCACAGTAAGCACAGGCAGCAAGCACAGGCAGCACAGAAAGCACAGGCAGCACAGCAAGCACAGGCAGCAAGCACAGGCAGCACAGCAAGCACAGGCAGCACAGCAAGCACAGGCAGCAAGCACAGGCAGCACAGCAAGCACAGGCAGCAAGCACAGGCAGCACAGCAAGCACAGGCAGAACAGCAAGTACAGGCAGCACAGCAAGTACAGGCAGCAAGCACAGGCAGCACAGCAAGCACACGCAGCAAGCACAGGCAGCACAGCAAGCACAGGCAGCAAGCACACTCAGCAGAGCAAGCACAGGCAGCACAGCAAGCACAGGCGGCACAGCAAGCACAGGCAGCAAGCACACTCAGCACAGCAAGCACAGGCATCACAACAAGCACAGGCAGCAAGCACACTCAGCACAGCAAGCACAGGCATCACAACAAGCACAGCAAGCACAGGCAGCAAGCACAGGCACCACAGCAAGCACAGGCAGCAAGCACAGGCAGCACACCAAGCACCGGCAGCACACCAAGCACAGGCAGCACAGCAAGCACAGGCAGCAAGCACAGGCAGCACACCAAGCATAGGCAGCACAGCAAGCACAGGCAGCAAGCACAGGCAGCACAGCAAGCACAGGCATGTTAGAAACCCGCAAAATAGCTCGACGAGATGTGTTCGTTTTAGCGATTCTGGGGGAAGTGCAGAGGGGTCTAGGTCCGTCCTCTTTCCAACAGCCAAAGCCTGCTCCGATCTTCGGCGAGATTCACTCCCGCATTTGTTTACAATGCTTACTCTTACTGAGACGCAGGTCCATGCACCGGCCGCCGAGGTAAACATATGATCCGCGACTCTCGGCGCCTCCAAAAACAGGTGACACAGCAACGCACTGTCGTGTGCCACTGTCGAATTACCGCGTGTTATGGGCGAAATCAAATCCATCGCTAACAGGCAGCACAGCAAGCACAGGCAGCAAGCACAGGCAGCAAGCACAGGCAGCACAGCAAGCACAGGCAGCAAGCACAGGCCGCACAGCAAGCACAGGCAGCAAGCACAGGCAGCACAGCACAGGCAGCACAGCAAGCACAGGCAGCACAGCAAGCACAGGCGGCACAGCAAGCACAGGCAGCACAGCAAGCACAGGCAGCAAGCACAGGCAGCACACCAAGCACACGCAGCAAGCACAGGCAGCACAGCAAGCACAGGCAGCAAGTACAGGCAGCACAGCAAGCACAGGCAGCAAGCACAGGCGGCACAGCAAGCACAGGCAGCAAGCACAGGCAGCACAGCAAGCACAGGCAGCACAGCAAGCACAGGCAGCAAGCACAGGCAGTACAGCAAGCACAGGCAGCAAGCACAGGCAGCACAGCAACCACAGGCAGCAAGCACAGGTAGGACAGCAAGCACAGGCAGCAAGCACAGGCAGCACAGCAAGCACAGGCAGCACAGCAAACACAGGCAGCATAGCAAGCACAGGCAGCAAGCACACTCAGCACAGCAAGCACAGGCAGCAAGCACAGGCAGCACACCAAGCACAGGCAGCACAGCAAGCACAGGCAGCAAGCACAGGCAGCACACCAAGCACAGGCAGCACAGCAAGCACAGGCAGCAAGCACACTCAGCACAGCAAGCACAGGCATCACAACAAGCACAGCAAGCACAGGCAGCACAGCAAGCACAGGCAGCAAGCACAGGCAGCACAGCAAGCACAGGCAGCAAGCACAGGCAGCGCAGCAAGCACAGGCAGCACAGCAAACACAGGCAGCACAGCAAGCACAGGCAGCAAGCACAGGCAGCACAGCAAGCACAGGCAGCAAGCACAGGCAGCACAGCAAGCACAGGCAGCAAGCACAGGCAGCACAGCAAGCACAGGCAGCAAGCACAGGCAGCACACCAAGCACAGGCAGCACAGCAAACACAGGCAGCACAGCAAGCACAGGCAGCAAGCACAGGCAGCACAGCAAGCACAGGCAGCACAGGCAGCACACCAAGCACAGGCAGCACAGCAAGCACAGGCAGCACAGCAAGCACAGGCAGCAAGCACAGGCAGCACAGCAAGCACAGGCAGCAAGCACAGGCAGCACAGCAAGCACAGGCAGCACAGAGGGCACAGGCAGCAAGCCCGGCAGCAAGCACAGGCAGCAAGCCCGGCAGCAAGCACAGGCAGCACAGCAAGCACAGGCAGCACAACAAGCACAGGCGACACAGCAAGCACAGCAAGCTCAGGCAGCAAGCACAGGCAGCACAGCAAGCACAGGCAGCACAGCAAGCACGGGCAGCACAGCAAACACAGGCAGCACAGCAAGCACAGGCAGCAAGCACACTCAGCACAGCAAGCACAGGCAGCAAGCACAGGCAGCACACCAAGCACAGGCAGCACAGCAAGCACAGGCAGCAAGCACAGGCAGCACAGGCAGCAAGCACACTCAGCACAGCAAGCACAGGCAGCAAGCACAGGCAGCACAGGAAGCACAGGCAGCACAGCAAGCACAGGCAGCAAGCACAGGCAGCACAGCAAGCACAGGCAGCAAGCACAGGCAGCACACCAAGCACAGGCAGCACAGCAAGCACAGGCAGCAAGCACAGGCAGCACACCAAGCACAGCAAGCACAGGCAGCAAGCACAGGCAGCACAGCAAGCACAGGCAGCAAGCACAGGCAGCACAGCAAGCACAGGCAGCAAGCACACTCAGCACAGCAAGCACAGGCAGCACAGCAAGCACAGGCAGCAAGCACAGGCAGCACAGCAAGCACAGGCAGCAAGCACAGGCAGCAAGCACAGGCAGCAAGCACAGGCAGCACAGCAAGCACAGGCAGCAAGCACAGGCAGCACAGCAAGCACAGGCAGCAAGCACAGGCAGCACAGCAAGCACAGGCAGCAAGCACAGGCAGCACAGCAAGCACAGGCAGCAAGCACAGGCAGCACAGCAAGCACAGGCAGAACAGCAAGCACAGGCAGCACAGCAAGTACAGGCTGCAAGCACAGGCCACAGCAAGCACACGCAGCAAGCACAGGCAGCACAACAAGCACAGGCGGCTCAGCAAGCACAGCAAGCACAGGCAGCTAGCACAGGCAGCACAGCAAGCACAGGCAGCAAGCACAGGCAGCACAGCAAGCACAGGCAGCAAGCACAGGCAGCACAGCAAGCACAGGCAGCACAGCAAGCACAGGCAGCAAGCACAGGCAGCACAGCAAGCACAGGCAGCAAGCACAGGCAGCACAGCAAGCACAGGCAGCAAGCACAGGCAGCACAGCAAGCACAGGCAGCAAGCACAGGCAGCACAGCAAGCACAGGCAGCACAGCAAGCACAGGCAGCACAGCAAGCACAGAAAGCAAACACAGGCAGCACAGCAAGCACAGGCAGCACAACAAGCACAGGCGGCTCAGCAAGCACAGCAAGCACAGGCAGCTAGCACAGGCAGCACAGCAAGCACAGGCAGCAAGCACAGGCAGCACAGCAAGCACAGGCAGCACAGCAAGCACAGGCAGCAAGCACAGGCAGCACAGCAAGCACAGGCAGCACAGCAAGCACAGGCAGCAAGCACAGGCAGCACAGCAAGCACAGGCAGCAAGCACAGGCAGCACAGCAAGCACAGGCAGCAAGCACAGGCAGCACAGCAAGCACAGGCAGCACAGAGGGCACAGGCAGCAAGCCCGGCAGCAAGCACAGGCAGCAAGCCCGGCAGCAAGCACAGGCAGCACAGCAAGCACAGGCAGCACAACAAGCACAGGCGACACAGCAAGCACAGCAAGCTCAGGCAGCAAGCACAGGCAGCACAGCAAGCACAGGCAGCACAGCAAGCACGGGCAGCACAGCAAACACAGGCAGCACAGCAAGCACAGGCAGCAAGCACACTCAGCACAGCAAGCACAGGCAGCAAGCACAGGCAGCACAGCAAGCACATGCAGCAAGCACAGGCAGCACAGCAAGCACAGGCAGCAAGCACAGGCAGCACAGCAAGCACAGGCAGCAAGCACAGGCAGCACAGCAAGCACAGGCAGCAAGCACAGGCAGCACAGCAAGCACAGGCAGCACAGCAAGCACAGGCAGCAAGCACAGGCAGCACAGCAAGCACAGGCAGCAAGCACAGGCAACAAGCACAGGCAGCACAGCAAGCACAGGCAGCACAGTAAGCACAGGCAGCAAGCACAGGCAGCACAGAAAGCACAGGCAGCACAGCAAGCACAGGCAGCAAGCACAGGCAGCACAGCAAGCACAGGCAGCACAGCAAGCACATGCAGCAAGCACAGGCAGCACAGCAAGCACAGGCAGCAAGCACAGGCAGCACAGCAAGCACAGGCAGAACAGCAAGTACAGGCAGCAAGCACAGGCAGCACAGCAAGCACAGGCAGCACAGCCAGCACAGCCAGCACAGGCAGCAAGCACAGGCAGCACAGCAAGCACAGGCAGCAAGCACAGGCAGCACAGCAAGCACAGGCAGCAAGCACAGGCAGCACAGCAAGCACAGGCAGCAAGCACAGGCAGCACAGCAAGCACAGGCAGCACAGCAAGCACAGGCGGCACAGCAAGCACAGGCAGCAAGCACAGGCAGCACAGCAAGCACAGGCAGCACAGCAAGCACGGGCAGCACAGCAAACACAGGCAGCACAGCAAGCACAGGCAGCAAGCACACTCAGCACAGCAAGCACAGGCAGCAAGCACAGGCAGCACACCAAGCACAGGCAGCACAGCAAGCACAGGCAGCAAGCACAGGCAGCAAGCACAGGCAGCAAGCACAGGCAGCACAGCAAGCACAGGCAGCAAGCACACTCAGCACAGCAAGCACAGGCAGCAAGCACAGGCAGCACAGCAAGCACAGGCAGCACAGCAAGCACAGGCAGCAAGCACAGGCAGCACAGCAAGCACAGGCAGCAAGCACAGGCAGCACAGCAAGCACAGGCAGCAAGCACAGGCAGCACACCAAGCACAGGTGACACAGCAACGCACTGTCGTGTGCCACTGTCGAATTACCGCGTGTTATGGGCGAAATCAAATCCATCGCTAACAGGCAGCACAGCAAGCACAGGCAGCACAGCAAGCACAGGCAGCAAGCACAGGCCGCACAGCAAGCACAGGCAGCAAGCACAGGCAGCACAGCACAGGCAGCACAGCAAGCACAGGCGGCACAGCAAGCACAGGCAGCACAGCAAGCACAGGCAGCAAGCACAGGCAGCACACCAAGCACAGGCAGCAAGCACAGGCAGCACACCAAGCACAGGCAGCAAGTACAGGCAGCACAGCAAGCACAGGCAGCAAGCACAGGCGGCACAGCAAGCACAGGCAGCAAGCACAGGCAGCACAGCAAGCACAGGCAGCACAGCCAGCACAGCCAGCACAGGCAGCAAGCACAGGCAGCACAGCAAGCACAGGCAGCAAGCACAGGCAGCACAGCAAGCACAGGCAGCAAGCACAGGCAGCACAGCAAGCACAGGCAGCAAGCACAGGCAGCACAGCAAGCACAGGCAGCACAGCAAGCACAGGCAGCACAGCAAGCACAGGCAGCAAGCACAGGCAGCACAGCAAGCACAGGCAGCAAGCACAGGCAGCACAGCAAGCACAGGCAGCAAGCACAGGCAGCACAGCAAGCACAGGCAGCAAGCACAGGCAGCACACCAAGCACAGGCAGCAAGCACAGGCAGCAAGCACAGGCAGCACAGCAAGCACAGGCAGCAAGCACAGGCAGCTCAGAAAGCACAGGCAGCACAGCAAACACAGGCAGCACAGGCAGCACACCATGCACAGGCAGCACAGCAAGCACAGGCAGCAAGCACAGGCAGCACACCAAGCACAGGCAGCAAGTACAGGCAGCACAGCAAGCACAGGCAGCAAGCACAGGCGGCACAGCAAGCACAGGCAGCAAGCACAGGCAGCACAGCAAGCACAGGCAGCACAGGCAGCACAGCCAGCACAGGCAGCAAGCACAGGCAGCACAGCAAGCACAGGCAGCAAGCACAGGCAGCACAGCAAGCACAGGCAGCAAGCACAGGCAGCACAGCAAGCACAGGCAGCAAGCACAGGCAGCACAGCAAGCACAGGCAGCACAGCAAGCACAGGCAGCACAGCAAGCACAGGCGGCACAGCAAGCACAGGCAGCAAGCACACTCAGCACAGCAAGCACAGGCAGCACAGCAAGCACGGGCAGCACAGCAAACACAGGCAGCACAGCAAGCACAGGCAGCAAGCACACTCAGCACAGCAAGCACAGGCAGCAAGCACACTCAGCACAGCAACCACAGGCAGCAAGCACAGGCAGCACACCAAGCACAGGCAGCACAGCAAGCACAGGCAGCAAGCACAGGCAGCACAGCAAGCACAGGCAGCAAGCACACTCAGTACAGCAAGCACAGGCAGCAAGCACAGGCAGCACAGCAAGCACAGGCAGCACAGCAAGCACAGGCAGCAAGCACAGGCAGCACAGCAAGCACAGGCAGCAAGCACAGGCAGCACAGCAAGCACAGGCAGCAAGCACACTCAGCACAGCAAGCACAGGCAGCAAGCACAGGCAGCACAGCAAGCACAGGCAGCACAGCAAGCACAGGCAGCAAGCACAGGCAGCACAGCAAGCACAGGCAGCAAGCACAGGCAGCACACCAAGCACAGGCAGCACAGCAAGCACAGGCAGCAAGCACAGGCAGCACAGCAAGCACAGGCAGCAAGCACAGGCAGCAAGCACAGGCAGCACACCAAGCACAGGCAGCAAGCATAGGCAGCAAGCACAGGCAGCACAGCAAGCACAGGCAGCAAGCACAGGCAGCACAGAAAGCACAGGCAGCACAGCAAACACAGGCAGCACAGGCAGCACACCAAGCACAGGCAGCACAGCAAGCACAGGCAGCAAGCACAGGCAGCACACCAAGCACAGGCAGCAAGTACAGGCAGCACAGCAAGCACAGGCAGCAAGCACAGGCGGCACAGCAAGCACAGCAAGCACAGGCAGCAAGCACAGGCAGCACAGCAAGCACAGGCAGCACAGCCAGCACAGGCAGCAAGCACAGGCAGCACAGCAAGCACAGACAGCAAGCACAGGCAGCACAGCAAGCACAGGCAGCAAGCACAGGCAGCACAGCAAGCACAGGCAGCAAGCACAGGCAGCACAGCAAGCACAGGCAGCACAGCAAGCACAGAAAGCAAACACAGGCAGCACAGCAAGCACAGGCAGTACAGCAAGCACAGGCAGCACAACAAGCACAGGCGGCTCAGCAAGCACAGCAAGCACAGGCAGCTAGCACAGGCAGCACAGCAACCACAGGCAGCAAGCACAGGCAGCACAGCAAGCACAGGCAGCAAGCACAGGCAGCACAGCAAGCACAGGCAGCACAGCAAGCACAGGCAGCAAGCACAGGCAGCACAGCAAGCACAGGCAGCAAGCACAGGCAGCACAGCAAGCACAGGCAGCAAGCACAGGCAGCACAGCAAGCACAGGCAGCAAGCACAGGCAGCACAGAAAGCACAGGCAGCACAGCAAACACAGGCAGCACAGGCAGCACAACAAGCACAGGCAGCACAGCAAGCACAGGCAGCAAGCACAGGCAGCACACCAAGCACAGGCAGCAAGTACAGGCAGCACAGCAAGCACAGGCAGCAAGCACAGGCGGCACAGCAAGCACAGCAAGCACAGGCAGCAAGCACAGGCAGCACAGCAAGCACAGGCAGCACAGCCAGCACAGGCAGCAAGCACAGGCAGCACAGCAAGCACAGGCAGCAAGCACAGGCAGCACAGCAAGCACAGGCAGCAAGCACAGGCAGCACAGCAAGCACAGGCAGCAAGCACAGGCAGCACAGCAAACACAGGCAGCACAGCAAGCACAGGCAGCACAGCAAGCACAGAAAGCAAACACAGGCAGCACAGCAAGCACAGGCAGCACAGCAAGCACAGGCAGCACAACAAGCACAGGCGGCTCAGCAAGCACAGCAAGCACAGGCAGCTAGCACAGGCAGCACAGCAAGCACAGGCAGCAAGCACAGGCAGCACAGCAAGCACAGGCAGCAAGCACAGGCAGCACAGCAAGCACAGGCAGCACAGCAAGCACAGGCAGCACAGCAAGCACAGGCAGCAAGCACAGGCAGCACAGCAAGCACAGGCAGCAAGCACAGGCAGCACAGCAAGCACAGGCAGCAAGCACAGGCAGCACAGCAAGCACAGGCAGCAAGCACAGGCAGCAAGCACAGGCAGCACAGCAAGCACAGGCAGCAAGCACAGGCAGCACAGCAAACACAGGCAGCACAGCAAACACAGGCAGCATAGCAAGCACAGGCAGCAAGCACAGGCAGCACAGCAAGCACAGGCAGCAAGCACAGGCAGCACAGCAAGCACAGGCAGCAAGCACAGGCAGCACAGCAAGCACAGGCAGCAAGCATAGGCAGCACAGCAAGCACAGGCAGAACAGCAAGCACAGGCAGCACAGCAAGTACAGGCTGCAAGCACAGGCTGCAAGCACAGGCCACAGCAAGCACACGCAGCAAGCACAGGCAGCACAGCAAGCACAGGCAGCAAGCACAGGCAGCACAGCTAGCACAGGCAGCAAGCACACTCAGCACAGCAAGCACAGGCATCACAACAAGCACAGCAAGCACAGGCAGCAAGCACAGGCAGCACAGCAAGCACAGGCAGCACACCAAGCACAGGCAGCACACCAAGCACAGGCAGCAAGCACAGGCAGCAAGCACAGGTAGCACAGCAAGCACAGACAGCAAGCACAGGCAGCACAGCAAGCACAGGCAGCACAGCAAGCACAGGCAGCAAGCACAGGCAGCACAGCAAGCACAGGCAGCAAGCACAGGCAGCACAGCACAGGCAGCACAGCAAGCACAGGCAGCAAGCACAGGCAGCACAGCAAGTACAGGCAGCAAGCACAGGCAGCACAGCAAACACACGCAGCAAGCACAGGCAACAAGCACAGGCAGCACAGTAAGCACAGGCAGCAAGCACAGGCAGCACAGAAAGCACAGGCAGCACAGCAAGCACAGGCAGCAAGCACAGGCAGCACAGCAAGCACAGGCAGCACAGCAAGCACAGGCAGCAAGCACAGGCAGCACAGCAAGCACAGGCACCACAGCAAGCACAGGCAGCAAGCACAGGCAGCACACCAAGCACCGGCAGCACACCAAGCACAGGCAGCACAGCAAGCACAGGCAGCAAGCACAGGCAGCACACCGAGCATAGGCAGCACACCAAGCACAGGCAGCAAGCACAGGCAGCACAGCAAGCACAGGCAGCACAGCAAGCACAGGCATGTTAGAAACCCGCAAAATAGCTCGACGAGATGTGTTCGTTTTAGCGATTCTGGGGGAAGTGCAGAGGGGTCAAGGTCCGTCCTCTTTCCAACAGGCAAAGCCTGCTCCGATCTTCGGCGAGATTCACTCTCGCATTTGTTTACAATGCTTACTCTTACTGAGACGCAGGTCCATGCACCGGCCGCCGAGGTAAACATATGATCCGCGACTCTCGGCGCCTCCAAAAACAGGTGACATAGCAACGCACTGTCGTGTGCCACTGTCGAATTACCGCGTGTTATGGGCGAAATCAAATCCATCGCTAACAGGCAGCACAGCAAGCACAGGCAGCACAGCAAGCACAGGCAGCAAGCACAGGCAGCACAGCAAGCACAGGCAGCAAGCACAGGCAGCACAGCAAGCACAGGCAGCAAGCACAGGCAGCACAGCAAGCACAGGCAGCAAGCACAGGCAGCACAGCAAGCACAGGCAGCAAGCACAGGCAGCACAGCAAGCACAGGCAGCACAGCAAGCACAGGCAGCAAGCACAGGCAGCACAGCAAGCACAGGCAGCAAGCACAGGCAGCACAGCAAGCAAAGGCAGCAAGCACAGGCAACACAGCAAGCACAGGCAGCAAGCACAGGCAGCACAGCAAGCACAGGCAGCAAGCACAGGCAGCACAGCACAGGCAGCACAGCAAGCACAGGCAGCACAGCAAGCACAGGCAGCAAGCACACTCAGCAGAGCAAGCACAGGCAGCACAGCAAGCACAGGCGGCACAGCAAGCACAGGCAGCAAGCACACTCAGCACAGCAAGCACAGGCAGCAAGCACAGGCGGCACAGCAAGCACAGGCAGCAAGCACAGGTAGCACAGCAAGCACAGGCAGCAAGCACAGGCAGCAAGCACAGGCAGCAAGCACAGGCAGTACAGCAAGCACAGGCAGCACAGCAAGCACAGGCACCACAGCAAACACAGGCAGCACAGCAAGCACAGGCAGCAAGCACAGGCAGCAAGCACAGGCAGCACAGCAAGCACAGGCAGCAAGCACAGGCAGCACAGCAAGCACAGGCAGCACAGCAAGCACAGGCAGCACAACAAGCACAGGCGGCTCAGCAAGCACAGCAAGCACAGGCAGCAAGCACAGGCAGCACAGCAAGCACAGGCAGCAAGCACAGGCAGCACAGCAAGCACAGGCAGCAAGCACAGGCAGCACAGCAAGCACAGGCAGCAAGCACAGGCAGCACAGCAAGCACAGGCAGCAAGCACAGGCAGCACAGCAAGCACAGGCAGCAAGCACAGGCAGCACAGCAAGCACAGGCAGCAAGCACAGGCAGCACAGCAAGCAAAGGCAGCAAGCACAGGCAGCACAGCACAGGCAGCACAGCAAGCACAGGCAGCAAGCACACTCAGCAGAGCAAGCACAGGCAGCACAGCAAGCACAGGCGGCACAGCAAGCACAGGCAGCAAGCACACTCAGCACAGCAAGCACAGGCATCACAACAAGCACAGGCAGCAAGCACACTCAGCACAGCAAGCACAGGCATCACAACAAGCACAGCAAGCACAGGCAGGAAGCACAGGCAGCACACCAAGCACAGGCAGGAAGCACAGGCAGCACACCAAGCACAGGCAGCACACCAAGCACAGGCAGCACAGCAAGCACAGGCAGCAAGCACAGGCAGCACACCAAGCATAGGCAGCACAGGCAGCACAGCAAGCACAGGCAGCACAGCAAGCACAGGCATGTTAGAAACCCGCAAAATAGCTCGACGAGATGTGTTCGTTTTAGCGATTCTGGGGGAAGTGCAGAGGGGTCAAGGTCCGTCCTCTTTCCAACAGGCAAAGCCTGCTCCGATCTTCGGCGAGATTCACTCTCGCATTTGTTTACAATGCTTACTCTTACTGAGACGCAGGTCCATGCACCGGCCGCCGAGGTAAACATATGATCCGCGACTCTCGGCGCCTCCAAAAACAGGTGACACAGCAACGCACTGTCGTGTGCCACTGTCGAATTACCGCGTGTTATGGGCGAAATCAAATCCATCGCTAACAGGCAGCACAGCAAGCACAGGCAGCACAGCAAGCACAGGCAGCAAACACAGGCAGCAAGCACAGGCAGCACAGCAAGCACAGGCAGCAAGCACAGGCAGCAAGCACAGGCAGCACAGCAAGCACAGGCAGCAAGCACAGGCCGCACAGCAAGCACAGGCAGCAAGCACAGGCAGCACAGCACAGGCAGCACAGCAAGCACAGGCAGCACAGCAAGCACAGGCAGCAAGCACAGGCAGCACACCAAGCACAGGCAGCAAGCACAGGCAGCACAGCAAGCACAGGCAGCACACCAGGCACAGGCAGCAAGCACAGGCAGCACAGCAAGCACAGGCAGCAAGCACAGGCAGCACAGCAAGCACAGGCAGCAAGCACAGGCAGCACAGCAAGCACAGGCAGCACAGCAAGCACAGGCAGCAAGCACAGACAGCACAGCAAGCACAGGCAGCACAGCAAGCACAGGCAGCAAGCACAGGCAGCAAGCACAGGCAGCAAGCACAGGCAGCACAGCAAGCACAGGCAGCAAGCACAGGCAGCACAGCAAACACAGGCATCACAACAAGCACAGGCAGCACAGCAAGCACAGGCAGCACAGCAAGCACAGGCAGCAAGCACAGGCAGCACAGCAAGCACAGGCAGCATAGCAAGCACAGGCAGCACAGCAAGCACAGGCAGCACAGCAACCACAGGCAGCAAGCACAGGCAGGACAGCACGCACACGCAGCAAGCACAGGCAGCACAGCAAGCACAGGCAGCACAGCAAGCACAGGCAGCAAGCACAGGCAGCACAGCAAGCACAGGCAGCAAGCACAGGCAGCACAGCAAGCACAGGCAGCAAGCACAGGCAGCACAGCAAGCACAGGCAGCACAGCAAGCACAGGCAGCACAACAAGCACAGGCGGCTCAGCAAGCACAGCAAGCACAGGCAGCAAGCACAGGCAGCAAGCACAGGCAGCACAGCAAGCACAGGCAGCAAGCACAGGCAGCACAGCAAGCACAGGCAGCAAGCACAGGCAGCACAGCAAGCACAGGCAGCACAGCAAGCACAGGCAGCAAGCACAGGCAGCACAGCAAGCACAGGCAGCAAGCACAGGCAGCACACCAAGCACAGGCAGCACAGCAAGCACAGGCAACAAGCACAGGCAGCACAGCAAGCACAGGCAGCAAGCACAGGCAGCAAGCACAGGCAGCACACCAAGCACAGGCAGCAAGCACAGGCAGCAAGCACAGGCAGCACAGCAAGCACAGGCAGCAAGCACAGGCAGCACAGAAAGCACAGGCAGCACAGCAAACACAGGCAGCACAGGCAGCACACCAAGCACAGGCAGCACAGCAAGCACAGGCAGCACACCAAGCACAGGCAGCAAGTACAGGCAGCACAGCAAGCACAGCAAGCACAGGCAGCAAGCACAGGCAGCACAGCAAGCACAGGCAGCACAGGCAGCACAGCCAGCACAGGCAGCAAGCACAGGCAGCACAGCAAGCACAGGCAGCAAGCACAGGCAGCACAGCAAGCACAGGCAGCAAGCACAGGCAGCACAGCAAGCACAGGCAGCAACCACAGGCAGCACAGCAAGCACAGGCAGCAAGCACAGGCAGCACAGCAAGCACAGGCAGCAAGCACAGGCAGCACAGCAAGCACAGGCAGCAAGCACAGGCAGCAAGCACAGGCAGCACACCAAGCACAGGCAGCAAGCACAGGCAGCAAGCACAGGCAGCACAGCAAGCACAGGCAGCAAGCACAGGCAGCACAGAAAGCACAGGCAGCACAGCAAACACAGGCAGCACAGGCAGCACACCAAGCACAGGCAGCACAGCAAGCACAGGCAGCACACCAAGCACAGGCAGCAAGTACAGGCAGCACAGCAAGCACAGCAAGCACAGGCAGCAAGCACAGGCAGCACAGCAAGCACAGGCAGCACAGCCAGCACAGGCAGCAAGCACAGGCAGCACAGCAAGCACAGGCAGCTAGCACAGGCAGCACAGCAAGCACAGGCAGCAAGCACAGGCAGCACAGCAAGCACAGGCAGCAAGCACAGGCAGCACAGCAAGCACAGGCAGCAAGCACAGGCAGCACAGCAAGCACAGGCAGCAAGCACAGGCAGCACAGCAAGCACAGGCAGCAAGCACAGGCAGCACAGCAAGCACAGGCAGCAAGCACAGGCAGCACACCAAGCACAGGCAGCAAGCACAGGCAGCAAGCACAGGCAGCACAGCCAGCACAGGCAGCAAGCACAGGCAGCACAGAAAGCACAGGCAGCACAGCAAACACAGGCAGCACAGGCAGCACACCAAGCACAGGCAGCACAGCAAGCACAGGCAGCACACCAAGCACAGGCAGCAAGTACAGGCAGCACAGCAAGCACAGCAAGCACAGGCAGCAAGCACAGGCAGCACAGCAAGCACAGGCAGCACAGCCAGCACAGGCAGCAAGCACAGGCAGCACAGCAAGCACAGGCAGCAAGCACAGGCAGCACACCAAGCACAGGCAGCAAGCACAGGCAGCAAGCACAGGCAGCACAGCAAGCACAGGCAGCAAGCACAGGCAGCACAGAAAGCACAGGCAGCACAGCAAACACAGGCAGCACAGGCAGCACAGCAAGCACAGGCAGCACACCAAGCACAGGCAGCAAGTACAGGCAGCACAGCAAGCACAGGCAGCAAGCACAGGCAGCACAGCAAGCACAGGCAGCAAGCACAGGCAGCACAGAAAGCACAGGCAGCACAGCAAGCACAGGCAGCACACCAAGCACAGGCAGCAAGCACAGGCAGCACAGCACAGGCAGCACAGCAAGCACAGGCAGCAAGCACAGGCAGCACAGCAAGCACAGGCAGCACAGCAAGCACAGGCAGCAAGCACAGGCAGCACAGCAAGCACAGGCAGCAAGCACAGGCAGCACACCAAGCACAGGCAGCACAGCAAGCACAGGCAGCAAGCACAGGCAGCACAGCAAGCACAGGCAGCAAGCACACTCAGCACAGCAAGCACAGGCAGCACAGCAAGCACAGGCAGCAAGCACAGGCAGCACAGCAAGCACAGGCAGCAAGCACAGGCAGCACAGCAAACACAGGCAGCACAGCAAGCACAGGCAGCACAGCAAGCACGGGCAGCACAGCAAGCACAGGCAGCAAGCACACTCAGCACAGCAAGCACAGGCAGCACACCAAGCACAGGCAGCAAGCACAGGCAGCAAGCACAGGCAGCACAGCCAGCACAGGCAGCAAGCACAGGCAGCAAGCACAGGCAGCACACCAAGCACAGGCAGCAAGCACAGGCAGCAAGCACAGGCAGTACAGCAAGCACAGGCAGCACAACAAGCACAGGCGGCACAGCAAGCACAGCCAGCACAGCAAGCACAGGCAGCAAGCACAGGCAGCACACCAAGCACAGGCAGCAAGCACAGGCAGCACAGCAAGCACAGGCAACACAGCAAGCACAGGCAGCAAGTACAGGCAGCACAGCAAGCACAGGCAGCAAGCACAGGCAGGAAGCACAGGCGGCACAGCAAGCACAGCAAGCACAGGCAGCAAGCACAGGCAGCACAGCAAGCACAGGCAGCAAGCACAGGCAGCAAGCACAGGCAGTACAGCAAGCACAGGCAGCAAGCACAGGCAGCACAGCAAGCACAGGCAGCAAGCACAGGCAGCACAGCAAGCACAGGCAGCAAGCACAGGCAGCACAGCAAGCACAGGCAGCAAGCACAGGCAGCACAGCACAGGCAGCACAGCAAGCACAGGCAGCAAGCACACTCAGCAGAGCAAGCACCGGCAGCACAGCAAGCACAGGCGGCACAGCAAGCACAGGCAGCATGCACACTCAGCACAGCAAGCACAGGCAGCAAGCACAGGCGGCACAGCAAGCACAGGCAGCAAGCACAGGCAGCACAGCAAGCACAGGCAGCAAGCACAGGCAGCACAGCAAGCACAGGCAGCAAGCACAGGCAGCAAGCACAGGCAGCACAGCCAGCACAGGCAGCAAGCACAGGCAGCACAGCAAGCACAGGCAGCACAGCGAGCACAGCAAGCACACGCAGCAAGCACAGGCAGCACACCAAGCACAGGCAGCACAGCAAGCACAGGCAGCAAGCACACTAAGCACAACAAGCACAGGCAGCACAGCAAGCATAGGCAGCAAGCACAAACAGCACAGCAAGCACAGGCAGCACAGGCAGCAAGCCCAGGCAGCACAGGCAGCACAACAAGCACAGGCAGCACAGCAGGCACAGGCAGCAAGCACAGGCAACACAGTAAGCACAGGCAGCACAGCAAGCACAGGCAGCACAGCTAGCACAGGCATGTTAGAAACCCGCAAAATAGCTCGACGAGATGTGTTCGTTTTAGCGATTCTGGGGGAAGTGCAGAGGGGTGAAGCTCCGTCCTCTTTCCAACAGGCATAGCCTGCTCCGATCTTCGGCGAGATTCACTCTTGCATTTGTTTACAATGCTTACTCTTACTGAGACGCAGGTCAATGCACCGAACGCCGATGTAAACATATGATCCGCGACTCTCGGCGCCTCCAAAAACAGGTGACACAACAACGCACTGTCGTGTGCCACTGTCGAATTACCGCGTGTTATGGGCGAAATCAAATGCATCGCTAACAGGCAGCACAGCAAGCACAGGCAGCACAGCAAGCACAGGCAGCAAGCACAGGCAGCACAGCAAGCACAGGCAGCACAGGCAGCACAACAAGCACAGGCGGCACAGCAAGCACAGCAAGCACAGGCAGCACAGCAAGCACAGGCAGCAAGCACAGGCAGCACAGCAAGCACAGGCAGCAAGCACAGGCAGCGCAGCAAGCACAGGCAGCACAGCAAGCACAGCAAGCACAGGCAGCACAGCAAGCACAGGCAGCACAGCAAGCACAGGCAGCAAGCACAGGCAGCACACCAAGCACAGGCAGCACAGCAAGCACAGGCAGCAAGCACAGGCAGCACAGCAAGCACAGGCAGCAAGCACAGGCAGCAAGCACAGGCAGCACAGCCAGCACAGGCAGCAAGCACAGGCAGCACAGCAATCACAGGCAGCACAGCAAGCACAGGCAGCAAGCACAGGCAGCACAACAAGCACAGGCAGCACAGCAAGCACAGGCAGCAAGCACACTCAGCACAGCAAGCACAGGCAGCACAGCAAGCATAGGCAGCAAGCACAAACAGCACAGCAAGCACAGGCAGCAAGCACAAACAGCACAGCAAGCACAGGCAGCACAGCAAGCACAGGCAGCAAGCCCAGGCAGCACAGCAAGCACAGGCAGCACAGCAAGCACAGGCAGCAAGCACAGGCAGCTCAGGCAGCACAGCAAGCACAGGCAGCACAGCAAGCACAGGCAGCAAGCACAGGCAGCACAGCAAGCACAGGCAGCACAGCAAGCACAGGCAGCAAGCACAGGCATGTTAGAAACCCGCAAAATAGCTCGACGAGATGTGTTCGTTTTAGCGATTCTGGGGGAAGTGCAGAGGGGTCAAGCTCCGTCCTCTTTCCAACAGGCAAAGCCTGCTCCGATCTTCGGCGAGATTCACTCTCGCATTTGTTTACAATGCTTACTCTTACTGAGACGCAGGTCAATGCACCGGCCGCCGAGGTAAACATATGATCCGCGACTCTCGGCGCCTCCAAAAACAGGTGACACAGCAACGCACTGTCGTGTGCCACTGTCGAATTACCGCGTGTTATGTGCGAAATCAAATGCATCGCTAACAGGCAGCACAGCAAGCACAGGCAGCACAGGCAGCAAGCACAGGCAGCACAGCAAGCACAGGCAGCAAGCACAGGCAGCACAGCAAGCACAGGCAGCAAGCACAGGCATGTTAGAAACCCGCAAAATAGCTCGACGAGATGTGTTCGTTTTAGCGATTCTGGGGGAAGTGCAGAGGGGTCAAGCTCCGTCCTCTTTCCAACAGGCAAAGCCTTCTCCGATCTTCGGCGAGATTCACTCTTGCATTTGTTTACAATGCTTACTCTTACTGAGACGCAGGTCAATGCACCGGCCGCCGAGGTAAACATATGATCCGCGACTCTCGGCGCCTCCAAAAACAGGTGACACAGCAACGCACTGTCGTGTGCCACTGTCGAATTACCGCGTGTTATGGGCGAAATCAAATGCATCGCTAACAGGCAGCACAGCAAGCACAGGCAGCAAGCACAGGCAGCACAGCAAGCACAGGCAGCAAGCACAGGCAGCACAGCAAGCACAGGCAGCACAAGAAGCACAGGCGGCACAGCAAGCACAGGCAGCGCAACAAGCACAGGCAGCACAGCAAGCACAGGCAGCAAGCACAGGCAGCACAGCAAGCACAGGCAGCACAGGCAGCAAGCACAGCAAGCACAGGCAGCAAGCACAGGCAGCACAGCAAGCACAGACAGCAAGCACAGGCAGCTCAAGCACAGGCAGCTCAAGCAGCACAGCAGGCACAGGCAGCAAGCACAGGCAGCAAGCACAGGCAGCACACCAAGCACAGGCAGCACAGCAAGCACAGGCAGCAAGCACAGGCAGCACAGCAAGCACAGGCAGCAAGCACAGGCAGCAAGCACAGGCAGCACAGCCAGCACAGGCAGCAAGCACAGGCAGCACAGCAAGCACAGGCAGCAAGCACAGGCAGCAAGCACAGGCAGCACACCAAGCACAGGCAGCACAGCAAGCACAAGCAGCAAGCACAGGCAGCACAGCAAGCACAGGCAGCACAGCAAGCACAGGCATGTTAGAAACCCGCAAAATAGCTCGACGAGATGTGTTCGTTTTAGCGATTCTGGGGGAAGTGCAGAGGGGTCAAGCTCCGTCCTCTTTCCAACAGGCAAAGCCTGCTCCGATCTTCGGCGAGATTCACTCTCGCATTTGTTTACAATGCTTACTCTTACTGAGACGCAGGTCCATGCATCGGCCGCCGAGGTAAACATATATTCCGCGACTCTCGGCGCCTCCAAAAACAGGTGACACAGCAACACACTGTCGTGTGCCACTGTCGAATTACCGCGTGTTATGGGCGAAATCAAATGCATCGCTAACGGGCAGCACAGCAAGCACAGGCAGCAAGCACAGGCAGCACAGCAAGCACAGGCAGCAAGCACAGGCAGCAAGCACAGGCAGCACAGCAAGCACAGGCAGCAAGCACAGGCAGCACAGCAAGCTCAGGCAGCAAGCACAGGCAGCACAGCAAGCACAGGCAGCAAGCACAGGCAGCAAGCACAGGCAGCACACCAAGCACGGGCAGCACAGCAAGCACAGGCAGCAAGCACAGGCAGCACAGCAAGCACAGGCAGCACAGGCAGCAAGCACAGGCAGCACAGCAATCACAGGCAGCACAGCAAGCACAGGCAGCAAGCACAGGCAGCACAACAAGCACAGGCAGCACAGCAAGCACAGGCAGCAAGCACACTCAGCACAGCAAGCACAGGCAGCACAGCAAGCATAGGCAGCAAGCACAAACAGCACAGCAAGCACAGGCAGCAAGCACAAACAGCACAGCAAGCACAGGCAGCACAGCAAGCACAGGCAGCAAGCCCAGGCAGCACAGCAAGCACAGGCAGCACAGCAAGCACAGGCAGCAAGCACAGGCAGCTCAGGCAGCACAGCAAGCACAGGCAGCACAGCAAGCACAGGCAGCAAGCACAGGCAGCACAGCAAGCACAGGCAGCACAGCAAGCACAGGCAGCAAGCACAGGCATGTTAGAAACCCGCAAAATAGCTCGACGAGATGTGTTCGTTTTAGCGATTCTGGGGGAAGTGCAGAGGGGTCAAGCTCCGTCCTCTTTCCAACAGGCAAAGCCTGCTCCGATCTTCGGCGAGATTCACTCTCGCATTTGTTTACAATGCTTACTCTTACTGAGACGCAGGTCAATGCACCGGCCGCCGAGGTAAACATATGATCCGCGACTCTCGGCGCCTCCAAAAACAGGTGACACAGCAACGCACTGTCGTGTGCCACTGTCGAATTACCGCGTGTTATGTGCGAAATCAAATGCATCGCTAACAGGCAGCACAGCAAGCACAGGCAGCACAGGCAGCAAGCACAGGCAGCACAGCAAGCACAGGCAGCAAGCACAGGCAGCACAGCAAGCACAGGCAGCAAGCACAGGCATGTTAGAAACCCGCAAAATAGCTCGACGAGATGTGTTCGTTTTAGCGATTCTGGGGGAAGTGCAGAGGGGTCAAGCTCCGTCCTCTTTCCAACAGGCAAAGCCTTCTCCGATCTTCGGCGAGATTCACTCTTGCATTTGTTTACAATGCTTACTCTTACTGAGACGCAGGTCAATGCACCGGCCGCCGAGGTAAACATATGATCCGCGACTCTCGGCGCCTCCAAAAACAGGTGACACAGCAACGCACTGTCGTGTGCCACTGTCGAATTACCGCGTGTTATGGGCGAAATCAAATGCATCGCTAACAGGCAGCACAGCAAGCACAGGCAGCAAGCACAGGCAGCACAGCAAGCACAGGCAGCAAGCACAGGCAGCACAGCAAGCACAGGCAGCACAAGAAGCACAGGCGGCACAGCAAGCACAGGCAGCGCAACAAGCACAGGCAGCACAGCAAGCACAGGCAGCAAGCACAGGCAGCACAGCAAGCACAGGCAGCACAGGCAGCAAGCACAGCAAGCACAGGCAGCAAGCACAGGCAGCACAGCAAGCACAGACAGCAAGCACAGGCAGCTCAAGCACAGGCAGCTCAAGCAGCACAGCAGGCACAGGCAGCAAGCACAGGCAGCAAGCACAGGCAGCACACCAAGCACAGGCAGCACAGCAAGCACAGGCAGCAAGCACAGGCAGCACAGCAAGCACAGGCAGCAAGCACAGGCAGCAAGCACAGGCAGCACAGCCAGCACAGGCAGCAAGCACAGGCAGCACAGCAAGCACAGGCAGCAAGCACAGGCAGCAAGCACAGGCAGCACACCAAGCACAGGCAGCACAGCAAGCACAAGCAGCAAGCACAGGCAGCACAGCAAGCACAGGCAGCACAGCAAGCACAGGCATGTTAGAAACCCGCAAAATAGCTCGACGAGATGTGTTCGTTTTAGCGATTCTGGGGGAAGTGCAGAGGGGTCAAGCTCCGTCCTCTTTCCAACAGGCAAAGCCTGCTCCGATCTTCGGCGAGATTCACTCTCGCATTTGTTTACAATGCTTACTCTTACTGAGACGCAGGTCCATGCATCGGCCGCCGAGGTAAACATATATTCCGCGACTCTCGGCGCCTCCAAAAACAGGTGACACAGCAACACACTGTCGTGTGCCACTGTCGAATTACCGCGTGTTATGGGCGAAATCAAATGCATCGCTAACGGGCAGCACAGCAAGCACAGGCAGCAAGCACAGGCAGCACAGCAAGCACAGGCAGCAAGCACAGGCAGCAAGCACAGGCAGCACAGCAAGCACAGGCAGCAAGCACAGGCAGCACAGCAAGCTCAGGCAGCAAGCACAGGCAGCACAGCAAACACAGGCAGCACAGCAAGCACAGGCAGCAAGCACAGGCAGCAAGCACAGGCAGCAAGCACAGGCAGCACACCAAGCACAGGCAGCACAGCAAGCACAGGCAGCAAGCACAGGCAGCACAGGCAGCACAGCAAGCACAGGCAGCAAGCACAGGCAGCACAGGCAGCAAGCACAGGCAGCACAGCAAGCACAGGCAGCAAGCACAGGCAGCACAGCAAGCACAGGCAGCAAGCACAGGCAGCACAGCAAGCACAGGCATGTTAGAAACCCGCAAAATAGCTCGACGAGATGTGTTCGTTTTAGCGATTCTGGGGGAAGTGCAGAGGGGTCAAGCTCCGTCCTCTTTCCAACAGGCAAAGCCTGCTCCGATCTTCGGCGAGATTCACTCTCGCATTTGTTTACAATGCTTACTCTTACTGAGACGCAGGTCAATGCATCGGCCGCCGAGGTAAACATATGATCCGCGACTCTCGGCGCCTCCAAAAACTGGTGACACAGCAACACACTGTCGTGTGCCACTGTCGAATTACCGCGTGTTATGGGCGAAATCAAATGCATCGCTAACAGGCAGCACAGCAAGCACAGGCAGCAAGCACAGGCAGCACAGCAAGCACAGGCAGCAAGCACAGGCAGCACAGCAAGCACAGGCAGCAAGCACAGGCAGCACAGCAAGCTCAGGCAGCAAGCACAGGCAGCTCAGCAAACACAGGCAGCACAGCAAGCACAGGCAGCAAGCACAGGCAGCACAGCAAGCACAGGCAGCAAGTACAGGCAGCAAGCACAGGCAGCACACCAAGCACGGGCAGCACAGCAAGCACAGGCAGCAAGCACAGGCAGCACAGCAAGCACAGGCAGCACAGCAAGCACAGGCAGCAAGCACAGGCAGCAAGCAGAGGCATCACAGCAAGCACAGGCAGCAAGCACAGGCAGCACAGGCAGCAAGCACAGGCAGCACAGCAAGCACAGGCAGCAAGCACAGGCAGCACAGCAAGCACAGGCAGCAAGCACAGGCAGCACAGGCATGTTAGAAACGCGCAAAATAGCTCGACGAGATGTGTTCGTTTTAGCGATTCTGGGGGAAGTGCAGAGGGGTCAAGCTCCGTCCTCTTTCCAACAGGCAAAGCCTGCTCCGATCTTCGGCCAGATTCACTCTCGCATTTGTTTACAATGCTTACTCTTACTGAGTCGCAGGTCAATGCACCGGCCGCCGAGGTAAACATATGATCCGCGACTCTCGGCGCCTCCAAAAACAGGTGACACAGCAACGCACTGTCGTGTGCCACTGTCGAATTACCGCGTGTTATGGGCGAAATCAATTGCATCGCTAACACGGCCAAACTGACCTGCTTCGCGTTCTCGAGAAGCATCATTACCCTTTGAGCAAAACTCTTATTCTCTCATGCATAACAGCTTTCAATACAACAGTATTTTCCAATGTAATACACCTAGCAGCCACCACATAGTGTTACATCGCAGCAATCACTCATTGCAAACTTGCCAACAGACTCAAAGCGTCACTTCGGCCCCGTGGTCTCAAACACAAGGCTAAACTACGTCACACAACAATATGCGACAGTGCCTTCAAGCACCTTACCCAAAAACCCAGACAACACTCACAAGTGTGTCGGCAGATGGACCGTGCACGCGCACTTCCATCACACAGCGTCTTCCAGAGATCGTAACGTCTACAGCCACGCGCAGCAACCTGCATCGTGCTATCGTTACTCTCAAACGCAACCAACTTCCATCTTCCAACATACGTTTTTAATCATGCAGCCTCATTCATGGATAGTAAAGTTTTTATATGTGAGAACAAAGAAAAAGGCAATGACAAAAACGTACTTTTTATAGTCATTAATTTTTTTTTTTTTTTATTTATTTATTTTCTATTTTCCATGCAAGAGGAACAAAACAACTCAGCTACAAAAGATCTCACATAGTATTAATAAAATATAAGCAAACATAACAAACATAGACAAACATAAACAAACATAAGCAAACATAAACATACAACGCTAACATCGCTCATCCGTGTTCTCTCGCTCACTATCAGTGGCATCGTTATCAGCCGTCCATTCGCCCTTCCAAGGACGCAATCGGTCCTTAGGCACAATTTGTAGCCTACCACTTTTGCTCAAAATCTCATAACGATCATTTGCCAGGGTTTTCAAAATTACAAATGGAACCTCAAACTTACGGTCTGTTTTCGCCCTTCTTGTATCGGCGGGTTTTACAAAAACAGAGTCGCCGTCTTTATATACAATATTTGTTCTGCGCCTTTTATCGAAACGTTGCTTCTGCTTTTCAGCATTTTTACAAAGCCGTTCAAACGCTATCGCCCTATCTTGATTTAGATTGATATGTTCACCGCCGTATAGTTAGCAGACAACTATCACCGATTTCGCTTATTTTGGTCTCAATCGTTTACGAATAGTTTACGCAAGTTTACGCAATCGATTTCAGAGTTTACGAAATCGTAGTTTGCCCGTAATTAACAATTTTTAGGTGGGTGTATAGTTAGCAGACGACTATCACCGATTTCGCTTATTTTGGTCTCAATCGTTTACGAATAGTTTGCGCAAGTTTACGCAATCGATTTCAGAGTTTACGAAATCGTAGTTTGCCCGTAATTAACAATTTTAATATCTAGTAATTATCGTCTGCTACCGCGCAGCGCCACAGTGGCCGGGGAGCGAAGCTGTCCAGATGTAGAACGTGGCGAAATAATTTCGACGTATGTCGTGTGTAACGGTCTCAATCGTTTACGAATAGTTTTCGCAAGCTGCTGTATCGATTTGAGAGTTTACGAAATCGTAGTTTGGCCGTAATTAACAATTTCGAGAATCGGGTAATGTAGGTTGCAAGCGCCTCCATTGGCCGAAAGCAGAAGCTGACCAGATGCAGAACCTGGCGAAATAATTGTGACGTATCTCGTGTGTAACGGTCTCAATCGTTTACGAATAGCTTTCGCAAGCTGCTGTATCGATTTCGGAGTTTACGAAATCGTATTTTGCTCGTTATTAACAATTTCAGGAGCGGCTAACGTGCAGCTCGCAAGCGCCGTCGTTGGCCGAGGCGAGAATCGCTCTTTGGACATAGAGTAACGAAATAATTTTGACGTATCTCATCTCTAACGGTCTCAATCGTTTACGAATAGTTTACGCAAGCCACTGTAACGATTTCAGAGTTTACGAAATCGTAGTTTGCCTGTAATTAACAATTTCATAATCGGCTATCGTGCAGCGTTGATTTGCTCGCAAGCGCCGCCGTTGGCGAAAGGAGATGCAGAAAGTGGCGAAATAACTTTGACGTATTTCGTGTATAACGGTCTCAATCGTTTACGAATAGTTTTCGCAAGCTACTGTATCGATTTCGGAGTTTTCGAAATCGTATTTTGCTCGTTATTAACAATTTCAGGATCGGCTAACGTGCAGCTCGCAAGCGCCGCTTTTGGCCGAGGCGAGAATCGCTCTTCGGACATAGAGTAACGAAATAATTTTGACGTATCTCATCTCTAACGGTCTCTATCGTATACGAATAGTTTTCGCAAGCAGCTGTATCGATTTCGCAGTTTACGAAATCGTAGTTTGGCCGTAATTAACAATTTCGGTTTCGGCTATCCTGCAGCTCGCAAACGCCGCCATTGGCCAAAGGGAGAAGCTGCATGATAGCCGATTCTGAGGCCCGTATTCAAATACTGCGCTTCGACCTTGGCTTGAGTCGGGATTACGTAAACCTGGCTCAGATGCGTAATCCGGGTTCAGATTTTTCGTGTATTCACAAACGCGGTTTAGACGTCGCGTGGAAGGGAGATCCTGGCAGTCATTGAATAATGGGCGTGGCCAAGGCGTGCCATGCGGCCAGTGCCAGCATTTCGAGCTCTAAACACCATGCGTGTTGCAGTGTACGTGCTCGCCTGTGTGCGATGCTAAGGCCCTGATTGGGCCTAAGCTGCGCGTATCGCACACCGACACGCACATACCTGCGACACGAATGGTGTTCAGAGTCGATATGCTGACACTGCATGCGGCTTGCTTCGCTTGCGGGAAACTTCGGAATTATCCGATTTAGGACCACGAATGAGAGAAGAGTGTTGTATTATCGTCAGACATGAGCCACAGGAACTTCCTTATATAATATTCCGCATGCTGCGTAACAGTCTTGTATCAACACCATCGGCCAAATCACCCATGGGCCGCACGGAGCGCTGAGGTGTAATGCTACCAAAAAGGCGGAACATTTGAGATAGTTTTCACGGCCACCCAATTCCAATTTTAACAAGATGTGCGTTGAAATCGATGCCTTGCCGATTGATTAATTATACCAATTATCGCGAACAATCCGTCTCGGAACTGCAAGTTTCAAATTCTCCTCCTCAATATTTACTTCTTGCTGGTTGTCCATGGCTGAACATTACCTGAACACTACTGAACAGTCGTGTGGACGCTTTTGGTTGTTTTCACAGATTTTGCATTACAACTAATAAAAAGCAGCATTTATTCACTCGCTCATGTACCGTTCTTCTTGTCTGAATCTCGGCTACCCAGACAGCAAGGAATATTGTTGGAAGGTTGTATAAATAATACTTTACAATGCGAAACCTTGCAGGTGACTTCGCCGGATTATTGCAAGAATGTTGCAGCGATATTACTATGTCCGCCTCTTCGTAACTTGTGGGAATATTGCATGAATATGACACGGAACATTGCCTCAAAGTTCCAAGAATATTTATTCAATATCACACTCTCCATATGATTCTGTTTAACATTGTAAATAATTCAAGCCAATTGATGTTATAGAATATATTATTTTGATTAATCCTCAATTATCAAGTTCTACTATAAATGTAATAATAAATAATAAATAACCTTAACTTATAAGTCTGTATTGTAATTACTATTATATTTTTGAGACTGCGACGTAACTATTGATCGAAAGGTCATTTTTGTAGTATGTTTTACACGAAAGATATTATTAAAAAATAATTACCGATTTTTGTAAAAATGCAGAAGTTTTAAGTTTTCTTTCATAAATTTGCAAATCCTCTACACTTTGTACTACTGGAACACCCTGAATGAGCTCATCATCGCGAACAATCTGTCTATTTCGAAACTGCAGTTCTCTATTCTTCTCCTCAATTTACTTCTTGCTGATTGTCCATGGGTGAACATTACCTTAACCAACCTTAACGCTGCTGAACTGCTAAACAGTCGTGTAAAAGTTTGGTTATATTTTTACAGATTTGGCGCGAAAAACGGCCGTAATCCCGGCTCAAGAGGCCTTTCCAAGGCGTCTCATGCCAGGCTTACATTTCTCGACCCCCACTCCGACCGACCTCTACACTTTTATGCGAGAAGCCTGTGTACCCGTGTAACAACACGGTGGGCGGGGCTTAATCGGAGTGGGGGCACGCAAATGTAATCCTGGTTTGAGAACCTGATCCAAGCCAGGTTTCTGAACCCGGATTACACGTCTGAGCCAGGTTTACGTAATCCCGGCTCAAGCCGAGGCCTAAGCGCAGTATTTGCATACGGGCCTATGACTTCTGCCGTTCGCATACGCAGAGGGCGCTCCAACTTGCCTCGTTTTCTGCTCCGTCGGTATTTCTAGACGTGTGACACGAAGGTCCATAAGATGCGGTGTCTATTCTATACCTCGTCTGTGTCAGAACTCAGAACGGTTGAGAATGGTCGAGACAAACTGACGTTGTATAGGATAAAGTTGGATAGAGATTAACCCGGTTCACAGGAGGCTGGCGACGCAACTTTGTCGCGCCGACCAATTGCCGCCACGTGTTGCGGACATGGACATAGGAATAAGGGGACGGAGCACTGATCTCTATACAATGGATGCGAGATCAGGATCTGGGGAATGAAGCCAATATGAACGGTGGAGTCGCAAGCGGTCTTGCAGGGTACTACGTATAGTGAAGGGCCTATTATTCGGCAAAGTGGGTACCTTATAGGGTGCCGCGCTCTGAAAATTGTTCTGCAACATTTTTTTTTCTTCGGTGCGCCCCCGTTTCCTTAAGAAAAATTGCTATCTGTGGGGTTGAAACGTTTAATGCCGGCCCTTCACTCTGCTAAAGGTAAACATACCGACATCACAAACACTTCTTGGGAGACATCGAGTCATATACTTTAACATAAATATATTCATCCGTAAGTATGTGTTGTATTAGAAAGCATCCAAAATATTGTTCAAACGTGAAACGAAACGATCCTAATCCAATCAGCGATTGGCGAAGACCGGTGAGATTGGTTAATATTACAAAATTAAAATGCAGAAATGTGTCAAATCTTGGAGAGTTAAAATTTTACAATGTGAGAAATGTTGAAAATTATGTAAGCTTTGCATATTTCTGGCCATGGTTTCTTCAACGCACTGATTTGCTTTCAGACACTGTGCAATGTGAAAAAATTGAATGAATCACATAGGAAAAATTGGTTAAATTTTCAAACATACCATCTCAATACTGCATCCTATATCAATTTACGTGAGTACCACCACAATAGGATACATCCGCTAGATCTACAACTAAAATGTAATAGACATTTACATTAGTTCACTTTTGTATGTTATAGACTCCTGATGAGGAAACTAATTGTTTTGAAACATGTAAGGGTTGAAATATATTGATTCATTCCATTCTCAACCCAGAAGAGGGCAATCCTACATTATACATTATGTATACGATTCTTTTCCTGATTCCGCTGTTCAACTTGGTGTTGGAAATAAATGTAAAATTTTGTTGCTGCTATGGTGGGTTGGTCCCTGTTCAGGGCATTGGATTTGGTATGAAGTTTCAATGTAATAAATGTCTTCATTTTACAGGTTCATTGCCTATATTATATTATCAAGAATGACCTGAGCACTTAATTGTTCTGGCCCCATATTGGTGACTGGAAGTAACATGGACTGCAAAAGTCATGTACATTATGAGACAATTGATCTGAGGTACGTGTACATTTATATTTTTAGCTATTGACTGTCAATATAAATTTCATCAGTTCTTCACATTATTAAAACAATTTTGTATGAACCCACTTAGCATGATGACATCTTCGGAAAATCGTAAGGACAATCAATACCGACATAACGAATATCCGGGGGAAATACACATATGCTATTCCGACATGTGGCCTGGATATCGTGAGGAAGAGGTATTCAGAGGTGAATATTACTTCGCCATACATACAGGCGAGATCACGTTAGGCATCTTTTGAATGTCTGTCAGTTTATATGGATAGGATACGTTTTATTGATTTGACGACGCGAATAAATACCATTGTTTGTAAACCAAAATGTACTTCACATATGTCACTGATATTTGATGTATATTTAGGTGAATTATAATAGGATTAATAAATTGATTACAGTGTTATTATGAATTTACTTTAACGTAACCCTTCAAATATAATAAAAATATCGTATTACATATACTATTACTTATATATATATATACACACTATATTATGTTACACTATTACTTTAATTTTATATAAATAATTCATTTTAAACCTGCGTTATTGTGTATAATGTGCACGTCGCGAGTCCAATGATTTGGAAACCCACGTATATATATTCCTAGTAACTTTTGTAGTTCCGTGCAAGACCGCTTGCGACTCCACCATTCAATTGGCTACATTGAACTATAGAATACCCGGAATGTGCACGGGTGCAGGAACAGCCGCGCCTCGCTGTTAGAGAGAGAAGAAAGATATTTTGGTATTCTGTCTCACTCTTACCACTAGACCTTTGGGACATACAGTCGATTTGCGCCGTTCGACGTAAGTTCCACAGAGATTTGACTAGATATGACCGGTTCGAAAAGAGTTGCTCTCTTCTATTTAGATATTTCAGTAGGTGATGTCAGTATGTCACAGAAATTAATGTATATGATCACAAAATAAAGTAAAAAATATTATCAAACGCATTCAAATTACACATGATTTTTTGTTTTAGAAGTAGTGAAGGTTAATTGTTAATACATATCAAAATTGCTTTCCTTTGGGAATTGTCCATGGTGGATGTAAAAATATAATACTTGCTCATTTTTTGTTTTTTCCAAATAGACATAGACCATAAATAAAATAAATATTACAATAATTTTGATTGATATTATTAAGTTTGTTTGAGAAAGTATCCTATTTAACAGACTTCAAAAATTCACTGAACAATATAAAATAATGTTCGATTTTTGAAGTCGGTGTTACTTTTTTTTAATTTTTCTATGCGTTTGAAAGTAGTGTTTCCTCGTTCAGGTTCACCCATTAACATTTATTTAGGAATAAAATAATATATATACTGGTAATTAACAAGTTTCACATGCTATTGCCACAGTGAGAAATTGTAATAGATGCCTGATTGATTATACACATTTGGAATTATCTCTCTGTATACAAATTGCAAATTATGAAACATATATAGTCTATATTTCTTGTATGGGAACAGTTTTTCTTCAAACACATTCTGTTTTTATTACGACTTACCATAAACCCTTTTGTCATAGAAGCAACAAAAGGGTAGTACAGCAAAGATAGTTCAGTTCCGTATATTTTAACGGCGTACACAACATTATCGAAAGGGTAGTACAGGTAACAAAGGACAGAATAGTATTAAATGCCGAACCAAGTCTTCCATCGTTTTTAATCTATTGTTGCGTCGCTGCAACCGCTTCTGTAGCACTCTTACTTTTTTACGCAAAGTTACCATTTTATCCTGTCTGCTTAAAATCCGGGATGATGTTTGTGTGCCAATGTCCTGTGATCTTCTGTTGATTGCAGGTCCTGACTGTAAAGATAAATTCTACCTTGAATATGACACACTTGATACTATTAACATTTTACAAAATATGAATGAAAGATCATAAAACAAAACATAATAACATACATGTAAATTTTCAGCATGCAACACATCATCATTAGAAGAGCAGTTCTGGTGAAGTGTGACATTTGTATCACAGCTGGTATTTGCAGCTTCTATTATCTATAATATAATATAAATTTATAACAGTTTCTCAATTTACACTTATAAACACACATGCCTTATATTACTGGCGCGGTCCTATTTAGTATGTCATACAACCTACCATTTCGTTATCGGTATCCTCAATATTTGTTGAATATTTGCTGGGTCCTGCATGAAAATTTTGTATGATCCCTGTACTCGTTGAAGGTTGAACCTAAATCAATCATGGTGCCTTGTGATTAAAGTAATAATACAATTGTACTTACATCGTTAACATATTTGAAACATTTTAACTCTCGGACACCCGACTGAAAAAAGGAGACACGCAATCCCACGTCATTCTGACCCATCCTGCAGGACGGCAACCCGACATTTTATTTGTATAAATTTATGTGAGACGAGAACCGCAAAGTAAATTCAACGCGTTATAAAATACTAACGACCATGTCGCAGAAAATTTTATAAATTTTGCTCGAAAGAAGTTGTGAACAATTTATAAACAAATTATCAACATTCGTAAAATATATTGCAACGTCGCTATAATGCACGGAAGCAAAAATTTTAATTTTGTAAAAAATTGTATAAACAATTTATAAACAAATTGTCAACGTTTAAAATATATTGCAACGTCGCGAAAATGTACGTAGGCGAACATTTTTATTTTGCTCAAAAAATGGGTTGACGATCTTCAGGCTTCGGGTCAAATTGACCCATAGTGGGTATCCGAGGCGATAAGTTTCACTAGAATGTTTAAGTAATATGCACGATATAGATATTTACGTACCACATTTGTTGAACTACCTGCTATTGAATAATCCACATCGTAGTCAAACAATGTGGGTATTGCTCTCTACTTTAGGCGGTTCTGTCCAGATGGTGTTACCTGAAATGAATCATATATAAAATGTTTACTGCAAATGGTGGTGTACTTCGTAATTTTTTTTACGAATGTCGGCGGTATTGCCGTTACAAATTCTGCAAATGATGCCGGATCCTTGGAAAAGCTGTAAATAAAGACAATTTGGATATAATTAATTGGGAATAAAAAATGCTTTTCCTCATCAGTGTCAGCATATGGAGCTCTGAACACCATTTGTGTCGCAGTGTACGTGCGCGTCTGTCAGTCTGTGTGCGATGCGCACAGCTTAGGTCCAATCAGGGCCGACACGAATGGTGTTCAGAACTCCATATGCTGACACTATTCCTCATATATGCTACGCAGTTTTACTTTTATTCCTAATTACCTGTGAAAAGTAATATCCCCATTCTTCGTCCACACGCTTTTGCAATTTTTAATACAACACGACATAACCTAGTTTCTGCCGCTTGGATAAAGTGCCTTGATTCAACTGGTTTGCACGTTTGCACTTGTTTGTAATCCACCGATTTACGCGGTTTAATTTCTTGACTGGGCTCTCGTCTGCTACACCGATATTTTTGAAACGGATCGTACAGTTAACAAAGGACAGGTATCCCTGGAATCATACTCTCTCTCTCTCTGTCCCGCTTTTCGGCGACTTTACATATGGATGTTTGTAACGCTAGACCTACCCCCACCCCTTAGGTCTGAGGGTTAGGGTCCGCGCCCGTAGTACTTAAAAAAGGCCCTTTTCACCCAAAAGTCAGTTAGCCAGAAACCACCGAGTCTGGAGTTACCAAGTGCGTTTAACGAAGTGTGAAATTATCCACGAATAAGCAACAATAAAAACCTGTTTTTCTTAAAACAACCAAACGTAGAGTTATTTATACTCAAGGAAGACCTTTACCACCGACGGTCCCGTAACAATGTTCTGATTCCAGGTGTATATAGTTCAATGGTTCGGACCACTTGGAGATAGTAGACACGGTTTTCGAGCCTCGCGACCCGCCTTTGTAGTTCGCCGAACGAAGAAAAGGACAGCGAACAAAAGAGAGTAAAAAAGCACAGTCGAGGCAACTGAGCCATTTAAAACTCAGCGTACCAAATGCTATATTAAAGACGATTCTTATCGCTTTTTATTATTAAATTTTCCTGTATGAAAAATTGTATAACGTAATCATGAAATTATTGGGATAAAAATGAGATCAAACATGGTGTAATTGAGATCACATTTACTGATCGTAGTATACTCTCTCACATTGTCAGTGAGCTGAAAACCGTAGTATGACAATGTGTCAGAGAAGGACATGGTTTTCGCGCCTCGCGTCCTTCTCTCTCACGTTGTCGTACTACGGATCTCAGCTCACTGGCAATGTAAAAGAGTATGCGAGTAAGAGTAGAGCCGAGTAGCGATAAGGACTAAGCCCTATATTTTAAATGTATTAATGTTATATCTCCACGACCGGGATAGAATATTATAAATAAGTGTGACGCGGAACATGTGAAACTGAGATTTTAGATATGTATTTTAAATTGTGACTGGTCCTATCGTCCAGGATTTATATTATTAGGAAGATAAGCAGACAAGCCCGATAAATAAATTAGGAAATATTCGTAGATTTATTTATTTTATTTGTTGTTGTTTTTTATTATTTTTAACTCGTCCTCGTCATCGATTTATGTATTTTTATTCGATTCTTTTTTATTTATTATTCGTACAAATTTAATAATGTATATATGCAGCGTATATGAAAATAGAACGTCACAGTAATAAATAAGTAAATATGGTCCGATTAATATCATGTTTGATTTCATTTTACGCGGAAAAATCTCATCAATATATTAATCACTATTTTAGATAAAAAAAAAAGCAAAATGTGAAAAATTATGTGATTGTATTATAAAAAACCAAACCGCCAACTCTCGACAAAGGAGCCGCGTCGCTTCACGCCTCATAAACATCACACGCTTGACTGACTCCGCTCGAGGTAACATAGGCGTAGGAATGACGCATACATGGGCGCAGACGCAGCCCATTGACAATGTGACTGGAGCTCCAGTAGTGACAATGTGACAGAATTTACTGTAGCTTTGCTATTTTGGCCATTCCATCCATAAATCTCCTGTAATAATCAACAAGACCTTAGAATTGTTTTAAACTTTTCTTATTTTTAGTTATTGGGATATTCTTGACAGCCTTGACTTTGCCTGGATCAGGTTTTACACCCTTCAATGTTATAATTAGCCCCAAATATGTTATTTCACGACGAAGGAATTGGCACTTTCCAGGTTATAAGGTGAGTCCAGCGTTTTGTCAACGTGCTAAAATATGTTTTAATCTCTGGGAATGTTCTGCCAATGGGCTTGCATAAATAACAATATCATCCATATAAATAAACATTTCAATTCCCTGTAACACAGATAATAATAAGTCCATGCACTGTTGAAATGTTGTAGTGTCCATTGATAGTTGAGAACGCTGTCGTTGACTTGGATTCGGGGTCCATGGGTGTTTGATGGAACCCTGAAGCCAAATCAAGAATACTAAAATACTTGGCACCACCAAGATCATCTAAAATGTCCACTATGTTTGGAATAGGATATGAGTCGCTGATGGTTTTCTCGTTCAACTTCCGATAATCAATAACCATCCGTCATTGAGGCTTTCCAAGAGCATCAGGTTTTTTTGGAACAATCCATAAGGGAGAATTGAATGCAGATGAGGATGGTTGAATAATATCATTCTCAAGCAAAGAATCTACTTGTTCTTTTATCTCCTGCTTATGTATACATGGAAAGCGATATTGTTTTGCACTTCTTGGGACTTCATCAGTGGTAATTATTGAATGTTTTGCGAGCTTTGTTGCCTGTAACTTGTCATTTGGAAGATGAAATTAATATGAAAATTCATATATATTAGTTTGAGAAGGCTTGTTACCTCTAAATTATTAAGACGTAAATGTAATGATTCAACAATTTTAGAAAAACTCTGCGCATCTGCTTTGGCCTGAGCATTATTAAAATTTCCAACTTGCTGATCATGGTGCTGGAGGCATAACCTCAAACTCTTCTAGTTCTACCGGAGGTAAGGAAAACTTAATTTGATCTGAAGTGGTATTTATGGCAAATAATTTTGCAAAGCTATTTATGTATGTAACCAAAGCTTCACCTACGTAAGCTTCTGGATTAACATTAAAATTTCTTACATAACCCGATTTGATTCCTTTATTCTTTACAGGAATTGTGACCAACACTTTACTACGCGCTGGCAAATGGAATGTAGAACTATCCTCGAGTAAAATTTCTTTGTCCCCGAACTGAATAGAATTTGGACTAGAATTATTCAATTTAACTATTGCATTCTGATTTTACAGAAACCGTATTCCCAGGATACCCGCTACTGCAATGGGAAAGTGTTAGAGAGTAAGCAGCGGATTATCCGCATTCCAACGTACTAGACGGTACTGCCTGCTAACACCCCGGCTTTCCCCACGTTCAATTTTTTCCGAGTTCCGGCATGATAATAGGACGGTTAGTACCATTTCCGAGAATTTTCCGAGGGCCTGGCAGCTCACACCGACATAATCTAGCAAGACAGACACTGTTACGATTCTATTATATCATTTCTCACATAATTTCATTGAATTCTTCGCTATTAAACCTTTGCTTATTCTCTGAAGTACTTTTCGACATTCCTGCATTGTTAATTTGTGTTAGATTCATCTAAAGCGTGAAGCGTACGTTACCAAGCTGTAAATTCCGCCTGTAAACTTTAAGAACTACATTGCAGTACCATTGTAGATATTAGTTATAGTTCAAGTTAAGCGTACTTACCGTGCTGCAGAATTTCCTTTTCAGAAACTCATCTGCAACAAATTGGAATTTCACTTTCACACCACAAATATGAATGGATGTTTCCCCATTTGTGCAGACTATCTCAGGACCAATACCGGTAAGCTTATAACAAACATCTGTATTCATATTCACATTGTTAATTAATTCCCCCCTTTTTATTATATTGAGAGCCTGTGTCCATTAGAAATTTCGAAATTCCTCCTTTAAATAATTTGTCATGAAGGGTTATTGTGGGTATATGGCTGATGTTCACATTTATTTTAAATCAGTTGCTGGGTTCCGGCGTGCAATGAATTTTCTGCTCCCTGGTCCGCCATTTGGTGGAGCAGTGTGGCAGTTTAAATTATCGGACTTTTGGAAAGAATTGCACACTCCAGGTTCCTGCGCTCTTTGTACAGGCCAATAATTTCCTTTCGGCCTTCTAAAGCACTCGTTCCCCGTGTGATTCGGGTCTCCGCAAATATTGCAACGGGTACAATTGAAATTCTGTGAGTGAGGCTGACTCATTCAATTCTGAGAACAATTCCTTCGTATATGGCATAATTTTCCACATTGATAGCATTTACGATAATCTGTAATTGTTTGATAGATTTTTGTGTTTTGAAGAGTATAACGTGTGAGTCCACAGATTTTAAGTAATTTCCTGTTCGCAAAATAGTGCTTCGTCCATGATCTGTAACAAATTTTGACTTTGATCTATCAGCATATTACTTAAAAGATTATTTTGAAGACCTAAACGAAAATTCCGAACGGCTGTCTTATTCAAGAGCACTGTTATTCCCTGGCATTGTTCCTTCGAAAATTTTCCTTTTGCGACTTCTATTCCCTGATTAAGAATATCTTCAATTCTCAACCGATAATCCTTTAAATTTTCATTTCAACCCTGCTTAATATCTTTCATTTTATCTTGTATTTGGTCTAAATTAAAAGATCGCAAATAAATAGATCTTAATAAGTTCTTCTAGATTCCTGGGCTGTTGACGGTTTGCTATTAGCCGCTCAGCTCGACCCCCAATCCGATTTTTAATTAAAAGGAAAAGGTTTTTTCGTTCCCTGGGATTTATGACCGAATTCGCCAACTCACTCTGACTAATAAATTTTTGTAATGAACATGAATTTCCATCGAATTTGGGTATTGATTCCGCTGCGAATTTAAAAGACATAAAACTCCGATTGTTTTTAGCGGGGTCAATAAAAGTACTGGCACTATCAATTTCCCCGACAGATCCTTCATTTAGCAGATTTTCCACAACAGAATTCCCTTCTGCTGGCACCATACTTACTATTTCAAATCCCCTTGTTTTAGGCAAAGGTTGTACGGGACAATTTTCAACGGCCACATCCTCGACCTCTAACCCATTTGAAATTTCCGATCCTGATGTATAATTTACCAACCTACCTAGCTCGCTTTGCATTTCTCTTTCTCCGACTCATTTTGAATAAATGACTGAACGTTCTTATCCTATTAATTTAACAATACTTTATGCCTATATCTTCAGGTAGCGATGGACCTCCAGGCAGCTCCCAGCTCCTTCTTCCGGACGAAATCGTTTGTACGGTATCTTCCGAATTATTAGGAGGAAAAGATGATTTCTCGGTGCATGTGGATTCCAAGATAGCTTGCACGGCCGTCGGAAGCACTCGTCTCCGGCATTCACCCGTCGCTCCCAGGGAAAACTGTGCAAAAACCCGGGAGAGAGAGATTGCACCTTTCTGTTTCCGTCCTCGCCTGTTCCTCCAAGTATCCTTTTCGTTCTTTAGGCACCAGTCCGAAAGGGCGTGGGTTCGAATCAATTAAAATGACACAAAAACGTGTAATTTACAAAAATCCCTATAAAAGAGAGACCCGCGTGCTTCTCGAACAATTCTAAGTCAGTATATATGTATGTATACATGTTGATATAGTCGAGGATATGTTGAATTCTTGTAGAGTTTTACTTGCGTGGATATAGTTACTTTAAGGTTCTATGCAACTAGATTCTGTGGACTTCTGATTGCTGATTTTTGTGCTATTTGCAATCCTATCGTCGGCTGGATTATAAAGAAGATTACACAAGCAATAACATCTTTTAATCCACAACATATCCACTGTCCTAATTGAAACCGGAGTCTACTGGTCACGAAAGAAAGCTGTATGCAGGCCTAAGCAAACGCAGAGTGGAAGTGGTAGGGAACAGCTGGAGCTAAATCTTGGTTTCAAGAGAATCAATCTGTGTGCCGCAGGAGACAAGCGACTGGTTTTCTGATGTCAAGTTTCAAGGATTTCCTTGATATCCATTCAAAACAGCCCTTTTCAGGGCCTCAAAGTGATTCCAAATGTTGACAAGTCTCGTTCAATAAAATATTCCTGATTATTTCTATGGCTTGTATGGAAGCCATATGGAAGTATGTTGTTGCCAGCGTTAGATGGCTACAAGCGGAATGACATACTTGGTTTCAATATACAAAAGGGACCCAGAAATATGAGAAAATGGGCAAATAATGTATAAATATGCAGGTATTTATGAAAGTTGTGAAAGTTCAAAAACTAACCAATTTCAGGTTTCAAATTTCATTAAATCTTTGTAGGTATGTTATAATTCTAAAAAATAGAATCTTCGACGTAATAACCAACCAATCATTCTATTTATTATTAACGATTACTTAACTTACAAAATCGATTCTACGGCGCGTAGCAACCAACCAACATAACAATTATTATCCACGACTTTTCGACGAATCTATTGTTTACCTTATAAAATCGATTCTTGAAGACAATCGAACATCCCCATACAACATTTGATTCAATCTGAGATCTCAAATTGTTTGGATTTTAGCCCGACACAACTTGTAACCGTTATTTTCTCCGGCCGGTGGATGCCGAAGAAAATTTATCACTGCACGTCTCGGTATAGACAGCGCGTGATTTCTGCAAAAATCAGCTGCGAGATTTTATCGGGTTGACGGAATTGTCTTGTATTAAGAACGTTTCCCTGAGGGTCTCCCCGTATCTCGCAACGATCAGAGAAGCAGCGGTTACACAAAACTGCTCCTCTGTAGAGACACCGATGATGTCGGCGGATTCGACCGCTGGGCGAGAAGAGACGTAGACGGTATAAATGTGCAAATAATCAATATATTGTGCGTAGAAAATATGTACAGAAAAGTGGTCGCGGTTACGGTGGAGGTAACTATAGATATTACGCTGCCAGGATAGGAATAAATGTACGCCTGTTATCTCTACGAATGCAAATTGCAAATCAATGTTTTTCTAGACCCAGGAACGCGCCGGCGAAGACAACCGTCGTCAGGCGGGAGACACCGAAGTGCATGGGCCGGGCATCAGACTGGTCTGCCGGAAGCTATCCTTAGTCTTATTTTACTCTAGTGTTCGGACTTAGGCGTTATACTAAACTAATGAAGCTACAGCAAAATATGTGACATGCGTTTTACAGAAACTCTGCCGTTATGAAATCGACTTACGGCGGGAGGCCCGTAGGCTGGCCGGGCGATGGGTCTATCGCACAGCAGATATCCTGTATTATTTTATTTATGCAAAATAGCCTGCAAGGGAGGCTAGGAGCATCCGTTGGGGGGCAATTGCCAGCCGCAGGATACGTCCGCCTGCTTACAGGGATTGTCAGTGTTTCTCTGATACCTATTCTATCTTTCTTTAATTCTCCTTTTTTATATTCGTCTTTTATAACATGTGGAACTATCCTGGCAGTGAACGCGACGCTCTTACTACTATGCGGGGACACCCAGTATCACGGATCTGTGCGCGAATGGGAACGAACGCGAGAATGTACGTATTTGGCGGTGCTTCTATTTTACATTCGTCTTATCATGTGCTTCTAGTGGCAAGGCAGTTTGCTGTGGCAGTGATTGTGCAGACTTCCGCGACGTGTGCGAGAATTTATAGAAGGAGAGCGCACGACTGTAGATCCTCTCTTTGCGTATTACTTGTTCACTAGCTCGTCTTATCACTTTTGTCCGTTTGGTATGGTGTCCGGCGGTACGGCGTAATGCGTTAAATGATGGTAAGGGCGACAGCAAGATTGCGTGCTCCTTACAGTGGGCGACAGCCGAAGCGTGCTCCACGAATTTGGCTCAGGATAAGAACGATAGGCCGTGCCGCCGTACCGCATATATACACGGGTCCACGCAAAAGCTATTTCGAGAAAGGAAGGCATCTACTGTCCATTGTCGGTAACTACGATTCGCCTTCGAGTGTGTTTGTTTACGTTCTACGCGTGACCGGCACTCGCACACATCCTTGCCATCGATGCCATGCGTAGTGCCTAGGCGCGCGATTCAGTGGGCGCATGTAACACGTGAATTTAAACGGTTACAAACTTTCATATATCCTGCACATTTCTACGTCATTTGCCCATTTTGTCATTTCGCACCGTCTCCCTTCTACATGGAAACCTAGACGGTCATTCCGATTGTAGTCATCTAACTCTGGAAATAACGTACTGTTATGCGTTCCTATCACATTTTCCAATCCAATCGTCACATTAGTCGGACTTCCACAAATTCCTTCCTGAACAAACCTACCGATAAACCTTTCCGTTGCCAAAGGTTCCGCCAAAGTAAGCAAACCCTCAACAGAAACATAAACCCATAAAAATTCCCTTCAATTGTTGAGCTTGACATAATGATAAAATTTCACTTTGATTACGTATCAACACCTGAGCAAACTCCAAAAATACTTCGCTTCTAAAACATTCTGTCCTTTTTCAAATTCCACATCCAAGCTCCTTTTAGAAACATATAAAGGTACCCAGGACCGCACAAGACCATCTCCAGTCCTGGCATAGACACCGTCACTCTGTCAGTTAGTCCTAAAATAAAACTCTTGAACTGAAAGACTTTCGAACTCGATTTCGTTACCACCTATTACATTTCGCGTATCTTAAAGTAAACTAGTCGATGCCAATAGGCCGGCACAACAGTACTTTCATACAAGCCATTGAAATAATTATACGTGTATACATAGGAAATTTTATTGAACGAGAGTTGTCAACGTTTGGATTCACGTTGTAGCCCTGAAAAGGACTGATTTAAATGGATATCCAAGAAATCCTCGACATTTAACGTGAAACAATTAATCTTTTGTGTCACGATCCACTCGGATTCATTCTTTTAAAAGAAACAATTGGCTCCTGCTGTTCCCCAACGCAACCATCTTGCATTCGCTGAGTCCGGGATACAGCATTCTTTTGTGTCCTGTAAATTCAGATTTCCATTGGGGCAATGGATATATTGAGGACGTAAATACGTTATTACTTTGTAAAATATTAATGTATTCTCTGATAGCAGTCTTCTCTGTAATCTTATTATTAATATCTTTATGTTACTATTTTCCAAATTTGTAGTGCGGAATCGGAATTGCTTCAAACATCTCTATCCTCGTCCAGGACTTCATTATGATCAGAAGGTGTCTTGGCTTCAACCGGCAGTGAATGGTCGTTTCTACAATCCATAACAGGATATATATTTTGAGACATAATTCTATTATAAGTAAAATAAAAAAAATAAAGTTGAAATTACACATTTCATTTCATATGTTATTGCATACACACCCTTTAAGTCTATTCTTATTAGTTGCTTACACATGATGTATTCAGAGCAATTTGTTACCCTAAATTTGGCCCCTGCCATTCACCACCGCATTAATCTTGAATGTCCTTAGAACTATACTGCGTTCTTTTGCGTCCTGTAGACTCAAAGACGTTATAGCATCTGTAACCAACTCTATAATCCAGTCTCCAAGTTCACTTGCATAAAACCTTAAAGTAACTATTAGCTAATGCAGTGTTGATACAGTATGATAATTGAAATAAAAAGATATATATTCATTAATGACGAGCCTCTTTACTTATAAAAATAACATAGCCATTTCATAAAATAACCGGAAAACAAACTAATTCGATCCATACATACCTTTCAATCGTGCTCCTTAGTTTCTTTTGAATGAGTTAGAACCATGTCAAAGATGATTTTCGAAGAAATTGTGCCTTGTTCCGAACGACGGACCATTTAGGCCACCTTGGATCAGGTTATGCTCCCACGTGTCACATGTATTTTCAAACTTTACAAGTCGATTTCACGAGTGATTCTCTATATGAATGGTTCAGACTGGCGCGGGAACGATTCTGCAGATATTCCACGCGCCCCGCACTGTAACTCTGCACTATTTATGTTACATTTAACGTCCATGAACGTTACGCCGTTGACATGTAGCCCGCAATGTAAATACGCACTGTCCATCCACTATTTTATTGGCACTTTACTATGCAACTCGCCCGTGTGCAATTGATCCGGGTTGCAGCCGGCCCGTATGCAATCGTCGTGTGCAATGAGTCTTGTGCGCAAACAGTCCGTGTGCAATCGCAACGTGAGCAATCATCCTTGTGCGCAAAAGGGACGTGCGCAATAGTGCATGTGTGCAAACGGGACATCTGCTTCAGGACGTGCGCAATCGGCTCGTGTGCAATCGGAACGTGAGCAATCGGACTTGTGCGCAAAAGGAACGTGCGCA